>JAPVLO010000341.1:3840000-4523734 GCA_027257055.1 Cephalopachus bancanus | reverse complement strand
CGCTGGCCCTTGCCTTCCCAGCACATTCCCAGGTGGCAGGAGCAGAGTGAGGAGAAAATGCTCCAGCTGGGCCCCCAATCCTAGAGCCACATGGCACACCTGCATTAGTTGCCAGGAGCTCCTGCAACTGTGGGCTCAGAGGCAGTGCACTGCCTGCAGATGGGTCCTGACACACCATCTTGAATCCCCGGGACAGTGGCTGCCAGTCAACTTTGAGACCACCTTTCTGGCTGCCTTGGACCATGTACCTTCATGAGTCACCCACCAGAGTCATCCTTTGTGTCTGAGTCCTCCGTTGAGGGCTGCGTGGAGGCCAGCAACTCCACCAGCTTGAGGTCGTACTTTCCTTCCTTCCCCATCTGGTAGGAGTTGGTGCTGTCCATGTCCCACTGGACCTTCATCCAGCCGTCCTCTCCCAGCTCACCAATCACTTGGCCTAGGCCTGGGGGCGGCCCATCCTGAAAAAGCTAGGTACCAGTCAGTGAGGAGGCTGTGTGCACTGTCCTGTCCTGATCAGCCCTGCCACCCTCCATGAGGGGCATCACTAGACACAGACTTCACCACTGCTGCAAAATGTTTGACTCGCATTTTTTAAAATTAAACACCATGTAAAATGTCTCATGTTCTTTTACCAAAGAAGAAAGTGGGGAAAATAATCACCTCAAGCAAGTCCTCCCTGAGCAGAGGCAGAGTACAGCCTGCAGTACAGGGCCTTCACTATGGAGTTGGTAGCTTTCTTGACCATCGCCCCCACAAGTTTCACAACAGTGGACATCCGAAGCCAGAACCCCACACTCCCCACCCCTTCTGATTCTCCCAGGCCCCGCAGAGGAAGCTGCACCTCACATCTCCATGGAAGGAAGCTGTTGAAGTAGGTTGCTGCTCCCTGAGCCCAGACACTTCCATTTCTGAGATGGCTGTGACGAAGCCCAGGCTTAGCAGTACAGTTGAGCTCACCCAGCTAGAACCTCAGGAAGGTGAACGCTGCCCGCAACTCAGGCTGTGATAAGTGATCTCTGTCTAGGGGTACTGGACAGAACTAGAGGTGGCACGCTCTGAGGGAATATGGTGCGGTGGCTCTGCACAACTGCTGCGGAATGACTGGGTTGGGGCACCAGACGCATAGCATCCACTTGCAGCAGCAGCACCGGACCTGATGCTTGGGCCCACCAGAAACATGGCAAAGGAGGAGATCGATCCTATCGCTTATGTCACATCCCACTGGGCCCCAGCCAGTGAGTGTTATGAAAACAGGTGGCAGTCTTCAAAACCTAACTCTGCCGAGGGGCCCGGCAGACACTGTCATGTCTCCCAGTGTGACTATATTTAGTGGCTCAGGAAAAACCATGATGCCTGCCAATTACATGTGTCCTAAGTCAAGGCAGTCAATGATTACAATTTCCACCCGCCAATATCCTGTCAAACAGGATTGTAGAAGGTGGCCGGTGTGTGTTAACATGCTTAGATAAAATGTCTGAGTACCTGATCACTCCCCTTCCAAAACACACCTCGCATGACCCTGGTTCCAATCTCCATCATGGCAGCCAGCTCCGGCCTTGACACAGAGAGCTGCACTGGAGCTGTCTCCTTCCTGGTCTCCTCCAAAACTGTGCTGAAGCTCCTTAGGCATAAACATTCATATCTTCCTCAACACTGTCACAACTGGTACCTGTCAGAGTACCCAAGCAACAGCTGAGTCCATGTAGCCACTGCGTCTTTTCTTAATATACACCAAAAGATCAGTAAGTATTGATGAAAACAGTAATTTTAAAGAAGGAGCATCCTATTTTTATCAATTAATACAATAAATACTGTTAAAGCTTTTCTGATTAGATCTAGAATTAAAAAAGCAAAAGGAAGGACAAAGATATAAATATGCTCAGAAGATTTTAAATATTTAGAAAAGCTACTTACTCTACTTCCAGGAAGTATCCCCCTCAAAACAGCAAAATGATTAACTTATAAAGTTACTCATCATTTTTTTTTTTAGTAGGAATCTCACTCTATTGCTCAGGCTGGAATGCAGTGGCATGCTCACAGCCATCGGCAGCCTTGATCTGCTGGGCTCAGGCGATTCTTCCACCTCAGACTTTCAAGCAGCTGGAACTAAAGGCACACAGGAGCACACCCAGCAACTTTCTTGATTTACTGTAGAGACAAGGTCTCACCCAGTTGCCCAGGTGGGTCTCGAACCCCTGGGGTCAGGCAATCTTTTCACCTCCGCTTACCAAAGTGCTGGGATTTTGAGCCACCATGCTCGGCCATTTTTTAAATAATAAAAAAAACAAAGATAGCCATCTAAATGTCTAACAATGGGAAACAACTTTAATAATGGTGTTGTGAAGAACAGAGCCAATAGCCAGGCAGGGATGTAGTCTGAGACAGGCCTGCTGTGGGCTTGACCCTGGCTGCCATCTGAAAACCTAGGTTTTGGGAGGTTCTCTAGGAGA
Source organism: Cephalopachus bancanus (assembly GCA_027257055.1). Classification (NCBI taxonomy): domain Eukaryota; kingdom Metazoa; phylum Chordata; class Mammalia; order Primates; family Tarsiidae; genus Cephalopachus; species Cephalopachus bancanus. The sequence goes on along the minus strand of JAPVLO010000341.1, from coordinate 4,521,284 downwards.
TAAGAGTAAGTTGCAAATAGAAATATACATTCAGCCGGGCTCAGTGGCTCAGCCTGTAATCCCGCACTTTGGGAGACTGAGGTGAATGGATTGCCTGAGCCCGCAGGTTCGAGACCCACCTGGGCAACTTGGCGAGACCTCATCTCTACAATAAATCAAAAAATTAGCCGGGCATGGTAGCGCGCGCCTGTAGTTCCAGCTACTTGGAAGGCTGAGGCGGAAGGATCACCAGAGCCCAGTAGGTCAAGGCTGCGGTGGCCAGGAGCAGCCACTGCACTCCAGTCTGGGCGACAGAGTGAGACTCCAACTCAAAACAAAAAAAGAAAGAAACATACATTCATGAGACACACACTCCCTTGCTTGTTGCAGCCAGTGACCCAACTGGAATTTAAACTTGTGAGTACTATTAACAGAACAAGCTTCCATAACTAATGATTTGTGCTTTGACTTTTAGCTATTGGAGCCTTTGGGAAAAAAGAAGAGAATATAAAAAGAAAGGTCATTTCTAGATGGAGATACACTCTTATAATTTTTAAAAGCATGCATCCTTAAGAAATCAGATGTATGACTCTCACAGGCTGACGGTTTTCAGTCTGATATAAATTTCTTTTTTTATCAATATTTTTTATTGTGATTTTGTGGGGTACAGTTAAGGGTTAGGTGTACAATTACGTTTCATTCAGGAACCTTGTTGATAAGAGGTGTTTCCCCTTCCCCAGACAGATATTTGCTACTGTTAATCCCATCCCCCTCCCCCCCATAGTTTCCCAGTACCGTCAGTCATTTTCTTATAGGATTACATTGGATGTTCAAGGTCCATTATATGAGTGAGAACATGTGATATTCTGATCTTTGTTTCTGTGAGAGATCACTCAGTATTATAGACTCTAGTTCCATCCAGCTTGATGCGAAATTCATGATTTTGTTCTTTTTTATGACTGGGTAGTATTCCATCGTGTATATGTACCACATTTTTTTAATACAGTCCTCTTTTGATGGGCAGCATGGTTGCTTCCAGGTTCTTGCTATTGCGAACAACGCTGCGATAAACATACATGTGCAGGTATCTTTTTATAGAGTGATTTGAGGTCTTCAGGGTATATTCCCAGTAGGGGGATTGCGGGGTCATATGGAAGGTCGACTTTTAGAGCTTTTAGGAATCACCACACTGCTTTCCACAGAGGTGGCACTAGTTTACACTCCCACCAACAGTGTAGAAGTGTTCCCTTTTCACCACACCCTCTCCAGCAGCTGTTATTTTTTGAGTTGTTGATAATTGCCATTCTGACTGGGGTTAGGTGGTATCTCAGTGTGGCTTTGATTTGCATCTCCCTGATGATTAGTGAGGTTGAGCATTTCTTCACGTGTTTCTTGGCTGCTCGGATGTCTTCTTTTGTGAAGTGTCTGTCCATAACTTTTGTCCATTTTATAATGGGGTTGTTTGTTTTTTCTTTTCAGCACGTTTTAGTTCCTTGTAGATCCAGGATGTTAAGCCTTTGTCAGACCTGGAGTTGGCAAATACTTTTTCCCAGTCTGTAGGCTGTCTTCCTGCTCTCTTGAGGGTTTCTTTGGCTTTGCAGAAGCTTGTCAGTTTAAAAAGGTCCCACTTGTCTATCTTCTCTCTTATGACTTGTGGGTTTCGGGTTATGTTCAGAAATTAGATGCCAGTTCCGATTTCCATGAAGATATTTCCTTCCTATTCTAAGGTTCTTATGGTTTGAGGTTTTACATTTAGGTCTCTGATCCATTTGGAGTTAACCTTTGTGCATGGCGATAGATAGGGGTCCTGTTTCGATCTTCTGCATGTGGTCAGCCAGTCTTCCCAGCACCATTTACTGAATAGGTTCTCCTCTCCCCAGTGGTAGGTGGTGGAGGCTTTGTCAAAGATGAGTTAGTTGAGAAATTGAGGTTTTGCTTCTGGAATCACAATTCTATTCCATTGATCTATATGCCCATTCCTGTACCAATACCAAGCTGTTTTGATGATTGTAGCTTTATAGTAAAGTTTGAAGTCTGGTAATGTGTTACCACCTGCTTTGTTTTTTTTTGCTGAGGATTGTTCTGGCTATTCTTGGACGTTTGTGTTTCCATATGAATTCCTGTGTTGTTTTTTCTAGGTCTGAGAAGAATGTTGGTGGTAATTTTATGGGTATTGCATTGAATTTGTAGATTGCCTTAGGTAAGATGGACATCTTCACAATGTTGATTCTTCCAATCCATGAGCATGGAATATTTTTCCACTTGTTTGTGTCATCTTTGATTTCTTTGAGCAGTGTTTTGTAATTTTCATTATAAAGTTCTTTCACGTCTCTGGTTAGGAAGATGCCAAGGTATTTCTTTTTTTTGTGGATATTGTGAATGGAATTGTGTTTTTTATTTAGGTTTCTGTTTGTTTATTATTGGTGTAGAGAAATGCGATTGTCTTTTGTACATTTATTTTGTATCCTGAGACTTTGCCAAAGGCCTTTATCAATGTAAGGAGGCTTTTGACAGATTCTCTTGGGTTTTCAAGGTACACAATCATATCATCTGCAAAGAGAGATAACTCGATTTCCTCTTTTCGTATTTGGATATCCCTGATTGCCTCCTCTTCTTGGATTGCTCTAGCCAGGACTTCCAATACTATGTTGAACAGGAGGGGTGAAAGTGGGCATCCTTGTCTAGTTCAAGTTTTCAGGGGAATTGGTTCCAATTTTTGTCCATTTAGGAGTATGCTGGCTGTGGGTTTCTCGTAGATGGCCTTTACTATTTTGAGGTATGTTCCCCGTATGCCTAGATGTTCAAGGGTTTTTATCAAGAAGGGGTGCTGGATTTTATCAAAAGCTTTTTCTGCATCTAATGATATGATCATGTGGTTTTTGTTTTGACATCTGTTGATGAGTTTAATTACATTTATGGTTTTATGAATGTTGAATCAGCCTTGCATCCCAGGAATGAAGACTACTTGGTCATGATGGATGATTTTTGAGATGTATTGCTGAATCAGGTTTGCTAGGATCTTCTTGAGAATTTTAGCATCTATGTTCATCAAAGATATTGGCCTGTCGTTCTCTTTCTTTGTTGGATCTTTACCTGGCTTGTGTATCAATGTGATGTTGGCTTTTTAAATGATTTAGGGAAACTTCCATCTATTTTAAGCGCCTGGAATACCTTCAGTAGGATTGGTATCAGCTCCGCCTTAAATGTCTTGTAGAATTCTGCAGGAAAGCCATCTGGACTTTTTTTTTGTAGGAAGTTTTCTTATTACGTCGTCGATATACTTGATTGCTATTGGTCTATTTAGGGTCTCAATTTCTTCTTGTTCTAACCTAGGTAGGTTGTGTGATGTCAGAAAGTCCTCCATTTCCTTAAGGTTTTCAAGTTTGTTTCCATATAAGTGTACGTAGCAGTCTCCAATGATCTTTTGTATTTCTTCAGGGTCAGATGTGACTTCATCTTTTGTGTTTCTGATTGTGCTTATTTGGTTTTTTTTTCATTTTTTCTTGGTCAGTCTAGCTAGGGGACCATCGATCTTGTTCATCCTTTCGAAGAACCAGCTTTTTGTTTCATTGATTTTTTTGTATTATCTTTTTGTGTTCTGTGTCCTGGATTTGGGCTTTTATTTTGGTGTTCTGGATTCTTCTGCTGAAATTAGGGTTTTTATGGTCTTGCTTTTCCAGCTTCTTTAGGTGGCTTGTTAGGTTGTGAATTTCTGTTCCTTCCATTTTCTTCATGTGTGTTTGTAGGGATATAAATTCCCCTCTTACTACAGTTTTCAGGGCATCCCAGAGATTTTGGTAAGATGTTTCTTCATTTTCATTTGTTTCCAGGTAACTTTTGATCTCTGCTTTGATTTCATCATTGACCCAGGAGTTGTTTAGCATTATGCTGTTTAGTGTCCATGTCTTTGTGGGTTTGGGGGAGACTTTGTTGGTGTCAATGTTTATTTTTATTCCACCGTGGTCCGAGAAGGTACATGGTAGAATTTCGGATCTTTTAAATTTGCTTATGCTTGATTTATGGTGGAGTATGTGGTCGATCTTAGAATATGTTCCATGTGGTGATGAGTAGAATGTGTATTCTGTGGTCTTTGAATGGAGTGCTCTCTAGGTATCAATTAAGTCCATTTGGTCCAAAGTCACATTGAGGTTCTGGATCTCCTTGCTGATTTTTTGTCCTGATGATCTGTCCTGCCCAGGCAGATCTCGAACCTGTGGGCTCAGGCAATCCAATCACCTCAGCCTCCCAAAGGCGCGGGATTACAGGCTGAGCCACCAAGCCCGGCTAGAAAATGGTTTACATATAAGCCTTAGCAGAGACAGCCAAATGTTTAAATGTATTTAATAACATACAAGTAAGTAACTAACCCCCAAACAATGCAAAAACATAGTGGCAGTCTAGATCTTCTGATTCCTAGTCCAGGTGAATGCATATCTCAGATGCATAATCCAAATTGTTGTTAAAGTTCAAACTTCTACTTATCCTTTATTATCATCATGGCAACATAACAAAAAAGAAACTGGCACTAAATCAGGAGCCATCAATGAGTAGTAAGTTCCTACATAAGTTACCAAGTCTTTCTGTATCCCAGGTTCCTTACCTATCAAATGGAGATACTAATGTCTGCTTTGCAGTGTTGACAGGAGGTCTAAATTGAAATAATTTTTGTTAAGGAGGTTGGCATATAGTCAGTGTTTATGAAAAAAATAATATGCAAACAGCAATTTTTTTTAACTTTTTTGATTTCTTATATTTTTGAGTTGGAGTCACACTCTGTTTCTTAGGCTGGAGTGCAGGGGCATGACCATGATCATGGCTCACCACAGCCTGGGCTCAGGCAATCCTTTTGCTTCAGCCTCCCGAGTAACTGGGCCTACAGGCGTACACTAATTTTTTTATTTGTTGTAAGAAAAGGTCTCATTATGTTGCTTATAGGCTGGTCTTAAACTCCTGGGCTCAAATGATCCTCCTCCCATCTTGGCCTCTCAAAGTGCTGGGATTACAGGCATAAACCACTGCTCCCAGTATGAAAAGTACTTTGCCATGTGAAGAGTCTTCCTTCATCTGTTGTCTTGATTTAGATCCTCACAACTGCTCTGGAAGAATGTTTTTATTTTACAGACAAACGAGAAAATGGAGACTCAGAAAAGTCAGAAACTTGTTAGGATCAGAAAATAAGTCGTCAGTGCAGTGGGAATGCCAACCCTTAGACTCTCTGTTCCCTGTTACTTCACTATGCCATACCATCTTTCCTACAATATATTTTACTGTCGTATCATTCACAAATTAGGAAACATACCTTGGTATTTGCTACCTAAAGCCATCCACCTTTGAAACCATCCATCTCCTTGACAAAACACACTACCTACGCCCAACTCCATAAACACAGGTTCAGGAGCATTCAGGTGTGACATAGGAAAAACCAGCTACTAGACTACGTAGAAATCCACTATCAAACCAAAGTTCATGACAACTAGAGGGAAATCCTGGGGAAAAGTGACTTTACAATCACAACAAATTCAGACTCTCTACCTTCTACTTGCTCACTCCAGATTCCTCCTGCTGCCCCACATATACACTCAAGAGGTTCTGTAGAGAAGCTGCTTCCACAGCCAACCTGTTTTACTGATTAAACAATGGGTATAGATTATGAAGCAAAACCACAGTGCTATCTTGGAATATTGGCTCCCACTGGTTAGGAGACTTAGAAGTAGCCCTCCTTCCATGGGCTAAGGGCCTGAGAGTTACTGAGGGGCAGGATGAGTAGAATGATACTGAGGGAGACCAGAAGATGCAACTCTAAAACATGAAGGATTGTTACAACTTAAGAAGCAGATTCAGGAATGTTCTCCACCACCCCCATATTTGCGCAAAAGCAAGACACAGATCTATAAAGACAAAAATTATCCTGTCTCCTGTCTACCAGGGAGAAGAAAGGTTACTCAGTGAAGACAACTTCAGACCCATATCATCTAGAGATAATACCACAGGAATCATATGACTAAGCTTTACTAACTGGCCTTTCTCTGCCATTTATCTGGAGCAATGGGAATAGCAGTTGGCTAGGAGTCTGATGACCTGTTCTTGTTTTTTGCTTTATTAAAATCACTAGTTCTGCAAACTGGGACAGGTCACTTAACCTTCCTGATTTGTACCATCCTCATTTGCAATAATGTCAAGCTTGTCCAGTTAGTAGAAATGCTGGAGAAATCAAATGAAATAATTCAAAGTGCTAATTAAAATTAGTAAAGCATATTCTGGTACACAGAGCGATTGCAGCCTTGACCAAGAAGTACAAAAATGACAGGGTGGTAAGTGAGGCAGCAGGACCCTGGAGAGGAGTCAGCAGTCTGCTGGGAGGTATTCAGTCATGCCATTGACCCCTCCATGCCTCAGTTTTTCAGTCTATCAGCTAAAGGTGGTGATTGCAATAGCCTAACAGTATTGTTCAGAACAAATTAACAAATATGAAAGTCCTCTAAAAATGGTAAAATCATGTACAAACATGGTTGCTGTTATTGCATAGAGAGAGACAAAGGGTTACGATGCCACAAGGAAGTTGTTCTCCATCCAAATTAATGCAGTATGCTAAGTACGAAGAGAAGACAAAGAACACACACACACTTGCCTCAGTGACAGTATAAAATAAATGCCGCCAGGCTTGGTGGCTCAGCCTGTAATCCCAAGTCTTTGGGAGACTGAGGTGAATGGATTGCCTGAGCCTGTGGGTTGGGTAACTTGGTGAGACCTCATCTCTACAATAAATCAAAAATTATCCAGGCATGGTAGCGCATGCCTGTAGTTCCAGCTACTTGGAAGGCTGAGGTGGAAGGATCACCGGAGCCCAGCAGGTCAAGGCTACAGTGGCCGGGAGCATGCCACTGCCCCCCAGCCTGGGCGACAGAGTGAGATTCCAACTCAAAAAAAAAATGAATAAATAAATAAATAAAATAAAATAAATGCTTGTTTCTGAACACTCTGATAGACTATACAAAAGGGTAATATTCCAAGGAAAAAGTAACAAAACAACGACTAATGTGAAGATTTTATTGGGTATAAATACCTCCAGAAAATGTAAGAAAATGGTACAGATACCAAATTTCTAAAAATATTATCAATAGAAAGAAAGAAGGCCACCAGTCCAGTGTGGGCAAGCATGGAACCCATGAGGGGAGTATGAGAGAAACAAAGATGTGAAGCATCAGAATTAGGAATGGGATTTCTCTGTGGGCAATGAAAAACCATGAAAAGATGTGAGACAAGAACTGTCATAATCAGGCTTACACTTGAAAAAGAAAGTAGTGTGGAGAAATAACTAGAAAGGAGAAGATTTTGCTCATCTAAAACTAATTTGAAAAATATTGCAGGCCTTATTACATCCAATCAAGAGAAGGCAAGAGTGGAAAATGGAGTTGGATTCAGGAGATTTTCTAGAAAAGAATTAATATACCCTGGTAAAAGAGGGAGAAGAGTCAAAAATAACACATGTTTCTAGACTGAGTGACTGAATGCTTCCAAAATGCTATTTCACTTTCCACAAGATAAGAACTACTTAGCTAAACAATAATATTTCGGTTCAGAAATATACTTCTTTTTATCATGACTTTTTATTATGATATTGTGTGGAACAGTAAAGGATTAGGTAAACAAGTATGTTTCGTTCAGACACCCTTGTTAATAAGAGGTGTTTCCCCATCCCCAGACAGATATTTACTGCCGTTAATCCCCTCTCTCTCCCCACGCCCCATAGTTTCCAACTAGTGTCAGTCATTTTCTTATATGACTACATTGGATGTTCAAGGTCCACTATATGAGTGAGAACATGTGATACTCAGACTTTGTTTCTGTGAGAGGTCACTCAGTATTATAGACTCTAGTTCCATCCAGGTTGCTGCGAAATTCATGATTTTGTTCTTTTTTATGACTGCGTAGTATTCCATCATGTATATGTACCACATTTTTTTAATCCAGTCCTCTTTTGATGGACAGCATGGTTGCATCCAGGTTCTTGCTATTGTGGACAATGCTGCGATAAATATACGTGTGCAGGTATCTTTTTTATAGAGGGATTTGAGTTCTTCAGGATATATTCTGAGCAGGGGGATTGCAGGGTCATATGTGAGGTTGATGTTTAGAGTTTTTAGGAATCGCCACACTGCTTTCCACAGAGGTTGCACTAGTTTACACTCCCACCAACAGTGTAAAAGTGTTCCCTTTTCACCACACCCTCTCCAGCAGCTGTTATTTTTTGAGTTGTTGATAATTGCCAATCTTACTGGAGTTAGGTGGTATCTCAGTGTGGTTTTGATTTGCATCTCCCTGATGATTAGTGAGGTTGAACATTTCTTCATATGTCTGTTGGCTGCTCAGATGTCTTCCTTTGTGAAGTGTCTGTTCATATCTTTTGCACATTTTATAATGGGGTTGTTTGTTTTTTTTCTTTTCAGCATGTTTGAGTTCCTTGTAGATCCAAGATTTCAGACCTGGTATTGTAAAATACTTTCCCAGTCTGTAGACTGTTTCCCTGCACTCTTGAGGGTTTCTTTGGCTTAGCAGAAGCTTGTCCATTTTAATAAGGTCCCACTTGTCTGTCTTCTCTCTTATGACCTGTGGGTTTCGGGTTTTGTACAGGAATTGGATGCCAGTTCCAATTTCCATGAGGGTATGTCCTTCATTTTCTAAGGTTCTTATGATTTGAGGTATTACATTTAGGTCTCTGATCCATTTGGAGTTAATTTTTGTGTATGGGGATATATAGGGGTCCTGTTTCAATCTTCTGTATGTGATCAGCCAGTTTTCCCAGCACCATTTACTGAATAGGTTCTCCTCTCCCCAGTGGTAGGTGGTGGAGGCTTTGTCGAAGATGAGTTGGTTGAGAAATTGAGGTTTTGCTTCTGGAATCTCAATTCTATTCCATTGATCTATATGTCTGTTCTTATACCAATACCAAGCTGTTTTGATGATTGTAGCTTTATAGTAAAGTTTGAAGTCTGGTAGTGTGATACCTCCTGCTTTGTTTTTTGCTGAGGATTGTTCTAGCTATTCTTGGTCATTTGTGTTTCCATATGAATTCCTGTGTTGTTTTTTCTAGGTCTGAGAAGAATGTTGCTGGTAATTTGATGGGTATTGCATTGAATTTGTAGATTGCCTTAAGTAAGATGGACATCTTCACAATGTTGATTCTTCCAATCCATGAGTATGGGATATGTTTCCACTTGTTTGTGTCATCTTTGATTTCTTTGAGCAGTGTTTTTAGTTTTCCTTGTAAAGGTCTTTCACATCTCTGGTTAGGAAGATGCCAAAGTATTAAAATTTTTTTGTGGCTACTGTGAATGGAATTGTGGTTTTTATTTGGGTTTCTGTTTGTTTATTAATGGTGTAGACAAATGTGACTGTCTTTCGTACATTTATTTTGTATCCTGAGACTTTGCCAAAGGCCTTTATCAGTGTAAGAAGGTTTTTGACAGATTCTCTTGGGTTTACAAGGTACATGATCATGTCGTATGCAAAAAGAGCCAACTTGACTTCCTCTTTTCCTATTTGGATACCCCTGATTGCCTTCTCTTCTCTGATTGCTCGAACCAGGACTTCCAATACTATGTTGAACAGGAGGGGTGAGAGTGGGCAACTTGTCTTGTTACAGTTTTCAGGGGAAATGGTTCCAGTTTTTGTCCATTTAGGAGTATGCTGACTATGGGTTTCTCGTAGATGGCTTTTACTATTTTGAGGTATGTTCCCCGTATGCCTAGATGTTCAAGGGTTTTTATCAAGAAGGGGTGCTGGATTTTATCAAAAGCTTTTTCTGCATCTAATGATATAATCATGTGGTTTTTGTTTTGACATCTGTTGATGTATTTAATTACTTTTATGGTTTTATGAATGTTGAACCAGCCTTGCATCCCAGGAATGAAGCCTACTTGGTCATGGTGGGTGATTTTTGATAGTATTGTTTAATCCGGTTTGCTAGGATCTTGTTGAGAATTTTAGCACCTATGTTCATCAAAGATATTGGCCTGTCGTTCTCTTTCTGTGTTGGATCTTTACCTGGCTTGGGTACCAATGTGATGTTGGGTTCATAAAAGGATTTGGGGAGAGTTCCATCTTTTTCAATCGCCTGGAATACCTTCAGTAGGATTGGTATCAGCTCCTCCTTAAATGTCTTGTAGAATTCTGCTGGAAAGCCATCTGGACCAGGGCTTTTTTTGTAGAAAGTTTTCTTATTACGTAGTCAATTTCCTTGATTGCTATTGGTCTATTTAGGGACTCAATTTCTTCTTGTTCCAACCTAGGTAGGTTGTGTGATGTCAGAAAGTCCTCCATTTCCTTAAGGTTTTCAAGTTTGTTTCCACACAAGTGTACATAGTAGTCTCTAATGATCTTCTGTATTGCTTCAAGGTCAGATGTGACTTCATCTTTTGTGTTTCTGATTGTGCTTATTTGGGTTTTTTCTCTTTTTTTCTTGGTCAGTCTAGCTAGGGGACCATCGATCTTGTTTATCCTTTCGAAGAACCAGCTTTTTGTTTCATTGATCTTTCTGTATTATCTTTTTGTCTTCTATGTCCTGGATTTGGGCTTTTATTTTGGTGATCTGGATACTTCTGCAGAAATTAGGGTTTTTGTGGTCTTGCTTTTCCAGCTTCCTTGGGTGGCTTGTTAGGCTGTTAATTTGTGTTCCTTCCATTTTCTTTATGTGTGTTTGCAGGGATATAAATTCCCCTCTTACTATAGCTTTTAAGGCATCCCAGAGATTTTGGTAAGATGTTTCTTGATTTTCATTTGTTTCCAGGTATCTTTTGATCTCTGTTTTCATTTCATCATTGACCCAGGAGTTGTTTAGCATCATGCTGTTTAGTGTCCATGTCTTTATGGGTTTTGGGTGGTTCTTGTGGGTGTTAAGGTTTATTTTTATTCCACTGTGGTCTGAGAAGGTGCATGGCAGAATTTCTGTCCTTTTAAATTTGCTTATGCTTGATTTATGGTCAATTATGTGTTCGATCTTAGAATACGTTCCATGCAATGATGAGTAGAATGTGTATTCTGTGGTCTTTGGATGTGATGGAGTGTTCTATAGGTATCAATTAAGTCCATTTGGTCCAGAGTCACATTTAGGTTCCAGATCTCCTTGCTGACTTTTTCTCCAGATGATCTGTCTAGGGTTGTGAGTGGGGTATTAAAGTCCCCAGTTATGATGGTGTTAGAGTCAATATCTTTCTTTAGTTTTCCTAGTAGTTGCTTTATGAAAGTTGGTGCACCTATGTTGGGTGCATAAATGTTTAGGATAGATATTTCTTGTTGATGGAGTGAACCTTTTATCATTATGTAGTGACCCTCTGTATCTTTTTTAATTTTCGATAGCTTAAATGGTATTTTGTCTCAAATTAGCATCATGACTCCTCTTTTCTTTTGCTTATCCTCTATTGACCTGAAAATTTGTCTCCCATCCTCTAACTTTGAGTCTGTGTATGTCCTTTCTAGTGAGATGGGTCTCTTGAAGTCAGTATATTGTTGCCTGGTGATATTTTATCCATTTTGTCATTCTATGTCTTTTCAGTGGTGCGTTTAGTCCATTCACATTCAGACTAATTATTGAAATGTGAGAGTTCGTCCTTATCATGGAATTCTTATTGAGTTGTATTCTTCCACTTGGATTTTTTTTCTTTTTTGTCTTTCTTTTGGTTTTGGGGTTGGTTCATGTATATTTTATTCTTTTCCCTGTACTCTTGAGAAGAGCGCTGTTCTTTTTTCCTTTTCTTCTGTGTTTAGTACTTTCTTAAGTGTTTCATGTAGAGATGGTTTGGTGGCAGCATAAGTTCTTAGGGATTGGATATCTGGGAAAGATTTTAATTCTCCCTCACTGTTGAAGCTTAGCTTGGCTGGGTAGTTTATTCTTGGTTGAAATTGTTTATTTTAGGACTTTTAGGACTTTGAAGATAGGGCTCCAAGCTCTCCTAGCCTGCAGGGTTTCTGTAGATAAATCTGCTGCTATTCTGATTGGTCTTCCATGGTAGGTGATCTGGCCTTTTTCTCTTGCTCCTTTTAGGATTTTTTCTTTTATGCCTACTTTATGTAGGCGAATTATTTGGTCTTCTCATTTGTTGTCTTGCATGGGTTCTCTGAATCTCTTGTTTTTGAATTTTTGCATCATTGATTAGATAAGGGAAGTTTTTTTGAATGATCTCATGGAAAGTTTGTTCCAATGTGGTCTCTGTCTCTCTTTCTGCCTCAGGAAGGCCAATTACTCTTAGGCTTGGTCTCTTGAAGCAATCGCTCATCTCTTGAAGGCTTTGTTCTGTCTTTTTGAGCTTATTTTCTGTGTTTTTAAGAGTTTGGGTTAGTTCTATATTTTGGTCCTCAAGCCCTGAGATTCTTTCTTCTGCTTGGGTAATTCTGCTTTCCATGCTTATCAGTTTTTTATTTATTTCATTCACACTATTCTTTATTACTGTTATCTCAGATATCAGCTCCTTCCTGATTTCTTCTTGTGTCTCCTTAATTCTTTTTAATCTTTCCATTAATGTCTTGATATCTAGGTTTGTAGTTTGAGAACTTTCATTCTGGGGGCTCTTCATTGTTTGCATTCTGAAGTCTTTTTTTCTCAGTCTGCCCTCCTCGGGGTCTGGGAGAGACCCATACTCTTCTTTAGGTTTTTCTTCATTTGTGTAGATTTTTCTCTCTCTCCCCCTTTCCCTCCCCTCCTTTAATTCTGTTTTTGTGGGAAGGTGGGGTTGCTTAATTTCTCTTCTGCAATATCCTGTTCTTCCTTATGAGGGTCTTCTGGCTTTGTTCACTTTTGAGGTTGGAGTGTGGGCTGCGCACTGTACTTTTTGCAGTTTTGAGATTTAGTTGAGGGGGAAGCTGTGGTTCAGATTGTATATGCTGATTCTAGCATCCACGAACAGGTGTATGAGCACACTGGAACCTATTTCCCTCTGCCTTACAATCTGTCCGTGCAGTAGTATGTGGGCTTGGCCCCTAGATTAAAAAGGGGGTATAAAAGTGGAAAATAATTAAGGAAGGGTGGTCAATAGGAAGTTAGAAAGAGAGAAGAGTGAGAGGGAAAACTGACATACATACCAACTATCAGGTGAGATAGAGACACAAGGCTAGAGAGAAGTGAAGAAAGTCACGTAAGAAAGATTCCCTAAAGAATACTGATAGCTACACATAGACAGACCAATAAAATCATGAGACAGTGTAAGTCAGAAGGCAAACAACAAAGGTGGTCAAAACAAACAGTCAAAATGATAAAATCATAAGTCAAAATAAGAGGTCAGACTAAAGTCACTTCAGCTCTGATCTCCGGCCTCTCCCTTTTGTTTTTCATTGCAGGCAGCTAGATTTACTTGCAGTTCAGGTTTGGCTGCCTGGGAGTTGCTTTTGTCTGATTCAGCGTAGGGGTGGGGCTTTGTCTCCTGTTTAGTGACGTTACCTTAGGAACCGAGGTGGGGGTTGTGGATAGGTGGGCAGGGCAATGGAAATCTCTGCCTGGATAATGACGGAGGCAGATTCTCTTTTTGTAGATCCGTTTCTCTTCACTTGTCTGGGTCCCCAAGCTTGGGGTCACACACTGAGTACCAAGCTCCAACAGGCAGGTGGTGAGCAGCGAGAGTAACTCTGGGCACAGGGTACTTCAGCCAGGAACGGGACTGGTGTCTCTAAGGGGCGGGTGCCCAGAGCCTCCCTGAGTGACCGGTGGCTTCGTGCTGGGGCTGGACAAGAGACGATGTAGTCAGGGAGGGATCTGAGACCCAAGACTCCCATGCAGGTGAGAGTCACATATGGTGGAACAGCCACAGCAGGGGGCCGCAATATCCGGCCCTGCATGGGACCAAAGGTCCCCGGGCCTTGGACCAGCATGGCTGGTGGTGGGATGGGGGAAGAAAAGTAAGAGTCTTTTTGGGAACTCACGTTCACGGAATCTCACAAGTTCACCTATGCCATCGCCATCTTTCCTGTAGCCCAGAAATAAACTTTTAAAGAAATTGTAAAAATATAAGTTGAGAATATAAATTAGTAGAATGTTTCCAGGAGAATGTTTTTTTCTCACAAAAATTCCTCATAATTATTTTTCTCTAATCAATTCCTCATAATAATGAAACACTGACAGAAGTTCAAAAATCAAGATAGACTAAACAGATAATGCTGCCATAAGATAAAAACGCTTCATAAAAATTACTATGAGTTCCTGGAACTGGACCTCTGGCTTTGACTTGGCAGTGCCATGGGATGTTTCTAAGGGAGATTCACAACAGGTAGCCAGGCACGGAAGGCCATGTCCTGCCATGCTCAGAGCACAGCATCCGCTTTAGACCACACTACTTTCAAATGAATACAGTTGCTACAAGGATCAATTGCCAAAATCTGTTCTTATTTTCATGGCTTAAATAAAGATCAGTTCTATGAGAGAACATTGTATAGTGATTATTATATGGAGAAAACACAGAATTAGCAATTTTTAACAGTAAAAACCATTTTTGAACAGTTCAAGATATGAAATTCCAAGATAGTTGCGTGAATCTCAACACATGCAAACTCAGCAGAAAATACTGTTTTCTGTCCATTTAAAATAACCACAGTTTTATTTTGGGAAACACACACTGTACCCAATGTAAAATTTTGTTGTTTTTTTTTAGTCAAGGTCTCACTTGATCACCTTGGCTGAAGTGCCGTTGTGTGATCATGACTCACCATAGCCTTGAATTCCTGGGCCTAGGTGATCCTCCCACCTCAGTCTCCCAAGTAGCTAGGACTGCAGGCAAGCACCACCATACCTGGTTAATTTTTTAATTTGTGGTAGAAATGGATTCTCGCTACATTGCCCAGGCTAGTCTTGAACTCCTGGGCTCAAGCAATCCTCTTGCCTGAGCCTCCCAAAGTGCTAGGATTACAGGTGTGAGCTTCACACTCAATCTTACAGTTTTTTAACAAGGAGGATTTAGAAGACATAAAAGCTTTTCTGGTCCAAACCTTCCATAAAATAATACCATTTTTTAATACAACCAACCAAAAAGCACTCAATGTGTCACAAAATCCAAATTGTATTATTAATCACTCTTTTGCCAAATATAAAGAAGAATGTTTGATTAACTAATCAGATAATATTGAAAAATCAGAATTTGATTTAATTCTCAGTTGAGCCACTAATTTGCCACAGGTATAAAAGAAAAAAGACAAACTCAACTACGCATCAATTTGTTCATTCTTAGCTATGGGTACTAAGGGATTAAGAATTGCAGTGATTTACTCACACTGTCAATGCATAATATATCTTGTATTTGCTAGAGTATCAGGTGAATAGCACTAAAGGTAAAATGTCAGAGTTTTCTCAAATTATGGAAAAGTAGTGAAAATAATAAAGATGTGGCCCTGTGAGTAATCAATTATATGAGAATACTATCCGAAGACACTGGGTTGTGGAAGGATTTAGTGTACTTCTGTTAAATGCAACAATTATTACACTGTACCAGCAAAATAAACAACTTCACTACCCAAACAGAACCATATAGATACATAAATCCCAGGACAAATTTTATTTTGTTTAAAAATACCAGCCAAGCTGGTCTCGGTGGCTCAGCCTGTAATCCCGCACCTTTGGGAGACTGAGGTGAGTGGATTGCCTGAGCCCACGGGTTCGAGACCCACCTGGGCAACTTGGAGAGACCTCATCTCTACAATAAATCAAAAAATGAGCCGGGCGTGGTAGCATGCGCCTGTAGTTCCAGCTACTTGGAAGGCTGAGGCGGAAGGATTGCCAGAACCCAGGAGGTCGAGGCTGCGGTGGCCGGGAGTGGCCACTGCACTCCAGTCTGGGCAACAGAGGGAGACTCCAACTCAAAAAAAATAAAAAATAAAATAAAAATAAAAATACCAGCCAGGTGTAGTGGCTTACACCTGAAATTCCAGCATTCTGGAAGGCCAAGGCAGAAGGATCACCTGATACCAGGAGTTTGAGACAAACCTGGGCAGCAAAGCAAGACCCAGTCTCTACCAACAACAACAACAGAAAATTATCCAGGCATGGTGGCATGTTTCTGTAGTCTCAGCTACTTGGGAAGTGGGATGATCCCTTGAGCCCAGGAGTTCAAAGCTGCAGTGAGCTAAGATCACTGGTGACAGAGGAGAACCCTATCTCTAGAAAATACAAACTTAAAATTTAAAAATATTAGATTGTTAGATTTTCTGTAACAGATCCCCCCCCACACACACACACCCCAGTTATTGTCTTTATCTGGATCGAACAGATGATAATCAAGACAACAACAACTGAAACCAAAACAAAAAACACCACATACTTCAAAGTGTCCCTGCATAGCCCTGTCTCTCCACAGACACTCATTTGGCACCTTTGTGACCAAGGAAGGGTCCAAGCAGTTAAGGATCCAGAGATAACACAGAGAATGCAGTGTGATGAGTGCCACAACAATGCACAAAACACATGTTCCTCAAGCCCTCAGAGCAAAGGTCTCTTCTAAAGTAAGGTGAAGGCAAACAATGTGCAGCAATAAAGGTGTTTAAGTGATGAAATGGCACTGAATAAAGAGAACAATGTCTTAGAAACAGAGACTACAGGATTCCAGAATGTCATGAGAGTGTTGCTGAAATGACTGACAACAGCTCCAGGTTGAACGAATAAGCCTGCTGAGCCAGAGGAGAGAGGTGACCTTGGGGACTGGCATGGAAGTCTGGGATGAAGGGAAGGTGTCAATCAGTGGAAATGGGGAACTGGAGAGTAAAATGCAAGAACTGGAGAGTGTAGACAGAAAATAATTTGAATGTGGAGGGTAAAAAGTAGGATGTGATGATCACAAAAAAGCCAGGGGCCTTGTTGCTTTAGCATTTTTATCATTTGTAGTTGAACAATTGTGTATGCACTGGAACATTCTGAAGTTTTGGCCAGGTGATTTGAGTTTTTTAAGTGGTCGAAGGGGTTTTAAAGTAAGCATGTGATAAGGATATGGCATTTTGGAATAATTGTAACATCTGCTTTTTCTTAGGGTTTGGAGGGCTAGTGCATATCAGATGGACAGGCAGAAAAAGACAGGCAAAGCAAAGGAAATTTCTAAATCACAGTTTATAGATGAAGAGGTTAGGATAGACAAAAATACAAACAGAGGCAATGGGTAAAAAGAAACTGAAATTAGGTAGATAGATCTCAGGACCCATTTAGGTAGATCCTGAGATGTACATCACTAAGCAAAAACCATTAAAATAAAAAAGAAACTTTAAATCCTACTTCTTTTTGGAATAACATAATGCTGTCTCAATTTTAATGAAAATTTGAGACTTTGAAAAGTTTTTAAACCTAAATGTATACATATAGCATTTTCTGAGAAAACAGAATATTGCAAGTGTGTATAACAAACTCTGCTTACACAGAACTTATTCAGGGTTTGTTATGTTATTGTTTTGTGCAGATTACTTAATCTATTATAAGAGAATTATACACAAGCTATAAAAAAGCATCTTTTTTACTGTAGCATTTGTTCAATAATCTTATGTATAACTTAATTAAAACTCAGTCACATCCGAGAAACGTTTTCCTCCCATATTATCTTGCTCATTAAACATTGGAAGGTAGCACGGCTAGTTTTCCAACACAGTTTAAAATCACTGTAGACAGAAAACTATAAAACTAACAGGTTCAATATTTTATGAACTGAAAGAAGGTAAGACTTACAAAATATTCAAAACATATCTTTATGTAGCCAAATTTAAATCTAAGTAAATCAAATATTGAAGGATGAGGGAGTTGGAGGGCAACCAAGACAGGAAAGTAGAATCAATCACATCCATGCTGAACTAGATTCCCAAAACACTGTCACACAAACACCTAATGCACAGGATAAAAAAACCATGGATATATAAAAAGATACATCTGAAACACAGACATACATATATCTGATCTATGAACAGTAAGTGAAGATCTGCCTACTCCTGGACTTTGTAGAAACAACAGGAATTTAAGTCTCAGTCATTGTACCATGACTATCAATAGAACACTTTGGTACTCAGCAAAAAATTGTCTTTGAGTGCTGAAACTGAGAGTTGAAAACAAACAGTAGAAATTACATGAAAGTGGGTTTGTGGGTCTCATAGCAAGATTAGCTGGTTAAGACAAAAAATAATCTTTTCATGTTGTGGTACTAATGTAAGCAGAAGATGAATAACATATCTCAGCTCAAAGAGTGGTTCACCAGCTCCACTGCTGTGACACAAAAGCCACTGGGCATCACTGATAACATGAGAGGACAAAAGTCAGCTTTTCAAGGTGATTACATCTACAACCTTTTTCTGTATTTCAGACTACTGATGAAAATTGTTGAAAGGAGTGTAAATTAGTACAACCTCTATGGAAAGTGGTATGGAGAATACTCAAATAACTGAAAGTAGATCTACCATTTGATCCAGCAATCCCACTGCTAGGTATTCATCCTAAGGAACAGAAGTTGCTATATAGGAAATTCAACTGCACCTGCATGTTCATTGCAGCACAATTCACAATTACAAAGATGTGGAATCAACCTAAATGTTCATCAACTGATCGGTGGATAACAAAAATGTGGCAGATATACACCATGGAATACTACACAGACATAAAAAGAATGAAATCATGTCCTTTGCAGCAACATGTATGAAGCTGGAGATCATTATCCTAAGTAAACTGACTCAGAGACAGAAAACCAAAAACGACGTATTCTCATTCATATGTGAAAGTCACAAAGATGGAAACAATAGACACTGGGAACACCAATAAGGGGGTTATGGGGGTTAGGGTTCAGAAACTACCTAGAGGGCACAGTTTTCACTATCTGGGGAATGGGACACCTGAGACCCAATCCCCACCACTACACAATATGTCCATGTAATGAATACTCATGTACCCCCTGAACCTAAAATTTAAAAAAAAAAAACCTTGGAGTAAACAGGAAATAGCAGAATATTTGTAACTGTTTGGGAATTAGCAGCAATGTCTCTTCATTTGTGTAATTTTTCCAAGTCCAGTTTGCCCAAGGCAATCATATAGCCATCAAAGAACAAGGGAGTAAGTAGAGAAGAGTGATTAAGAGCACAGGTTTCCGAATCCAAAAGCCATTTGCTTGCATACACTCGCTTTCTATGTGACTTTGCAATGACCCTTAATAACTGTCAGATTAATCACCAGTGAAACAGGGATGATAAAAAGATCACAAAAGTATTACCCTCAAAGTGTCGTGAGGATCAAACGGGATGTCTGTAGAGTTTATCACAGTATTTTTCACTCAAATTGTCATCCATGTGGTGGTGGTTGTTGTCATTATTGTTGTCATCATCATCCAGACCTAAATTTATTTTACTTCAGCATTTTGTATGTTGTTCTCCCTATTCTTTTTGTTTTAACTTCTTTTTTTGTAAGACACTGATGATACAGTCAACAATTAACAGTCAACAATTTATCCCTGTGAATACTAGAAAAAAATACAACTTCTATCCTACCTTCTTATTCTATCACATAAAATATCAATATTAAACTTCTAAACAGGAGAATATAGATGTCCTTGAATAACCTGATATCTGGAAAGTTTTGTGAGTCTATCACTCTAGTCTACACTTATACATTTAGGACATTTGCAAAGTACAAAAATTCAACCTTAAAAATGGAAATTTTAATGGAATCCAATTTTGTAGAGCCAAACTGTTTAGTATTATATCCACTAGCCAAATGTGGCTACTGAGTACTTGAAATGTAGCTTAGCCTGGATTGATATGCTTAATAAGTGTAAATGACACACTGGATTTCAAAGATTTAGTACCAAAAAGGTAAAATATTTCATTTATAATTGTCCATATAGATTACTTGTTAAAATGACATAGGGAGTCAGGGAAGATGGCAGCTGAGCCAGTCGAACTATGCAAGTCCCCATGTGAGTAAGTGAGTGTATGGAAAATTTTGTGTTTGTGTTGATGAGCAAGTGGGCGTGTAAGTGGTTGACTGAGTGAAGGCTAGAGAGCTAGCGGCCAAGACTCTCCTGGTGCAGCTGCTGGTGCCACAGCAGCTGGGCTTGGACCTTAGCAATTTCCAGGATGCAGAAGCTGAATGCCATTTTTTCTCTTTTCTTTTTTTAAATTTTTTTAAAATCAACAAACTCTGCCTAACAAGAGTTTTCTGGGAGAGACTAAGTGGGACTCGTTTGCGGGTGACCAGGCCCCTGGTGCAACAGCAGGTGTTGCAGCTTCTCTTCTTTGTCCCTGGCTCTGCCCAGGTCGTGGAGCACCATTGTTTTTTTTTAAATGGACAGAAGTTTTCCTTTTGAAAAACGGTGGGGAGGCACTATTGCCCCAGGGACTCCTACATCTTTGAAGCAAGAGAGAGACTGTTAAAGGTTTTATCTCATCACTTCAGCACCTGGTAGAGTGCTAGAAGGGGCTGTGGATGGAGTCCAGAGGCAAGTTCCCATGGAAGAGGACAAGAGAGACACCCCACCACCCTATTGAAGGTGGGGCAGGAAAGTGATCCACAGAACTAATTTCTGTGACCAGCAGATCAACTACTCAGGGCTTGATCATGGCCCAAAGGGAATATCCTGAAAGCACAAACTTCAGAGGGACCTGACAAGTATTGAGTATCAGGCACCCCACTCCCTACCCTGATCCACCTATGGGACAAAGGGTGTGGCCAGAAAGGAGGAGGAAGAACTCCAAAGAGATCAATGGTGAGTATGGGGCTGACCCAAACCCCCTCCTTCCCAGCAATCCTCTGAACCTCAGACCCACACAGCTGGGCCACAACTGAGGGGAACAAACCCAGGCAGAGTCTGGATGTCAGCCACAATAGGAGAGCTCCATTCTAGTACAGGCCTGGCTGGGGCACCCCAGTGAGAGTACATACCTGGGGAAGAGATAGTCCCGGACCTCCCCACCAGAGATCTCCCTGACCATAGGGGAGTGGGAGCGGAGGCCTGCAGCCCCACTCACCTCCACTGTCTTTCCCCTTCCCTGCTTTGTTCCCTGAGGAGAGAGTGAAAGAGGTGGCTCTGCAGGAGAGACCAGATTAGAGAAACAATTACAGAGCCTGCCACAAGAAGGCAGGGTTTTTTTGTTGGTTGGTTGGTTGGTTTTTGTTTTTGTTTTTTAAATTTTCAATTATTTTTTGACTGTTTACTTGTTCATTCATCTATTTTAAAAATAATTTTCCTTTGTGCATGAATGTGTATGTGAAGGTTTGATCGCCATCACCCAAAAAAAGTTCTTTTCTTTTTCTGTATCTTTCTTCTTTTATTTGTCATTTTCTGTTTATGTGTGTATGTGAATGATTGTTTATCTTTTGATTTTGTTGTGGTTGTTGGTTTTTGTTCTTCTGGTTCTTTTTTTCTATTCATTGGGTTTTTTTGTTGTTTTTTTTTTTTCTTGAGTTGGAGTCTCACTCTGTCGCCCAGACTGGAGTGCAGTGGTGGCTCCCGGCCACCGCAGCCTCAACCTGCTGGGCTCCGGCGATCCTTCCGCCTCAGCCTTCCAAGTAGCCGGAATTACAGGCATGCGCTACCACACCCGGCTGATTTTTTTATTTATTGTAGAGATGAGTTCTCGCTGCCCAGGCAGATCTCGAACCCGCGGGCTTAGGCAATCCACTCACCTCAGCCTCCCAAAGGCACAGGATTACAGGCTGAGCCACTGAGCCTGGCTTATTGTTTACATTTTAAAGGGTATATCAATAGATGTGTGAGGGTTCAACCTGAATCCCCACACACACACTTTTTTTCCCCTTCAGTCTTTCTGTTTTTCTTCTCTATAAACTTTGTGCTAGGCATGTGTGTGTGTGTTTAGTTTTCTTGGGGGTCTTTTTGTTGCTGACGTTTTGTTTAGCTTTGTTGTTATTCCAGTTTGTTTTGGAGTGTGTGTGTATGTGTTCAATTGCTTTTGCAATGGTTTCTACTTTGCATCATCACATAGAGTGGTATTGGGGAGTGGGTCTCAGGGAACACACACCACAATAAGTGAACACTTCAATTTGCAAGTAGTATCTGATTCTTAGCACCCCATCCTCCAATTTATTCGAATTTTAAACTACAGGAGACAGCAAAGCTTCTCATCCATACTCTATTTCAAAAGAGAAAAAATCCAGAGCCTGGATCAGGGAAGAATAGAGGTCTGAGCAAACATCAGAAGGGAACTCCTCTCCCACTGACACTGAATAACAGACCTAAAGAGAAAAACAAGAGATCTGTCACAAATGAGGAAGAGCCAAAGGAAGATCTCAGGCAATTTTAAGTGTACCAAAAACAAAACTCCTGAAAAATCAGAACTTGGTGCCCAAACAATGGAATTAACAAATGACTGTCCCCAGAATACAATAGGGATTAAGGAATGGATGGAAATAGTGAATAGGACTCAAGAAAGACAAGATGCAACACTGAAAGAACTTGTAACAGAGATTTTGGAAAAAAACATTTCATCCAGGAAATAAATAACAAGATGACAAGCATGGAAAGCGGAATTAATCTAGATGAATAAAGAATCTCAGAACTTGAAGACCAAAACATGGAATTAACCTGATCTGTAAAAAACATAGAAAGAAGGCTCAGAAAGAAAGTACAAAGCCTACAAGAGATGTGTAATTATATCAAGAGGCTGAGCCTATGCCTGATTGGTATCCCAGAAGAAAAAAGGGAAATAGAGTACAACTTGGAGGAAGTATTCCAGGAGGTAATCCACGAATACTTTCCCCATCTCACCAGCGATGTGACCAGCCAAGCACAAGAGATACAGAGAACCTCCACAAGACATCAAGTGAGAAGACCAACCCCCAGCACATAATAATTTGCCTACACAAAGTAGGCAAAAAAGAAAAAAATCCTAAAGGCAGCAAGAGAAAAAAGGAAAACCAGTCAGAATAGCAGCAGACCCATCAGCAGAAACACTACAAGCAAGAAGGGATGGGAGCCCTATATTCAAAGTCCTCAATGATAAACAATTTAAACCAAGAATTTCCTTTCCAGCCAAGCTCAGCTTCATCAGTGAAGGAGAATTAAAATCCTTCCCAGACATCCAACTGCCATGAAATCATGCAGCTTCCAGACCAGCTCTACAGGAGACACTTTAAAAGGTATTAGCACAGAAGAAAGAAGAAAAAGATTGACCAAACACTTTCCAAGAGAACAGCAGAGCACAGAACCAGTAGAGAATACAGCACAACAAGAAACTTGAAAACACACACATACATTAACCCCAAAGCCAAAAGAAAACAAGCAAAGGAAAAACTTTATCAGAACCTCATGACAGGGAGAAAAAAATCACATTTCAATAACCAGCTTTAATGTGAATGAACTAAATGCACCACTGAAAAGACACAGAATGGCAGACTGGATAAGAAACCATGACTCAATTATCTGCTGCATCCAGGAAACTCATCTCTCTTCAGGGGATGCACACAGACTGAAAGTTAAAGGTTGGAAAACGAGTTTCCAAGCAGATGGATCACAAAAGAAGGCAGGATTTGTAATCTTAATATCAGACAAAACAACCTTTAAGCTATCAAAAAATAAAAAAGATGCAAAAGGTTACTACATAATTATAAAAGTTTCAATCCACCAACAAGAAAGAGCCATCCTAAACATATATGCACCCAACACAGGAGCACCAGCATGTATAAAGCAAATACTAAGTAAACTAAAAAAAAAAATTCACTCTAACACTATTATAGCAGGGGACTTGAATACATCACTGAAAGTCCTAGATACAGCATCAAGGCAAAAAATCAACAAGAAGATCCAGAACCTAAACTTGACACTCAACCAAATGGACTTAATAGATACCTACAGATTATTCCACCCAACAACCACAGAATATGCATTCTACTCATCACCACATGCCATATACTCCAATATTGATCACATTCTTGGCTATAAATCAAGAATAAACAAATTCCATAGGTTGAAGTCTTGCCATGCACCTTCTCAGACCACAGTGGAATAAAAATAAATATCAATACCAACAACATTTCCCCAAAACCCACAAAGACATGGACACTAAATAGCATGATGCTGAACTACTGGGTCAACACTGAAATCAAAGCAGAAATTGAAAGATTCCTGGAAGCAAATGAAAATGAAGAAACATCTTACCAAAACCTCTGGAATGCCCTGAAAGCAGTTCTCAAAGGGGAATTTATATCTCTACAAGCACATATAAAGAAAATGGAAAGATCACAAATGGAGAGCCTAACAGATAACCTGAGGGAGCTGGAAAGAGAAGACCACCAAAACCCAACCTTAGCAGAAGAATCCAAATCACAAAAATAAGAGCCCAAATATGGGACATAGAAGACAAAAATATCATAGAAAACATCAACAAAACAAAAAGTTGGTTCTTTGAAAGAATTTAAATTGATGGGCCCCTAGCCAGAATGACCAAGAAAAAGAGAAAAAAGCCCAAACACAATCATAAATACAAAAGATCAAATCACAGCTGACCCCAAAGAAATACAAAAGATTATCAGAGATTACTATGTACATTGTATGGAAAGAAACTTGATAACCTAAATGAAATGGAGAACTTTATGACATCATACAACCTCCCCACGTTGAAACAGAAGGCATTGAGACACTAAATAGACCAATAACAACCCAGGAAATTGACTCTATCATATGAAAACTACCTACAAAAAAAAAAACCCTGGACCGGATGACTTTCCAACAGAATTCAACAAAACATACAAGGAGCTGATATCAATCCTACTGAAAGTATTCCGGTCAATTGAGAAAGATGAAATTCTCCCCAAATTATTTTATGAAGCTAACATCACACTGATACCCAAACTGGGTAAATATTCAACAAAAAAGAGAACTACATACCAATATCCCTTATTAATATAGATGCAAAAATCCTCAACAAGATTCTAGCAAATTGGATTCAAAAACACATCTCAAAAATCATCCACTATGACCAAGTAGGTTTCATCCCCAGGGTGCAGGGCTGGTTCAACATTTGCAAGACCATAAATGTCATTAAATGCATCAACAGATGTAAAAACAAGAACCACGTGGTTGTCTCATTAGATACAGAAAAAGCTTTTTGACAAAATCCAGCATTCCTTCTTGATAAAAACACTCAAACACCTAGGTATAGAAGGAACATAGCTCAAAATAGTAAGTAACATCAACAATAAACCCACAGCTAAATGGACAATGAAACTGGAAACATTTCCCCTGAAAACTGGGACAAGACAAGACTATCCCCTCTCACCCCTCTTGTTCAATATTGTGTTGGAAGTCCTAACTTGGGCAATTAGATAAAAGAAGGAAATCAGGGGTATTCAAATAGGAAAAGAGGAAGTCAAGTTATCCCTCTTTGCTGATGATATGATCCTATACCTTGAAAATCTAAGAGAATCTCTCAAAAACCTGCTTGCACTGATGAAGGACATTGGCAAAGTCTCAGGGTGCAAAATAAATGTGCAAAAGACAGTTTCATTCCTATACACCAACAACAAGCAGGTAGAAACCTAAATATAAACACAATTGCATTCACAACAGCCATCAAAAAAAATAAAATACCTTGGCATCTTCCTAACCAGAGAAGTGAAAGACCTTTACAATGAGAACTACAAAACACTGCTCAAAGAAATCCAAGAAGACACAATAATGGAAAAATATCCAACGCTCATGGATAGGAAAAATAAACATTGTTAAGATGTCCATCCTACCAAAGGCAATCTACAGATTCAACGCAATATCCATTAAGTTACCAGCATCATTCTTTTCAGACTTGAAAATGACAATTCAGAAATTCATATGGAAACATAAATGACCACAAATAGCCAAAGTAATCCTTAGCAAAAGAAACAAAACAGGAGGTATCACACTTCCAGACTTTAAACTTTACTATAAGCTACAGAAATCAAAACAACCTGGTGTTGGTACAAGAACAGGCATATAGACCAATGCAATAGGACAGAGATCCCAGAAGCAAAGCCTCAATTCCTCAACCAACTCATCTTTGACAAAGCCTCCAACAACAACCACTGGGGAGAGAAGAACCTATTCAGTAAAGGGTTCTGGGAAAACTGGCTGACCACATGCAGATGATTGAAACAGGACCCCTATGTATCACCATACACAATATTAACTCTAAATGGATCAAAGACCTAAACGTAAAACCTCAAACTATAAGAATCTTAGAAAATGCAGGAGACACCCATATGAAAATTGGAACTGGCAACCAATTCCTATTCAGAACCCTAAAGGCTAATACCTTAAGAAATAAGATAGATAAGTAGGACCACATCAAACTAACAAACTTCTGCAAAGCAAAAGAAGAGCAGGGAGACAGCCCACAGAATGGGAAAAAATATTGGCCAACTGTATATCTGACAAAGACCTAAAATCTAGGATCTACAAGGAACTCAAATGTGCCAAAAGGAAAAAAACAAACAGCCCCATTAAAAAGTGAGCAAAAGACATGATTAGACACTTCTCAGAAGACGATATACCAGCAGCCAACAGACACATGAAAAAGTGCTCAACCTCACTCATCATCAGAGAAATGCAAATCAAAACCACATTGAGATACCATCTAACCTGAGTAAGAATGGACATCATTAATAAAACAAACAACAACAGATTCTGGCGAGGATGCGGAGAAAAAAAGAACACTTCTACACGGCTGGTGGGAATGCAAACTAGTGCAATCTCTTTGGAAGACTGTGGTGATTTCTGAAAGAACTAGAAATTGACCTTCCATATGATCCAGCAATTCCCCTATTGGGAATACACCAGCAGAACTCAAATTATTCTACAAAAAGATACCTGCACACATATGTTTGTTGCAGCTCTATTCACAACAGCAAAAACATGGAATCAAACATGTTGCCCATCAAAGTTGGACTGAAAAAGAAAACATGGTACATATACACAATGGAATACTATACAGCCATAAAGAAGGACAATTATATGGACTTTGCAGCGACTTGGATAGATTTGGAGTCGATCATACTCAGTGATCTATCACAGAAACAAAAAGCAGAGTACCATATGTTCTCACTCATAAGCTGACCTTGAACAATACTATAAGAAAGCATTTGACAGTAATGGGAAACTGTCAGGGGAGGGGGAATGGGATTGGCAGTTGAAGGAAAAGCTAGGAGAGGAAGGGGCATACCTCATCAACAAGGGTACCTGCATAATCAATGTTTGTATACCTAACCCTGAATTGTACCCCACATCTCTATAATTTTTAAAAAATGATGTAGTGAGCAGGGGTGGCAGCTCAGGAGGCTGAGACAGCAGACTCACTTGAGCCCAGGAGTTCAAGTAATTCAGCGTAGGCAGCACAGCAAACCCTGTCTCTTAAATAAATTTAAAAAGATATTTCGAATATAAGTGAAACAAGATATGTTGTCATAATTTATTTCACTTAAGTAATGTTCATTTACATATGTGGCTCCCATTCTTTATTCTTACGGTTCTACTGGACAGCACTTGTATATCAAGGATACAATGACATGAGACAATCAAATGACTCCCTGGAGGATGAGATATACTTGTAGAATAGCTAGCTGACCTACTCTGATTTCTAATTTTTTCTTTATGGACAAATAAAGTTGTGATACATTTCTATTTGGGAGCCCACCTCAACACCTAATTACAACTATCCATTCTTCCCTTATTTGTAACAAGCCTTGCTAGGCAGTATGTGAATGTGGGTTACAGCAAGATCCTAGCCAGAGTGGAAAGAATTCCTCCTCCATCTTCAGGGGGTGCCTCTCTGCCCTCCCTCCTCACCAACAAATAGAGATTCTGTGGTTCATAAAACAAAAACATATAAAACACATTTCTTGAGAAGTGGCAAGATGGCAACAGGGCAACCCAGTCTGTGAAACCATCTGCAAAGGAGATCTGCAGTGGGTCTCTGATTCTCACCCCAGGGATTGCAGACCACAAAATCGCAGCCTGCTCTTCATATGGAGCTCGGCCATTGCCACTGCTGGGGCATCGCAGCGGACTGGACAGTCACTGCAGCACAAACGGCGCCACCGCCGCCGCAGCTCCCCCCAACCCACCACCACCACCTCCGCCACCACTGCAGCTGCGGCCGTAGCACATCAATCACACCACCCGGGCTGGAGGCGATCCACTTCAGTCCTTCAAGGCCCTTCAGGGAAGATCTGCTGGGATCGCTGCCACCTCTCCTGCGACCAAGACGTCCTGCCTTCTGTAAGTCTCTGGCTGTCTGCCCTGAGGCAGGCAGCCATCTTCAGCCTCTGCTGTTCCTGTCTGGCCCCACCCCCTCTGGAGTAAGCAGCTGAGATAGCACCACCTGCTGACGATTCAAGATAACAACATTGAAACGGGAGAAACAAGTTTGATAAAGACATAGGCCAGAGTGCTGAAAGGAGGGTAATCTGCACTGTCCTTCACAGAAGATCAGGGGCAACTGACCCAAACTGCAAACTAATTTACCAGCTTGAAAAGAAAACTAGAAATCAGACCTGAAAGGACATTGGACTTAAACGAAATGTCTCAGAGTGTGCTTCATTGATTCTGTTAGTTTAATGACTTAATTCTATTCCTACTGTATTGTTCCTTTTTTTCTTTTTTCCTCTTCCTTTTCTTCTCTTTTCTTCTCTCTGTAAATCATATATTTGTATAGAGGAACAGCACACTAATAAGGTGGTTGGTTAGCTTGCATGTTAGCATCACAATATGTTTTATTTTTGTTTGTATGAGAGTTGGTTCGTCTGCAGCTGTGGTCTATTATTTTTATCTGTTTCAGTATAGGCCTCTCTCTCTATTTGTTGGCACACTCAGTTGTTTCCCCCCTTACTCCTCTATCTCTCCATCCCCCTCTTCAACCCACTGTCTGCTCCATTCTCTCCCCTCTGTTAACCACATTTTATTTCAGGGAGTAAACCTACAGCCCCACTGCACGGACAGACTCCAAGGCATGGGAAGTGGGTTCCAGATTATCCACACACCTATCAGTGAATACCAGGACCTACAGATAGATTTTGAACCACAGTTCCCCCCTTAAGTAAATCTCAAAATTGCAAAAATGACCACCCCCAACCTACAGTGCAACTCCAGAATTGAACAAAGTAAGAGGGCATACATAAAGAATAGGAGATTGAACAAACAGAAGTAAAATCAATCCCTTTACCCCTGATTAACATAATTAAAGAAGATGGTGACGTGGAGGGAAGGAAAAAGTAGGGAGGGGGGAAAAGCGCACAAATGAAGAAAAACCAAAAGAAGAATACAGGCCTCACACAGACCCCTAGGAGATCAGACACTGAGAAAACAGATTCTGGAACACAAACAATGAAGAGCCCCCAGAATGACTGGTTACATGCAACAAACCCAGACATCAAGACATTAATGGAGAGAATTTTAAAAATTGAGGAGAGACAAGAGGAAAATAGGAAGGAGCTGATGTCAGAAATGACAGCAGTAAAGAATACTGTGATGGAAATGAATAACAGACTAATAAGCATGGAAAGCAGAATCAGCCAACCAGAAGAAAGAATTTCAGAGCTCAAAGACCAAAACACAGAACTAACCCAAACTGTCAAAAGCATAGAAAAGAAGCTAAAAAAGACAGAACAAAACCTGCAAGAGATGAATGATCACTTCAAGAGACCAAACCTAAGAGTAATTGGGCTTCCTGAGGCAGAGAGAGAAACAGAAGCCACACTGGAACAAACATTTCATGAAATCATTCTTCCCTCATCTCATCAAGGATGAAAAAATTCAAACACAAGAGATTCAGGGAACCCCTGCAAGACAACAAATGAGAAGACCAACTCCCAGACACATAATAATTCGCCTAAACAAAGTAGCTATAAAAGAAAAAATCCTAAAGGCAGCAAGAGAAAAAGGCCAGACTACTGACCAGGGAAAACCAATTAGAATAGCAGCAGATTTATCCACAGAAACCCTTCAAGCTAGGAGAGCCTGGAGCCCTATCTTCAAAGTTCTAAAAGAGAAACAATTTCAACCAAGAATAACCTACCCAGCCAAACTAAGCTTCATTAGTGAGGGAGAATTGAAATCTTTTCCAGATATCCAATTCCTAAGAACCTACGCTGCCACCAGACCATCTCTACAAGAAACACTTAAGAAAGTACTGAACACAGAAGAAAAAAAAAAGAACAACAACATTCTTCACAAGAGTACAGGCAAAAGATTAAAAACACACATGAACCAACTCCAAAACCCAAAGAAAGACAACAAGCAAACAGGAAAAACTCTGTAAGAACCTTATGACAGGGATCAACTCTTGCATTTCAATTATTAGCCTAAATGTGAATGGACTAAATGCACCACTGAAAAGACATAGAATGGCAAAATGGATAAAATATCATCAGGCAACAATCTATTGCCTTCAAGAGACTCACCTCATTAGAAAGTACACCCACAGACTCAAAGTAAGAGGATGGGAAACAAACTTTCAGGTGATTGGAATACTAAAGAAAGGAGGAGTAGCGATCTTAATTTCAGACAAAATACCCTTCAAGCTATTAAAAATCAAAAAAGATACAGAAGGCCACTACATAATGATAAAAGGCTCAATCCATCAACAAGAAATATCTAACTTAAACATGTATGCACCCAACATAGGTGAGCCAACTTTCATAAAGCAACTTCTAAGAAAACTAAAGAAAGATATTGACCCTAGCACCATCAAACTGGGGACTTTAATACCCCACTCACAACCCTAGACAGATCATCAGGACAAAAAATCAGCAAGGAGATCCGGAAGCTCAGTGTGACTTTGGACCAAATGGACTTAATTGATACCTACAGAACGCTCCATCCAAAGACCACAGAATATACATTCTACTCATCACCACATGGAACATAAGCAAATTTAACAAGCCACCTTAAGAAGTTGGAAAAGCAAGACCACAAAAACCCTAATTTCAGCAGAAGAATCCAGATCACCAAATTAAAACCCAAATCCAGGACATAGAAGACAAAAATATAATACAAAAAAAATCAATGAAACAAAAAGCTGGTTCTTTGAAAGGATAAACAAGATCGATGGTCCCCTAGCTAGACTGACCAAGAAAAAATGAGAAAAAAACCAAATAAGCACAATCAGAAACACAAAAGATGAAGTCACATCTGACCCTGAAGAAATACAAAAGATCATTAGAGACTACTACATACACTTATATGGAAACAAACTTGAAAACCTTAAGGAAATGGAGGACTTTCTGACATCACACAACCTACCTAGGTTGGAACAAGAAGAAATTGAGACCCTAAATAGACCAATAACAATCAAGGAAATCAACCACATAATAAGAAAACTTCCTACAAAAAAAAGCCCTGGCCCAGATGGCTTTCCAGCAGAATTCTACAAGACATTTAAGGAGGAGCTGATACCAATCCTACTGAAGGTAATCCAGGTGATTGAAAAAGATGAAACTCCCCCCAAATCATTTTATGAAGCCAACACACATTGATACCCAATCCAGGTAAACAACCAACAAAGAAAGAGAACTACAGGCCAATATCTTTGATGAACATAGATGCTAAAATTCTAAACAAGATCCTAGCAAACCGGATTCAGTAACATCTCAGAAATCATCCACCATGACCAAGTAGGCTTCATTCCTGGGATGCAAGCCTGGTTCAACATTCATAAAACCATAAATGTAATTAAATACATCAACAGATGTCAAAACAAAAACCACAGGATCATATCATTTGATGCATAAAAAGCTTTTGATAAACTCCAGCACCCCTTCTTGATAAAAACTCTCGAACATCTAGGCATACAGGGAACATACCTCAAAATAGTAAAAGTCATCTACAAGAAACCCACAGTCAGCATACTCCTAAATGGACAAAACTTGGAACCAACTCCCCTGAAAACTGGAACTAGACAAGGATGCCCACTCTCACCCCTCCTGTTCAACATAGTAATGGAAGTCCTGGCTAGAGCAATCAGAAAAGAGAGTCAATCAGGGGTATCCAAATAGGAAAAGAGGAAGTCAAGTTATCTCTCTTTGCAGATGATGTGATTGTGTACCTTGAAAACCCAAGAGAATCTGTCAAAAGCCTCCTTACATTGATAAAGGCCTTTGGCAAAAATCTCAGGATACAAAATAAATGTACAAAAGACAATCGCATTTCTCTACACCAATAATAAACAAACAGAAACCCAAATAAAAAACACAATTCCATTCACAGTAGCCACAAAAAAATGAAATACCTTGGCATCTTCCTAACCAGAGACGTGAAAGACCTTTACAATGAAAACTACAAAACACTGCTCAAAGAAATCAAAGATGACACAAACAAGTGGAAAAATATCCCATGCTCATGGATTGGAAGAATCAACATTGTGAAGATGTCCATCTTACTTAAGGCAATCTACAAATTCAATGCAATACCCATCAAATTACCAGCAACATTCTTCTCAGACCTAGAAAAAACAACACAGGAATTCATATGGAAACACAAACATCCAAGAATAGCCAGAACAATCCTCAGCAAAAAAAACAAAGCAGATGGTATCACATTACCAGACTTCAAACTTTACTATAAAGCTACAATCATCAAAACAGCTTGGTATTGGTACAGGAACGGGCATATAAATCAATGGAATAGAATTGAGATTCCAGAAGTAAAGCCTCAATTTCTCAACCAACTCATCTTCGACAAAGCCCCCACCACCTACTACTGGGGATAAGAGAACCTATTCAGTAAATAGTGCTGGGAAAACTGGCTGACCACATGCAGAAGATTGAAACAGGACTCCTATCTATCCCCATGCACAAAGGTTAACTCCAGATGGATAGAGACCTAAATGTAAACCTCAAACCATAAGAACCTTAGAAAAGGAAGGAAATACCCTCATGGAAATCGGAACTGGCATCCAATTCCTAAACAAAACCCGAAACCCAAAGGTCATAAGAAAGAAGATAGACAAGTGGGACCTTATTAAACTGACAAGCTTCTGCAAAGCCAAAGAAACCATTGAGAGAATAGCCTACAGACTGGGGAAAAGTATTTGCCAACTCCAGGTCTATCAAAGGCTTAACATCCTGGATCTACAAAGAACTCAAACGTGCTGAAAAGAAACAAACAAACAACCCCCTTAAAAAATGGGCAAAAGATATGAACAGACACTTCACAAAAGAAGACATCTGAGCAGCCAACAAACACATGAAGAAATGCTCAGCCTCACTAATCATCAGGGAGATGCAAATCAAAACCACACTGAGATACCACCTAACTCCAGTCAGAATGGCAATTATCAACAACTCAAAAAATAACAGCTGCTGGAGAGGGTGTGGTGAAAAGGGAACAATTCTACACTGTTGGTGCGAGTGTAAACTAGTGCAACCTCTGTGGAAAGCAGTGTGGCAATTCCTAAAAGCTCTAAAAATCGATTTTCCATATGACCCTGCAGTCCCCTCTCTGGGAATATACCCTGAAGAACTCAAATCACTCTATAACAAAGATACCTGCACACGTATGTTTATCGCAGCATTGTTCACAATAGCAAGAACCTGGAAACAGCCATGCTGCCCATCAAAAAAGGACTGGATTTTAAAAATGTGGTACATATACACGATGGAATACTACACAGCCATAAAAAAGAACAAAATCATGAATTTCGCAGCAACCTGGATGAAACTAGAGTCTATAATACTGAGTGACCTCTCACAGAAACAAAGATCCGAGTATCACATGTTCTCACTCATATAATGGAACTTGAACATCCAATGTAATACTATAAGAAAATGACTGATGGTACTGGGAAACCATGAGGGGGGGGATGGGATTAACAGTAGCAAATATCTGTCTGAGGATGGGGAAACACCTCTTATCAACAGGGTGCCTGAATGAAACATAATTGTACACCTAACCCGTAACTGTACCCCACAAAACCATAATAAAAAATATTGATTAAAACAACAACAACAAAAAAAACACACACACACATTTCTTTTCTTTCTCAAGTATTTCCCAGTAGTCTTAAACCTAAAGAGGTTAACACTATTTACTTACTTCTATCTGGCAAGCTATAGTTTGTCATACTTTTTTAAACTGGCATAAAATGAAAAAGCAGTGAAGAGAGATCAGAAGTAATCAAAACTGACCAAGGAGACATTTTATTTGGACCATTAAAAAGTAAGCTAAAACATTTTTTAAATGAACCGCAATCCCCTATATCATTCTATAAAAGTATGCCAAGTTCCAATATGAACTTTTCCCATAAAGCCAGGAGTAATCATGGCACAAATGGAAAAACAATTTCAGAAAGAGGAAACAAATATTTCTGTATGTTACCCATATATCTATTTTTGCAATCACAATTTTACTCACTTTGGATGTTAAATAAACAAAATTTCTGTCCAACTAAGCTAGGCCAAGCAGACATTTAGAAAACATAGTCCTTGCCCTTTGGACTTGTTGGAGGAGAGGAAAGCAAAGGAGCCAAAGTTCCCACATATCATTTCCCGCAGTGAAGGATAGCACAGGAAAATTCACTCAACAGCAGTTAAGCACTGAAATCAAAATGAGTGGGCTTTTTTTGTTTGGGAGTTTTTTCCAGCTAAATCCCTAGTAAATGGTACCCAACTTATATTAGATCAGGTGGTTTTTCCTGCAGTTATTCCAAATGAGAACACAATTTTGTTTTAAATTGGTTGACTGTAAATTATTTTTCCACAAGCATAACTTTCACTCAATTTTGTTTAAAAGAAGATCACCACAGAAAACTACCATCAGAAAATATGCAGTATAATGATCTATATTTTTGTATAACTGGGAGAAATTGTATGATTCCAAGAGGTTCGACTATCCAATAAAAGTCAGGACCTTAAAAGTTTCCCTATCAAGGAAGAACCGTAAGTGGTAGAACTGCTACTTTAATTTAGGTTGGCCTCATCTTTCCCCATGTGGCCCATATTTTCCTTTTTATTCTAATTTATAAACACAACAATCCAGTGGACTACCATATCAGATAACTAAAAGGTGTATCTCATTTTTCTGTCAAAAAATATGTACCTTACATTTGTCAAAAGTCATCAAACTGTACCCTTCAAATGGAAACATTTTTTGTATGTACATTGTACCTTAACAAAACTGATTTTAAAAATAAAATACACACATGCATCCCTGTAATGCATTCAAGCTACAGTCCTATAGAGGTTTTCTTTACCATACACATTTAAAACTCCGACAAATATTTCTATTTTTATGAGTTTACTTTTATATTCATTTACTCTATATTATTAGTGTATACTTAGGTAGTATGATGGACCCTAGTGGAGGCTGTTTTATTTTTGGCTTGGGACCAGGGCAGTAAAATGATTGCAATAAAGAAAGGATGCCTGAGAGGGTGGTAATGAAAAAGTGAGGGACTGAGGGAATAAAGTTCCAACATCCAGCAGAATTAATACATTATAGCAACAGGCAGCATCTTCTAATTCCCCACAAACAATTTACAGAGTGTGGAATGCTTCTGAGATTCTGAGATTGGCTATCACACAGTAATGGTATTCTAGGATCACCCCCTTACATTTGTTCCCCTATAACAGTGTAGAACCAGGACACGATGTTTTGGGAGTGCTGGTGGTTCTGAGGGGTGAGAGGATGATGGAACAGTTAATGAGGATGATACCTAGAAGTCACAGTCCAGCAATTGCATCACATACTTTTATCCCTTTAGTTTCACATCACCACTGATGATGCCTCATCTTGCTTAACTGTTTTATTACATAGACCAACAGTGTAAGGTATATAATAGTTTTGTTTTTGTTGTTTTTAACATAAAAGTCTGCAACATTTGAACAAGTCACTGGACAGAAAAGGGAGCACTTCTCTTCTGAGTCCCACAGAGCAATACACAGAGAAACAGAAAGTGCTCTTTGTCCTCCAAGATTAGTTCCTGATTCTATGATGAAGAGTTCCATGTCCCAAACCAAAAGGCAAAAACAACACTGAATTTCTACATAGGTAGAGAACATTTCTTTACCACAGTTTTTCCTTGGAAGTGACAGAAAACCCATAAGTTTTTATCCAAAATACCATCTCATTCAGTCACAACATTCAGCAACTTAAAAAAGAATAAAGGCAATATTTTAAAAACTGAAAGTGTTTTCAGTCATTCATTCATTCATTTATTCACTCAAGTGTTTACTGAGCATCTATTATGCCAGTACTGGTACAAATATCAGAGGGACAGTGGTAAACAAGGTGGACAAATCTTTTGTTCTCATGGGGCTTACTTTTTAGGCAAATAAGCATCAAAGAAATCAATCAATAAAAATGATCACATCAGCAGTGATATTGTTGCAAAGAAAACATAGTGAGATAAATGATAAAGCAACTGGGGGAGTGTCCTTAAATTGTGAATTAGGGGCAGACCGCAATAAGACCCGAGAAGATGCACTGCTGTGTGCATTAGATGACTGTTCCTAGTAGCCAACTTCGCCCTTTAAAAATGAAGTCAAGAACTGAGGTGACTCTATTACTACTTTCAAACAGTAATTAGATTGGAACTAGCAACCAATTCCTGATCAAAACCCTAAGTGCCTTTATCATAAGAAATAGGAGAGACCTCATCAAACTGATGAGCTTCTGCAAAGCAGAAGAAACCATCAAGACAGCAGGCAGAAAGACCACAGGATGGAAAAAACATTTGCCAACTATATATCTGACAAAGACCTTACATCTAGGATCTACAAGAAACTCAAATGCACTGAAAGGGAAAAAAACAAGCAGTTCCATTAAAAAGTGGGAAAAAGACATGAACAGACACTTCTCAAAAGAAGAGATAACAGCTAACAGACACATGAAAAAGTACTCAGCTTCACTCATCACCAGAGAAATGCACATCAAAACCACATTGAGATACTACCACCTAACCCAAGTAAGAGTAGCCATCATTAATAAAACAAACATCGACAGATGCTGCCAAGAATGCAGAGAAAAAGGAATGCTTCTACACTGCTGGTGGGAAAGCAAACTAGTGCAACCTCTTTGGAAGACAGTGTGACAATTTCTGAAACAACTAGAAATTGACCTTCCATATGACCCAACAATCCCCCTACAGGGAATATATCCAGAGGAACTCAAACCATTCTACAAAAAAGATATGTGCACATGCATGTTTGTTGTAGCTCTATTCACAATAGCAAAAACATGGCACCAACCATGCTGCCCATTGAAGCTGGATGGGTTTTTTAAAAATGTGGTACATATATACAATGGAATATTATGTGCCCATAAAGAAGGACAAACATATGGACTTCACAGCAACTTGGATGGATATAGAGCCTATCATATTCAGTGATCTATTACAGAAACAAAGAACAGAGTACCATATGTTCTCAGCCATATGCAGAACTTGAACGATTATCACAATACTATAAGAAAGGGATTGGCAGTAGTGGGAAACTGCCAGGGGAAGGGGGTAGGATTGGTAGTTGAGGGAAACTGCCAGGGGAGGGAGGGACACATCTCATCAATAAGGGTAACTGCATAATGAACATTTGTATGCCTAACCCTGAATTGTACCCCACATCTTTCAAATAAAAATAAATAAATAAATAAAATTTCTTTTGGGTTTTACTTTTTCAGCAACTCTGTGCCATTCCTGAGATTGCTAACAGTGATGAGGTGCAGGAGTTCCTTGCTCTGAACACAGATGCTCATATTGCCTTTGTCAAGAAACTTCACTTATGGTTTCTAGAACATACAAGATACCAGCTGGGCCACTGTGCTCAGCTTCAGTTTCTAGTTATAAATGCAAAGTATTCATCAGAATGGAGGCAATGCTTGAAAAATAAGAGAGGTAGCTCATGGGGAGGAGCAGCACAAGGAGTCAACATAACATGGACTATCATTTTCAAGACCTGTTGCCAAATATTGGTTGAATCATCACCTTGCTGAATCACAGTGAACAACAGTTTGGAAGCAGTCCCCCTGACACTTTAATGTACACATATCTCCTGGGGGTACTGTGATATTGTACAGCATGTGAATACAGATCCATGTCTTCATACATAACTTTCTGGGGCAGGGTTTTCTCTTTTTGGAGGTAAAAGTCATTTCCAGTGTTGGTTACTCAGGAAAGAGAACCCTAAGACAGGCCACAAAGCTGGATGTAGATTAGCATAGTGGCTATCCTGGAAAATAGTGAAGAGAGTTGTACTTTCTTCAAGATGTTGTCTCAACACCTGTGGAGATGGTAAGAGAAGAACATTTGTGTAATATGTTGCAGCTTGTATGTAGTGACTACCACCTGATGCCAGTCTCAGAGCAGAAGTCTGAGGTTTATGTTTGTCAAAAGTGGCATGTGTTTACAAGTTTGGGAAGCACTGGTTATTGGCAGAAGAGGAGCGTTCCTCTTCTAATCTAGGCTTGGGGGAACAAGATAAAATGGAATTTCATGTATTGGGTATTAGGAGATATCGACTGCTTGCGGGAAAACCTGCAAACTAGCAAGGTAGATTAAAACTAGATTAAAACCCCAGAGTTCCATGCAGATGTGTGCATCCATCAGTCCTTTCCATGTCAACTCACTGGATGTCTTTTGGACCAGGCATTGTACTAGCTCATGGTGATATAATAGGAACAACACAGATGAAGACCTCCCCACCTCCACAGACTATGAGTTTGTGAGCCTTGAGAGCAAGTTGTGTTTTCTAAGCTACATTATCTATATTCATTCCCTGGCTTGTTCTCCCCGGGTCTTTACTGTAGTATTGATGACCACATCAGTCTTGTCTTACCCGTGCTGGCTATGCTGCTTGTGCAAGAGTACTGCAAGAATGAGATAAAGAAGGCATAATAGTGTTCTGAGCCAGCAGTGTTCATTAGCCAATCACCAACGGAAAAGTAAATGTTTCATTCTGTTCTTTTGTTATTTTAGGGTTTTGTTTGTCCATTTTCCTTTTTAGCAATTATCTATATGTCATTTTCTCATTCTGAGAAACAGAGATAGTTCTTATTCTTCAGTGGTTTTTTCCATTTGTTTGTTTTTGTTTTGTTTTGTTTTGTTTTGTTTTGAGGAAGAGTCTCACTCTGTTGCCCAGGTTGGAGTGCAGTGACACACTCACGGCCACCACAGCCTTGACCTGCTAGGCTCAGGCTATCCTTCTGCCTCAGCCTTCCAAGTAGCCTGAACTACAGATGCATGCCACCACACCCAGCTAGTTTTTGTAATTTATTGTAGAGATGAGGTCTCACCAAGTTTCCCAGGCTGGTCTAGAACCCCTAGGTTCAGACAATCCTCTTGCCTCAGCCTCCCAAAGTGCTGGGATTACA
The DNA here is from genome assembly GCA_027257055.1 of Cephalopachus bancanus. Classification (NCBI taxonomy): domain Eukaryota; kingdom Metazoa; phylum Chordata; class Mammalia; order Primates; family Tarsiidae; genus Cephalopachus; species Cephalopachus bancanus. The sequence continues at coordinate 4,482,039 of JAPVLO010000341.1, read as the reverse complement.
GGCTGAGCCACTGCGCCCTGCCTCTTCAGTAATTTGATTTGGTCTTTATGTGTAGAGAAGTTTATATCAACTCCAGTTACCTTAAATTTGACCTGAATGATTTTTGTATTCATTCTGTACCCAAAGAAGAAAAATTATTTGAATCGACTGGAAAAAACAATTCTTTGTTTTGTGTGAATTACTTAAGGCATGTTTAACACACACACACACACACACACACACACACACACACACTCATCTCCTTCACTCTTTCTCTTCTACCTATACTACTTCCACTTATGCATTTCTTAGAAAAGGCATTATCAACTTGGAAACTAGAAATCACCTTTTTATTTAAAAACAAAAAAATTAAGAATGAAAGTACTTCACCAGTCTGTAAAACTCCTATGTTTTTATTTATATCACTGCTTATTTTGGCTTCTTTTCCCATGTCATTGTTTATTTTACTCTGCAAGGAAGAAGTTTTTATGGCCATAGCTATCACTGAGTTATTAGCTGGTATTTGACTTTCCTGTCGTATACGGTTCTGACTGCCAGATAGCCCAGCTCTCTACTTATCCTGTTGCATAAAGTACTGTGAGGTGACTGCTCTTCTAGTGGTTTACATCTGGGGATGTGAATGCCCTTACTGACCTTGAACCTCTGACCCCTGCAGATGGTGGTGAGCACTATTGTGGACACCTTGAAGACAGCATTTCCTCGCTGTGAACCCCAGAGCCCCACAGAGGAGCTCAGTGAGGCTGAATCTGAAAGCAAGTCCCAGACACAAGGCTAGCAAGTGAAAAGCTCTCAGTCACCCAGGCACCCTTCCCCAGTTCTTAGGTTGATTCCCAATGCCTAGCCAAAGCTTACCCCATTCTCAAGCCCTAGAAGAGAGAAGATGGGTCATGCATACTCTGGGCTCCTCAGTGTTCCACCCAAAGGTGCCTGAGATGCCACAGAGGCAGGAGGGTTGAATTTTTGTGCTTGGCATGGAACCCATGCCCAGCTACCAGAGAGAGTTTTGACCAGAAGGAAAACTCTAGTATATGGATATTCTTTTTTCTGCTTTCCAAGGAAATTGAGATGTTTGTTTCCTACTAATAATTAAAGCTTATGACTGGTTTCTGTTGCCATCATTTTTGGAAATTTTGGCTCAGGAGTTGCATATACTAGCAATAAGTGGGAAAAGGGCTAGAAAGGAAACCTACAGGGCCTATTTTAGTAAGTGGTGGGCTGCTTCTACTCTCTTCTGCACTAGGGTCCCAGCTGTTCCCTGGCAGCACTCAAAGCCAACATGTGGAAGGCAAGGACACCGCACTTACCACTGCTGGAAATTCCATCTCCCTCTGGGTCATTATGAAGAAAGTGTGTGTGTGTGTGTGTGTGTGTGTGTGTGTGTGTGTGTGTGTGTGTGTGTGTGTTTCTGACTTATCTTTGTCTCTGGACTCTGTTTCATGGGCCAGCAATTGCGGACTCATAATACTTAGCCTTTTTTATAACCAGGCCCATAATTTGAAGGATGACTAGGATTGATACCTTTGTCTTTGAGTCCCCTATTCCTCAAAACGTTGAAGTTACCACTTCCCATTCCTAATCTGTTTTTATTTGGAATATAAGGGGGGGATGGATATCTAAAAAGGAAACACTATAAGCCGGGTGTGGTGGCTCAAGTCTGTAATCCCAGCACTTTGGAAGGCTGATGCAAGAGGATTGTCTGGGTCCAGGAGTTCAAGACCAGCCTGGGCAACTTGGCGACATCTCATCTCTACAATAAATCAGAAAAATAACTGGGTATGTTGGTGCATACCTGTAGTTCTAGCTACTTGGAAGGCTGAGGCAAAAGAATAGCCTGAGTCCAGCAGGTCGAGGCTGTGGTGACTGTGAACATGCCACTGCACTCCAGCCCGGGCCCCAGAGTGAGACTCCAGCTCAAAAGAAAAAAGAAAACATTATGAACAACAATAACAAAAACCCTTGGTCTATGACACTTATCTTTGTAACCTTCAACAAATGTTTAATGAGTGCATAGTACGTGCTAATCACTCTGTTAGCCTGTGAAAATTAACCGTAATACAAACTGGTCTCTATTTTATTTAGCAAGAGCCCTTTCACAAATGTACTGTAGACATAGTTTAGCATATGAGCTGCATGATCTGTTAATAATTGCCAATATATGCATTGTTTGGGTGCTATCAGGACCATTTCCTGGCAACTCTGACCACTATAAGCTCCCAAGAGATATGGGTGTTCTTGTTTTGATGTATTGTCAATACTTGCCAGCACTTTGTATATGGATCAAGACAAGGAATTATATTCTATTCTGCTTTTTGTTTCTGTACTAGGTCCAGACTGAGTTTCTCGTCCAAAATTACTCCAGTGCTAAGTGTAGCTGATGTATAAGACAAGATCCACCATTGTCTCCAGGAAGACAACATGGTAAAAACTAAAACCAAGAGAACTTACAAGGTATTAAGATTTGGCATATTGATCCTGTAGTTATAGGCAGTTGAGTTATTCTCTAAAGTCAGAAGTATCCTACTAAATGTCTTATTAAAATATCTAACTATCTAATTTTTATGTTAAAAGAATTTCTTAAGTGGTTTGGAATTCATACCCATTTAGGTAGGCAGGTAGGTGTCTCAACATTAGTGGGTCTGGAGTGATGGAGACAAGATGAGAAAGAAGAGAACATATAACCCAAAATTGTGTGCAGAATTGATAATCCTAGAGTAGGCTTGCACCTTGTGTAAAAAATTAAAACTTTCCTAAATTAGTCACAGAGTCAGCTGGGTTCTGTACTCAAGGTACTTTTTTGCAGAGCAGAGACAGGGAGACTTAGAGTGCCACATTTCCACTCCTACTGTCTATGTTCTTTACCTGATATGCCACTGGCTATTTATTCAGGAGTCAGAGATCCCAGACATGGATGGGAATCCTTTATTAAAAAACAGACAAAGTTACTGGAAATGCAGCCACCAAAAGCCCCAGAAAGAGATCCCAAACAAATCCCTGAAGGATATGTAGACAGTTGCTTGTCAGATGCAGGCATGCTAGCCTGAGACCTCAGCAATAGTGATCCATATAAGATCTCAGCTCCCAGAGAGAAGAGAGACAGGGTGAAGACCACTGGGGACTTGGACTACTTGGGCTTTGTAGCTCTAATGTCTGTTCTGCTCAGTTGAGTGAGAAGTGTATTGGGGTACAATGATGAGTAGATCAGCCTTCAGAGTCGAGCAGTGGAGAAAGGCACAAACACAGAGAGCCATAATCCAGCAGGATCAGACCATATTTATAATATTGATATTTCAATAAAGTTACTTTTGGCATGCTTTGGCTATCGGATTCCACCTTTCTCTAGGAATATTCTTCCTTTGATGTCTAGGACACCACTTTCCTTGTTCTCTCACTGCCTTTTTTGTACGTCTTCTCAGTCTACTGTGTTGGCTGCTTTATCCCCCCTCCAGAGCTTGATTTTTGATTTTCTCTTCTTTTTTTTCTTTTTAAATTGGAAAAAAATGTTTATTTAGAAAGTAAATTAGAGATGAAGAGAGAGAGAGGAGATTCACCTCCCCAAGGCAGGGGAAGGGCCAAAGCCAAGAAACATGGCAGCCATAGCTCAAAAAACCACACAGACACACCAGAATTTAACAAAGCAAGGACCCAGGCTCTCCCTTCTTATTTTGCATACTCTTCCTGGGTGATTCCAGCTGTGTGGTTGGCTTTAACTCTAACACATGTGCGATGATGCCCAAATATTGAATATTGTATATCTTCATATACCATAGGGTAACTAAAATATAACATGTTCAAAATGGAATTTGTCTTTTCCTCAGCTTCACTTCTTCTGCTTTATTTACTATTATGGCAAATACCACCTAGTCTAGTCACCCAAGGTACAGCAGGAAGAGAGAAAAGTTGAAGGTTCCATTCTTTTTTTTATAAGCTTTTTGAGGCAGGGCAGATTTGCTTCTCAGGAAAAGAACAGATGTACTCGGCAGAGGAAAAATTCAGAGTCCTGGATACTAATAAGTATGTTTGATGATACAGGACTTAAAAGAAGTTTATCAATGCCATCAAGACAAAGACCTCTTCTGAGAATAAAAGACCACAAAATCTTTGGTTCAGAAGGAGAAACAAAAAGTCAGTTTCAGTATTCTCCCTCAGGTGCCCATGAACAAATCACCCGACCTGTGCTCTGTGGATCTCAATTTAAGAATTTTAAAAGTAAGTATGTCAGCCTTATCCCTTCACAGGTCTCACTGGTGAAGTAAGTGAAGTGGTATGATAGTCACAACATCGGGGAACACTTAAGAGATTGCAAATAACATAGGATGGGTAAAACAATATGATTCTAGCAAAAATCAAGGCTGCAGATGTTGAATATCAGATCTCTAAAGGGATGGTTTATGTCTGAGCCCTTCTTCTAGCTCTGAGGTACTCAAAATGCTCGTAAGATGGAAAACCTACCCGTTTCTTTAAAAGGACTTTCTAGCACCTTTTTACTTTCTTATTTTTTACTGCTATGACTGATAGTTACCACATAGTGGCAGCCTTAGGCAATTGCTAAACCTGAAAAAAGACTGAGAAGGATTCCTAAGGCTTAGAATGATGTTGTTTCCCAAGGAACAGAGCAAATGACTCTATCCCATCTATGAGCAAATGGCTGGAAAGTAAGAGACAGATCAGCTCCCATACCCCCTTGTAGTACAGTACACAAAAGAAAATACGTATTGGACGGGGCTCAGAGGTAACTATGATTGAGTTCTAGTATATCCATCCAAATCAGAATTTACTCATACTCTACAGAACCCTTATGGAGGGTTGAATACCCACTGGCCCAGAGAATATCCATTGGCCTGACTAACAATGTTATTGTTGATGTTTACTTATAATATTAATCACAGCAGAAGCACCAGGTATCTCAGACTCATTCTGGAGCATTATGCACTCAGAGGCAAATCAGAAGTGACCTGGAAGCCCTGGACCAGCTAAAATGCTTTTTTTAAAGACACTTAGCATGCGTATAAGCTCATTTGTAGCCCTTCCAGTCTTCAAAACAGAAAATAAATTAGTAACTGTTGTGGCATCTTACCAGAGGTGTGGTGTTCTCTCTAGAACTGCATATTATCTCCAAGTCAAACTGAAGCCCCCTGAATCCCAATCTGACTACTCTATGTAGGGAGGTTTTGGAGGAGAATGAAGCTCAAATCTTTCCCCAAGTCTGCTTAAAACATTTCCCTGATGCTTTGTGGTGTGAGTGGAATGCAAGGGTGGAAAAGAGATTTTGCCAGTTCCAGTTAATCACTAGTTGTGAGCTCTTACTTGTAACAGAATGTATTCAGCATCCTGGGGAAATATAAAAGAAACAGAACCAAATAGGCAAAATAATTATATGCAAAATCTTTTTAAAACATAGAAACATTTACTAGGTAACAGAATATCAGGAACATAAACAAAAGAATTATAAAGATATACTGAACCTATCACTAAACTCTATAGATATGAAATGTGCATTTCTTGATTTAAGTACAGAGGGATTACAAAAGTGTAAGAAGGTGGTATATGAAGGTAGAGAAGACCTAAGTGTCACCCAGTACATTGAATGGTATCCCTTAAGTATGGGTCTCTTCTGAGTTACTTTTGATGCCTTTTCATCCCTCAGGAACAGAGACAGAGTTAGCTGACACAGGCCTGCTGCTAATGGAACAGTGGAAATGGCTATGTACTGACAACATGCAGAAATTTTTCTTCTCATCTTTGGGACCCTAGTTCAAAGGTAAGAATACTGAGTTCTCCTTCACATTAGAATCTCAAATTGCAAAGAAGTTGAATGTGATGCTGAATTCTGCCGTAGAGATGGTAAATATAGAGTCCAGAGAACCTGTGGCTGTGAGAGAACACAGATTCTCTTTTATAGAGGATACAAGGATGAAGACTGCCTTGAAAACATGAGAAAGCTTTCACTAATTGCCTTGTTGTCTAAAGTTTGAAAGAGTCTGGTTCTGTAAGACTTCTCGCATAATGCTCTAAGTTGCATACCCTGCCTGTGGTCCTAAAGAACTTTAGCTTAACTCTTCCTACTGTCAGTTCTCCATACAGTTATATTCCCAAGCCCCACAACTTTCACCTTGTTATGGTGGACATTTCTCTTAGCTAATCTTATGTTGTCACTGTGATGACAAGCAATAGAAGAGTAAGGAAAACACAGATAAGGGAACTTAAAGAGTGTTTTCCCTGAGAAGGTCATAAATATTTACAACCGAAGAAGTATTTACCGACACAGAATGGTAAACAATAGAGGGAAATTTAGATTTGTAAATTCACTTTTATAATCTAGACCTTGTAATCCCAAACCACTTGGTCTCTTGAAAGATTTGAACACAAGTGGAATTTTTAGCTACTGACTTACTAACCACGGAACTGATGTAAGTTTTGCTAACCTGAGGAAGTTCAGAAACACTGTCTCTGTGCCAGACAGACACACGTAATACTTGGGCGTTGGTCACTCTTGTTTTGAACTCTGTCTCCTGAGATGTCCTGGCAGATCTCAAAGAAAGAAGCAGCCAAATACTGACCTCTTCTGTTAGAATGTGACTCATGCTAACAGGTCACTCAAAAAATATCTCCTTAAAAAAAAAGAGTTTTACATCTATTCTCAAACAAGTAGAAAATCTATTAACAACAAGCGTTTAAATCTTTTTTAATACTCAAAGTTATATAGGATCAAAGAGGTTTAATAACCCTTTTTTATTAAAAAAAGGATTAAGTGAAAGATAAAAGGATTTTATAAAAGGATTTATAAAAGGATTAAGTGAAAGAAGAGAATGCATATCTGTATTTGCTGAGTGTTTGCTCATCTTTACCAACCCCTGACCTCTGTTTACATGTATTTTCTTATAGTGGTCAAGTGAGGTAGGTAGTCCCATTTTCTAGAATAAGAAAATAGAGTTTGACAAGATGAATTAATGCCCAAGGTCATAGTCAGTGCACACCTGGAATTTTAAGCCAGATTTGTACAACGCCAAAGCCAATGTGCTCTTTCCTATGTATTGTGGCCTCAAGACTGGCCTCCAAGTAAAACCCACATACAAAATGCTGAATGGTCTCCCTGCCTTTAGGCATTCCCCTTTGTTCATACTCCAAACTGACCTCTGCCACGGAAGAAACCAGAATACCTGGAGCAAACCCATGCAGATATAGGGAGAATGTGCAGCCTCCACATAGTCAGTGGCCCCAGCTGGGAATTTATTCTTTTTTCTTCTCATCAACATGATAACAAAAGGAAAACAAAATGATGTTATTCAAGGACCTGATGTATAATGCTTTCAGTTTTGTCAGGCATTGATATGCATGCTATCAAAATCTGAAGCACTGGCTTGGCTGAAATTTCTCAAATGCACAGAAGCAACCACCTCAACACTGTTTTCTTTTCATTTCAAATGGCTACCTGGACTCAAAAGCTGGGTGGTGCTCAATATTGAGCACTTCTTACAATGATAGGACTTATTCCCATTCAGATCATGTCCTAGTTAACCCCTTTGTGGTATTTGGAGATGTAGGTTTGTTTTTAAAACTCCTTAAAAATTCCTTAACTCTTCTTTGCTTTTCAAGGAGAAAGAATCTCAGGTTTTGCTTTGATCATGGGAAGTAAGTTAGCATAGTCGAAGGTGGGATTGTGTTTATTCAACAACAAATATTTATGATGACTATTTTCCAAATTATTTATTCAATAGGTCTTTATTACATATTTACTACAGTCAAATGTTTTGGAGCCAGAGATGAATTATGCAAGTTGGAAACTAGACAGAATAGCATCTTTTAAAGGAGTACATTCATATTGCAAAACAAATCTTGGGGTTTACATAATTTGGAATAGGGTATGTCTGTTTTCCATGGAAATGAAAAAGCCTAGTGTAGACACTTGGGCATGAGACTCACAGTCATTTTGCTCTTCCTTCTTACCTTTCTTATCCTCAACTGGACCCCATTCACTCTCATCTCCAATGCAGACTAGCAGTGTATAACAAAGATCCCAAATATCACCACAGGCTCAGAACCTGAGGAAACTGAGCCATACTCTGAAATAAAATTATTTAAAAATAAAGAGTATAAACTCTCTAGTTTCTTCTGTTTAGTGCCACCAGATATTTCATGTTTAGAATGCTAGCTAGCAAGTGTGAAAGAGACTAAGGAAATTTGTGAGTGCAAAAATATTTGTGGCGTACTTGGAGAACTGTGTGCTATTAAAGTCAACTTAAAAAAATAAAATGACAATTACTTTTATAGCTGCTAGGTGAAATTCCTTAACTATTGACTTCCGGCACTTTAAACAACATTAAAATAGTCTTTAAAAGAATATATCAATTAATTAAGGAAACATTTAAAAATAATATTTTCCAAGTTTTCATTTTTAAATGTAAAGGACCATGTGTTCCTTTACCATCCAGGTTTATAAAAATGTCAGCTATCAAATTTGATATTCAAAAAAAGAGCTCACATTCTTTGTGGAATAAAGCACAGTATGAACATAATCACAACATCCTGACCATTCTTCAACATGCTTGTAATGTTTCCTCCAAGCAGAGAAGACCAGCAAATTTCCTCATTGCTCATATGACCACTTTTTGCACGAGATGCATTCAATATTGCAGATTAAATAGAACAAAATGAGAATAGAAAGAATTTCTAGAGTCTTGACTCTGAGCAATAAATAAGAGGAAATTTGGACATACTATATTTCATTGCCATCAATTTCAATCTAGTGAGCTAATGTTCCAGGCATTTGCTTGTTTCTCTATATAATAATATTATATTTTACAGCACTTACAATTCACAACCTGTGTGTTTACTTACTTTATAAGATCCTTACAGTTCTCATGAGAGAAGGGTGTGTGTGTGTGTATGTGTGTGTGTGTGTGTGTGTGTGTGTGTGTGTATTCATCCCTCTGTACCCATAGGGGATTGGTTCCAGAAACCCCTCTGACACAAAATTTGCATATGTTCAAATACATTACATTATAAACAGATTAGCAATTGCATATAATCTGTGCATTTCTTCCTGTGTACCTGAAATCATATCTAGATTACTCATAATGCCTAATACCATGTAAATGTTACATAGTTATTGTGCTATTACACGGTGCATACCTTTTAAAATTTGTATTTTTTTTTTTTGGTCATTTTGCTATTTTTTACTTGGCTTATTTTCAAATATTTTAAATCTGCAGTTGGTTGAATCTGCAGATGTGAAACCCATGGATACAGAAGGCCTAATGTATACATGTGATTTTACATTTGAAGTGCACATCTATCTTCACCCCCTTCCCAAAGATGAGGAGGTGGAGATGGCTACAGAAGAGTTTCAGTGGGAAAACAGGCTTAAGAGAAGATGCTGGGAGAAAGAAGAGGGCTTCTGAAGCTTGTGGTCTAATTACTCCCCACTTCTCTGACCTGAATAGTTTTAATAAATGCTATCTTTCATATAAAGAGAAAAGTCAAAGTTGGTGCTACTAACCCTGGCTAGCTTGGTGGGGGAGATATTCAGAATAGAGGCTCACACTGTTGATGACGCTCTAGCTAAGTGGTGAATCAGCTATCATTTTTTTGCTGTCCCCAAGCCTAGGAATTTGTGAGCTAACTGATAGTGGATTAAGAATATGGTATGTAATGATATTGCTTGGCAAAGCTAGTCTTACTATCTTTTCTGGTTTTGCAATAGGAAAAATGGCTTTCACAATTTAGGCAATTACATGTAAAATTTCCACTTAAATCATTTTGGGTATGTACTATGGCACTATAAATCTTTTGGGGGAGTAAATTACAGATTTAGCATTAATGCTAGAATATTACAGTGTACAACAGATGATAATTCTTTTATAGATAAAATGCTTCAGCTAATTAAAGTGATCCAATATCAAATGACAAAATTACCCTCTATTTTGTAAGCTTGCATGTTAGTTTCAAAGTGTCGATATTGTGTAATTTCCAACCTTATATTTGCTTTTGTTTCTAATATGATGCTATCATCTCAGGGTTCAAATACAGTAGTCAGCCAGGCACTGTGGCTCATGCCTATAATCTTAGCACTTTGGCAGGCCAAGGTGAGAAGATTGCCTGAGCCCAGGGGTTTGAGATCAGCCTGGGCAACTTGGTGAGACCTCATCTCTACAATAAATCAGGAAAAATAGGCTGGGTGTGGTCTTGCACTCCTGTTGTTCCAGCTTTTTGGAAGGCTGAGGCAGAAGGATCACCTGAGCCCAGCAGGTCACGGTTGCAGTGGCCATGAGCAGCGTGCTACTGAACTCCAACATGGGCGAGACTCTGACTAAGAAAACAAAAGTGCACTAACTAATAACCATTACAAATTGATTACTACATCAAACTGGAGACAACACATGCACCATGTCAATCTAGGCTTATAATACCAGGCAGAGAAAAATCAATAAGCATGTAAGCCAGAGGTAGAGCACAGACAGTAACTTTTAACAATACAAATCTATTTGAGTGATTTCATCTTCAAAAGTTAAACATGATCTTGCTGAATGAGAGCTCATTCTTTCTTCAAAGAAAGGTAAATCTAGAAAGTTATTGAGAATTCTTCATCCTAGACTGGTTCCACTTACTGGGGATAATCCAACTATCTGGTCCATTCATTGTGATATTGAACATATGGTTAGACAGCACACTGAGCTATATTTCAGGACCTGAGGCAAGGGGAAATCAGTGATCAGCTGTGTGGATGCCTAGAAACACCCTAGCATGCGTGGTAGTTTTCTCTTGCTGCTGCCTGGATTTCTTTGAAGGATGCCCAGGACTCCGCAGATGTAGCCCTGCCCTCTAAGTGGTTATGGGTGCAGGACTTTGGCTTAGTGTCTACTGTGTCAGGCTCACCAAGGCTTAGTAAAACCCATTGTCCATTAAAAAGCTCTTATTGGGGTCGAGGTGAGGCGTGGAGTAAGTGAAAGAGTCCTGTGAGAAAAGACACACCCATGGGCCAAAGTTGCAGGGTGAAGACGTGCCCGTTCTTTCATGTCAATGGCTGGAGAACCAGTTCCTCGTTGGTGTTCTACACACTTGAAATGAATGAAAAACATTAATTCTCCCCTAGCTCCAGAGCCTGGACCCTACCCTCACATGACATTATGCTGTAGCAGGCCCCTCCCTGGGGCAGAATTTTGAGAAGTTGTCCTGGGGGGAGGGGACCTGCCTGAGAGCAAAGCCAGAACGAGGATGTGTGAGCGCAGGCGCAGTGCTCAGGAAGGCTCCCAGGGAAGGAAATCCTGGGAGGGTGCAGGCCCTAAGGGGGGAAGCATACCCAGTGGGGTGCGGGCCCCAGCAGGACCTGGGGTGCTGCCGCTGTGGGAAGCCGGCCCCTTGGGTGCGGGTCAGGTGGGAGGCATGGCCTGGGAGGGTTTGGGACCCGAGGGTGCTCACGGTCCCCGCCCGGGCCGGCGGGCGCCTGTGCGCTCGCCCTTCCCTGAAGGCCTCGCGACTATGCCGAGACTGTGATGGCCGTCAGGCGCGCGGGGCCCCTGGACGCCTTAGCAGCCAGTGCCAATGACTCGGGAAGGCGGACATGGCCATGCTGGCGGCATGTGGCCGCGGGCGGCCTCCTGGGGACACGTGGCCGTCGCGGAGGTAGGCAGGTCTCTGGGCCTCGCGCCCCTCGGTGTGTAGACGCGTTCAGGGCTGGCAGGGGTCACGGCAGCGCGGGAAGGAGCCCTCGGCCCCATGACCCCTACCCGACACCAGGCCAGGCGCACAGCCCCCAGGGGCGGCGCCACGGCGCGCCACTTCCGCCCTCTGGCCGACTGCGCTCCTGGCGCCCCTTGCGGCGGAAGTGGGGGTGACGGCGGCGCAGAGGCGGGGTCGGGGCAGCGTGGAGGGCGGGACGCCGGGGCGGAGGCGGGAGCTGACGGTGGGTCACCCGGAGCCGGCGTGTGACGAGGCTGGCTTCGCCTGCTCGCTGCTGGCTCCCACAGCCCTCCGCTGCCGCAGCCAGCCAGCTGTCTCCCATTCGCGCCGCTGCGGACAGCAACTCCTCGCCGTGCGCGCGTGGGTGAGTCCCTCAGCCCGGAGAAAGGCGTCGCGGCTTCGGGAGGGGCCCCGGGCTCCCCCCCAGCCCTCATTTGCGAAAACTTCAGGCTCTGATGCAGGGGGCTTCTCCAGGGTGCCCCTCCGGGTTTGGGGGTGCGGGTCCGGGTGGGGCTGGGTGGGGGTGTTGGGGAGCGGGTAGGGGCACCAATGAATCGTGGGCGGGCTAGGCTGGTGGTGGGTTTCTGGGCCACTGGGGATCTGAGGGGGACGCCAGGGGGTACGGGGGGCCGTCGGCAGGGTGGGTGGCGCTCCATGTGTGTCTGGGCAAACCTGCCCCTCAGCGCCGCTTCCCCGGGTTTCACTTCCAGAAGCCGCTACTGGAAGTGGTGATCACAGCCTCGGGTCAACTGAGGGTCACGGGAGGACCGGCTGGGGACCAGGATTTCCTCTCCCTTGTCCTCCTCTCCTGTCTGTGCTGGTCTGCAGCTGACTCTAGAGACTCTATAGCCGTCTCCCAGAGCACAGTATCCATGGAAGATGAAGGTAAAGGCCTAGTGGCTGGTGCAACGCAGATTGGGGCGGGTGTAGTGACTGCTCCCTGTTGGTGTTGTGTGTCCCTTTTATTTTCACGATTTTGTGTCTCTCGTGGCTGGAGTGTCCGAGGACTTGCTTCCTCAGCGCCTCCTGCTTCGCTGTCAGCAGCATGGTATTCCAGGGCCGGGGTTCTTGGGTAGCTGTGCTGCTCCTGGGATTCCTGCCCAACTCTAAAAGTAAAGTAGGTACATTTCCGTTGTTGAGAATGTAAGCTTGATTGTCTAAGTTGGACTAGTGATTTTTAAATTGGTGCTTTTTAGAGATGTAGTCATATGTTTTGCTATCTGAGACCTCTGAGATGAGTTAGAAATGTGGTGAGAAGCATGATTACATTGCCCAGTTTTACTCTAGATGGAAACATGGAAGTGTGTAACTGTGGAGGAGTCACACTCATTGAGTCTTGAGAAACAGCATTTGAAAGTCCTAATGTTTTTGTTTGGTGGTGTGGAAAAATCCCTTTTTCTGAACCTTTTTCTCTTTTAGTTTATAGAAATAAGAAATGTGTATCTGTTCTGCCTATGAGATGAGGAATATTATGGTGGTTAACGTCTGTATTCCCAGCACTGGGAGGCAGAGGCGAGGGAATTGCCTGAACCCAGGGTTTCGGGACCAGCCTGAGCATCTTGGTGAGATCTCATCTCTACAGTAAAATGAAAAAATAAGCTGGGTGTGGTGCCATACACATGTAGTTCCAGCTACTTGGATGGCTGAGTGGGAAGGATCACCTGAGTCCAGCAGGTCAAGGCTGTGGTGGCTATGAGTGTGCCACTGCATTGCAGCCTGAGTGACAGAGTGAGACTCCAACTCAAGGAAAAAAAGTACATTCATGTACCTGCTTCTTGGTAGAAACATCATAAATAACATCTAAAACTCAATGTACATTTGTGAGCTTATTTTCAGGATGCTACCAGATTTAAACAAGTAGTCTAAATAGGTGGCTTCTTAAGTGTTGTTTTTGTTTCTGATCTCTTAGGAAGAAGAGCATGATAATAAAGAAAGCAGATTCTTATTCTCTCCTGAGATAGGTGAAGTTGTGAGATAAGAGCCTCACATGTGCTTGTGTTTGACTGTGTCCCTATATTTTATAGCCAAAGATGAATGATATATAGCCTCACAGAAAAAGATTATACAGTTTTTAAAAATTTGTGGGATTTGTATTCCATTATTTTTGACCATCAAGAGACTATTTTTGTCAGTTTCTCACTGCCATAATCATGTTTTTTCCTTTCTCATACTTAAACATCTTTCAAAAGAACCTGAACATAGCCTAGAAATTTTCAAAAGTGATTGACTTAAAATAGGTAGATTGGGATCTGTGTCTTTTTATCGCTCACATCTTTCTTTGACATGGTATAGTATTAAAAAGCTTGGAGGTGTGAAACAAACCTGGGTTCAAGTGTTGTCTTGAATAACTTGGCTTGAGTCACTTAAAGCTATGTGATTTTAGGCAAATTCTTTTACCCTTAGAGCCTCTGTTCCATCTACAAATTGGAGTTGATATTGTTCAGCTCATAGAGTTCAGGGATTAAATGAGAAGCCCTGTATAAATTCTCTTGGGAGGGAAGGACGATAGTTTCAGAGCTTGGGTTGTGGAACCAGGCAACCTGATTTGACTGATATATTCAGTAAAATTGTTTGGCTTTATGCAGATTATCAATGCTTTTTGGACTTTGGGGCTTCAGTTTCTTCATCTATAAAAGAAGGGTAATGGTGAAACCTACCTTATGAGGTTGTTGTAAGCATTCAGAACAGTAACGCCATGGTAAGTTCAGAAAATGTCAAATTATAAGTAGCCTGGCCCACTTTTTGGTGTATAGTAAATTGCCACTTGGCATTAATATTGTCATTGCAGGTGAATATTGGAAGGGGACTAGAAAGTGTTAGTGCTTTATTCCTACAGAAAAGGTTAGGTCTCTACCAAGAAGTCCATGGACAGTATGATAAAGAGATAGGATTGGATGTGAATCCTGGTGGCTAATTTTTTCTTCTGCTAAAGATCTGACAAGTTTCCATGCCTTTAAGCTTTCTCAGCTTCCAATTTTTCTCATCTGTCAATGGGTAATGCCATCAAGGAGGGTTTATGTAATTCATGATACCTGTTGTGCAGAAGGGCTAAAAGGGTAGGTGATGCACAGTTAGCCTGCATTGAGTGATGGAGAGACACTAATGTGACAGAACCTTTTCTCCAATGGTTATGCAGGTAGGCATGCTGTCCATGTGGACAACGTAGAGTGAGGGTGGCTTCCTGGAGCATCCACATGCAGGCCTTCATGTGGTGGGCCAGGCCTACCGTCATGAGGGACATGAATGGCTTCATCTACCTGGTTCCCTTCAGCTCTGAGGGTATTTCTTCGGCACTTCAGCTTCGATTCTTCTGAACCTCATTCCCAGGGCCCACTTAAACTTGGTCAGCAAAGCTTGATCAGTTTTTAACTGTAGAGTCTGGGATGCTGCATGACTACTTCCTGCCAGTCACTAGAAATATTTCAAGTGTTGATTTCCTGGAATTTTAGGGGCTGGTTGTAGACATCTATTTGTGATTTAGGATTTTATTCAGATCCTTTGAAATTCCTTTTTACACATTTATCACAAATCTGAACAGATTCCACTTAGAAATCTGAGATGCACAAGTAAATGACTTTTATTTATTTTGTATTTGTGTTATTTATTTATTTTTGAGTTAGGGGGTCTCACTGTGTTGCCCAGGCTGTGGAATGCAGTGGTATGATCAGAACTAACTGCAGCCTCGACCTCCTAGACCTAGGTGATCATTCTGCCTCAGCTTCTCAGTAGCTGGAAGTACAGGTGTTCTCCACCACACTGATTTTTTGATTTTTGTGTAGAGACTAGTCTCACTATGTTACTCAGGTTGGTCTCAAGTGATCCTCCTGCCTCAGCCTCCCAGAATGCTGGGATTAGAATTACGACCCACTACGCCTGGCCTTCTTTTCTGATTTTTAACAATTGTTTGCATGTTTAAAGGGATGGCTTACCAGAAAGGCTATTTCTAGCTGGAGCATTTTGCATGTAGTTTTTCCTGTGCAGTAGTGGATATATTCTTTGGAATAAATTTGGGATTTCTATGGAAAAATCCAATTTAATTTAATGCATTTGAAACTTGGATATACGCTTTTTGGTTTTTGGTTTTTTGAGTTAGAGTCTACTATGTCACCTAGGCTGGAGTGTGGTAGCACGCTCACAACTACCGAACGGTACCCTCATGACCACCTCAGCAGCATGCTCATGACCACTGCAGCCTTGACTCAGATGGACTCAGATGATCCTCCTGCCTCAGCCTTCCAAGTCGATGGAATTGCAATCATGCACCGCCTTGCCTGCCTAATTTTTCTTGATTTATTGTAGAGATGAGGTCTCACCAAGTTGCTCGAGCTGTTCTCAAACCCCTGGACTCAGACTATCTCACTCCCAAAGTGCTGGGGTTATAGACATGAGCCACTGCATCCATCTGATATAGCCTTAAATGTTTGACTAGGGATTGGAATGTAATAATTTTCAGGATTTCAGGACTTGGTTAATTTAGGATTATAGGCGAACTATTAGGTCTAGAAAATAATCCCCCAATCTCTTTGGATGGCATTTGAAAATGATAATATTTGTGTTTATATTTCTTGAAATAGTTTTTAATTCAATTTCAAATGGTTAATCTAGGAATTTTTGTAATAGATTATGTTAGGATAGTTGGAGGGTAGCTATAAGGAATAGGGATGAGAAACCACTTTAATTGTATTCCTTTAACTAGATGTAGGAAATCACGTTATAAAAAGATGTCATATTCTTAGATGTAAAATATGTCGTTTATTTGGTTTGCAGTTTTGTCAATAAAATGCTATTCTCAAAATTTGGACTCTGGATAAGAGTTGAAACTAAAAGAGAATGGTGTAACACAGCATTTTATAAAGTGTAGTAATTTAAGCCCGAGGAAGGATGCTGCAGAGATTATTTGTAAGCAGTAGCCTTCCAACAATTGAATCCCAAATCTTTGATTTATCTTCATGATATTACCATTCATTTAAAGTCAGCAGAATTCAACTCTGCTAACTGAGGCATTATGAAACCAGTTTCCTAATGAACACAGCCCCTGGGGACCCAAAGCTGATTATTTTCTTTTGGTATCTTGGTTACCCCTGGTCTGTTTTACAAGGTTTTTTGTTTTATTTTATTTATTATTATTTATTTTTATTTTTTGAGTTGGAGTCTCTTTTGTCCAGGCTGGAGTGCAGTGGTATTTTATTTTTTATTATTTATTATTTATTTTTATTTTTTGAGTTGGAGTCTCTTTCACCCAGGCTGGAGTGCACCTCTGGTGATCTTACCGCCTCAGCCTTCCAAGTAGCCAGAACTACAGATGCATAGTTTCTAGCTATTTTTTGCTTTATTGTAGAGAATAGGTCTTGCCAAGTTGCCTGGGCTGGTCTTGAACCCACAGGCTCAGGCAATCCACTCACCTTGGCCTCCCAAAGTGCTGGGATTACAGGCTAAGCCACCGAGCCCAGCCAGGTTTTTTGTTTTAAAGATGGAAAGAACACCATGACTTGATGGTACAGTTAGTTGGGATAAATTTTAAATTATATCATTGTTGCATATTAATATCTTAAAATACCTTAAGGATCAGTTCAATAGGTCTCCTCACATTTACTTTGTTAAAGCAAATTCTTTTTATAGTTGTTTCAGAAATCATTTGTGACAGAGTTATCTTTATTTTCATATGGACAAGTATTGGTTGGTAAAAGCCTGTAGAGTAAAAACTAGTTGAGTGAGTTCTGGGTTAATGTCATCATTTCATACAGAAAAGGACTTCTCAAAAAAGAAATAAGGCTGAATTGATACTTTTTCTCTTGGATTTATATGATTGGTATTAATATGCATTTGTTAATACAGTTGATCTTTGCACAACTCTGGGGTTTAGGGTGCTGCCCGACCACACGGTCCAAAATCTGTGTATAATGTTTGATTTCTTGAAAACATAACTCTAAGCAGCCTACTATAGACTAGAAGCCTTACCAGTAACATAAACAACTGATTAACACATATTTTGTATGTTATGTGTGTTGTATACTGTATTCTCACAATAAAGTGAGCTACAGAAAAGAAAATGTCATTTAGAAAATCATAAGAAAGAAAATATATTTACTATTTGTTAAGTGGAAGTGAATCATTATAAAGGTTTTCATCCTTACTGTCTTCTTACTGAGTAGGCTGAGGAAGAGGAGGATTGGTCTTACAGTCTCAGGCATGTCAGAGGCAGAAGAAAATCCACGTGTAAGGGGACCAGCACAGTTCAAACTCATTCAAGGGTCAACCGTGTGCATCTTCTTTCATCAGACTCTAAATTACTATTGATAAAGATATAAATCTTAAATTTATAAGTAAATTACATACATTGTGTTAAGTTAGCTTAGGCTAAACTTATGATGCATTTGGGAAAAGTTTGAATGAAGTGTTAAAAAGCTACCTTAATTTATAGACAGAAAGATGACAATAACCAGCCGGAGTCAGATACACCACCTTAGGATGTTTAACACTGAGAGTCTGATTCAGTTTCAGTCACATGGGAGAATGTGTATAGAATTATTTAATATGCCTGTTAATTATAATAGCTTGCTTAAGTAATAGCCTTTAGGCTTGAAATTTGGTCTAAACCTGTGTCCCACAGGAGGAGATACAGCAGTTTAGTATGACATTGAAGCATCCTTGCAGAAATCATTTATTTATTTACTCAAAACATAACCTAAGTTGGAAGAAGCAGTAACTTAAATAGTTACTCAATTTGCCAGTTTGTTCTGTTGTTTGATGTTTAGCCCTTTTATGGAAAAACTCAACTGAAGTAGACATATTTAGGATGTCACTCATCATGCTTTCTTTGAACTTTTTTTTTTTTAATGTGAGGCATAAATTCAAAGTTTTGATTAGGTTGTGAATTTCAGAAATGTATTTTGGTTATGGGGTCTTGAAGTTAAAAATAGGATAAAGCATTTCATAAGGACCATTAACATTCTGTACTCTGCCTATGAGCAAGATCAACTTTAAAATAGGTCCCAGATTCCTTCTCATCTTAAATCAGAACCTTTTTCTGCAGTATAAATAAGTTAGCCTCTTGATGCTGTGATTTTATTTACACCATATATGAGAATATATATAATCCTTTTGCACGTAGTTATTTCATTAGATTTTGTTTGGGCATCTGCTCACCTTCATCTGGGTGTCATCAGCAAGGGCAGAAGTACTCATTGGCTTAACTCTGTGGGAGCTGGACATGGCATGCTCTGTTGACTGTCAGCTCTGTGTTCTTTTGGAGTGGGCCAAAGCAGTTCATGGCACAAATGACAGAAGTAGCATGTACGGCTCTTTGTACTGGCATGCAAACTTATCTCTTTGTGTCCTTTTCCTAATGGGGTTATTGTTTACTGAGAGTAAACATCCGGCTTACAAAATAAAAACTAGTATCTGTGATCAGATGGAAAATTCCAGTATTATTCCTCACCCCAAAGAAAGAAGATGTGGTACTTGCCAAACAATTTGGAGGCCTCTGCACTAGAAGTCGGTCATTCAGTTACTGTTTCTTGATATATACCCCGGATTTATGTGAGGGACAAAGAGTGATTCGTTCCTTCTGACTTCTTCTGTTACAAGACCATAAGAGGAGGTAGGTATGTATCTGTAATAAAGTGGTGGGTATGGATGAGAGACACATTTTACTCCGAGGACAGCCCAGCAGGACATGGGCAGTGACTAGATACAGGGGATGACTGAAGAGGTTGAGTGAAAATAAGGACAAGACGTCAAGCCTCCAAAAACTGCAAGTGGGTGATAGCTGGTGGAGTGAGCTGACGGGGGGTGGCCCAGAGGGAGAATGTACGTCAGACTGTCATGGCGTGATTTTTTTTTTTTTTTTTTGGAATCTCATTCTGTCACCCAGGCTGGAGTGCAGTGGCACACTCATGGCCACCTCAGTGTTGGCCTGCTGGGCTAGTGATCCTTAGCCTCAGCCTTCCAAGTAGCCAGAACTACAGGTGCATGCTACCATGCCTGGCCAATTTTTTATTTTATTGTAGAGACAAAGTCTCACCAAATTGCCTGGGCTAGTCTGGAATCCATAGGCTCAGGCAATCCACTCGCATGCCGTGATCTTACAGGACTGTTTGGAGAGGTTTGAAATAAGACACCAGAGTTCAAAGTGAGCTCTTGAGCACAGAGACCTCTAGTTTGCCCCTTAGGCAGCTTGAACAGAGCCTGGGGCATACTTATTTTCAATGGAATGAAAATGCTGGCTTCTCCCTCCAGCTCAGTGGCTCTCATGTGGGGGTGATTGTGCCCCCGGAGACATTTGGCAATATCCAGAGACATTTTGGTTGTCACAAAGGGGAGGGGGGATGCTACTAGCATGTGGTGGGTAGAAACCAGGGATGCTGGTAATCATTCTGCAATAAAGCAATACCCTCTCCTCAGAAATAATCTGGCCCCAAATGTCAGCGGGTCCCAGATTGACAAACACAGTTCTAACCAAAAGCATGAAAGGGAACTCCTAAGCCTTGGTTTCCTCACTTGTCAGGACATGGTGACTTTCCACCAGGTTTGTGAAGGTGAGACAGGGTGAGGTGTGAAAGTGTTTTCCGGGAAAGAACTGCCAGGCACATGCTTACCACCTCACCCTGCCTGACAAACAATTTAGGGAAATCTCTTTTGGTCTTTTAACTTCTACTTCAAGGCTTCACTTGTTTTTCTGATTGATGAGTGGGATGCCTAGGTATATACTGTAGCTTTTGTAATCTAATGCTTTTCTCATGTTTTTATTAAATTATGATTTTTAGTGTACTTTGGTTTGGGTTTTTAGTGTTTGATAATTTGGTATCTAATATTTATCAGCAGACAAAAATGTTGAAAGCTAGACTGAAAGATTTAGCTATTAATCAATTAAGTTAAACCCTCATTTTTACTTTTTAGCCTGCAAATACATTCTAGGTATTATCTGTTGCTCTGAAGACTATTATTGTTTAAAAATAATTTGTCTGTTTGAAATCAAGGCTCAAGTGTTCTGAATTACTTCTTTTGGAAAACACCAGACCTCCTGTGTCTGTATTACCCTCTCCCCTTTAAAGGAATTTAGAAAATTCCAAGTAGAGGCCTTCCTGAATTAGAACTCCTCAGATGGGCTTATCAGAGTCTTCATCTGGTGACTTTCTTTTCCTTGTCAAATACCTTCTTACTCTATCCTGTGAGGTGTGAATGTTACCACTAGTTCTTTCACTGACTTTAAGGACAGGACCACATGTGTCTTCTCTTTTTTTCTTTGTAGAGATGAGATCTCGATAAGGTGCCCATGCTGGTTCCATTTCTAATAACATCCCCTTAGAGATGTATTCCAATTACAGACCCAGTGTTTAATGTTTACCTATAAGTAAGTAGTATGTACCATTTGCATTTTAAGGGGGTCACTGGAAATTATTTGCTGTTATCTTTTTAGGGAAAAAAAACTGGTCTCCTCTTAGTGTACCTTAATTTCTCCGTCTATAGAATGGAATTAATATAGATAAAGGTACCTGAATTTAGTAAACTGTTTATTAGATGAATGTATTTTTTATTAATTGCAGGTGGATTTAGAAATATCATTATGCTTACCTTTCATATGAAATTAAGATTATTTAAACATTTCATTTATTGATTAGAAGAATTGACTTTTGAGAAAAGTCACTTAAAATGTAAAATAAGTAATACAGTGCATTTGTTTGCAGCATATAAATTCTTATTCAGCTTAAACCTATAGGATTCTAAGTTGGTATTGTTGATGCAATTACATTGTATGTGTCTGTAAACCATCCAAGGGCTTCCCCAGCTCCCATTGTGCCTGTAGCCAGTGAGTCAGTAAGCAAAAGGTGTGGAGTATGCCCTAACCATGTCTTTGGTTGCATAAGGGTTTGGTTTGTTATAGCCTGTTCAAATAAGCTCACCAGGTGACTGTTTTGTGAAATGAGCATCACTGGCAAGAGAGGTGCTAGGAGAAGGAATCTACCACTTGCTACTCCACTTGAGTCTGGGTTTGTGGCAGAGCTTCCAAGACAAGTGACATCTTTTTTTTTTTTTTTGAGTTGGAGTCTCACTCTGTCGCCCAGACTGGAGTGCAGTGGCCACTCCCGGCCACCTCAGCCTCAACCTGCTGGGTTCCGGCGATCCTTCCGCCTCAGCCTTCCAAGTAGCCGGAATTACAGGCATGTGCTACCACGCCCGGCTGGTTTTTTGATTTATTGTAGAGATGAGGTCTCGCTGCCCAGGTGGGTCTCAAACCCGCGGGCTCAGGCAATCCACTCACCTCAGCCTCCCAAAGGCGCGGGATTACAGGCTGAGCCACCGAGCCCAGCTGGCAAGTGACATCTTTAACAAAAGTGAACCACAGTCTTTGTAAATATTTTTCTCTTTACTATGTTACTAGTAGGATAAGTGTTGCTAGCCTAAGGCTTTACAAAACAGTAATCAAATGTAAAATGTAGGGTAGCAACAAAATGGACAGGTTTAAAAATAGTAGGTGATAGGACACCCTCTTCCCCCATCCTGGTACCAGATTTCTGTCAGGACCTAGAATAATTTATACAAACAGATGTATCAGTAGATGAAGTATTATGCCCACATTTTAACTCCATAGTCAAATAATACCCATTTCTTTTCAGAGTGGCAATATAATTGAGATATAATTGTTTAGTTGTTGGATGTAAAGTCAGCTAGAGGAGATTGATTTGCTTTCCTTTTCATGGTTTTTCTAAAATCTTCTAAAGTGATATCTGTCTTGTTAATTGATGTCACCTTAGACTTACATAAGATCTTTCAAGAAATTTCTCAGAGTGTTCTAGGTGCATCTTGTATTTTTCCTGCTTGCCTTAGTCATGGTATCCATCATTTTTCTGAAGGCATTGGACTTATTTTTGAAAACAAGATCTGAGTGCCAGTTACACTCCAGGCTCACTGGGTATCATTGCTTCTGGGTCCTCTCAGTAGATGAAGCTAGCAGCGTACCTATTGTAACATGCATGCATGTGTTCACACACACACACACACACACACACACACACTCACTGTCACAGATTTTTTGTCCTTATGTATACATCTGTGTGTATACATTAAAAACCGTGAGTGTATCCTGATGCTGCCAGTTCCAATTTCCTGCCACAGTGCTGTCACTTCCTTCTCAGAGGTGAGACACCCAGCTCTCACCCACTTGATCAATTCAGTTGCAAGCACGCATGCACACGTGTACACACACAAACACACACACACACACACACTCTTAATCTCAGAAGTACTCACCCATTCCTCTGTGGGAACACAGTTTTAAATGAGAGTACAAAATTGTCATTAGCTTCACAGCACATAGGCAAAACCTGTTTCCTAAGTTACTTCCACTCTTTTCTTCCCTACCTACTTCTGTATTGTTTGTTATTCACTTGTAATATGATTAGGTTCATTTATTACTGTATATATGCTGTTTTAGGTTCCTCCAACAACCTATTTGATTTCTAATTATTTCTTAAAACTTTTTGAAGTAAATGGTGACCATATTCCTCCTTCATTTATCCATTGATGAAAAATGCCCAAACTTGTAAAACATTTCAATATGGTTTACTCTGACTCAAACTTGAGGACTTGGGCCCTGGAACATCCATCCTTAGGAGATCCTGAGACCGTGTGCCCACTGTGCTTGAATGGTGGCTTGGTTATATACATTTTAAGAAAGCAGAAGTTATAAACAAGATACCATAAATCAATACATGTGGATTTTCTTTGGTTTGGCCAGGAAGGAGGGAGATTTCCAAGCAGGTCATAGGCGAATCAAAGATTTCTTGACTGATAATTTGTGGTTCCTATCTGAGGAATTTTGGAAATCATTAGAGGGTATGTTTTGTTGAGATAAGGCAGCAGAATACTCCAGGTTTGTCGATCTGTGGATGAAGTCCTTTACATGGCAGACTTCAGAAAGGTTAGATAAGTGCCTTACAGGGCTCCAGAGTCTGTGAGTCCCCGAGTGATGAGTTTTTAGGGTCATAAAATAGATTTCCTTTTTTATTTGTTATGTGATGTGATGCCAGAGTCAAGTGGGAAAACAAACTTCAGGGTATGGCGTAATAGGGTGACTTGGCAACTATAAATAATTCTGGTGTGAACTTGCATACAGGTGTTTTGTGTGAATGTCTGTTTTCATTTCTTTTGGGTGTATAACTTAGAAGTGCTATGTCATGGTAATTCTGTATTTAATGTATTGAGTAACCGCCACAGCAGTTGCACCATTTTTCATTACACTAGCAGCTATATGTGAGGATTCCACTTAATTTCTCTGCATCTTCTCCAACACTGTTCTGGTTTTTTTCTTTTATAAAAATTGTCATCCTAGGGACTATGAAGTGGTTTCACATTGACGTTTTGGTTTGCATTTCATTTAACTAAGGATGACAAGCATCTTTTCATGAGCATATTGGCCATTTGTCTATCTCTGGAAAAATCTCTATTCAAACCATGACCATTTTGTAACTTGGTTATTTGCTTTTTTTATTGTTGAGTTGTAACTGTTCTATGAATATGTGCATGAGTGTATATGTTTTCTGGATACTGGATAGGAATGTGTTCTCTGCCTGTACTTGCATCATCGCACAAAGACGTTTGTGTAAGGGTGTTCACTGAGCAAGTTTATCATACTCTTATCAGAGATATGGTTTGTAAATATTTCTCCTATCCTATGGGTTGTCTTTCACTTTCTTTATGGTATCGTTTGCAATACAAACTTCTAAAATTGTGATGAAGTCCAATGTATGTATATTTGTTATATTTAGGAAACCATTTTCTGATTCAAGGTGACAAAGATTCTAAGAATTGCATAGTTTAACCCTTACCCTTGATTCAATTTGAGTTAATTTTTGTAGATAGTATGAGGTAAGGGCCCAACTTCATTTTTTTGCATGGAATTCCAGTCATCCTAGCACCATCTGTTGAAAAAACTATACTTTTTTTTTGAGATGGGAGTCTCACTCTGTTGCCCAGGCTTGGAGTGCAGTGGCATGCTCATGGCCCACTCAGCATTGACCTGTAGTGCTCTGGCAATCCTTCTGCCTCAGTCTTCCAAGTAGCCAGAACTACAAGTGCACGCTAACGTGCATGGCTAAGTATTATTTATTTTAGAGATGTGGTCTCACCAAGTTGCCCAGGCTTGTTCTCAAACCCGCAGGCTCAAGCAATCCACTCACCTCAGCCTCCCAAAGTTCTTGAATTACAGGCTGGGCCACTGAACCTGGCCTGAAAAGACTATTCTTTCTAGACTTTCAATTATCTTCCATGGATCTATGTGTCTGTGGTGATGCCAGTTCCACACTCTTTTGATTACTGTAGGTTTTGTAGTAAGTTTTTGAAACTGATAAGTGTGAAACATCTAACTTTGTTCTTTTTTTCTGATTGTTTTGTCTGTTGTGGGCCCCTTGCTTTTCCATATCAATCAGTTTGTCCATTTCTGCATAATAAGAAAGTGAAGGTATCTTCATAGGCATTGCCTTGAATTGTCCTTTGCTTTGAAGATATATTATTTTTACATAAGTACAAACATAAGGTCATCTTGTGTATTGCATTTGGTGTCACCTTATTCTAGGTAGCATTTCTTTCTTTTTTGTTAATTTTTATTATAAAGACGTGGGTTACATTTCAGGGTTAGGTATATAAACATTGATCATGCAGGTACACTTAATGAGGTATGCCCCTTCCTCCCCTAGCAGTTTCCCTCAACTGGAATCCCACCCCCCTCCCCTGATAGTTTCCCACTACTGCAAATGCTTTATTATGGCATTATAATTGTCCAAGATCCATTTGTGAGTGAAAACATATGGAACTCTGTTCTTTGTTTCTGTGATAAATCACTGAGTATGATCGATTCCTAATCCATCCAAGTTGCTGCGAAGCCCATATATTTGTACTTTTTTATGGCTATATAGTATTCCATTGTGTATATGTACCACATTTTGTAATGCAGTCCAGCCTCGATGGGCAACACAGTTGGTTCCATGTTTTTGCTATTGTGAATAGAGCCGCAGCAAACATACGTGTGCAGATATCTTTTTTTGTAGAATGTTTTGAGTTCCTCTGGGTATATTCCCAATAGTGGAATTGCTGGGTCATATGGAAGGTCAATTTCTAGTTCTTTCAGAAATCGCCACACTGTCTTCCAAAGAGGCTGCACCAGTTTGCATTCCCACCAGCAGTGTAGAAGCGTTCCTTTTTTTCCACATCCTCACCAGCCTCTGTTGTTGTTTGTTTTATTAATGATGGCCATTCTTACAGGGGTTAGGTAGTATCTCAGTGTGGTTTTGATTTGCATTTCTCTGATGATGAGTGAGGCTGAGCACTTTTTCATGTGTCTGTTGGCTGCCCATATATCTTCTTTTGACTAGGTAGCATTTCATAGAAAAAGATTACGGGTGTCCTAAAGATGTTTAAAAGATGTTCAGCATCAGTGATGAAGAAATGAAAATTAAAACAAATTACAGTTTTCCATTTATCAGACTGGCAGGGATGAGAAAGTGTGATATGATGGCTAGTCTTGGCAAGATTGCAGGGAAAATAGAAGCTTCTGACTTGTTGGACGTTTTGATACAGTCCCTTTGGAGAGCAGTTTTGCAGTAGCCATCACATTAAAATATACACATTTCACTTCCAGGAGCGTGTCTTGTACCTGTATTCATACAGGCATACAAAGAGGTTTGTACAAGAATGTTGACTGCAGCAGCATTTGTAATGGCAGAATAGGGAACCCAGCTTAAGTGTGTATCATCAAGAGGTCTATCACCTGGCTAGAAATTACCCAGTTTTAGCAATGCATTTCATGTTAGTCCTGTGGCAAAATTTATAGAATGTTTTAATGTTATCAGAGGACTGTACAGATTTTACACATAAGTTTTAATTTATCATTGTTTTCTCTTCTTCCATTTAATATTTTTAGTTGTGTATGTTGAGAGACAGAGGGGAAGTGGGAGGGTGAAATCTTTGCACCAAGTTTGCTTATAGTTAAAAGAAGCTTCTTTCTTGAATATTAAATCTGGTCTCACCATACTGAAATTAGTCCTCTGAGCTTGATTTACTTTAAGATTTGGGGATTATTAGTTTAAATATCATGTAATAGTTAAGAGGACTTTTAATTTTTTGAGTCTGAGTCTTACTCTGTCACCCAGCTTGGAGTGCAGTGGCACAATCACAGCTACCTCAGCCATAACCTCCTGGGCTCAGGCAATCCCTCCACCTCAGCCTCCCAAGTATATGGGACTACAGGTATGCACCAGCAGGCCTGGCTAATTTTTTTAGTTAGTGTAGAGATAAGGTCTTGCCACATTGCCCAAGCTGGTCTTGAACTTGAGAGCCTCCTGCTTTAACCTCCTAAGTAGAGGGGGTCTTTGATTATACCTAGTAGAATGATTGGGGGTTAAAGCAAGGAATTGAAAACATAGATGTGGATGGATTATTGATGAGGTCATAAACTAGATGTCACACAAGTAGCTGTCTAGGAAGGGATAACTTGCTTCACTAAAATCTTGATTGTTCTCCTTTAGCTCCTGCCTTCCTCCAGAGCATACTGTATGTGAGTATGAGAACATGGATTTCAATAGAAAGAAGCCCTATTCATCACAAACGAGATTGAGAGTCATTCAGATATTTTGCAGTTATAATGCAGAGCACATAGAGCATTAACACTCTGGTGAGGGCAGTTGAATACTGACTCTTCTCTGACTTATTCGATACTTTGGATGACACAAGAGGTTCCTCAGGCCCCAGTATAGATCAGGAAGGAAAAGGCATAAGTGTGAATTTATTGGGATTAATTCATACTTAATCATAGGAATATACAGTTTTTGTTTTGGGGACTCAGTGTTAGTTGAAACAGTTAAGGAGGAAGTCTGGTTGGTTAGTTCAGTTTTCATTTACCCTTTGGTTTAACAATTACTGAATACCAACTGTGTGAAAACAGGTGTGGTCAGTGCTGGTTTGTGTGACCACAGTTCTTGTAGCTATTTACTGTGTCCTTGAGGGTAAAGATGGGTTTGGAGGGGCCATGCTAGTAGGGGGGAACTAAAGGGTGAGGAATTGACTCAGGGTTGCTGAGAGACATCACAGAATAGCTCGTAAAAGGATCAAGGCCCAGAAGCCAGTAGGGTATGGGTGTGCAGGTTGGCTCTATCCTTCTTGCCTGAAGGGCTGCCAGTGTTTCAGGCCAAGGGACTGGCAAGTGACATCCAAGACTCCAAGGCCTGATGGGAGTGCTGACAGGAGTTCCTTTTGGGAGTGCCCTTTGGGTTTTGTAATAGCCTAAGGCATTCTGGGTCACTTCAAACCCAGATGTTAATCAATACATGAGTTGTGTGTCTTAATAAAAGGGGATCAGCTGTCCTTTATCTGAAGGGTGGCTTCTCAGGATGTTCAAAACACACTTGTGATAGAAGCAGAAACTTAGGCAGAACTAATGAGTAGGATTCTTGTATTCTCCCATTAGTTAACATTTCATTTAGAGATACTCATGGAGTGTGAGTTTTTAAGGTGAGGCTGGGACTAGGACTTCCTTGGGGGACAGGCTCAGAAGTGATTGCTAGTAGAGTTAAATCAAAGTTTAAGTTTGTATTTTTTTCTTTTCAAAACCTTCTGTATGATTACAGTACCAGGTTGGGTTTTGTTTGTTTGTTTATTTGCTTTGGGAGGAGGCAGCTGGTATCAGTGCAGAACGAATTCAGGTATCCCAATTAGGTGCAGTACTGTCTGAATCACTCATGTCTTAACTTTCTGTGGAAATTGACCCTCCAGTTTTCTATATCTTTTTTATTGTCCAAAAACCACAACAGAGATGTTTTATTCTCCTTTCTTACTCGTGTTGCTGACTGACTTTTCTAAAGATGGCTTTTGTAAGTCAGAGTATATTGACTGAACACATGTCTCTGATTGTGTCCTTCAAGTAAGTGAGGTCCTTAGTTGGCAGAAATGAATTACAGACAGTCCCTGACTTGGTGGGAGGGTTAAACTTACAATGTTTCAACTTTATGAAGGTATAAAACCAATTGTTGAATCATAGCACACTGCAGCCTCAAACTCCCAGGCTTAAGAGATTCCTCTGCTTTAACCTCCTAAGTAGCTGGGATTGTAGGCATGCATTACCATGCCTCATTAATTAAAAAACAGTTGGCAAGATGAGGTCTTGCTGTGTTGCCTAGGCTGGTCTCCAATTCCTGGACTCAAGCAACCCTCCCACCTCTGCTTCTCCAAGTGTTAGGATTACAGGTGTGAGCCATTGGGCCCAGCCTCCTAACAGGTTTTTTTATGGAATCCCTAGAATTTTGTAATACATAATATTATGTTATCTGCAAATAGGGACATTTTACTTCTTCCTTTCCTATTTGTATGCTTTTTATTTATTTTTACTATTTTATTAAACATGTTATTTTATTTGGTGCTTAATTGCTGTGACTAGGACTTCAGGACTGTGTTGAATAGAAGTTGTGGGAGTAGGGATCCTTGCTCTGTTCCTGTATTTCAGTCACAGCTTTCAGCTTTTCACTGTTGAGTATCATGTGTGCTGTAGGCTTTTAATATATGGTCATTGTTATGTTGAGTTTCTTTCCTTGTGCAATATTTAGACAGTATGCTCTTCGTTATTGAGTACCAGGTATTAATAGAGCTAGAGTTTATAGTTTTTTCTTAAAATATGTTCTCCATTCTTAAGAGCAACTCAAAATATAGGGATAGCGTGAGAAAGGATTGTTAAACTCCATTACATAAAATGAAAATTTTTGGCATGGTAAAAACAAAATGAAAGCAACTGACAGACTAGGAAAAAATATCTGCAACATATCATAAAGGTCTCTCATCTATAAGGAAACCAAAAATGGAGAAAATAAATAACTTAGTAGAAAAGTGATCAAAATACATAAAGGATAATTCCCATAAAAGTAATTATGAGTAAATTATTTTTAATTTACTTATAATTAGAGAACTGCAAATCAAAATACATTGAGATGTTATTTTTTAACTGTCATATTTGCAAAATTATGCCCATCCTGTTGGCAAGGCTATAGGGAAACTCACACTATTCAGGGAGAAGGCCAGTTTACACAACCCTTTTGGAAGAGCATTTGCTGATATACAGCAGAGCTACAAAAAGCTGCCTTTTGACCTGTCAGTTTCGGTTCTCAGCGTTTTTCCTGAGGGAAACTGGGAAGAAGAACGTTCTTCTCTGTTTCCTTCACCACAGCTACCAGCAAGCCTGCATCCTCTATGACCCTCTGCCTCCCCACCTGTCACTGGGTGAATGGCCCAGTCCCTTCCCTGAGTCCAGTCTCTCTTAGAAGACCACACTCATGTAGTCAAGGGCCTTGCTTTCTTCATTGTCCCATCTCATATCATCATTATTGGGTATTCCTCTATCAGATCATTCTAAGGAGCATACACACATTCTCTTATTCTGTCTTTTTTTTTTGAGGGTTTAATCAATTTTTTTATGATGTTGTGGGGTACAGTTAAGGATTAGGTATACATATACGTTTCATTCAGGCACCCTGTTGATGAGAGGTGTTTCCCCATCCCCAGACAGAAATTTCCTATCGTTCATCCCATCTCCCTCCCGCCCCATAGTTTCCCACTACTGTCAGTCATTTTCTTATAGTATTACCTTGGATATTCAGGTCCATCATATGAGTGAGAACATGTGATACTCAGATCTTTGTTTCTGTGAGAGGTCACTCAGTATTATAGATTATAGTTCCATCCAGGTTGCTGCGAAATTCATGATTTTGTTCTTTTTTATGGCTGCGTAGTATTCCATCGTGTATATGTACCACATTTTTTTAATCCAGTCCTCTTTTGATGGACAGCATGGTTGCTTCCAGGTTCATGCTATTGTGAACAATGCTGCGATAAACATATGTGTGCAGGTATCTTTTTTATAGAGTGATTTGAGTTCTTCAGGATATATTCCCAGTAGGGGGATTGCAGGGTCATATGGGAGCTTGATATTGAGAGCTTTTAGGAATCACCACACTACTTTCCACAGAGGTTGCACTAGTTTACACTCCCACCAACAGTGTAAAAGTGTTCCCTTTTCACCACACCCTCACCAACAGCTGTTATTTTTTGAGTTGTTGATAATTGCCATTCTGACTGGAGTTAGGTGGTATCTCAGTGTGGTTTTGATTTGCATCTCCCTGATGATTAGCGAGGTTGAGCATTTCTTCATGTGTCTGTTGGCTGCTCGGATGTCTTCCTTTGTGAAGTGTCTGTTCATATCTTTTGCGCATTTTATAATGGGGTCGTTTGTTTTTTTCTTCTCAGCACGTTTGAGTTCCTTGTAGATCAAAGATGTTAAGCCTTTGTCTGACCTGGTGTTGGCAAATACTTTTTCCCAGTCTGTAGTCTGTCTCCCTGCTCTCTTGATGGTTTCTTTGGCTTTGCAGAAGCTTGTCAGTTTAATAAGGTCCCACTTGTCTATCTTCTCTCTTATGGCCTGTGGGTTTCGGGTTTTGTTCAGGAATTAGAGGCCAGTTCTGATTTCCATTAGGGTATGTCCTTCATTTTCTAAGGTTCTTATGGTTTGAGGTTTTACATTTAGGTCTCTGATCCATTTGGAGTTAACCTTTGTGCATGGGGATATATAGCGGTCCTGTTTCAATCTTCTGCACGTGGTCAGCCAGTTTTCCCAGCACCATTTACTGAATAGGTTCTTCTCTCCCCAGTGGTAGGTGGTGGAGACTTTGTCGAAAATGAGTTGCTTGAGAAATTGAGGTTTTGCTTCTGGAATCTCGATTCTATTCCATTTATCTATATGCCTATTCCTATACCAATACCAAGCTGTTTTGATGATTGTAGCTTTATAATAAAGTTTGAAGTCTGGTAATATGATACCGCCTGCTTTGGTTTTTTTGCTGAGGATTGTTCTGGCTATTCTTGGACGTTTGTGTTTCCATATGAATTCCTGTGTTGTTTTTCATAGGTCTGGGGAGAATGTTACTGGTAATTTGATGGGTATTGCATTGAATTTGTAGAATGCCTTAGGTAAGATGGACATCTTCACAATGTTGATTCTTCCAATCTATGGGCATGGGATATGTTTCCACTTGTTTGTGTTATCTTTGATTTCTTTGAGCAGTGTTTTGTAGTTTTCATTGTAAAGGTCGTTCACATCTCTGGTTAGGAAGATGCCAAAGTATTTCATTTTTTTTGTGGCTATTGTGAATGGAATTGTGTTTTTTATTTTAGTTTCTGTTTGTTTATTATTGGTGTAAAGAAATGCAATTGTCTTTTGCACATTTATTTTATATCCTGAGACTTTGCCAAAAGCCTTTATCAGTGCAAGGTTTTTGACAGATTCTCTTGGGTTTTCAAGGTACACAATCATATCATCTGCAAAGAGAGATAACTTGACTTCCTCTTTTCCTATTTGAATACCCCTGATTGCCTTCTCTTCTGATTGCTCGAGCAAGGACTTCTAATACTATGTTGAACAGGAGGGGTGAGAGTGGGCATCCTTGTCTTGGTCCAGTTTTCAGGGGAAATGGTTCCAGTTTTTGTCCATTTAGGAGTATGCTGGCTGTGGGTTTCTCGTAGATGGCTTTTATTATTTTGAGGTATGTTCCCTGTATGCCTAGATGTTCGAGGGTTTTTACCAAGAAGGGGTGCTGGAGTTTATCAAAAGCTTTTTCTGCATCTAATGATATAATCATGTGGTTTTTGTTTTGACATCTGTTGATGTATTTAATTACATTTGTGGTTTTACAAATGTTAACCAGCCTTGCATCCCAGGAATGAAGCCTACTTGGTCATGATGGACGATTTTAGGAATGTATTGTTGAATCCGGTTTGCTAGGATCTTGTTGAGAATTTTAGCATCTATGTTCATCAAAGATATTGGCCTGTAGTTCTTTTTCTTTGTTGGATCTTAACCTGGCTTGGATAACAATGTGATGTTGGCTTCGTAAAATGATTTGGGGAAACTTCCATCTTTCTCAATCGCCTGGAATACCTTCAGTAGGATTGGTATCTGCTCCTCCTTAAATGTCTTGTAGAATTCTGCTGGAAAGCCATCTGGACCAGGGCTTTTTGTAGTAGGTAGTTTTCTTATTATGTAGTCAATTTCCTTGATTGTTGTTGGTCTATTTAGGGTCTCAATTTCTTCGTGTTCCAACCTAGGTAGGTTGTATGATGTCAGAGTGTCCTCCATTTCCTTAAGGTTTTCAAGTTTGTTTCCATACAAGTGTACATAGTAGTCTCTAATGATCTTTTGTATTTCTTCAGGGTCAGATGACTTCATCTTTTGTGTTTCTGATTGTGCTTATTTGGGTTTTTTTCTCTTTTTTTCTTGGTCAGTAGCTAGGGTACCATCGATCTTGTTTATCCTTTCGAAGAACCAGCTTTTTGTTTCATTGATTTTTTTTTTTGTATTATCTTTTTGTCTTCTGTGTCCTGGATTTGGGTTTTTATTTTGGTGACCTGGATTCTTCTGCTGAAATGAGGGTTTTTGTGGTCTTGCTTTTCCAGCTTCTTTAGGTGGCTTGTTAGGCTGTTAATGTGTTCCTTCCATTTTCTTCATGTGCGTTTGTAGGGATATAAATTCCCCTCTTACTACAGGTTTTAAGGCATCCCAGAGATTTTGGTAAGATGTTTCTTCATTTTCATTTGTTTCCAGGTATCTTTTGATCTCTGTTTTGATTTCATCATTGACCCAGGAGTTGTTTAGCATCATGCTGTTTAATGTCCATTTCTTTGTGGGTTTTGGGGGGAACTTGTTGGTGTCAGTGTTTATTTTTATTCCACTGTGGTCGAGAAGGTGCATGGTAGAATTTGTGTCCTTTTAAATTTGCTTATGCTTGATTTATGGCCAATTATGTGGTTGATCTTAGAATACGTTCCATGCAGTGATGAGTAGAATGTGTATTCTGTGGTCTTTGGATGGAGGGTTCTGTAGGTATCAAGTCCATTTGGTCCAGGGTCACATTGAGGTTCCGGATCTCCTTGCTGATTTTTTGTCCTGATGATCTGTCTAGGGTTGTGAGTGGGATATTAAAGTCCCCAGTTATGTTGGTGTTAGAGTCAATATCTTTCTTTAGTTTTCCTAGAAGTTGCTTTATGAAAGTTGGCGCACCCATGTTGGGTGCATATATGTTTAGGATAGATGTTTCTTGTTGATGGAGTTAACATTTTATCATTATAGTGGCCTTCTGTATCTTTTTTAATTTTTGATAGCTTAAATGGTATTTTGTCTGAAATTAGGATTGCGACTCCTCCTTTCTATCGTGTTCCATTCGCCTGAAAATTTATTTCCCATCCTCTTACTTTGAGTCTGTGCATGTCCTTTCTAGTGAGATGGGTCTCTTGAAGGCAGTATATTGTTGCCTGGTGATATTTTATCCATTTTGTCATTCTATGTCTTTTCAGTGGTGTGTTTAGTCAATTCACATTCAGGCTAATTATTGAAATGTGAGAGTTCGTCCCTGTCATATAGTTCTTATAGAGTTATTGTTCTTCCACTTGGGTTTTTTTTTTTTTTTTTTTTGTCTTTCTTTTGGTTTTGGAGTTGGTGCATGTATATTCTGTTCTTTTCCCTGCACTCTTGTGAGGAATATTGTTCTTTTTTCCTTTTCTTCTGTGTTTAGTACTTTCTTGAGTGTTTCATGTAGAGATGGTTTGGTGGCAGCATAAGTTCTTAGGGATTGGATATCTGGGAAAGATTTTAATTTTCCCTCATTGATGAAGCTTAGCTTGGCTGGGTAGGTTATTCTTGGTTGAAAACTTTTATCTTTTAGGACTTTGAAAATAGGGCTCCAGGCTCTCGTAGCCTGCAGGGTTTCTGTAGATAAATCTGCTGCTATTCTGATTGGTCTTCCATGGTAGGTGATCTGGCCTTTTTCTCTTGTTGACTTTGGGATTTTTTCTTTTATGCCTACTTTGTTTAGGCGAATTATTATGTGTCTAGGAGTTGGTCTTCTCATTTGTTGTCTTGCAGGGGTTCTCGGAATCTCTTGTGTTTGAATTTTTGCATCATTGATTAGATAAGGGAAGTTTTCTTGAATGATCTCATGGAAAGTTTGTTCCAGTGTGGTCTCTGTCTCTCTTTCTGCCTCAGTAATGCCAATTACTCTTAGGTTTGGTCTCTTGAAGTAATTGCTCATCTCTTGAAGGTTTTGTTCTGTCTTTTTGAGCTTGTTTTCTCTGTTTTTAAGCGTTTGGGCTAGTTCTATATTTTGATCCTCAAGCTCTGAGATTCTTTCTTCTCCTTGGGTAATGCTGTTTCCCATGCTTATCAGTTTGTTATTTATTTCATTCACAGTGTTCTTTATTACTGTTATCTCAGATATCAGCTCCTTCCTAGTTTCTTGTGTCTCCTCAGTTCTTTTTAATCTCTCCATTATTGTCTTGATATCTAGGTTGTAGTTTGAGACCCTTCATTGTGGGCCAGGCTCTTCATTGCTTGCATTCTGAAGTCAGTTTTCTCAGTGTCTGCCCTCCCAGGGGTCTGGGAGAGACCCATACTCTTCTTTTGGTTTTTCTTCATTTGTGTAGATTTTTCTCTCTCTCCCCCTTTTCCTCCCCTTCTTTAATTCTGTTTTTGTGGGAAGGTGGAGTTGCTTTTATTTCTCTTCTGCAATATCCTGTTCTTCCTTATCAGGGTCTTCTGGCTTTGTTCACTTTTAAGGTTGGAGGGTAGGCTGCAATCTGTACTTTTTGCAGTTTTGAGGTTTA
Source organism: Cephalopachus bancanus (assembly GCA_027257055.1). Classification (NCBI taxonomy): domain Eukaryota; kingdom Metazoa; phylum Chordata; class Mammalia; order Primates; family Tarsiidae; genus Cephalopachus; species Cephalopachus bancanus. The sequence continues at coordinate 4,446,678 of JAPVLO010000341.1, read as the reverse complement.
ATTGAGAGGGAAGCTGTAGTTCAGAATGTATATGCTGATTCTAACATCCACAAACAGGTGTATGAGCACACTGGAACCTATTTCCCTCTGCCTTACAATCTGTCCGTTCAGCAGTATGTAGTCTTGGTTCCTTAGGAACTGAGGTGAAGTTTGTTGATAGGTGGGCAGGGCAATGGAAATCTCTGCCTAGAGAAAGGCGGAGGCAGATTCTCCTTTGTAGATCCCTTTCTCTCCGCTTGTTTGGGTCCCTAAGCTTGGGGTCACGTGCTGAGTGCCTCAGCCAGGGTGGGCCCGGAGCTCCAGAGCTCCAAAGCTCCAACGGGCAGGCGGTGAGCGGCGAGAGTAGCCCTGGGCCCCCCACAGGGTACTTCAGCCAGGAATGGGACCAGTGTCTCTGAGGGGCAGGCACCCAGAGCCTCCTTGAGTGACCAGCGGCTTGGTGCTGGGTGCCGAGTGAGAGACAGTCTAGCCAGGGAGCTAGCTGAGACCTAGACTCCCACGCACACGGTGGAACAGCAGCAGCAGGGGGCCACAGTATCCAGCCCTGCTTGGGACCGAAGGTCCCCAGGCCTCAGACCAGCGCAGCTGGTGGTGGGCTGGGGCATGGGGGAAGAAAAGTAAGAGTCTTTTTGGGAACTCACGTTCGGAGAATCTCACAAGTTCACCTATGCCATTGCCATCTTGTTCCCCCCCCCGCCTTATTCTATCTTTAAAAAAAAAAAACAGCTCTTGTTTTATTTGGGAAAAATATTTCTTACAAAAAGGGCAGCTGCAAAACATGGAGACTTCTACAACAATTAGTTTTTTTCCTTAAAGTGAAGGAATAAGTGGGCTCTGAGGAATCACAGCAGATGGACAGATCAGGAGCACCTCAGAGGTATCTTCAAGAAATAGAGTGAAAAAATGCAAAGCTAAAATTTTCAATTATGAATTTCTTATAGCAACTTAAGGATTTGCCACCCTCTCCCCTTCAGTGGAAAATCATGGCCTGTTATTGCAAATTATATATCCCACTACAGTAAATACCTTAGAGTATAGTTTTGAATAACTTATGTCTTCTTGTAAAGTTCAGAGACAGTACAAGGCAAATACCCACAAAAACAAACACAAAAGCCTAACAACAAAACCCCTTAACTGAGGATTCAGGTTTTTCAGAAAATACCTGGACTGGAAAGACTAGGAGATCAAAAACCATTAAACACCACTGTATATACAGTACACAGTTTATGTTGATATGTAGGATAACCAACTTGTGTGACCTCTGTGGCTACCCCTATTTCCATTTTATAGACAAAACTAGCACTGCTTATGTTAACAACCACCAGTACACTGCTTTGTCCTTTGAGAGCTCTCTGTCATGCTAGGCTGAAACTACACCACATTTTTCCACTGAGTCTAAGAATGCTGCATCTGTGCTGGGATGGGAGGCTTGTCAGTCACTCTCACACCTATCAGGTCTGGCACCCCTTGGGAATCAGTTCCAAACTCTGCATTTATTTTGTTTTCATTGTGGTTTTTCACAATTTCCTATCACATGAAACACAGTAAATATCTCAACACATTTACATGTGGTTATGGTTACCCAGTAGTATTACTTGTGTGCAGTGAAACAAATACCAAAATCACTGAACAAGTACACATGGTGGGAATGACCCCATCTGGGTAGAAAACATATAAAGACACGGATGGAAGGTGTCATCAGAAGCCTCAAGGACCACCACTAAGTAGTGGAAGACTGCTTGCTCTATCAGATCCCTTACCCATTATCCTATTGTTGGACCGTAAAGCAGGGCCAGCGCTTCTACTTTGTAAATGGAGAAAACAACATGCTCTTTAGGGAAAGGTGAGGGTTTCAGGAGACTGGCCCTGGATAAAATTATTAAGACTGACCTAGAGTTGATGAGGCCCACCTCAGAGAGAAACAGTACCACATGACCACAAGGACCACTATTGTCTGAGGCTCAGCAGACAGTTCATACCATGCAGAGTGGCTGTATGTAACCATGTCATAAAGATCTTCACCTCATCACGAAGCAACATCTTACCTGCTCAAAGATGACAGCCTCTTCATTGTTGTCATAGTGTTGCTGTTCTTTTCTACAGTGAGCTCCCAGAATTGGCTTCCTTCTTGGGCCCTGATGTCTGCTTTGTGTTCCCACTTTCTGTCTTGGGAGCTCCTTTGTCCCTCACCGGGGTCAGCAGGCTCCATGTTTCTCATCACACACCTACGTGCCTTATTCCTCATCATCTCTGTGTATACCTGCATGAGTTTTTGTGGCTTCCTAGTCTACTGAGGACACTTAGAATACAGAGTGAAATGTGGTCTGGTATTCACAAAGGACTGTATGACCCTGCTTTGCAGGTGCTTAGTACTCCTCCCTTGTGAGCAGGCTTGGGATGGTTGGTGTGGGTACGCTTATGTTTAGATGGATATCATGTGCCTCTTTAGTGTTTCATCCTTTAGTACATGAAATAAACTCACTTGCTGCTCTTGAGATTTGCAGCCCTTTGGGCCCATGGGCTATTCCTGAGGGGTTTTATGTAAATTATGTTCAAATGTAGACCCTATCTGTGTGCCAGGTGCCAAAGGATTACTAGAAGGACATTTCAGGAGTAAAGCTGTCATATTGCATATTGGGGATGAGAAATTTCCAATATATAAATGATAGGGGTTTGTGTTTTAATTGAGAAATGATTATAAACTAATTTGACTCACCTTTATTAGTAACATAGTTCTCTTTTGAGCTACTTGAGCTAATTGTACCATTGAATATGTACATATCCGTATTAAATTCTTTTTTGGAAAATAGTTACCATTTGAACTCTTACTGGTGGGTCAAATGCTACATTAGTGGCTTTAATCCTCAAACAACTCTGTTTAGGGACTATTATCCCCATTTTGTGTATAAAGAAACTGAGGTTCAGGAATCTTAGGAAAAAAATTGTATTGATCTCACTGCCACTGCGGGCAGTGTAAACATATTTGATCCTTCTTAATTTTGTTTTATATCTCACAAGCTAAAATAACTACGCCAACTGGTTTTAAGATTTAAGTTACTCTCGGGGGAGTCTTCTCCCATGTTTAATGGAAATGATTCAATGAAGTATTTTCCCTGCTCTAGTTTGTTTTGTAGATTTGAAATAAGGGCATTTCAGTGGTTCTAAAACATGTATATGACTATTATAAAATTCTCACTTTTTTCTCTAAGGCTTTAAATTTCTTAGTTATGTGAAAATATCACGTTATACAATAACTTGAAGACATTGTTTTGTAGAAAAGAAAGGTAATCTATCTCTAATTTCTTCAGAAGTTTTAGTCATTAATAATCTCATTAAAAGTGGAAAGATATTTCTGTTCGTTACTTTAAAGTATTTAAACATGCAACAGTACCCTTTTAATTAATGAGACTAGAAAACATGTATTCAGTTGTTCCAGAATCTTGGTCACATTGAGGGAATACTTTCCCTCAAGTATTTACCATTTTTTGGAGTAAATGCAAAGATTCGTTATGCATGCAGGCCTCTATAATGACACTAATAGTAACAGAATCTTCTTCTTGATTTATTGTGTTGAAGTGTTGCTTTAAAAGTTTTAGGGAAGTATTTTGTCTTAAAAATGTTGATTATTCAAGGTTGAAGATATTTCACCTAAAGGCTTAAACACTTGTTTTTCGTCAGTCACTTGATCACCTTAGTTTCAGTAGTATCTTGATGAGTGGATGTGGTACCTGAGGTGTTCTCTTGAATTTCTGCAGTGGCAAGCATTTTTCTCCCTGTTCCTGCTCTTTTTCAAAGAGTTTTGTCTTTAAAAAATCTCAACGAAGGGCCTGAGACAGGTCTGGATTGGGGATTTATTTCCAGAATTGTGCAGAATGCTTCTCTGTGAGTATTACTGGGAAGCACATCAAGGAGGTTCCTTGACCACAACCAACCATCCCTGGAACCCTCTACTAACCCATACATCCCTGTACCTGCTCTCAAAACTCCTCCTGCTGTCCTCCTTTGGGAATAGGTCTCCAGGTCTGCCTTGCTGTACTAGTCAACCTGACCAAGGGGGGTCATTAAAATAGAGGCAGCTTAGTGGGCTTTGCCTCTCAAGGTAAGCATAGTGAGTTTAATGGGTTATGGTTCTGTGTAATTATCAGAATCTGTGAGACAGGATGCCTGTTTTACTTTTTATTCTGTGTTGGTGGAGAAATTGCATCCTGTTTTTTAGTGTGAACATTTTGTGTTCTTGCTGGCACTGGTGGCTTAATTTTTCCAATGTACTATTGGAAAAATAGCATGTGGTTGGTATAAAATTGTCTTTCTTACTAGAACTAGATACTCATTATAAGTTTGAAAATATTTTTCTTTTCTTTTCTTTTTTTTGAGTCAGAGTCTCACTCTGTCACCCAGGCTGGGGTGCAGTGGCGTGCTCACATCCACCACAGACTTGACCTGCTGGACTCAGGCGATCCTTCCACCTCAGCCTTTCAAGTAGCTGGAAATACTGGTACTTGCCACCATGTCTGGCTAATTTTTTTGATTTATTGTAGACACAGTGTCTTGCTAAGTTGCCCAAGCTGGTTTCAAATCCCTGGGCTCAGGCAATCCTCTCGCCTCTACCTCCTAAAGTGCGGGGATTACAGGTGTGAGTTGCTATGCTCAGTTTAAATATTTTTCTAACTGTGGAAATTAACCCTATGAATGTTTGGATTTTCGTTTGTTTTTCTAGACTGCTTGAGAGTTGTTTGGTAAATTCAAATGTTTCTTCTTTATTTTTATTTTCTAGGGTGAATGTTTTCAAATACTTAATGATGAAAGTGAATTCCTGGATTGACATCAAAAAAAGCAAGTGAATTACCAGTCAGTGAAGTTGCAAGCATTCTCCAAGTAAGAAAGCATTCTCCAAGTAACAGGTGAGGAAGAAAGAAGTAGAGAGTGTGAAATCAGTTGTTTGAACTCTATAAATCAGTGCTGTCCTACAGAAGGAGATATTCTGTTCTGTGTCGTTCAGCATAGTGGCCACATGTTAAACATGGCTGTTGAACTTCATATGGGGTTCAACCTGACACCGTTAACTATGACGGCATGACTTGAAACGTGGCTGGTATGATGAAGGAACTTAAATTAATTTAATTTTGCTTTATTTAAGTAGCTGCATGTGGCTATAATTTTTAGATGGATTTATCTAAAAATTTCCATTTCTTAGGTCTTACTGTTAGGCTGGAATTCATGTAAAGTTTGGTGGATACCTGATTGTATGGTATAGCTCCAGAGTATTAGCATTGCCAGGAACTATTAGTGCTGTGATTAGGAAAATAATTTAGTTATTAACAGAGGTAGGGGTAGGAGTTTATATTTTTTCCTTAGTAAGGGTTTTCTAAGGTAAAGTAAAAGCTAAGTACAAATTCAGAATAATTGCTAATATAATCTCTTTCCAGTTTTCAAAAGCACAATTATTGAAACATAAAGAAAGGAATATATATTTTTCCATTGAGCTCAGTGACTCACACCTGCAATCCCAGCACTTTGGGAGGCAGAGGCAAGAGGATTGCCTGAGCTCAGGGATTCAAGATGAACTTGGGCAACTTGGTGAGACCTCGTCTCTATAATTATATCAAAAAATTAGCAGGGCATGTTTGTGCATGCCTGTAGTTTCAACTACTTAGAAGGCTGAGGTAAAAGCATAACCTGAGCCCAGCAGGTTGAGGCTGTGGTGTCCGTGATTGTGCCACTGCACTCCAGCCTGGGCAACAGAGTGAGACTCCAACTTAAAAAAAAAATTTGTATATATTTTTTCAGTTGAGTATTTTAATAATGGCATTAGAATCATTTTGTGGCTTTTTTTTTTGGTTGTATTTATATTCTGTTTTAAAACCTCTTTTTTTATGTTTAAGATTTGAAAGTCTCCATTATTGGACTCTATTATAATGCTTTTGGCCAGGAAAACTAAATATTTTGGGATGCAGATCATTAGATTCTTTAATGATAGTTACAGTAATAAATTATGACAGACAGTGATTTTATGGTGTAGATGGTGTTGGTAGAAAATAAAATGTCCCAATAGGAAGTTCATCTTTACTTCATTACTTTGAGTTAATTTAGGAAACACAAATTTATGACCTGAAATAGTTATATATAATCCAAGTTCAAAAAGTATTACCAGCCTTTTTGTGTTCATAGACTCAGAGAACAAGGAAGGAATATATGGCCCATTGATTGTTCTTTTGCAAAAACTAATTTTAGAAAACTAAAGAACAGTGAAAAGTAAAAAGCTATTTAAAATGTACTGATACTTTGCTTTCTGTAAGTCTTGAGGCTGGTTTGAGTTATTCCTTTTTCTCCCTAAGGTTTTTTGTTTAGTTTGGGAAACTGTCTTGTTGCTTACATTTTTAAAAGTCAAGTTTATTGAGGTATAATTTAAATAAAACACAGTGCACTTATTTGAAGTGTACAGTCTACATTTGACAAGTGAAACTGTCACCAAATTAAGATATAAGACATGTTTATCACTCCACAATACTTTCTCAGTTCCTTTTGCAATTAATCAAATTATCACCCCAGACACCAGCTAATGAAGTTTCTGTCATCATAGACTAGTTTGACTGTTGAAGAAGTTTCTGTAAATGTGGTCATACATTCTGTACCTGTACTTTTTTTCTTTTGTTTTGTGCTAACATTTTCAATAACTCTTCTGTGTAAATTCTAACAGGCCAATCTTCAGAATGGTCTAAACACATGTGAAGTTAGTCACAGTTATGCCTTCCATGGCTGGAATGAGTTTGATATCAGTGAAGATGAGCTACTGTGGGAGAAATATATTTCTCAGGGGAGATGCTGTTCTGTCTTCCTCTGCTGTGGAGATCACATGGACTTTTATTATTTAGTTGTTTTCCTTTTTGAGGTTATTTGTGGAGAAAGGACAACCTTTTTAGCTGCATTTATCTAACAATTTGTATTTGTTAGTTTGGAATTCCTGTGATTTTTAGCTTATCCAGCTTGAAGGGCAGCATTTTCTATAAGGATATAGCACATGAAGATGATACTACTGACAGTAGTTTCCTTTGCAGGTACTGTAACTTCTGCTTTTTAGGTGATAGAGATACCAGTATTACTTAGGGTAATCATAGCCAGCTTAGAAAATTAATAAAAGTAAGCTAAGTATTTTTAAACCCAGACTGCCCAGTACAAATTGCACCTTCGTTTTTTATCAGCTGTATGATCTTTATTATCCTCTGAGCCTTCTTTTTAAATGGTGATAATAACCTTAGGAGATGGCAGACTTTCAGTAGAGGATATCATATATAATTTGATAATTATATAACCTATTCTAGGTTTTTTTTCTTATCTTGATAACAGTTAACTTGCTAAAAAATTATGAGATAGTATGACCAATTTTCAACTAGTATGGTCGGTTTGCTAAACAAGTACTGAAAGGACTTCGGCACCAGTGACAACTCCACACCCGTTAAGGCCAAGAGATTTATTAAAGCAGCGGCTACAAGGGAGAGAGAGAGAGCAAGAGAGAAGAGAAAAAGAGGGAAGGAGAGAGAGAGTGAGAGAGGGCGAGAGAGTGTGAAAAAGAGAGAGAAAGAGGGAAGGAGAGAGAGCTATGCAGGGAGAGGGGTATATTTATGGGCCTGGCAGGGGCTGGCCAGTGCCGTGTTTGGGTTTTGTTGGAGGAGACTGTGAGGTAGTATTCCTATAGCGAGAAGTTATTTGAGCACAGGTTTAAGCTTCTCGCGCATGGAAAAAGCCGGAGCTTAGGGCCTTTGTTGTCTTTGTTTAGTTCTATACAGTGTTTAGCGCCATCTCGGGAGACGCCCTTCTGACTGTTCCCTGTGCCCTTCAAGTACCTTTTGCTAAAACTTTATCTTTAGGACAGGACATTTCTGTGCCAACTAGCCTGCAGGGTTTTGTTCTTTTTATAAAGATGTATGTTTAACTTTTCCTGAAGGACCTTTCCTGCTAATGAGCCCAAATGTACGAGGCTTAACTTTGCCAATGCATTTGTCTAAAGTAGCAGAACTGAAACTTCAGAGATTAAAAGAAAATTGTATCTGTCTTGTTTTATAGAATATATTTAAATGCATATTTGTGTCCATAGCGCCTAAAACTTGAGGAAGTGTTGACATGGTTCATTCTGGATTTATAAGCTGTGATCATTTGACTTCTCGCCAGGCAATATGATTTAATGTTTTACTTGTTTGATCCCTTTAGCAAAGCTGGAGTACCTGACCCCTGGGATTCCTGTGAGAATTAAACCATGCATATCATGTAGTTTAGCAGCATAGTGCCACTTGTTGACCATAAGTCCTGGGTGTTCTTTATCCCCCACAGAGAACACTGAATCTGCTGCTCTGCACACATCTGCCTGGTCCCTGCCCTCCAGCTGGCAGTGTGCTTGGTACACTAACCAGTTTTTTTAGAGGAAGGTAAGACCATGGGCCTTGCCCTTCAACTGTGTTGTTAACAGCTGACATTCTAAGAGGATTTTTTGGTTTACACAGTGCTTTAATAAACATTCTTGGTTGATTCTTACCACATAAGGCATAAGATTCCCTTTTATCAGATGAAGAATCCAAGACTTAAAGAGATTGAAGAGGACATACAGTGACAGGAACGGGATTCAGACCCAGATGTCTGACTCAGGTTTGTGGTTGGTCAGCCCTGAGCCATATTGTAGTTGTTTTTTGTTAGAGTTGTGTTTCTTTTTTTTTTATCCTTTACTCACTAGAGTCACTTGAAGAATGCTTTAAAAATGCTGAAGCTTCCCCTATATACAAAGACTCTGTTTTAATTAGTCTGGTGTGAACCTGGGCATTGGTATTTTTTTTTTTTTTTTTGAGCTGGAGTCTCACTCTTTTGCCCAGACTGGAGTGCAGTGGCCGCTTCCAGCCACCACAACCTTGACCTGCTGGGCTCCGGTGATCCTTCCGCCTCAGCCTTCCAAGTAGCTGGAACTATAGGCACGCACTACCACACCCGGCTAATTTTTTATTTATTGTAGAGATGAGGTCTCGCCAAGTTGCCTAGGCATTGGTATTTCTAAGAGTTTCTTATTATTTTGATGTGAAGCCAGATGGGAACTACCATGCCAGGAGTGAAGCTATGCAAAGGGGGAGGAAGTGGTGGCATGTCACCTCAGGCTGTGGTTCCTGGGGCTGGGGCTTTCCGCTGGGTGTGCTATTTGTAGCCCAGTGCTTTGCGTCTTTGACAGGGTGTAATAATGCTTCAGCATGGGAAGAGACTCTGACAATAGAGCCTTACAGGGTATGTTGGCTACCTGGAGGGATTTGGTCTGATGGGCTAGTGCTGTAGTCCTGTTTCTGTTTTCTCTGCTAGGCAGGTAGCAGAAAAACTAGCCTTGAGGAAAATCTTCAGATTCTTTTGTGGAAAAGAGAGTTATTCCTGTGGTGTATGGCCCGTCTACAGAATTATCATCTGCTCGAATTTACTTACTTGAAAAATTGTTGAATCTTATAATTTAGGTGTTTTACCCAGTGTTTAACCTAAACCTTTAGCTTTATCGTCATCCTCTACTTTTTTTGGCCCAGAGGAAATTCATAAAACTATATTTATTAAATTAGTGTACTAAAAAACACATGTTTACTATAAGGAGTTGGTTAATTCTTCATTTTTCATATTGTCATTTATTCTCTGAAAAGGAGCTATTATGAAGCTTTTAAATGTGGTTACTTATAAACACTTTTTGGGGTTAATTGAAGAGATATATAAACTAAACGTAGACTTTTGTAATTTTCTAATCATGCTTTTTTTTTAAGCTTTTGTTGAGAGAACTGCCATTCATACAAAACAGAGTTGAGTTGCTTTCTGTTTTTACTTTCAGTTTTAAAATCCCTTATCATGCTGCTCTTGGCTTCTGTGTTCATTGGTGTATTATTTTTTTATTTTTTATTTTTTGTTTTTGTTATCAGTGTTTTGTTTTGTTTGTTTGTTTTTAGTCAAACTCCCCTTCCTCCTCCAGCTTTATTGGAATAGTTTTAAATTACATTTCTATTTTCTAGGACTTCAGTTGCTTTTTCCATCTGACTTTTAGAAACTGATTACAGTAAATGAAACTGTTGTCTGAGAGATATAGTATACAAAAATAACATCTTGATTTCTGTGAAAATGCATTTCTCTGCAATTCCTGAGTAGCTCCAAATTATGCTAACTCTGAGCACTGATGTTTACTCTGGATTTTTAGTCTTTGAAAAAAAATGTGTTCTAAACCTTTGCTATCACCATCTTTACATCCAGCATTAATGCTGTGGTGAAGGTGTTCCTGTTTAGGCTTTTTATCACGATTTCTCTCACACAGCCATTAACATGTATGTTTGTCTTTTTTATTTTGTTTACTCCCACTCAACTGTATGTTCTATGTAGGGCCTGATACAGATGTTACTTGATGTTATTTAACAGCTACTGAGGTCAAACAATTCAACGCCATCATCATACTAAAATTAAAATTACTTATGGAAGTTCACAGACACTTCCAGAATTGGTTTTACCTCCTACATGGGAACATGTTCAAGAAACCCAGGACAGGCTTACTGGTCTGACAACTCTTCCCATTCATCAATCCCTATTCACCAGTGGCACGGAAAGGGGGTTCTTTAACAAAGCATTATACGTAACACCTCTACCAAACTAAACATGAACTTTTTTTGTAGTTAAATGCAGAAAGTTGGTTTTTTCTACCCCTTTCATCCTTTTACACAGCAAGTAAAGCTCACTGGCCTGGGAGTTGCCTCTATCTGCCAACCTTTGGCCAGTGAAGAGGATTCAGAGAAAATAATTCAACCATCAATCAGAAAAAGGAGGGGCGACAAAGAAAAGTAATTAGTCTGTAGCCTCAATTGTGCATTCCCGTGCAAGATGCCCTGACTCGCCACAGCGATAACAGTTGACTTCACTTGTCTTGCTGCAGTTGTTGGCTACATGACCAGTTTCACCACACCTATAGCACTTCACTTTGGTGCAGTCTTTTCGAATATGTCCAAATTCTCCACAAGAATAGCATTTCTGCTCATCCGCATGGTCGCAGCCACGAGCCAGATGGCCTGGTTTGCCACAGTTGTAGCAGCACTGCTCTCGCTCTCTCTTAGGTTCCTTGCAGTCCTTGGCAATGTGGCCACCTCTACCGCAGTTATAGCAGGCATCCTCCTGAAGATCACAATCCTTGGCAAGATGACCAGACTCACCACAGCGATAACAGATGTCTGGAAGAGATGATGAAACAAACTGGAAACCTCTATCTGAGGTAAAACCACCTCTGCCATGGCTTCTCATTCCACGACCACGGCCTCCACCAGTAGGGCATTCCCGGGCCCAGTGGCCAGATCGTCCACACTTGAAGCACTCGTTGCTGCTCATGGCTGCAGTTAGATCTTCGGTGTCTAAGTGGGCCCACAGCGGTGGAGACTCGGACGCAGGCCGGGGAAAGGCGGCTCACAAGGTAGCAGCTGTTTATCTTCAGGGTCCTTGCCTGTGCCACACGCGGGTCTGCACACGGCCCCACACACCAATCAGTGTTTTAATGCATCAGTTTGATGACACTGTCAATATCACTGTGATAAGAAAAAATATGTATTTTTTAATCTGTTGATCATTTGTATAAATTGGGATTTATTTGTTTTGAAAAATAAATTGAGAAATTCCCTCAAGCTTTTTTGTTGATATCCACATTTTGCTTTTTGTTGCAATAATTTTGAGTAATGTCCAAAGGTTTGTGTTTGGCATACATGAAAATTCTCTAACAATCTGCTAATCTCCACTAATGTATTCTTTATTTCTTTTTTTTCCTCTTTTAATTTTTATTTTAAAGTTGTGGGGTACAATTTAGGGTGAGGTATACAAATATTCATTGTGCAGGTACCCTTGTTGATGAGGTGTACCCCTCCCCCAAGCAGATATCGACTACTGTCAATCCCACCTCCCCGTCCCCCCTCCCCCGCAGTTTCCTGCTACTGTCAATCCTTATAGTAGTTGTTCAAGGTCCACTTAGGAGTGAGAACATGTATTCTTTCACTAACTATTTTCCTCTATATTTTGCCTGGTCTTCTTCTGAGGAACTGATCATGCATGCAACTTGGGCACAAATGTGGTCTTTTTGTTGTTGTTGTTGTTGTTGTTGTTGAATTGAAGTCTCAATCTGTCACCCAGGTTGGAGTGCAGTGATACACGCTCATGACCATCGCAACCACGACCTGCTAGGCTCAGGCAGTCCTTCCACCTTAGCCTTGCAAGTAGCTGGAGCCACAGGTGAGTGCCACCACACCTGGCTAGTTTTTTTATTTATTGTAGAGACAAGGTCTCACCGTGTTGCTCAGGCTGATCTCAAACCTGTGGGCTTAGTTAATCTCACCTCAATCTCCCAAAGTGCTGGGTTACAGGTGTGTGCCACCTCTTCCAGCCATGTCTTTTTCATACATCATACATAATTCCTAGGCTAGAATTCACCTTCCCCCTGACTTATCTTTCCCCTGAGCCTGCACTTCTATTCTCTTATAACTATTTTTTAGTATTGAAGCCTTTTAGAAACAGGAGGTCCTTAGAGAACTCCTGTTCTAACATTTTCATTTCATGGTGGGAAAATTGAGACTCAGATGGGTCAGATTGAACTGTCCAAGTTTAATGTGAGTATCATTACCAAGGTATAGAATCTGACTCTCTTGCCAGTACCCTGCTCTGATCAAAGACCAGAAACTAGGAGAAATAGAAGTTTCAATGTTGGCACTTTTTGGTCCATTAGACAATAGTAACCGCTATTGGCATTGTAATCTTTATTGTCTCATTTTGCTTATGCAGGTCACATGCTTTTTTCTAGAGTTCACATTTGACCCAGACTAATTCTTGAGTCTAAAGGGTCTTTATTTACCCAATTCAAGACTGGATTCTAATCCTAGGTCCAAATGACTGCCTGTGAGATAATTTCTCAAGAAATGCATTTTGGAAGAATAAAAAATTATGCAAACTCTGAGCTTTAATGTTACTCATTAATAAAGTTACTGTTGTAATAAGTCATAATTCATACATGAATACAAGTAATATATCACATCATATTTATATAAAGAAAGATATAATAGGTTCTGGAACAACAAAAGACAAAAATTATTAAAATGTCTATAATATATCAGAACTAAAATTATAAATTTAAAATCTAAAATTGTAGATTCTAATGAAAAGTAGGAGATGTGGAGCATCAAAGTATAGTAAGTAACTTATTAATGAAGTTCTGTTGCTCGTATATGCAGTGTTATGAAATTGAATACTATCTATTTTACTTTAGTAAATTATTGAACCCAGATACAGCTCAGAGTAGGTTATTTACAGTGAATTTTAACTGCTACATTATAGACACAGAAACTGCATTACTGAATAGTTTATAGCAAGCCACAATGCATAGTACATAGGAATGTATAGGTATCCATAATATATGTAGACAAATACTTTCATAACCACTGGGACAAAACAGAAATCAAAACAGTAAATGTAATGGGGGTCTGCTATTGAGCTCATTCGTATTTCTTCGACTATTGCCCACTAGTGACAGATATTACTTCTAGTAAAAATAGATATTTAAGCTAATATAGCCACATAAGCAAAACTGAACACTTAAAGAGTATCATGGATGTTTTTTCTATTTATCCTTAAAACCTAGATCATCATCATCTTTATAATTCAGGAAAATGTCATTCCCAAAGTCTAAAAACAGCCATCACTTCTAGAATCCAAATAAATCAGAATTTGTAATGTGAAAAAACCCAAAGAAATCCAAAACATTGTTTTAGATATATGTGGAATTAGAGATGTGAGCTTTTCCTCTTAGGTAGGTCTTTTCTTTCAAATTCTAGGTTTAAAAACAGTTAATTGTTAATCAGTATGTACTCTGTTTTAGGAAGAAAATAATTGTAAAGATGAAAATCCACTTTTACTTGAAACCTGTGTATCACAAAAGGAATCTATTCTGCTGATGTGAGTTAATAAACATTTTTTAAAAATTTTTATCGGTAATAGTTGAAACATACATGTATTTTAAAAATTGAAAGAAAGAGAACAATGCAAAGTCAGTTTCTTCCAGGCTCCACATAACCACTTTTTTTAGTTTCTTGTGTAGAGAAAACATCATTTCTAAAATATGTATATTCAAAACTGTCAAATGCCATGCTCACTTTTGTAGGACACACACTAAAATTGGGACAATACAGAGAAGATTAGTATAGTCTCTGTTCAAGGATATACAACTTATGAAGCCCTTTATATTTTTTTTAAAAAAAGGTCAAGTATCGTGTGTGTTCAAAGAGGCAACAGAAAAAAGCCAAACAAATGAATGTGAGTTTTCTGATAGCTCCATTTCCTAATGATATTCTGTGTTAGCCTTAGTTTTTTTTCTAATCCATTAATCTAATGAACTGCTAAAAACAAGTTCATTTTGCCTTGCCCTGACTAGGTTTCCACTGTGGTGTTTCTGCTTTCATTGAAAATCTTTAGTTTTCTTCACCATTCTATCCAAAACTATTTTTTTCTTAAAAAAAAAAAAAAAACAGAACCCAAAAAAGCCTTTCATCATTTTTGTTTTTAATTGTCTCCCATTTTGTTTTCTACCCCGTCTTAACTCCTGTTGGCCAGAGCTTAATGGAACAGTCCCACACCTCAGAATATCAACTGTCATATAACCCAGTACTTACTATTCTCTCTTCCTGTTTTCTCTTTTTACCTAATTTAAGTAAAAATCTCCAAAACATGTGAATATTACTTTTTGGACATCAGTAAGATTAAAATACTAAAGTTGAAATATTAATGGAGGGAAACTATAACTGATGGAGCATCTTGGTACATATTGCTAGTTTTCTGCACCTCCTAGGTTTTTTTCTCTGTTTCTGTTGAAACAGTCTTTAAAAATCTTTGATTTCGTGTTCTATATATATTCACTTAATTCTCAAGTTTAGAAAAGAAGGGGACTAGAGAGAATAACCAATCCATTATCTTCATGTAACAGATGAGGAAACCAATTTTGAGTCATGTGGTAATGTAAATAATTTACCCAAAGTCACATAGCTAGTACATGTCAAAGCCAAAACTGAAATGAGGTCTCCAGATTTCTAGTTCAATAGTTGCCTTCATTATTCCAAGCTTTTTTACTCTGCTACTGAATTTAGGGGAAAACAAATCTGATGAAAAAAGTTTCTTTCCTTACCTGACATGGTCAAAGAAGAGAAAGCATCAACTGTAGATATAAAGGATGAGGAGATGATACTAGAGGATGTCTGAGCAGGGCTGAAGCCAATGAGCACATGTCCAGTATGAAAGTCACTGGTCACATTGGTCACTTGTGATGATACAGATGTATTTACATACAGCACCATGGTAACCCCAAGATTCTACTAGGTGGTGGTAGGTTTGGTGGGTGAATCATGTCACAAAGAAGGCATTTGAAAGGTATAAAATAGCCAATAGGTAGGTCAGATAACAGGATTGATTGGAAGGAATTGATAGGAAAGTTATAACAGCACCAAAGTAACTGAGCCTTGGGGAGTTAAAATCCTGCAGGACAGATATGATCATCCCACTTCCCTCCAGGATCTTATGTTAGGAAGATTGTCTCAATGTTTCCTATAGATATTTATTAATATAACTGATAGTTATTTATGTTTTTATGTTACTTTTCATGTTATATAATATCATACTTTTGTAAAATATGTTAGGTGTCCAGTTAATATCCTTGAAGAAGGAAAGGGACATCTAGGTTGAGCAATTACAGTTACTCTGAAACCTTGTCAGTGGATCTGATGAGTAAATTTACTGCAGTTTTTAAGGACCAAAGGAAAGGATTAAAGAGCTCCTTTTGTAACTTGGCTGAAGAAAAGGGTAAAGTTCCTTGAGTGCATCTTGTAGGAAATGATGCATTGTGCAAGACTCCTTTTTTTAGTTTCCTCTCCTTGAATTCTACCTTCCTTGGACAGGTCCGGGCTGGGCCAGGTTGTCCTTGCTTCTGTCTTCTCGTCTTTCTTCACCCTGATTTCAGGCATTGTTTCAGAATGCCTTTATCTTGTATTCTTACAATAATGTGTATTACTTCTTGTCTATTTGCAGTGCAAGAGTCTTCTTTCCAATATTTTAAAATTTTTTGTGTGTATTTCAAAAAATGTACTGTGCCCACTAGAAGCAAACACTAGTGTGGTAGATGACACAACTGACTGTAAACCTTCCCTCTTCTGTCCTCTGGTCACAATTCTTTCACCTGTCATTTGCTACCTTTGGTTTCTTGGGCCATGCAGACACCCAACTACCCTGCTCTTTTATATATGTGCAAGGCATTCAGGATACTTCTCTTTTCTCCCGTAAGAGAATCTGCTGTGGAAATTACTGGATCCTCCTCCCATTTGCATCTTGGGCATCTGGATTTTTCTGTCTGCCGTGCTTGAGTGCAAGGCCAGGTAAGATGTAGAGGACAATAGTTAGAGACAGGAAACATTAGTGGAGAATAGGGAAGAGGCAAAGTAAGAGTACAAGAAATAAGAGATTCATGTTGATTGCTGGATTCTTTGAGAACAAGTTGACACGCTTATTTTGTATTAATGGAAGAGACAATGCAATATTTTTAATAGAGCCAGATAGTCAAGAAACTGCTGTGAATTCTGTACGTAAAGAGAATAATCTTTGGGTTTTTTTGAGTTGGAGTCTCACTCTGTTGCCCAGTCTGGTGTGTAGTGTCACGCTCATGACCACTGCAGCCTCAACCTACTGGGCTCAGGTGTTACTTGTGCCTCAGCCTTCCAAGTGGCTGAAACCACAAGCATGAGCCACCATTCTTGGTAATTTTTTGATTTATTGTAGAGACGGCTTCTCACCATGTTGCTCAGCCTGGTCTTGACCCCCTGAGAGCTCAAGCAGTTCTCTCACCTCCACCTCCCAAGGTGCTAGAATTATAAGCATGAGCCACTATGCCTGGTGAGAAGAATCTTAAATACACTTTCTCATTTTGTGTCATGTCCTATTACCGCATTTATGTCATTCATTAGTGTGTTTGTAGGCTATAGATTGCTTCTAAATGCTGTGGTTTTCTTCGTGCTTTTTTCATTGCCATATTTTTGCAGATTCCAATATTGAGGACACAGTGCATGTTTTTCTCTTGATGAAATAACTTGACCTAATAAATTTTGTGAAGAAAATTAAACAGTCCCTATGATGACTCCATTGTGGTGAATTGTATTGTGCACCTAAGCATGTCTTGGTCAGGATTTTTGTGTTGTTTTTCTTTTAGTTAGCGCTTTTATCACTAACTTGTACTGTCACTGTGATAAAGTGCTTTAGTGCTAAATTGTTAATGATTTATATATGGAGTAAGCTGGTTTGGTGGAGGAAACATTACATTTAGTGTAATACCTATGTAGCTTGGAGAGGCTGTAATTATTTTCCTTGGCAGTAAGCTTTTAGGGATGTCTAGATCAATTTGGGTACTTTACTAATGCCAGTAAGTAGGTAGTGTGTGACACATGATACAAAAGGCCACAAGAAGGTAAACTCCAGATGGGACCACTAAAGACACATATTGCATTTACGCACCATTTCCCCATCTCGTAAAATAACACTCCTAGTGCTTATTTATGAATTTTTCAGTGATTTTGTGTTGAGGGTGATGCTTATATGAGGAAAAATTGGAAAAGATGTGGCAGTGTACATATAGGTTTAGGCTGTATGTTGTTTTTTAAGATTTTTTCCTTTTGAGGTCAGCTTTATACTGCAAACAGCCTACTTCCATGATACTATTCTGTAATGAGAGACTAACAACATAAACGAAGTATCTATATGCCTGACCAGTATCTGCTTACTCATATGTTTTCCTGAAAATTAAGGTAATCTATAGCTACTACAGGTTAGGATAAGTGGTATAGGATGGGGAGGAGTATGGTAAGATTCTTTCTGACAGCAATAATGTGTTCACCTAATAAAATGTTCATGTCTAACACTCAATTCTATTGAAGACAAATTTGTATTATAGCTTGGCTTATCCTGGTTTCCACCCTCTATACCTATTTATTTTCTCTCCATGGTTCTAGCCACTCATCTCTGGCCTATAGTGTCAGCATCATTTTGAACTCTAATGTACATCTTCAGTGTAGGAGGAAGAAACTAAAGAGCTAGAGTCCAAATTCTGTAACTTAACATGAAACTTCACCATGACCTCAATCTTGAATTTTTATAATAAGGGTGTTGTTTCAGAGATGGACCCTCTACATTTTGGATGCATCAGAATGAGTGGGACTTGTCTTTGTGTAACATATCTAGTCCTTATTCCCCTGAGGCCCTTCCTTACCATCCTGATAGTCTCTTTTTGGTTTTATTAGTGATTGTAGTCTTTGAAACCCTTACAGGGTGCCTGGGGCCCTACCTGATATAGGTAGATTTGTTAATATCAATTGCTTCTCTGTTTGGTGCTCCAAATATCAGAGCTCCTATAATTTCCATTCTAGTGTACTACATACTTGTGGGATGCATTCTTTTTTAAATTTTTTATTTTAAAAATGTGGGGCATATCTTTATTTTAAAGATGTGGGGTAAGATTTTATTTTAAAGTTGTGTTTCTAGGATTAGGTACATATGTGGTCTAGATACGAGTGATTGTTTTAGGCCTCCCTTTGGACCTTACTTCATCTGGTTTAGAATCAGGTACTCTTATTGATGTTATGTGTTCCCCTCCCTCCCCTGGAAGTATCCCAGTAGTACCAGTCCCTTTTTTGTAGTATATGATATGTATTCGGGGACCACTTATGAGTGAGAACATGTGATACTCAGTTCTTTGTTTCTGTGATATATCACTGAGTATGATAGACTCTAAATCTATCCAAGTTGCTACAAAGTCCATAATTTTGTTGCTTTTTATATTAACATAATATTGCATCATCTGTAGGTACCATGTTTCTTATCAGTCCAGTTTTGATGCACAGCACGGTTGATTCCATGTTTTTGCTATTGTGAATAGTGCTGCAATAAACATGCATGTGCCAGTATCTTTTATGTAGAGTGATTTGAGTTCTTCCAGGTATATTCCCAGAAGGGGGAGTGCTGAGTCGTATGGAAGGTCAATTTCTACTTTTTCAAATGGCCGCACTGTTGTTTTCCATGGAGGTTGCACTAGTTCACACCCTGACCAATAGTAAAGGTGTTCCCTTTTCTCCGCATCTTTGCTAGCTTCTGTTGATTTTTGTTTTATTAATGATGGCCATTCTTACTGGAGTTAGGTAGTATGTCAATGTGATTTTGATTTGTCTTTCTCTGATGATTGGTGAGGATGAGCATTTTTTCATGTGTCTGTTGATTGCTCTTATGCTTTTTTTGAGAAGTGTAAATTTATGTTATTTGCCCACTTTTTTAAAAAGTTTATTTTATTTTAAAGATTCAGGGTACAATTCAAGATTAGGTATACAAGTGATCATCGTACAGGTTTTAGCTTCCCTTTGGTCCTCACTTTGCCTGATTGGAGATCAGGTGCCCTGTTATGTGCTTTCTCCCCAGTAGTTTCTGGCTACTGCCAATCCCTTTCTTATAGTATTATGGTAAATGTTGAGAGACCACTCATGAATGAGAACACATGGTACTCAGTTCTTTGTTTCTGTGATAAATCACTGAGTATTATAGACTCTGAATCCACCCAACTTGCTACAAAGTCCATAATTTTGTTCTGCTTTATGGCTGCGTAATAGTCCATTGTGTATATTGCCACATTTTTTTAATCCAGTCCAGTTTCGGTGGGCAGTATGGTTGGTTCCATGTTTTTGCTATTGTAAATAGAGCTTCAACAAACATTCATGTGCAGGTATCTGTTTTGTAGAATGATGTGAGTTCCTCCAGGTATATTCCCAATAGGGAAATTGCTGGGTCATATGGAAGGTCAATTTCTAGTTCTTTCAGAAATTGCCACAGTGTTTTCCATAGAGGGTGAACTAGTTTATATTGCCACCAACAGTGTAGAAGCATTCCCTTTTTGCTGCATCCTCACCAGCATCCGTTGTTTTTTGCTTTATTAATGACGGCCATACTTACTTGGGTTAGGTGGTATCTCAATGTGGTTTGGGTTTGCTTTTCTCTGACTATTGGTGAAGCTGAGCATTTTTATGTGTCTGTTGGCAACTTGTATGTCTTCTTTTGAGAAGTGTCGATTTAGGTCTTTTGACCAATGTTTAATGGGGCTGTTTGTTTTTTTCCTGTTGGCATGCTTGAGTTTCTTGTAGATACTGGATGTTAGACCTTTGTCAGATATACAATTGGCAGATATTTTTTCCCATTCTGTGGGCTGTCTTCCTGCTCTCCTGATGGTTTCTTTTGCTTTTCAGAAGCTTTTAAGTTTGATGAGGTTCCACTTGTCTATCTGATCTCTTATGGCATGGGCATCTGGGGTTTTGATCAGGAATTGGTTTCTTATTCCAATTTCTGCAAGGGCGTCTCCTTTATATTCTATGATTCTTAAAACTTGGGGTTTTAAATTTAGGTCTTTGATACATATGGAGTGAACTTTTGTGAATGGTGATAGGGGTCCTGTTTCATTCTTCTGCATGAGGTCAGCCAGTTTTCCTAGAACTGTTTACTGAATAGGTTTTCCTCTTCTCAGTGGTTGTTGATAGAGGCTTTGTTGAGGAATTTGGTTGAGGAATTTAGGTTTTGCTTTCAGAATCTCTCTTCTGTTCCATTGGCCTATATAGCTGTTCTTGTACCAATGCCATACTGTTTTCATTATTGCAGCCTTAGAATTAAGTTCTATGTCTGGAAGAGTGATATTTCCTGCTTTGTTTCTTTTGCTGAGGATGTCTTAGCTATTGGTGGCTGTGTATTTCTCCATATGAATTTCTATATTGTTTCTAGGTTTTAAAAGATTGATGATGGCAATTCAGTGGGTATTTTCTAGGTGCTGCATGGGTTGCTGTTGAGGTTCTTTTTCTTTTGTGTCTTCCCCTGTCACTTAGGGCACCAGACGGGCACTTTTGGACAGTGTGGTGTTGGGTGGGCATTCTTTCGGGACCCACATGAGCCAATGGCATGATGCTTGCAGTGTCTGGGACTGAGGATATGACTTTTCTCTATGTTCTTGAAGCAAGAGCAAGAGCAAAAACCACATCCTGGAAATATCATCTGTCTTGTTGCCTGGGTTCAGCCCTCCTAGCTCGTTGCTTCTGGGCATGTGTTTGGTATTTCATGGTCTGTGACTATCACCAGCATGCAGATGGCCCAGCCATCCCTTGCTTGGAGGCATTGACCTTCATGTGCCATACAGCAGAGCTGAATGAGCCCATGAATGTGATGCCCTGTGATTGGTCCTCATTCTTTTAAAAACAAGGTTCTGGCCATTGCTCTCAGGTAAAATACAGGTGCTACTACTGGTATTAGTGACACTCCTTACTTATGCAAGTGGACACCCCAGCCTCCAGTTTCTTAAGTTATATTATGTTGCACAGAAAAAGTGAGTAATAGTTTGAGTGAAGGAACCCACTAGTACTGCCCGAAGACTTCACATGCAAAATTGGTGTATGTTGTTTCCAGAAATCATGGAGAGCATACATACTCTGTTGCTTCCCAACAGGTCTCATTTGAGAGTTCTTTCTTTAATTAATTTTTTCCTCATATGTGCAGTGAAGTTTTTTTTTTTCTTCTTGAGACCTTCCTCTCCCCCCATCTCATACCTCCTTAAGTTCTCCTTATTTTTCTACTGAGTGTCTTGTGAGTCTGTCATCTGTGCATCAGCACCCAAATACAGGTCTTATTTGACCTATTGTAGTTGGGTCCTAACTAGTGTCCATACACTTACTCTTTGTTTCCTCCCTATCCATTCTTCACAGGATTAAATTTCTTTAAAAGGTCGTTATTAAAAATTGAAATGAAATTGTAATTGGAATATTGTTTATAAGCATAGCTCAAAAACAAACTCCTTATGGGATTTACTGTAAGGCTCTGCATGTCTGGGATTCTCTGCTTCTCCAGCCCCATTATCTCGCCACCCTTGCCCTCCCTCTTGAAGCTTCATATATATGGAACCAATCCTAGTTAATTGTGACTCATCTTACTTTTCACTGTGGCTCCAACATCGTTACGGGAAGTTCATAGCCCTTTTCTATCAAGTTTTGTCGTAAAATTGAACCTCAAGTTCCCTACAGATTGAATTTGATGACATCTGTTGTATGATGACTAAAATTATGAAGTGAACTAATTGAATGCAAATTATTTCAGTGGTTGTATATGTCATATTGGCAACTTGGTACTGGGTAGGTTTTTTACAGATACACATACGTCCTGACCATCTCTAGTTTGGCATGTGCCTTATTGTTAAGAATTTTGTACAGTTTTGTTGCCATGAATTTGTTTTCAAGATGGGGAAGGAGCAAGGAGGAGAGTGTAGTTCCTTCAGCAAGAGGAGGGAAGCCAGGAAGACCCTTCACTTTCCTTTCCTCCACTGAGCTACAACACTTTCCTGTATGAATTCATTATTAAAAGATTCTTTTTGCTTTGTATATTCAAGTTATTTCATTCAGTGTTGGGATTATTAAGAGTACCATAAAAGGGGATTATGACAATATGCAACTGCTCCCTGTGAGGTTTTTGTACACGCACTGATGTTAGGGAGATGAACCCCATGTGGTGGTGAAATGTGGCATTGGTTTCCTGTCTTATGGATATCACCCAAGGAAAAGCAGCCTCAAATCTTGACAGTTGCTTTTATAGAACACCAGAATATGAAACAGTGTCCAATTATATGGTAACAAATACATAGGAATTCAAAGAAGGAGAAGTGAATCCAGATAGAGTCCGTGAAAGAAGGCTTTCTAGAAGCTTAATGACTTCAATTAGTTATCTAAGGTTACTGTTTCGAGAGATGGAGATGATAATTAATCCAAAAGTGGCCAAGTCTTTGCAAGAAACTTACTGGAAAGATTGTATGCCTTGTAAGTAATTCTTTGTACTCGGAAACATCTCATGGATCACCTACCAGCAACTCAGCTGCACTTTTTGATTAAATAGTGAAAAATCATTTCCCAAAGAGTATAGTATCGGAACCACTTATGTTATAGAAATACTGTTTGGCTTATCTTGGAATTTGTGACATTGTGGAACTTATTTATGGCAAAAAATTAAATTTCTTATATTTTTCTAACGTGATAAAGTGAAAGTCACCGATATGCACTGCAGGTTTATTGATACATGTTTTACAATAGTAATTTGTTTGATGTCTTCACCTGGTATTTTTGTGTTTGAGGAGACAATGCAGTCTTGTTTTCTTCCTACCGCATTAATAAAATGTACTTTCTTGTTTAGTCTATTGTTCAAAGAAGGTGTGACAGGATGCACTGGTGATTCCTGAACACTTCTGAACTGATGGATCATACCTGAGTATATATTCCATCTGTTCATTTGCTTTTGTATGCAATTTGAATGGAAGGCTTCAAGGAAACAAACATTTTTTTAAAGATGTGGTATACAATTCAGGGTTGGGTATACAAATGTTCATTATGCAGTTACCCTTCTTGATGAGTTGTATCTCCTCCTCCCCTGGCAGTTTCCCACTATTGCCAATCCCTCCCCTGCCCCTACCCTGACAGTTTCCCGCTACTGCCAATCCCTTTCTTATATATTACAATAATTGTTCAAGGTCGGCTGATGAGTGAGAACATGCCGTACTCAGTTCTTCGTTTCTGCGATTGATAACTCAGTATTATAGACTCTAACTCCATCCAAGTTGCTGTGAATTTTATAATTTTGTCCTTCTCTGTGGCTGAGTAATATTCCATTGTGTATATATACCACATTTATTTCATCCAGTCCACTTTTCATGGGTAGCACAGTTGGTTCAATGTTTTTGCTATTGCAAATAATGATGCAATAAATAGAGTGATTTGAGTTCATCTGGGTATATTCCCAGAAGTGGGATTGCAGGGTCATATGGAAGGTCAATTTTTAGGTCTTTTAGGAATCACCAAACTGTTTTCCACAGAGGTTATACTAGTTTACACTCCCACCAGCAGTGTAGAAGTGTTCCTTTTCCCTCGCATCCTCTCCAACATCTGTTGTTATTTGAATTATTGATGATGGCCATCCTGACTGGAATTAGGTGGTATCTCAGTGTGGTTTTAATTTTCATTTTTTTGAAGACTAGTGAGGCTGAGCATTTTTTCATGTATCTATTGACTGCTCATATGTCTTCCTTTGAAAAGTGTCTATTCATGTCTTTTGCCCACTTTGTAATGGGCTGTTTGGTTTTTTTTTTTCTTTTTGTCATGTTTGAGTTCCTTGTAGATCCTAGATGATAGGCCTTTGTCAGATATACAGTTGGCAAATATTTTTTCCCAGTCTGTGGGCTGTCTCCCCGCTCTCTTCATGCTTTCTTTGGTTTTTCAGAAGGCTATCAGTTTGATAAGGTCCCACTTGTCTGTCTTACCTCTTATAGCATGGGCACTTGGGGTTTTGATCAGGAATTGGTTGCCAGTTCCAATTTCCATAAGAGTGTCTCCTGCATTTTCTAGGGTTCTTATAGATTGAGGTTTACATTTAGGTCTTGGACCCATTTAGAGTTTATTTTTGTGTATGGGGATATTTAGTGGTCTTGTGTTAATATTCTGCATGTGGTAAGCCAGTTTTCCCAGCATGACTAATTGAATAGGTTCCCCTCTTCCCAGTGGTTGGTGGTGGAGTCTTTGTTGAAGATGGGTTGGTTGAAAATTTGATGTTTTGCTTCTGGAATCTCTACCCTGTTCCATTGGTCTATATACCTGTTCTTGTACCAATACCAGGCTGTTTTGATTATTGTAGCTTTATAATAAAGTTCAAAGTCTGGTAGTGTGATACCTCCCGCTTTGTTTTTTTTGTTGTTGTTGTTGTTGTTGAGGTTTGTTTGTTTGTTTTGCTGAGGACTGTTTTGGCTATTCATGGTCATTTATGTTTCCATATGAATTCCTGTGTTGTCATTTCCAGGTCTGAGAAGAATGCTGCTGGTAATTTAATGGATATTGTGTTAAATCTGTAGATATTCTTGGGTAGGACGAACATCTTAACAATGTTGATTCTTCCAATCCATGAGCATGGAATATTTTTCCATTTATTTGTGTCATCTTTGATTTCTTTGAACAGGGTTTTGTAGTTTTCATTGTAAAGGTCTTTGACTTCTCTGGTTAGGAAGATGCCAAGGTATTTCACTTTTTGGTGGCTATTGTGAATGGGATTGTACTTTTTATTTGGGTTTCTGTTTCTTTATTGTTGGTGTATAGGAATGTGACTGTCTTTTGCACATTTATTGTATGCCCTAAGACTTTGCCAAAGTTCTTTATCGGTGAAAGGAGGTTTTGCACAGATTCTCTTGGGTTTTCAAGGTATAGAATCATGTCATCTGAAAAGAGTGATCATTTTACTTCCTCCTTTACTGTTTGGATACTCCTGGTTTCCTTCTCTTGTCTGATTGCTCTTACTAGGACTTCCAAAACTATGAACAGGAGGGGTGAGAGTGGGCATCCTTGTCTTGCCCAGTTTTCAGGGGAAATGGTTCCAGTTTCTGTCTTTTTAGCAGTATGTTGGCTGTGGGTTTCTTATAGATGTCTCTTAATATTTTGAGATATGTTCCATCTATGCCTAGATGTTCAAGTGTTTATATGAAGAAGGGGTACTAGATTTTATCAAAAGCTTTTTCTTCATCTAATGATATAATCATGTGGTCTTTGTTTTTACGTCTGTTGATGTATTTAATTACATTTATGGTCTTAGGAATTTGAACCAGTCTTGCATCCCAGGGATGAAGCCTACTTGGTCATGGTGGATGATTTTTGAGGTGTGTTGTTGAATCTGTTTCTCTAGGATCTTGTTGAGAATTTTAGCATCTATGTTTATCAAGGATATTGGCCTTTAGTTATCTTTCTTTGTTGGATCTTTGGGTATCAATGGGATGTTAGTTTCATAAAATGATTTGGAGAGAGTTCCATATTTCTTGATTGCCTGGAATACTTTCAGTAGGATTGGTATCAGCTACTTCTTGCAAGTTTTGTAGAGTTCTGTTGTAATATCATCTGTTCCAGGGCTTTCTTATGTAGGTAGTTTTCTTATGACATAGTCTATATCCTGGGTTGTTACTGGTCTATTTAGGGTCTCTGTTTCTTCTTGTTTCAACCTGGGAGGTTGTGTGATGTAAGAAAGTTCTCTATTTCATTTAGGTTTTTTAGTTTGTTTCCATACAAGTGTACATAGTAATCACTGATACTCTTTTGTATTTCTTCAGGGTCAGTTGTGACTTGATCTGTTGTATTTCGTATTGTATTTGGACTTTTACTCTCTTTTTCCTGGTTAATCTAGTACGGGTCCATCGATCTTATTTATCCTTTCAAAGAAATTTCCTGACTATTTGTCTATTTTTAAATGAACTTTCTAATCAGACTAAATGACAAAATTCCTATTGAGATGATGTTAAATTAAATAACAAAAGCATCACAAATTCATGGTGTTGAATTTTTCATATAACATTGCAAAACTTTTAACAGGCAAATTAACCCTTTGCACTCTAATGTCTTCTCTGAGCAAATATCATGAAGCTAGCAAAAAACTTGGATGTCCCCTCTGAGAACACATAAAGAGACTGTTAGTGATTATACAGGACAAACTTATGCTAGCACACATTTTTCAAAAATGTTTCCAATAAGGAAGAATAGGAAACTGAGCAAACAAAAGTAAAATCTATCTCCCCTATCACTGAACAACAGAATTAAAGACGAAGTTAAAAATAGAAGTGGGAGGATAACCTATACAAATGATGAAAAACCAAAGGAAGAATATGGTTCATACACAAACCTCTAGGATTTCCACCACTGAGAATATAGACATTGGTACTCAAACAATAAAGAGACCCAGAATGACTGGTCTCAAATTACAAACCCAGATATCAAGATACTTTTGGCATTTGGGGCCAAGATTAGCACTCTTAACTTTCTAGGGGCCAGAAGCAGGAAGCAAACGTTGGCCAAGGTGAAAATTTGACATTCCTCATTTTTCACTTAACTGGAAAAGTTAGAAATGGAACAACTTAGTACTTGAAACCAGGAAGTGAAGCTACAAAATGTTCTTGGCATAATTACCTATCTCTGCCCCACAGGTTGTAGGCTAGTCATTGAAAGTTTTGTGTTAGCAATAGGCCTCCACAGCTCACCTGAGAAGCTTAGAACATGCTAGTAATTGACATATTCTTTCCTTCTAGAGCCCACATTTGGTCCTGTCTACTTTTTCTGAATACTGCAGCCTCCATCTGACCTCTTATGCACTCCACTGTCAAGTCTCCTTTTTTCCTGCATGCTCATTTCTACCTACTCATTCCTGGATAGGAACAAAGATTCCTAGAAGATGAAATTACTTGATAGGGAGCACTGGGATATAGAAATCACAGGCCCAAGCCAGAAGATTGTTTGAGCCCAGGAATTCAAAATTATGGTGCACTCTGATCTCACTTGTGAATAGCCACTGCTCTCCAGCCTGGGCAACATAGTGAGACCCCATCTCTGAAAAATTAGAAGAAAAGAAAAAGAAAGCCAAAGCGGAACCAGAGGCACTTTCTCGAGGAACTAAACTCAAGGAAGACTTTAGGCAGATTTCACTTGCATCCTTGTGTTCCCTGTGAAAAATGCCACACCCAGGAAGGACATCATTCTTGCTTACTACAATGCATTCTTTCCACAGCTATTGATCTTTATAAAACAAAAAGCAGATTCTGTCACTCTTGGGCATAAAATCTTCTAATGAGTTTTCATGGCAATTGGAATCAATCCAAACTCCTTACCCTGTATTGATTACAGAGCGAGTTGGCCTCTCTGATTTCCTCTCCCAATCTCCTATTCACTTACTACTTTCCAGCCACATCCTCCAAGCATCTTCTGCTTAAGTCCTTTACACAACTGTTTCCTCTTCCTGGCATCTCTCTGCTGTAATACCAGTTACATGAAGATGAAGTAGCTTTTGACTCCACCTATAGTTTCTTTGAAGACTAGTATCTGCTGTCACCAAGAAAAATGACCGGTTTGAAGTGAGTTTGTATGCATGCTTGGAAAGAAATAGCTTTAATGTGAGTGTATCATTAAAATTTATGCTTAAATGTGTACATGAGGAATCCATTTTATGTTGTTAAACATGTTTTTTTACCTGTCTGCTAGCTATGTGTTATATCCTATTTTCTAATAATTTAAAACCTTTGTTTTAGGTAAGAGTAGCATACTCTACATTGCCAATTTCAGCAAAGTTAAAAGATATTAGAGATTTTAGGGCTATCTAAAGTTTGGATCTCATCATTTTATATTCCTTTTCCATGTTTTTTATTTTTAAAAAATATTGGCTCATGACCAGACACTATAACATTTAATGAGGGAATAGGAAATTTATGTCACTATATTTACACTCTTTGAAAAAGAATCATTTAGTTAGCCACTCAATATTTATTGATTACCTGCTACACCATCTCAGGCATTTGCCATGTATTAGTGAACAAAGCAGACAAAAATTCTCCAGGAACTTACGGTTTAGTGTTGAATGGGGGATTGGTATATACAATTTAAGATTTATCAGAGTAAACAGTTATCATGATAAAGAAGTAAATTACACAGCATATTAGAAGGTTTAGCAGACTGAGGGAGAAATTGACCTTGATAAAGGGAATCAGATTGAGGGGCAGCAGAAAGGAGCACAGTGAGGGAATTGCAATTTCAAAAAGTGTGATCAGGGATACCCTCACTCAAAAGATAAGATTTGAGAAGAAACTTGAAGAAGGTGAAAAGAGCATTCCAGGCAGATAATAGCAAGTGCAGAGACTTGAGTCAGGAGTTTGCTGTATCAAGTGGCAGTAAGGAGGCTCAGCTTGACTGGAGTGGAGTGAGAGGGAGCATAGCCATAGTAACTGTAGGGCAAGACTCAGCAAACTGGTGCAGCCTGTTTGTGTGAATAAAGTCTTTTTTATTCAATAGGACAATAGGAAGGTAATCATATCTATTTGTGTTTCTGTTTGCTGTGGAGAGTTTAATGCTATATCTACAGAATGGACTAATTGAGACAGAGACGATCTAGTCCTCAAAGATTGACATATTAACTTTTTGGCTTTTTATAAGAAATGTTTGCTGACCCCTGTATAGGTAGGACCTTATAAGCCATTGTACGGACATTGACTTTTGCTCTGAGAGAAATGAGAAGCCACGGAGGTTTGAGCAGAAAAGTGACAAGATGTGCCAGTTGTTTTAAAGAGGATCATTATGGGTACCATGTTAAGAAATTTGGGGGGTAAAACTGGGATCAGAAATGCCAGTTAGGACTTCAGTTCAAAAGGTGTGCCAGTGTTATCCCTTGACATCACAGCAGATTCATTTGGATGTTGTGAGATATTTTAAATTTGTGAAGGATTCATAGATACACTTGACATTTGTAGTGTGTGAGCTTCTGCCCAGTAGGTAGTTCACAGTTTTTTTGTTTTTGAGTTGGAGTCTCACTTTGTTGCCCAGACTGGAGTGCAGTGGCCGCTCTCGACCACCGCAACCTCGACCTGCTGGGCTCTGGCGATCCTTCCACCTCAGCCTTCCAAGTAGCCGGAATTGCAGGCATGCGCTACCACGCCTGGCTGATATTTTGATTTATTGTAGAGATGAGGTCTCACTGCCCAGGCGGGTCTTGAACCCGCGGGCTCAGGCAATCCACTCACCTCAGCCTCCCAAAGGCATGGGATTACAGGCTGAGCCACCGAGCCCGGCTATTTCACAGTTTTTATATCCAATCAAGCTATGTTATTTTCAGTGATGCCATGTATCTGTAAAGCTGGGGTGTTTGCAGTAGCTATTTTTAAAAAGTACTCTATGAAGATCAATGGGGAACAGGAAATGAGGCTGGTGGTGCCTAATTAGTTTCCAAGGTTTGAGATATACAGTGTCCAAGAGATGTCCTATCAGCATGTGTTAAGAGTGAAGTCAATTTTTAAAACTTACATGTATTATTATAAATGGCTGTTTTCTTATTACCACATTGCATTAACTTTCAGTGGCTGCTGTCTAACAAGTCCCCACAAACTTGGTGGCTTAAAAAAACAAAGATCTATTCTCACAGTTCTGGAGCCCAGAAGTGTGAAATCACCATCACTAGGGCAAAATGAAGGTGCTAAGAGGGGTGTACTCCCTTTGGAGGTTTTTGGGGAGTTTTTGTTCCTTGCCTTCCAGCTTCTTTTGGCTGCCAGCATTCATTGGCTGGTGGCTACATCACTTCAAGCTTTGCCTCTGTGGTCACATTACCTTTCTCTACTTCTGTCTGTATGAAATTTCCATCTGCCTTCATTTTTAAGGACACATGTTTCATTTAGTCTTCACTCTAATAATCTGGGATAATCTCCTCATTTTAAGATCTTCAGTCACATCCAAAGACCATTTTTCCAATTATGGTAACCTTTACAGGTTCCAGAGATTAGGACCTGATCTGTATGGGTGGCCATTATTCAGCATACTGCAGGCATAAATACTTACTAAATTGTTGGTACCTAACTACTTAATAAATACGACTTGTAAGTATTTCATTTGGCCTATAAGATAAGGGCTTGATGAGTCTAGAAAGTTTGGAAACCTCTGCATTGTTAAAATGTATTTCAGTAATCCAGGCAGAAAAGGATGAGTGCTTGAAGTAATGTGAAAATGGAGGAGTGTGGTTAGAAGTAGGAAGGTTCTGATGCAGTTTGAAAGTAGGGCAGATGGAATTTGCTGATGTTTCGGGTATGCAGTTTTAGGGAGAGACAAGTCAAATGACTTCAAAGTTTTCTGGACTGAACAGCTTGAAAAATGGCATTGCCATTAACTGAGATGAAGAAAAATATGCATAGTCCAGGTTTCCATGTGTGTTGGGTAGGGGGGTGGTTGGATGTGAGATTCAGTTTTGTTCATGTTTTAGAAAGTAGATATAAAGAGAAGGAAAAAAGGGAAGAAAAAGAGACAGTTTTCTGACCAGGACCTGCCTCTAGATTTCTAACCTGCTCAGCAGGGTTATTTCATCTCTTACAGTGGCCATATGTTTCCTTCCCCACGAGCATTCTAGGCTGTTTTGCCTTCTCACTTATGACATCCACTGAGCGAGTAGCATGATGTACCATGGTAGATAGAGGGGACTCAGAAACCCTTGTCTTACTCAGAGACATGTCCTTGACACTCTTGACCCTGAGCAGTCAGCACTCTTTTTCAGGATGAGTGGAAACTGTGTGGAGGGATAACCAACACAAAAGGCAAAAGTCAGGGAGTAGAACAGAGCCAGGAAATCTCAGAAAACTAGCCACAGTGTTTTCAAATATTTTATCATAAAAAAGACTGGGTGTAGTGGCCAATCTCTGTACTCTCAGCACTTTGAGAGCTCAAGGAAAGAGGATACCTTGAGCTCTGGGGGTGGAGACCAGCCTAGAGAACATAGAGAGATGTTATCTCAAAAAAGAAAAATGTCCTGGTGTGGTGGTGCATTCCTGTAGTCCCAGCTACTAGAGAGGATGAAATAGGAAGATTGTTTGAGCCCAGGAGTTTGAGCCTGTGGTGAGCCATGATTGTTCCACTACATTTCAGCCTGAGCAAAGGGGTGAAATCTCAATTCAAACAAATAACAACAAAAGCTTAAAATAGCAGAAGAGTGAATGAATATAATAGATAATATCTTGCGGGGGTCCAGCCCCACAAGGGTCGTGAGATTTCCTGAAGGAGAGACGGATAGGCAAAAGATGAAAATCTTATACTCGGACACCTGCTTCCTGAACAGATGACAATTTAATGTTAGTTAACACAGAGCTTATATACCATTTGAAAAGGGGCAAGACAAAATTCCTTCACGTACATATCTTCTAAAAGTTACCATCTGGTGGTCTTAGCAACAAACAAACCAAGATCCCTATAAACATTCAGACAACGAGTCTTATTCATAAAGCCAACAATGATACTTTTAGTCCAAAGTCCCGAATTACAGTCCTTGAAATGTCTTAAGAAAGTTTCTAAGTGTACGTTTCTTCATGTGTCAGGAGTTTTCCCATCTTAGGCTTTTATGTCCTTCAGAGTCTTGTGATCGCCTCCCTTGTCCAGATGTCTTTGTTACTTTTCTCTTATCCTGCAGTGCTTGTTTCTAAAGATAACTCAAAAGAAGCTTTTAGTAATATTTCCCGGGCCCCCAAGGTTGCTTTCTGTCTTTAGGCAATTTATCATAAAAGTGTCTGATTAGTATATTATGAGTTCAGTGAAAACCCACTCTATAAATGCTAACTTAGAGTTTTAACTATTTAATTAAGTAAAAACCTTAACATTAATCTTTATCCTAAGTCAGTGAAAACAGTGTTATAAGTCACCTACATAACTCCAAGATAAGTGTTAGAACTTATAATGAATTCATAATGAACTTATTATAAACTTGTGCTTCTAAAAATCCTTATGTCTAAACACTAAACTACATAATTCTAAATCAAATAAGGAGTGAATATACTTACATAATTTTTTACTTAAGCAATATCTAGTAACTTATTACCAAGTGAAAGAAAGCATTCTTGATGTGCTTCAGAGTTTAACCCTTGCTTATGTAGAAAAGGCCAAACAGCATAGTGGGAAATGGAAAAATAAACCATGACATTTCCAGGTTAGCTGTGAGTACTTCACATAAACATGCCATTTTCTTCTTCCACGATTGCACAGAATTCTTCGGCGGTACCAAACAGCAAAGGTGGAAGACAGAAGGGCGTCAGCTTCCCGGGCTCGCTCTGCGGCCCGGGGTCTTCGGCCTACCAGGACCCTGTCAGTCAGGTGGGCCTCCAAGGCTGGCTCCCAACAATATCTTTTTTTAAAAAATCAGAAATTTTAAAAAATCAAATGACCCTTTCTTTTCCAACCCAGTCTTTGCAGCCTCTGTGATGTTGATGCCCAAAATAACCGGATTGCCATCTCTGAAATCCTTTTTAAGGAAGTTGTGATGGTGGACAAGATGAAGTGCATATACCTAAGCACCCAGAGCTGGCCAACAAGATTATATATGTTCAGCCTTCATGTCATGAAGGCCATGCAGTTTCTCAAGTCTCAAGGCAATGTGAAGGAACAGTTCGCCTGGAGATATTTCTAGTAGTACCTTATAAACCAGAGTCCACTGTCTACATGATTATCTTCACCTTCCCCCCTGAGATCTTGCTAGCTACTCTGCTTTGCAGCTGTCCAGAGACCTCGGCCCAAAGGTCTAGGAGGTGAGCGACCTGCAAAACTCACAAGAAGGGAGCTGATAGAGACACCTAGAGTTCTGTGCCACTTTGTACTGACAAGAAAGCAGAGACTGGGGCTGGGTAAGCAACAGATTTCCACTTGAGAGGTAGATTTAGTCGCGGATGTGGTCAGCCACCTCAGTAAAATTGGAAGGGATTATTTTGTGTGGAATAAACTTGTAGCTAGAAAAAAATGAAAAACTTTTAAAAAATAAAAATAAAAAGGATTCTAGAGAAATCATAAATATAAAAGGCAAAAAAGGCAGGACAACTAGGAAAAAAAGTAATGCAAATGCACATGTGAATTTAGGATACTGTAAAAGGGACATTTCAAATCAGTAGGTCAGATTATTCAATAACTTATGAATCAAACGTATCGGGGTATAAATAAATAATTTCCCTGAATGAATTTTCAAAATGACAAAAACAAATGCCCCTAAGGGAGAGGGGAATTGAGTGACTTTGAAATGTTGGGGAAAGGGTGAAATGCCCCTTTTGTATCTTTCTAATGTTCTATCATGTGAATCTATGACTTCTGACGTCCAAATTCCTGAATTCCAATCCCAGCTCTCCTACTTGTTAGCTCTCAATCTTGGGCAAGTTCTCTTTACACGCTACCTCCTTATCTGTGAAATGGGGAGAACTTACCAAGTGAAGCCTGGCACAGGATAAAATCTCAGTAAATTCAAATTATTAGTGGAAACAGCCCAGATGTCCAGCAGCTGATGAATAGATAAGTAAATGTGTTATAGTAATATAAAGGAATGCTGTGCAGTCATGGAAAGGAACAAAGTACTGACAATCACGAGAACATTGGTACACCTTTAAACCATTAGGCTAAGTGAAAGAAGTTAGATTCTGAAGGACACATGTTGTGATTCCCTTTATAGGAAATGTCCAGGAAAGGCAAATCCGTAGTGACTGGTGGATGCCTGGGTCCAGAGGGAGGAGGGAATAGGGAACGATTGGTAACAAGTCCAGGGGTTTCTTTTGGGGATGATAAAAAGTGTTATGGATCAGATAGTTGTGATGGTTGAACCAACTTGTGATTGTACCAAATACCACTGAATTTTACATATTTAAAGTGAATTTTATGTTATGTAAACTATATCTCAAAAATAATTTTTAAAAAGTAAATTACTTATTTTCCAATGGTGATGAGGCACTGTCCCACCTTCCTTTTTGCCCCCTCCACTTCTTTCCTGACTTTCCCCTTCCACTGCCTCCAGCTCTGTCCTTCCTGATATGCCTTGAGGGCCCCCTAGGAGCATTTTTGGGCCGTTGCTTATCTGCATACTGGGACTTTGGGTGACCCATTGCGCAGGCGCTCTCGCTCGCTCTCTCTCTCTCTCTCTCTCTCTCTCTCTCTCTCTCTCTCTTTCTCTCGGAAATAGATTCTCCAATCCATTTTTTCGTGTGCTTTGGTTCATGCAAGAATGCTGCAAGTCCCCTCAAATTAACATTTAGGCCCTTCAAGAAGTACTGTCTTATGCACCAGTTACATATTGATGCTGCACTCTGATAGCCAGGTTGGCTGCTAAGGTGTTTGAAAACACTGAGAACTTTAGGGGTACCCCCATAGGTCTCACATTGAGACCTTTCCCCTTCGCGTGCAGTGTGACCCTAGCCCATTGCTGAACCTCATCAGTAAAGTGGCACAGCGATACTGGTTTTGTGTGTTGTCGCGAATGTTCATTCAAGTAGTGCGTCTCACTGGCCTAGTCATAGGGATTAAGTAAATTATGATTTCTTTTCCAGTCCCTGTCCTGAGTGGACTCATACTGTGGCAGTTTAACTGTGCAGGACCCAGCCTATCAGCTGCCCTAGGATGACTGTGGATCCTTGTAGCTCCCCTGGTCTGTTTCCCTGTGTTCTGTATTTACTTTCCCAGCTACAATCATAAATATATAAGGTAACCGAAGCCTATTGGAGATGTGTCCTAAATCTTATTTTCTTAAATTGCATGATAGGCCATGAGACACAAGGCTGTCTTTTGTGAGAGATATTTTTACACTTTTTCTAGTCAACCTAGACTCAACTTCTGCCATCTTCAACTTTTTCTAAATGTTATTCTTTCAGCCCTACCCTCTGACTCTTGCCATTATTTCCATTCCTTATTTGTTCTTTTACCCATAAAATCTCCCTAATTTTGGCCATTATCTTCTAGGACCAGTTTTCTTCCTTTTACATGAATTTTCATCTCCCCTTACAGATTTTCCAATGTACCTTTCACTTTCTATTTTTCGATGCAGCCTTTGATTTTCACTTTTACCAAACAAAAACTACCTTTAACAGAATCTCAAAACTCCAAAGACCTTCTTGTTAGTCTTATACTGCTCAATTCTGTTGCACTTCTTTATTTAGTCTCATTAAACTTTAAAATGTGTCAGAATAAATAGAGAAATTTGTAGCTATCTTTGTATATGTGGAAAACCAGCAGGTACCCAAAGTGATACCAAGAATATTAGCAGCTCTTATATTGTAAAACCATAGTATATATCAATTTCTATATCTCTTTCCCTGTCAAAGAAAAATGACCCTTTCCTTGAAGAGATGAATTTAGCAGCATTTTCACACTCTTGTGGAGTCTGCTTCTTCAGGGTCTTACAGTCTTGCCTTTGCTCTTCTGTGATGTGTGTTGACGTTAGTAGTATCAAAAGTAAATGTCTCTAAGGTAGAAGGGAAGTGAGTGGCTTTGAAAGGTTGGGGAAAGGGTGAAATTTGCCTTTTGTTTCTTTCTAATGTTTGTCATATGAATCTGTTACCTCTGATGTCTAATTGCCAGAGTTAAAATTCTAGCTCCCATATTTTTTAGCTCTTAATCTTGGGCAAATCCTTGATACATTCTACCTTCTTATCTGTAAAATGGGGTGAATTTAACCAGGCAATGCCTAGCAGAGAATAAAATCTCAATAAATGTCACTAATTACTGGGTACCACCTGAATGTCCAGCAGCCCATGGGTGGATAAGCAAATGTGGTATATTAATACAATAGGAATCCATACAGTAATGAACAGGAATGAAATACACTCACTGGAGCATATATACCTCTTTAAACTGTTATGCCAAGCAAAAGAACCTGATACCAAGGGTCACATATTGAGATTCCACTTATTTGAAATGGCAGAAAAGGCAAATCCATGGAGACTAGTGGACGCTTGGGGCCAAAGGGAGGACTGAATAGGGAATGACTAACTGCTAATAGGTCCAGGGATTTCTTTGGGGAATGATAAAAATGTAATCGATTATTTAGTTGTTATAGTTGCACCAACTTGTGAATATACCAAATGCCACTGAATTATTTACTGCATGTTGAGTGAATTTTGTTATGTAAATTATGTCTCAAAAAAGAATTTTAAAACAGTAATTACTGATTTTCCATGGTGCTGATGCACTACTTCATCTTCTCTTTCACCCTTTCCATTCCTTTCCTGCCCTCTCACCACTGTACCCAAACCTATCTCCCTTGTGCTATGCTCGAGTCCACCCAAGGAGCCCCTCAGGGCCCTTGTGCTCTGGAGTCTTGTGTGGCTTTGGGGATGACACAATGCACACGTCAGGTCATGTTTCTCATCTCATGGAAATGGACTCTCCAAACTGAGTTTTCTGGTGCACTGCAGTAGATGTCAAGAAGGTTGTACATGCTTTATTTATGTAGGGAAAAGTGATAGTGACCCCTCAACTAAATATTTAGGCTCTTTCAGAGGTTCGATCTTGTGTGCCAGTAACCTACAGA
This sequence comes from Cephalopachus bancanus, assembly GCA_027257055.1. Taxonomy (NCBI): domain Eukaryota; kingdom Metazoa; phylum Chordata; class Mammalia; order Primates; family Tarsiidae; genus Cephalopachus; species Cephalopachus bancanus. Next base: position 4,409,718 of record JAPVLO010000341.1, on the reverse strand, counting down.
TGCCGTATTCTGAAAGCCAGGTTGGCCGCTACAGACATTAAAACACTAAGGACTTCAGGGACCCCGATTAGCCTCACTTGGAGGCCTTGCATCTTCACATGTAGTGTGACCCCAGTCCAATTGCTAAACCTCACCATCAGAGTGATGCAGTGATACTGGTTTTGCGTAGTGCAAATGTTAGCTCAAGTAATACTTCTTGCTGGCTTAGTCATTGTTGAGTAAATGGTGATTTTTACTCCAACCCCTGTTGTGAGCAGGCCTCATCTTATGGCAGTTTAATTGTCCAGGACCCAGGTTATCAGCTACCCTAGGATTACTGTGGACCCTTGACACTCCCTTAGTAGGTTCCCCTATGTTTTCCTGGCTATAATCATATATGGTTAAAGTAGCTCAAACCTATTGGAGATGTGTCCTAAATCTTATTTTCTAAACTATGTACTTGGTAAGCCATGAGACATGAGGCCATCCTCCATGAGAGAATTTTTACATTTCTTATGGTCAACCCAGACTCAGCTTCTGTCATTTTCAACTTTCAGTCTTAACCTCAGACTCTGTGTCTAACTTCTGCCATTTGCCCCATTCCTGATTATTTTTATGACTCCATAAAATTTTATTCCTTTTGGCCATTCTAGACCATTCCTCAATTATTATCTTGCTTTCCCTCTTTGCCTCTTTTATAAAGTTTCTTCTTTCTGATGCAGCCTTTGATCCCCACCTTTACCAAAGAAAAACCACAGTTAACAGAATCTTAAAGTCAAAAGACATTTTTATCAGTCAATTCTATTACATTCTTTTTCTAGCTTAAGTCTAGAAGCATATTTAAATAAAAAATAAGTATTTGTGGAAAACTATAGGTAGTACCCAAGAGGATATCAACAATCTTAGCTTTTACATTGTGTAGGCTTAGTATTGAGCAATTTCCATATCTATTTCCCTCTCAACCAAACTCTGTACTTTCCCCAGAGAGGTGTATTTGGCGGCATTTTCACATTCTTGTTGAGCCTGCCTCTTCATGGCCTCACGCTTTGACCTCTGCTCTTCTGTGATGGGTGTTGACATTACTGGCTCAGGAACATTGAGTTTCTTCCATGGAATTGGTTGATGAGTGAAGTCTTGGAGTAGATATTGGTTTTGAGACTTGAGTGGTGACTGGAGCATGGTCTCAGCAGTGAAAACAGGCTTATATTTCAGAGAAGTGCACAATGATGTTTTGTAGGGTGCAGTCCTAAGTGTAGCAGAGTGAGTAATAGGAGGCTGGGCTGAAGTTGTCAAAGTGAGTCGAGTTGCCTTGGCGGAAAATGGCTGAGCCGGTTTGGCAGGACCCATCAAAGATGTGTGGGTAGGAGCCAGTTGGGACAGATTGACTGCGGTAGATTCAGTTGAGTTAGTACAACCAGCCCTCCCAGAGTAAGGCACAGCAGGCTTATGTGCAGCCAGAGACTGTGGCCATCGAGGATCAGGTCGAGCTTGAGGTTTATCCAGGGTTGGAAAGGGCAAAAGTACCAACTTGACCTTTCCAGGTGGTGAAAGCTCATATTCAGATATAGATGGACACTCTTTTGCAGCACTGCCTTTGGGTTTCTGGGCTTTGATTTGCATTTTCTCAGGACCCTTACCCTCACGTGGGGTATCCAGTCACGGTTTGAGAGCTAGGGATGGTTTGGGGTCTTTGTTGTTGCTTGAGTTTCGCTGGGTCCAGAAGGAAGAGGCTCCAATTTTCTTCTCACTCTTCCCCAGTGGATGGAACACTTGCACCGACTCCAGCATATGCACGCCTAAGCCGATTTGAGGCTTTTTGAAGGTCTCTGGGCTAAACACTGGTAGATGATTCCTCTGCTTCATCTTGGGAGTGGTTGACACTTCTGCCTTAACTGTGTTTGCCAATTGCTTACTCTCTTCAGATTCCTTGGTCTTGTTTTCTCTGGTTCTTTTGGTGTTTTTGTTTCCATGACCCTTAGTTTTGCTAATTTTGCTGAGGTCTTTTGTCAAAATGCTTGACCACATCTGCAGGAGGCCTGTCATTGACTGTAACACTACAAAAAACCACTTCTTCCTCTCTCAGGCACTCTGGATTCTTTAGCTGGATTTTGGCCTCTGGTGGTCTTTGGTCAGGCTTGAAAGTTTTGCGTTTGTTCTTCCTAACTTGATCAGAGGGACCCTTTATGACACTTGACTTATCCTGCACTTGAATCACCTTGATAGCTCTGATATCTTCATCTTTGATTGCTGTGTGACCTTTGGGTTGGTCAAGATCTTTTAAGGAATCAAAGAGATGTGGAAGGTGACTTACCTCTGCCAGTGTGGTGACATCTGCAGGACTTCTGCTAGACTCGATCTCATATTCAAGTGTCCCTTGGTCCTCAAGACTCACGCTGTTTTCTCTTAGATTGGCATTTTCAGAACCAAGTTGTTCCTCAGGGTTAAGAGGATCAATGCAGGCCAGAAGCTGGTGAACATCAGGAATTTCTAAAGGGAGTAGTGTGAAATCTTGGTTTTCTATTGGGAACTGGTACACATCCAGAAGCTTGGAAAGCTTGGTTTTGATCTCACCCAAATTGTTATTATCTGAATGTTCCTGGCTTGGAACTGTAAGCAGTGTCAAGTGATTAGCAGAACTCTGGACAGGAGCTATCACTGAAATGTTCCCAAGCTCAGGTGATGAGCTACTCTCAAGTATTAGGATATCTTTGCTACTATGGGACTTGGGGAATTCTGAATTTTGTAACCGGTCAATTGTCTGGCTTGAAGGTCAAAATTCTAGAGAGGTCTCAATTTCCTGGGACGTTTCCATTCCTACAAAGGAATCAAAAAACAAGTCAGTCTCTGTAAGTGAGATGCTCTCCCTACATACCAATGCAGCATTCAGGTGCCTTTCAACAGAGGACAAGCATTTGGGGCTAACTTGTTTCAAATATCATGGACAAGATCCAGTATTAAGAGATAGGCAGTGACTGTTCTAGCTAGTTACCATTTGGTGTCATTGTTTAATTTTCTTTGTATTTCACAGTGTTGTTCTCAGTTAAATTAAAAGTGAAAGTAATGTTGAAATACAAAATGTTTTGTAAAGCCTGGCATTCTCATACAGTGTCCTTTCCTTTCTCTCCACTCTCCTGAGAGAATATGAAGACTTCACACCATGGACGAGGACAGAGAGTTGAGCTGCTCCTCATGACATCTATAAGTAAGGACAGATTCTAAGCCTGCTTGCTTTGGACAGGATCTCTGAATACATGGTCTTAAATCCTGGTGTAAAGTAAGAAACATTAAAGTGTCCCTACCACAAGAAAAATTCTGAAGTGCTATCTGAAGACACTAAAGCACTACATTAGGGAAGGACGTTAATGAGAGTATGGTGGTACAAGGAAACTGAACAGCTAGGGCGGCAAAATGTGGCATTTTTCAGTGTGCTTTTGGGGTTCTGTTACACGTAGCACAAATGGCCATTTTAAAGTCCTACCTTCCCACTTACTTAAGTATTCTTGTATTGAGTCTGTAAATGGAGAGCAAGAGTAAGGGTACTGGTTAAAGTCTGGGGCTCCATTCTACCTATCTGTGGATTCACCCCTTGTCAGCTTCAGAGTTGACCCGCCTCTGTGTGCTGAGTTGATCCTTCTCCCTTTTTACTCTTTGTACTCACCTTGCAGGTGTGTTACTATGTTGGACTGAGCAGACACAGTTTAGTAGATTCCGGAGGTGGAAGCTGGTGGTATATTTGTTTGCTAAGCCTCCTTTAGCACATTTCTGGTCGAGGAGCAGAGGTTCTATATCCTGGGTATGACACAGAGCCATAGGATTGTAGGCTAGGGGCAAGTTCTCCAGGCAGAAGTGGCCCCACTGTGCCTTGATTGTAATGATAGCTCTGGCCTCCTTCCTGATAGGGAAATGACAGGCTATGTCCCTGATGTGGAATTTGAAATGGCATCCCTTGAACAAGGCTGGCAGACATGGATGAATCCAGAGGGGCCATGGCATTGGTATATGACGTTTTATCATACTGGGTTGTCATAATCAGGGAAGGACCAGCTGTGTCCTTGTCAATGACAGTCATAGTGAAGTCATTGAGTGAAGATAACTTGCTGTCAGTGCTTCTTGTGATATCCCACTCAAAACTACCTGAATAAGAGGCGGCTGAAGTGTAGGTCTGGCTCTGGGCAACAACTCCAGCCAGTAGAGTCATGCTAGAATGGTGGTAAAGATAGTCACTACCCATGAGTGGTTGGAAAGAAGTGCCAGAAACTGTTGAAAATATCCATGCTGAGCTGACAGCTAGAACAGAGACTCTGGAGAAGTTGCAGACACTTCCTGTTAGAGAGGCTGCATTGTTCACCACAGGAAGAGAAGGCTGTATAGAATTTGCAGTTCCAAACAAAGGAGGATTTTGGAAATTTTCTATAGGAAACAAGAAGAGGATTGAAAAACCAATGAGTAATAAGCTCATCCTACTTTTTAGAACAGCATTGTCTTAAGGTTGTTGCAATCAGTAAGCCAATATTCACTGAGATACCCAAAATCAGATAGTTTATGGTGGCTGTAAGTGCTGGAACAGTTTGGTCTCTCTGAGGAACTGATTTTGCATGCAACTTTTACAGAAGACAGATTCTCACAAGACCTATGTGTTCTTGTTGTTACATTGTTCCTAGCCTAAAAGCTACCTTCTCTTTGGCTTATCTTTCCCCTGAGGCTGCACCTATATTAACTTGTAACTGTTTCCTATCTTGGAAGTAGGAGGTTTTAAGAGAAAGTCTGTCTTAACATTTTCATTTTATGTGTGAGAAAACTGGGGATCAGAAAGGGCAGATTGAACAGGCCAAGTTTAATGTGAGTATTATTATCAGCTAGCACAACCTGCCTTTCTTGCCAGGACTCTGCTCTGAGCAAAGACCAGCAACTTGGAGAAATAGATCTTTTCAATATTGACATATTTGTAGTTTATTAGCCAATAGTAACAGCTCTTACTATTGTCATCTTTAGTGTCTCAGTTTGCTGAAGCAGGTCACATACTTTTTCCTAGCGTTCACGTTTAACACAAGCTACTGAGTGAGTCTAACAGGATGTTATTTACCAAAATCTAAAACTGAATTCTAATTCTAGGTCAATTTAACTGCCTGAGAATTAGATCTCAAGAAAAGTCTTTTGAGAGAAAAACAAATTATTTAAACTCTTCAGGATACTAATTTGTGAAGTGGTTCTCATAATAAAAACAGTCATCATTCAGAGATAAAGTGCTATATTATGTATGATGTATATAGAGGGAGACAGTAACTTCTGGAAAGACAAAATAGAAAAATTATGAAAAGTTTAATAATTCCACAGAACTATACAGAATAATGTGGCTATTAATGAAAATGAAGGTATGTAGCAAGCATCAAAGTATAGTAAAATGAAGTTCTGCTATTTATATAGGCAATATTGTAAACGTGAATACTGTCTATTTTAGTGGATAGATGAACCAAGAAACAGCTCATAACAGGTGATTTGGAATGAATTTATAACCAGCACATATAGACAGTGAAACTGCATAGTAACACATATGTAGCAAGCAACAAAATACAGTAAATTAATATATAGGTAGCCATAATATATATAGACAAATATTTCAATAAAAATTGGCACAAAGCAGAAAGCAAAACAATAGGTATCAAGGAGGTACCTATTGAGCTCATTCATAATCTCTGAATATTACCCAGCAAGTGACAGATATTAATTCTAGTAAAAATGGATACTTAAGTTAACATAGCCCAAGAAGCAGAAAAGAATATTTAAGAAGTATCATGAAGTTTTGTATATTTATTGCCCAAACCTAGTTTATAATCATCTTTAGTATTCAGAAAAATATCATTCCCAGAAACTAAAAGAAACCATCAAAGCTAGAATCTAATTAAAACACAATTTGTAATGTGGGACAACCCAAAGTACTCCAGACCGTTATTTTAGATGCATGTGGAATTAGAGTTGTGACTTTGTATTCTTAGGTAAGTCTTTCTTTTATTCTAGGCCTGAAAACAGTTCATTGTTATTCAGTATATGCTCTGCTTTAAGAATAAAATTATTGTAAACATGAAAAGCAACCAGTACTTGAAATGGAATTTCAAAAGGAATTTGTTCTTGTGATGAGCAAAAACCATTTCTTTAAAGACTTAATCGGTAGTAGATGAAACATTTTTATAGTTTAAAAATCAGAAGACATAGAACACTGCAAATTGAGTTTCCATAATCTTCAGCATGACCACTTTCATTAGTTTCTGTTTTAGAGAAAGCATCATTTCTAAAACATATTTCAATATATTTATATTCACAATGGTGCAATGTCTTGCTTGCTTTAGCAGGACATATACTAAAATTGAGACAATACAGAGAAGTTTAGCATGGTCTTTACACAAGGATGACGGGTAAATTAGTGAAGTGTTCCATATTTAAAAAACCAAACTACCAACTGTCATTTGTGTTCACAGAGACAATAGAAACAGGCCGCTGAACACTACTTTTCTGATAGGCTGCACCTTCTAATGAAACTCTGTTCTAGTCTTAGTCTCCTTCCTAGTTCATTAATCTAAGCATTTGCTAAAACTAATGTCATTTTCCCTTTCTCTGACTAGGTTTCCATTTGTTGCTGTTTCTGTTTTAATTTAAACTATTTGGTTTTCTTCAACATTCTATCCTAAATGTCCTCTTTTTTCTTTGAATACATGAATGTTTATTTTCCTCATTTTGTATTTCTTCCTGACATAAGTTCCTGTTAGCCGGTGCTTAATTAAACTGTCGCAAACATCCTTAACCCTGAATATCAGTCACCGTATAATCCAGTACTGTCTGTTCTCTCACCCTATTTTCTCTTTTGACCTAGTTTAAATAGAAAGTGCGAAAACATGTATTACTTTTTAAACATCACTAACTTTAAACTACTAAAGCTTATTTTAAAATATTAATGGACCCAGAATATAACTGATGAACCATCTTGGGACTTATTGCTTGTTTTTTACACCACCTAGGTTTTCTCTGCTTCGGTTTTTAAAAATGCTCTTAAAAAGTCTCTGAGCCGGGCTTGGTGGCTCAGCCTGTAATCCCACGCCTTTGGGAGGCTGAAGTGAGTGGATTGTCTGAGCCCGCGGGTTCGAGACTCGCCTGGACAGGCGAGACCTCATCTCTACAATAAATCAAAAAATCAGTCGGGCGTGGTAGCGCATGCCTGTAATTCCAGCTACTCGGAAGGCTGAGGCAAAAGGATCGCCGGTGCCCAGCAGGCGAGGCTGCGGTGGCTGGGAGCAGCCACTGCACTCAAGTCTGGGCAACAGAGTGAGACTCCAACTCAAAAAAAAAAGTCTCTGATTTTGTTGTTTATATGTATGTCCCCTAAAACTCAAGATTTTTTTGAGTTAGGGATTAGAGGTAATAACAAATCATTATCTCCTTGTAATAGATGAGGAAGCAGATTTTGTCTCAAAAAGTTTTGTAAATGATTTACCCGAAGGTAGTAAATGTCAAAGCAAAACTGAAATTAGGTCTCTAGATTTCTAGTTCAAGACTTACCCTCTTTAATTAGTCCAAGCTCTTTTGACTCTAACAATCTAAAAGGAGAGAAATCTAATGAAAATTTTAAAAATTATCTTTTCTTACCTGACAGGGTCAGAGAACGGGACATATCAGTAGTAGATATCAGGAATACAGAGTTGATACTAGAGGTTGTGTTCATGGCTGAAGCCAAAGAACTCATATGTCCAGTGAGAAAATCACTAGTCACACTGGTCACTGGTCCCTTGCAGTGATTCAAATTTATTTACAGACAACTCCATGGTAACCCCAAGATTCTACTGGGGGGTAGGCTTGGTGGGAGAATGATGTCACCAAGAATGCAGTTGAAAGCTATGAAATAGCCAATAGGGAGGTCAGATTCCCAAAAAGATGGCAGGATTGGTTGGAAGGAGTTGATAGGAATGTATAACAGCACCCAAGTGGCTGAGCTCTGGGGAAGCAAAATCCTGCAGGACAGACATAGTCCTACTTTCCACCAGGCTCTTATGTTAAGGAGATCATCTCAATGTTTCATATAGTCCATTAATATAGTAAATAGTGATTTATATTTTATGTTATATTTTATATTACATACATGTACAGATATATATTAAGTATACAGTTAATATCCTTGTAGAAGAATGAAAGGATCTAGGTGGAGCAATTAGCAGTTACTCTGAAACCCTGTCAGTGGATCTGATGAGTGCATTTACTGCAGCATTTAAGGACCAAAGGAAGGGATTAAAGAACTCCTTTTGCAATTTGGTTGAAGAACACAATGAAGTTCAATGAGTGCGCCTTGCAGGAAATGATATGTGGTCCTTGGCTCCTGTAGTCTCCTCTTCTTGAATTGTATCTTCCTTGGGAAGAGCCAGATGATCCAGTTTGAACTGGCTTTCACTTCTCTTCTCCTTTCTTCTCCCTGATTTTAGGCATTGTTTCTGAGATAGGACTTTATCTTGTATTCTTTCAATAATGGGTGTCACTTTCTGTGACCTTCCAGAGCTAATGTCTTCTTTCCATTGTGTTTTAAACTTTTTTTACGTTTAAAAAAAAGTACTCTGCCCACTAAAAAGCAAATACTAGAGTGGTGGAAGACATAGCTGGCTGCAAACTTTTCCTCTTCTGGCCTTTGGCCGCAACTTTTGAGGCATTCATACTTTCTCTCTTCTTCCATATGAAAATACAGTGTGGCAATTCCTGGAGCCTTCCCCTCTTTGAAAATAGCTTCTATAAAATCTTGGACATCTAGGATTCTTCATCTCCCATGCTTGGGTGGAAGGCCAGGCAAAATGTCAAGAATAATAGTTAGACAAAGAAGACATTATTAGAGAATAGAAAACAGACCAGTTACGAGTGCTAGAAATAAGAGATTCGTGTGGATTTTTTAATCTCTGTGAGAAATGAAACCAGTTGATACAGTCATTTTTTATTAACAGAACAGACTAAATATTTCTCAGGTAAATAGATAGTCCAGAAACTGCTGTGAATTCTGTACCTGAAAGGAATCATCTTAAATATAATTCATAAATTGTTTCATGTTCTGTTACCTCATTATGTCATTATTTGTGTGTATGTAGAATATAGACTGCTTTTAAGTGCTCTGGTTTATCTATGTGTGTTTCTTCCTATCATATTTTTACCAAATTCAACACTGTCAGACATATTGCATGTTTTTTTCTTGATGATAGTTTATTTTGTAGCATCATGAACTACCTTGACTAAAGGGTTTTAGTGGACAATGGAAGAGAAGTCTGTGAAAAGGACACAGTGGTGAGTTGTAGTATGCACCGAAGTCTAAGGAACAGATGTCTACAGTCAACCCAGCTTAACCAGGATTGGCTTTGTTCCTTTTCTCCTAGTGAGTGCTTTTCTCACTACCTTCTCTTGTAACTGTTTTAATGTGCACTAAGGCTTAGTTGTTAATAAAATATATGCAGACTAATCTGGTTTGGGAGAAGAAATGGTACATTAGTGTAAGACCTATATAGTTTGGGAAGGCTATAATTACTTTTCTTGGTGGTAAGAGTCAGGGAGGCCTTGATCTATTTGTCCAGATACTTTTCTAACGCCATTGAGTAGGTTGTGTGTTACAAGATGCCAAGGGCCCACTAGAATATTAAGTTTAGATGGTACTACTAAAGACAAATACTACATTTATGGACCTGTCTCCTCATATCTTTCAATAATACATCTAGTACATATTTCTGAATTTTGTCAGCAATTGTGTGTGGGAGGGTGATGCTTATATGAGAGGAAATAGGAAAAGTTGTGGCAGTTTAGAAATAGGCTCAATCTACGTAGTTTTTCAAGGTATTTTCTTCTTTTGTTGTGAATTTTGTACCTCAGACAGCCTACTTCCATGATATTAGTCTGTAATGTAGGCTGACAACATAAAATAAGTATCTATAAGCAAGACCAATCTGTGTTTTCTCTGTGTTCCCATGAGAATTGATGGAATTCATACATACTACAGGTTAGGTTGGGTGGTATAAGATGGGGAGGTGTAAGCCGGGCTCGGTGGCTCAGCCTGTAATCCCGCGCCTTTGGGAGGCTGAGGTGAATGGATTGCCTGATCCCGTGGGTTCGAGACCCACCTGGGCAGCGAGACCTCATCTCTACAATAAATCAAAAAAATCAGCCGGGCGTGGTAGCGCATGCCTGTAGTTCCGGCTATCGGAAGGCTGAGGCGGAAGGATCGCCGGAGCCCAGCAGGTCGAGGCTGCGGTGGCCGGGAGCAGTCCACTGCACTCCAGTCTGGGCGACATAGTGAGACTCCAACTCAAAAAAAAAAAAAAAAAAAAAAGATGGGGAGGTGTTTGGTACAATTATTTCTCAGTGCAATTAAATGATTAGATAGTAAAATATTTAGTTCTCACTTTTAATTATATTTAAGACAAATGTGTATTATAGTTTGGCCTATCCTGGGAATAGTCCAGTAGAACTATTTTCTTTCCACAGTTTCAGCTACTTAACTCAAGCCTGTACTCTCAGCATCATCTTAAACTCTAAAATACATCTTCAGTGTATGAGGAAGAACCTAAAGAGCTCGAGCCTAACATTCTGTAACTTACATGAAGTTTCACCATGACCTAAGGCCTGAGTTCTTACAGTAAGGATGTTGTCTTGTCTTAGAGACCCACCCCCTACATTTTAGACCCATTGAGATGACTGGACCTTGTCTTGGTTTAATATATCCAGTACTTCTACTGCTGAGGTTTTGTTTTTTGTTTTTGTTTTCATTTTTTTTAACTCTGTAGTTCCAGTTTGGTGAGAAAAAAGCAAATAACTGTGAAGGTAAAGTAAAAGAGTTTATTCACATTTAGAACAATCTCTAAACGTGCCCATGCATGCAAGAGCAATGTGGCATTAGTAATTAAAGAAGGGAGTCTTTTAATATGTTAACAAGGAGACAGGGTAAAAACATCTGTAGCACCTGCATTCCTAAGTATTGATAACACTGATTTTGTGTCCTTGTCATTGCCAGGGCACCAGCCCTGCGACTCAGGTGTCGGGCTGGTGAGCAGTCAGGAAAGGCTGATTACAAATAAATTAGGTCAGCATGGTCTTCTGTAGCTGGAAAACAAATGCTGAGAATGGAAGAGTAAATCATATAAGACAAAGTTGGAAGTTGCAGGACAGTTATCAGTAGCTCGCCCCAGAAAGCTGGTTCTGTACTTAGCTAATGATTAGGAAGTAGGGAGTAGAATAAACAGTGGCAAAGTATGACACAGCTTAAGCAATGTTAAAATGGCTGTTCTTTAAGGTAAGAGGATATATGGTTAATATTAATAAGTAACTTTATAGGTGATGAAAAAGGCTCAGAAAAGGAAGCATTATAACTTAAACTCAGCTCTTTCTCTGTTTTGGGAGACAGTAAAGAATGCTTGTTATAATGTGAACATAAAATATACAACATAAAGAGAGAACTATGCATAATATAAACTGTGAACTTTGGTTAATAATGATGTGTCAAACTTGGTTCATGAATGGAAACAAATGGACCACATTGATATGAATTGTTGATGGTAGGGGAGACTGTTTGGCACTAGGAAGGCAAGGTAAATGTGGCAACTGTCCTTTTGGTTCATTTTCCCATGCCCTGTAACTGTTCTTCAAGACAGTTAGAGGTAGAAGGAGAAAGCTTAAAGGCCAGATGTCTTCGTTAATTGAGCAAAAGTACATTGAATATTATGCTTATGGATCAATATCAGGCATGGGTCTACCACAATGAAAAAGAAAACCCAGTTGCTGTTGTTTTAAGGGTGTCATGGATGAAGGCTTAGAGTCATTAGAACACAAATCTTTAAAACATGAGCAAGATTTTGTTTGTTTATTTTTGGATTTGACCATTCTTTCATTTATTTGTTCATTTAGCCAACAAATGTATACTTGGGTATAATGGGGTTCTCTTTTCTCCCTTTATTTAAAGATGTGGGACACAATTCAGGCTTAGGTATACAGATGTTCATTATGCAGGTACTCTTGTTGATGATGTTTGCCCTTCCCTCCCCTTTCAGTTTCCCTCAACTGCCAGTAGCTTTCTTATAGTATTTTTTTTTTTTTTTTTTTTTTTGAGTTGGAGTCTCACTCGGTCGCCCAGACTGGAGTGCAGTGGCCGCTCCCGGCTACTGCAGCCTCTCCTGCTGGGCTCCAGCGATCCTTCCGCCTCAGCCTTCCGAGTAGCCGGAATTACAGGCATGCGCTACCACGCCCGACTGATTTTTTGATTTATTGTAGAGATGAGGTCTCGCTGCCCAGGCGGGTCTCGAACCTGCGGGCTCAGGCAATCCACTCACCTCAGCCTCCCAAAGGCGTGGGATTACAGGCTGAGCCACCGAGCCCGGCTCTTATAGTATTATAATTGTTCAAGGTCTGCTAATGAGTGAGAACATGGTACTCTGTTCTTTGTTTCTATGATAGATCACTGAGCATGATAGACTCTGAATCCATCCAAGTGTCTTTTATGTTTGTGTATATGTTTGTCTTTTATGACTGCATAATAGTCCATGTTTGTCTTTTATGACTGCATAATATTCCATTGTGTATATGTTCTACATTTTTTTTAATCCAGTCCAGCTTTGACAGGCAGCATGGTAGGGTCCATGTTTTTGCTATTGTGAATAGAGCTGCAACACACATACGTACATAGGTATCTTTACATAGGTATCTTTTTGGTAGAAAGACTTGAGTTCCTCCAGGTATATTCCCAATAGAGGGATTGCTGAGTCATATGGAATGCCAGATTCTAGTTCTTTCAGAAATTGCCACACGGTCTTCCAAAGACATTGCACTATTTTTATTCCTGCCAGCAGTGTAGAAGCCTTCCTTTTTCTCCACATCTTCACCAGCATCTGTTGCTTTTTGTTTTGTTAACGATGACCATTCTTACTGGGGTTAGGTGGTATCTCAGTGTGGTTTTGATTTACATTTTCTCTGATGATTAGAGAAGCTGAGAACTTTTTCCTGTGTCTGTTGGCTACTGTATATCTTCTTTTAAGAAGTGTCTATTCATGTCTTTTCCCACTTTTTTTTAATAAAGATGTGGGATACAATTCAGGGTTAGGTATACAAACATTGATTATGCAGGTACCCTTGTTGACTTGGCCCACTTTTTAATGGGGCTGTTTGTTTGTTTGTTTTCTTTTGGCATGTTTGAGTTCCTTGTAGATCCTAGATGTTAGGCCTTTGTCAGCTATACAGTAGGCAAATATGTTTTCCCATTCTGTGGACTGTCAGCCCATTCTCTTCATGGTTTCTTTTGCTTTACAGAAGCTTGTCAGTTTGATGAGGTCCCACTTGTCTATCTTATCTCTTATGTTATGGGCATCTGGGATTTTGGTCAGGAGTTGGTTGCGAGTTTCAATGTCCATAAGGGTATCTCCTGCATTTTCTAAGATTTTTATAGTTTGAGGTTTTATGTTTAGGTCTCTGATCCATTTAGAGTTAATTTTTGTGTATGGTGATAGTTAGGGGCTCTGTTTAAATCTTCTGCATGTGATCAGCCAGTTTTTCCTACACCATTTAGTGAATATGTTTTCCTGTCCCCAGTCATTATTGTTGGAAACTTTGTCAAATATGTGTTGGTTGAAAAATTGATGTGTTGCTTCCAGAATCTCTGTCCTGTTCCATTGGCCATATACAAGACTGTTTTGATTATTATAGCCTTAAAGTTTGGGTTCTGGAAGTGTGATACCTCCCGTTTTGTTTCTCTTGCTAAGGATTGTTTTGGGTATTTGTGGTCATTTGCATTTCCATATGAATTTCTGTATTGTCATTTCCAGGTGAGAAAAATGATTTTGGTAATTTAATGGATATTGCATTAAATCTGTAGATTGCCTTGGGTAGGATGAACATTTGTTTGGTTTTTTTTAATCAATATTTTTTATTATGATATTGTGGGGTACAATTAAGGGTTAAGTATACAAATATGCTTCGTTCAGGTACCCTTGTTGATAAGGGGTGTTTCCCCGTCCCTAGACAGATATTACTACCGTTAATCCCACCTCCATTCCCCTTCACCCCCCATAGTTTCCCACCACTGTCAGTTCTTTTCTTATAGTATTATGATGGATGTTCAAGATCCACTATATGAGTGAGAACATGTGATACTCAGATCTTTGTTTCTGTGAGAGGTCACTCAGTATTATAGACTCGAGTTCCATCCAGGTTGCTGCGAAATTCATGATTTTGTTCTTTTTTATGACTGCGTAGTATTCCATCGTGTATATGTACCACATTTTTTTAATCCAGTCCTCTTTTGATGGACAGCATGGTTGCTTCCAGGTTCTTACTATTGTGAACAATGCTGCGATAAACATATGTGTGCAGGTATCTTTTCTATAGAGTGATTTGAGTTCTTCAGGGTATATTCCCAGTAGGGGGATTGTGGGGTCATATGGGACGTCAATATTTAGAGCTTTTAGGAATCGCCATACTGTTTTCTACAGAGGTTGCACTAATTTGCACTCTCACCAACAATGTAGAAGTGTTCCCTTTTCCCCACACCCTCTCCAGCAACTGTTATTTTTTTGAGTTATTGATAATTGCCATTCTGACTGTAGTTAGGTGGTATCTCAGTGTGGTTTTGATTTGCATCTCCCTGATGATTAGTGAGGTTGAACATTTCTTCATGTGTCTGTTGGCTGCCTGGATGTCTTCCTTTGAGAAGTGTCTGTTTATATCTTTTGCCCATTTTATAATGGGGTTGTTTGTTCTTTTCTTTTCAGCACATCTGAGTTCCTTGTAGATCCAAGATGTTAAGCCTCTGTCAGACCTGGAGTTGGCAAATACTTTTTCCCAGTCTGTAGGCTGTCTCCCTACTCTCTTGATGGTTTCTTTGGCTTTGCAGAAGCTTGTCAGTTTAATGAGGTCCCACTTGTCTATCTTATCTCTTATGGTCTGTGGGTTTCGGGTTTTGTTCAGGAATTGAATGCCAGTTCCAATTTCCATGAGGGTATGTCCTTCATTTTCTAGGGTTCTTATGGTTTGAGATTTTACATTTAGGTCTCTGATCCATTTAGAGTTAATTTTTGTGGGGATGAACGTCTTAACAATGTTGATTCTTCCTATCCATGACCATGGAATATTTTTTCATTTGTTTTTTTGTCTTTTGGGATTTCTTTGAGCAGTGTTTTTTAATTCTCATTGTAAAGTTCTTTCACTTCTTTGGTTAGGAAAATGCCGAAGTATTTCATTTTTTTGTGTGGCTCTTGTGAATGGGTTTGTGCTATTTATTTGGTTCTCTGCTTGTTGTTGATGTATAAGAATGAAACTGTCTTTTGCACATTTATTTTGTACCCTGAGACTTTGCCTAAGTCCTCTATCAGTACAAGCAGGTTCTTGACAAATTCTCTTAAATTTGGGGGGTATAGGATCATATCATCAGCAAAGAAGGATAACTTGACTTCTTCTTTTCCTATTTGGATACCCCTGATCTTCTCTTGTCTGATTGCTTTAGCTAGTACTTCCAACAATGTTGAACAAGAGGGGTGAGAGTGGGCAGCCTTATCTTGTTCCAGTTTTCAGGGGAAATGTTTGCAGTTTCTGTCCATTTAGCAATATGTTAGCTGTGGGTTTATCGTAGATGGCACTTACTATTTTGAGGTATGTTCCTTCTATACCTAAGTGTTTGATGTTTTTTATCAAGGAGAGGTGCTGGATTTTATCAAAAGCTTTTTCTTCATCTAATGATATTATCATCTGGTTCTTGTTTTTATATCAGTTGATGTATTTAAATTACATTTATGGTCATGCAGGTGTTGAACCAGTCTTGCATCCTAGGGATAAAGCCTTCT
Source organism: Cephalopachus bancanus (assembly GCA_027257055.1). NCBI lineage: Eukaryota > Metazoa > Chordata > Mammalia > Primates > Tarsiidae > Cephalopachus > Cephalopachus bancanus. The sequence continues at coordinate 4,393,912 of JAPVLO010000341.1, read as the reverse complement.
TTGGTATGGTGGATGATTTTTGAGATATGTTTTTGGATCTGATTTGCTAGAATCTTGTTAAGTATTTTTGCATCTATGTACATACGGGATATTGGCCTCTAGTTCTCTTTTTTTGTTGACCCTTTACCCGGTTTGGACGTAAGTGTGATGTTAGCTTCATAATATTAATTGGGAAGAATTCCATCTTAATTGCCTGGAATACTTTCAATAGGATTGGTATCAGCTCTTCCTTGTACATTTTGTAGAATTCTGCTGGAAAGCCATCTGGTCCAGGGCTTTTTTTTTTTTTTTTTTTGGTCGGTAACTTTCTAATAAGAGGGTCAATTTCCTGGGTTGTTGTTGATCTATTTACTGTCTCCATGTCTTTTTGTTTCAACCTGGGGAGGTTGTGTGATGTCAGAAAGTCCTCCATTTCATTTAGATGATACCAAATTTTTTTCCATATAGGTGTGCATTGTAATCTCTAATAATTTTTGTATTTATTCAGGGTCAATTGTTATTTGATCTTTTGTGATTCTGATTGTGTTTGTTTGGGTTTTTTCTCTCTTTTTCTTGGTCATTCTGGCTAGGGGTTCATCAATCTTGTTAATTATTTCAAATAACCAACTTTTTGTTTTGTTAATGTTTTCTATGATACTTTTGTCTTCTATGTCCCTTTTTTGGGCCCTTATTTTGGTGATCTGGATTCTTCTGCTAAAGTTAGGGTTCTGTTGACCTTCTCTTTCCAGTTCCCTTAGGTGATTTGTTAGACTGTCAACTTGTGAACTTTCCATTTTCTTGATGTATTCATAGAAATATAAATTCCCCTCTTAGAACTTATCTCATGACATCTCAGACATTTTGGTAAGATGTTTATTCATTTTCATTTGTTTCTAGAAATCTTTAAATTTCTCTTTTGATTTCATGTTGACCCAGTAGTTGTTCACCATCATGCTGTTTAGTATCCATGTCTTTGTAGACTTTGGGAAAGTGTTGGTGGTGTTGATATTTATTTTTATTCCACTGTGGTCTGAGAAGGTATATGGCAATATTTCAACCTTATGGAATTTGTTTGTGCTTGATTTATGGCTAAGGATGTGATTGATCTTGGAGTACATTCTATGTGGTGATGAGTAGAATGTATATTCTGTGGTTGTTGGGTGGAATATTCTATAGGTATCTATTAAGTTCATTTGGTTGAGTGTCAAGTTTAGGTTGCAGATCTCCTTGTTAATTTTTTGCCTCAGTGATCTATCTATGGCTGTTATTGGGGTATTTAAATACCCTGCTATAATAGTGTTAGAGTATATCTTTTTGAAATTTACTTAATAGTTGCTTTATAGATGCTGGTGCAATAATCAAGATTTTAAAGCAGAGCCTAGGTGAGCTACAAGCATCAAGACACCAAAACAGCCTTTCTGGAACATTAGATGGAATAGGGGCACTCTGAGAGCAGAAATTGACTTTGCTAAAGAGTAATTGTTCCTATTGGTTAAATTTTGTTGGGAAGTCATTGGGGATATAAAGTGACAAATCAATTTGAAAAGTAAATTCTGAGGAAGAAAAAGATGTGGGATGAGCTGGTTCAAATAAATGGAAATGTAACAAAGGCCATGGGATTGTTTAAGTTTGTGTATAATGAATGCACACAAATTATATTCCTTATCAGTTGTAGTTGGAATTACCTGATGAAGACATGTCCCTTGAGAAGAAGGCAACATAAAGATGATTATTTGGTTTGGAGCTTCACCTATGGTCTCTCTGAAGACTGGTCTCTCCTGTCACCAGAAAAAATGACTCGCTTGAAATGGATTCTACTGCATGCTTATTAAGAGAGCTCTTAAAGTGAGTATTTCATTAAAATAAGTGTGAAATGTGTATATGAGGAGTCCATATTGTGTGAAATATATTGTTCTTTCATTTTCTGTCAGGTAGATGTGAGTTATATAAACTATTTTCTAATAATTCAGAATCTTGTGTTTTAGGTACAAGTGCCATTTTCAACAATACCAATTTTAACAAGAGTTAAATGACATAAAAAACTTTAGGACTATTTACATAAAAAAAGAACAAAATCATGAATTTCGCAGCAACCTGGATGGAACTAGAGTCTATAATACTGAGTGACCTCTCACAGAAACAAAGATCAGAATATCACATGTTCTCACTCATATAATGGACCTTGAACATCCAATGTAATACTATAAGAAAATGACTGATGGTACTGGGAAACTATGGGGGGAGGGGTATGGGATTAACAGTAGCAAATATCTGTCTGGGGCTGGGAAAACACCTTTTATTAACAGGGTGCCTGAATGAAACGTAATTGTACACCTAACCCTTAACTGTACCCCACAAAACCATAATAAAAAATACTGATTAATTATAAAAAAAAAAAAGAAAGCAAACAAAAAAAAACTTTAGGACTATTTAAATGGAACACTTTGATCTTACCATTTTGTATACAATTTCTATATTTCTTTCAAAATTTCAAAATTACTGCCTTATTACTGCACTGTCAATTATAAAGAGACATGCAGAATTGTATGCCACTATATTTATACTCTTCTTTTTTTTTTTTCTTTTTTTTTTTGAGTTGGAGTCTCACTCTGTCACCCAGACTGGAGTGCAGTGGCCGCTCCCGGCCACCACAGCCTTGACCTGCTGGGCTCCAGCGATCCTTCCGCCTCAGTCTTCCGAGTGGCTGGAATTACAGGCACGCGCTACCATGCCCGGCTGATTTTTTGATTTATTGTAGAGATGAGATCTCTTTGCCCAGGCGGGTCTCGAACCCGCGGGCTCAGGCAATCCACTCACCTCAGCCTCCCAAAGGCACGGGATTACAGGCTGAGCCACCGAGCCCGGCTTTTTTATTTTAATTATTTATTTCTTGTTTTAAAGATGTGGAGTACAATTCAAAGTTAGGTATACAAATGTTCATTATGCAGTTACACTTGCTGATGAGGAGTGCCCCCCCTCCCCTGGCAGTTTTCCACTACTGCCACGCTTGCTCCTCCTACCCCCGGCAGTTTTCCACTATGGAGGAATATGGTTAGAAGTAGACAGGTTCAAGATGCATTTGAAGGCAGAGCACATAGAATTTGCTGATGTCCTGGTTATGCAGCTGGGGGGCAGAGACAAGAGTCTCATGCCTTCAACAATTTCTGGCCTGAGCAACTAGAAAAAATGAACTTTCCATACCTGAGATAAAGAAAACTGTGCATGAACCAATTGTGTTTGTGTGTGTGGGAAGAGTTCAGATTGGAAATTCAGTTATGGTCATGTTTAAAACAGTAGATACAAAGAGAAATTAACAGAGGGGAAGAAAAGTCACACCTTCCTGACCAGGCACACCTTCCTGACCTGCCTCTGGATTCTTTACCTGCCCAACAGGGTTGTTCCACCTCTCATATGTCTCCCAACACATGAGCTCTCTAGGCTGTTTTAACTTTTCACTCAAGTCATGAGCTGAGCAAGTACAGGCATGAAGTACCATGGTAGACAGTGGGACTCAGGAAGCCTTGTCTGACTTAAGGTCTTAACTAGTTTGGAGCAAAAGGAGTTCTGCTTCAGGAAACCTAAAAGTACAGGGCCCCTTGTTTTAAAATAACTACATCAAAAGATTGAGTGACCCTTCAGAAAGACGGACGCAGCAGTGTAATTGTGGAATCTCCCCAAATCCTCTCATGGGAATACATCAAACAAACCAAACCTATGTAGCCTTTACAACAAAGTAGAGGATAAAGTTATCACTCTGAACCCAAAACAGAGAGTGGAGCAAACCAACAGTTACCAGAACTGCCTGGTATGACCATCTGCACTAGAGGGAGTGGCAGATAGGAGGCCTTCAATATGGCAGCAGCAGGTGTTCATTGGAAAACAAAGTGGGCAAAAATGAAAAAAAGCAGCTGAAACTGTGAGGTGTTTTGCCCAGTCCCCAAATGAGCAAATAAAGGGGCTGGTAATAGACTCTGAGGGATGAAGTTGTCCAGCCCCTGGACACTCTTGAATTTGAGCATTTAGAGCACCTTTCCAGGACTACAAAAAACTATGTGGAGCAAAAATAAACACAAAGTATAAAAGTCAGGGAGGACAACAGAGGCAGGAAATCTCAGCAAGATGCCCTGTTCTGGAATACTTTATTAACAACACAGGCTGGGTGTGATAGGTGTCGCCATTAATCCCAGCACTTGGGAGTTTGAGATGAGAGGATCCCTTGAACCCAAGTTTGTTGACCAGCTTGAACAACATAGTGAGACCTCATCTCAAAAACAGAAAAAAATACCTGGTATGGCGGAGCGTTCTGTAGTTTCAGCTACTTGGGGTGCTGAGGCAGAAAGATTACTTGAGCCCAGGAATCTGAGGTTTTAGTGAGCCATGATCATGCCACAGCAATCCAGTCTAAGCAAAGGAGTGAAATCCCAACTCTAACAAAACAAAAAGCTTAAAAAGAGCACAAGAGCCGAGCTCGGTGGCTCAGCCTGTAATCCCGCGCCTTTGGGAGGCTGAGGTGAGTGGATTGCCTGAGGCCGTGGGTTCGAGACCCACCTGGGCAGCGAGACCTCATCTCTACAATAAATCAGAAAATCAGTCGGGCGTGGTAGCGCATGCCTGTAATTCCAGCTACTCGAAAGGCTGAGGTGGAAGACTTGCCAGAGCCCAGCAGGTGAGGCTGCAGTGGCCAGGAGGGGCCACTGCACTCCAGTCTGGGGGACTGAGTGAGACTCCAACTCAAAAAAAAAAAAAAAAGAGCACAAGAGTGAAAGAACATAATGAATACAGTCTTAAAAAACAATTACAGGAGACGGGGCAAGATGGCGACAGCAGAGGTGAACTGGTGAGATTCTCTGAACGTGAGTTCCCAAAAAGGCTATTACTTCTCTTCCCCCATCCCCCAGCCCACCACCAACGGTGCTGGTGCCAGGCCCGGGAACTTCCCAGGCAAGGCCAGATTTTGCGCACCCCCCACCACTGCTGCTGTTCTACTCGTGTGTGGAAGTCTCCGGTCCCAGCCCCCTCCAGATCCCTCCCCGGCTGCATTGTCTCCAGCCCGACACCCGGCACCCGGCACTGCCAGTCACACAGGGAGGCTCTGGGCGCCCGCCCCTCAGAGACTCCGTCCGGTCCCTTTCCTGGCTCCAGTACTCTGTAGGGGGCCCAGCGCCACTCTCGCCGCTCACCGCCTTCCCTTTGGAACTTTGGAGCTCTGGAACTCCGGGTCCACCCTGGCTGAGGCACTCAGCGTGAGACCCCAAGCCGGAGGACCCAGACAAGCGGAGAAAAACAGATCTGCTTAAACTGCCTCACCATTCTCCAGGCAGAGACTTCCATTGCCCCGCCCACCTATCAACAAACTTTACCTCATTTCCTAAGGCCAGATAGTGCAGCGTGCGGGGGAGTTTTGGGTCCCTGCTCCCTCCGGCCCTCTCCCAGGCTCCATTGTCTCCAGCCCGACACCCGGCACCCGGCACTGCCGGTCACACAGGGAGGCTCTGGGCGCCCGCCCCTCAGAGACTCTGGTCCTTTTCCTGGCCTAGTACCCTGTGAGGGGCCCAGAGCCACTCTCGCCGCCCACTGCCTGCCCTTTGGAGCTTTGGAGCTCTGGAACTCCGGGCCCACCCTGACTGTGGCACTCAGTGCGAGACCCCAAACCGGGGGACCCAGACAAGTGGAGAAAAACAGATCTGGGTAAACTACCTTGCTATTCTCCAGGCAGAGACTTCCATTGCTCCGCCCACCTATCAACAAACTTTACCTCAGTTCCTAAGGCAACAGCACGAAACAGGAGACAAAGCCCCACCCCTACGCTGCAACAAAAAACAAAAGGGAAAGGCTGGAATCAGAGATCACAGAAGTGACTCTAGTCTGATCGCTTATTTTGACTTATGATTTTATCATTGAAACTGTTGTGTTTACCTTCTGACTTAAACTGTTTCTTGATTATATTGGCCTGTCTCTGTGTAACTATCAGTATTCTTTAGGGAATCTTTCTTACCTGTCTTTCTTCACTTCTTCCCGGCTCTGTGTCTCTCTCTCACCTGATAGTTGGTATGTATATCTGTTTTCCCTCTCGCACTTCTCTCTTTCTATCCCCTATTGACCCCCCCTTTCTCCGTTATTTTCCTCTTTTATATGCCCCCTTTTTAAATCAAGGGACCAAGGCTGCATACTGCTGAATAGACAGACTGTAAAGCAGAGGGAAAAGTGAGCAAAGCAAGAAGACCCTCATAAGGAAGAACAGGTCATTGCAGAAGAGAAATAAAAGCAACCCCACCTTCCCTCAAAAACAGAATTGAAGAGGGGAAGGGAAAGGGGGAGAGGGAGAAAAATCTACAGAAATGAAGAAAAACCAAAAGAAGAGTATGGGTCTCTCCCAGACACCTGGGAGAGCAGACATTGAGAAAACTGACTTTGTAATGCAAACAATGAAAAGTCCCCAGAATGAAGGGTCTCAAAATGCAAATGTAGATATCAAAACAATAATGGAGAGATTAAAAAGAATTGAGGAGACACAAGAAGAAACTAGGAAGGAGCTGATATCTGAGATAACAGTAATAAAGAGTACTGTGAATGAAATAAATAACAAATTGATAAGCATGGAAAGCAGAATTACCCAAGCAGAAGAAAGAATCTCAGAGCTTGAGGACCAAAATATAGAAATAACCCAAACTCTTAAAAACACAGAAAATAAGCTCAAAATGACAGAACAAAACCTTCAAGATATGAGTGACTACCTCAAGAGGCCTAACCTAAGAATAATCGGACTCCCTGAGGCAGAAAGAGAAACAGAGACCACATTGGAACAAACTTTCCATGAGATCATTCAAGAAAACTTCCCTTATCTAATCAGTGATGCAAAAATTCAAACACAAGAGATTCAGAGAACCCCCACAAGACAACAAATGAGAAGACCAACTCCTAGACACATAATAATTCGCCTAAATAAAGTAGGCACAAAAGAAAAAATCCTAAAGGCAGCAAGAGAAAAAGGCCAGATCACCTACCATGGAAGACAATTCAGAATAGCAGCAGATTTATCTGCAGAAACCCTGCAGGCTAGGAGAGCTTGGAGCCCTATCTTCAAAGTCCTAAAAGATAAATAGTTTCAACCAAGAGTAACCTACCCGGTCAAGCTAAGCTTCATCAGTGAGGGAGAATTAAAATCTTTCCCAGATATCCAATCCCTAAGAACTTATGCTGCCACCAAACCATCTCTGCATGAAACACTTAAGAAAGTACTAAACACAGAAGAAAAGGAAAAAAGAACAGCGTTCTTCACAAGAGTACAGGGAAAAGAATAAAATATACACGAACCAACCCCAAAACCAAAAGAAAGACAAAAAAGAAAAAACCAAGTGGAAGAATACAACTCAATAAGAACTCCATGATAAGGACGAACTCTCACATTTCAATAATTAGTCTGAATGTGAATGGACTAAACGCACCACTGAAAAGACATAGAATGACAAAATGGATAAAATATCACCAGGCAACAATATACTGCCTTCAAGAGACCCATCTCACTAGAAAGGACATACACAGACTCAAAGTAAGAGGATGGGAAACAAACTTTCAGGCGAATGGAACACAAAAGAAAGGAGGAGTCGTGATCCTAATTTCAGACAAAATACCATTTAAGCTATCAAAAATTTAAAAAGATACAGAGGGCCTCTACATAATGATAAAAGGTTCACTCCATCAACAAGAAATATCTATCCTAAACATATATGCACCCAACATAGGTGCACCAACATTCATAAAGCAACTTCTAGGAAAACTGAAGAAAGACATTGATTCTAACACCATAATAACTGGAGACTTTAATACACCATTCACAACCCTACACAGATCATCAGGACAAAAAATCAGCAAGGAGATCCGGAACGTCAATGAGACTCTGGACCAAATGGACTTAATTGATACCTATAGAACACTCCATCCAAAGACCACAGAATACACATTCTACTCATCACCACATGGAACATATTCTAAGATCAACCACATAATTGGACACAAATCAGGTATAAGCAAATTTAAAAGGACTAAAATTCTACCGTGCACCTTCTCGGACCACAGTGGAATAAAAATAAACATTGACACCAACAAAGTCCCGCCAAAACTCACAAAGACATGGACACTAAACAGCATGATGCTAAATAACTCCTGGGTCAATGATGACATCAAAACAGAGATCAAAAGATACCTGGAAACAAATGAAAATGACGAAACATCTTACCAAAATCTCTGGGATGCCTTAAAAGCTGTAATAAGAGGGGAATTTATATCCCTACAAACACACATGAGGAAAATGGAAGGAATAGAAATTAACAACCTAACAAGCCACCTAAAGAAGCTGGAAAAGCAAGACCACAAAAACCCTAATTTCAGCAGAAGAATCCAGATCACCAAAATAAAAGCCCAAATCCAGGACATAGAAGACAAAAAGATAATTGAAAAAAGTCAATGAAACAAAAAGCTGGTTCTTCGAAAGAATAAACAAGATCGATGGTCCCCTAGCTAGACTGACCAAGAAAAAACGAGAAAAAAACCAAATAAGCACAATCAGAAACACAAAAGATGAAGTCACATCTGACCCTGAAGAAATACAAAAGATCACTAGAGACTACTACGTACACTTGTATGGAAACAAACTTGAAAACCTTAAGGAAATGGAGGACTTTCTGACATCACACAACCTACCTAAGTTGGAACAAGAAGAGATGAGACCCTAAATAAACCAATAACAATCAAGAAAATCGACTACGTAATAAGAAAACTTCCTACAAAAAAAAACCCTGGACCAGATGGCTTTCCAGCAGAATTCTACAAGACATTTAAGGAGGAGCTGATACCAATCCTACTGAAGGTATTCCAGGCGATTGAAAAAGATGGAACGCTCCCCAAATCATTTTACGAAACCAACATCACATTGATACCCAAGCCAGGTAAAGATCCAGCAAAGAAAGAGAACTACAGGCCAATATCTTTGATGAACATAGATGCTAAAATTCTCAACAAGATCCTAGCAAACCAAAATCAGCAATACATCTCAAAAATCATCCATCATGACCAAGTAGGCTTCATTCCTGGGACGCAAGGCTGGTTCAACATTCGTAAAACCATAAATGTAATTAAATACATCAACAGATGTCAAAACAAAAACCACATGATTATATCATTAGATGCAGAAAAAGCTTTTGATAAAATCCAGCACCCCTTCTTTATAAAAACCCTTGAACATCTAGGCATACGGGGAACATACCTCAAAATAATAAAAGCCATCTACGAGAAACCCACAGCAAGCATACTCCTAAATGGACAAAAATTAGAACCATTTCCCCTGAAAACTGGAACAAGACAAGGATGCCCACTCTCACCCCTCCTGTTCAACATAGTATTGGAAGTCCTGGCTCGAGCAATCAGAGAAGAGAAGGCAATCAGGGGTATCCAAATAGGAAAAGAGGAAGTCAAGTTATCTCTCTTTGCAGACGACATGATTGTATACCTTGAAAACCCAAAAGAATCTGTCAAAAACCTCCTTACACTGATAAAGACCTTTGGCAAAGTCTCAGGATACAAAATGTACAAAAGACAATCGCATTTCTCTACACCAATAATAAACAAACAGAACCCCAAATAAAAAACACAATTCCATTCACAACAGCCGCAAAAAAAATGAAATACCTTGGCATCTTCCTAACCAGAGACGTGAAAGACCTTTATAAGGAAAACTACAAAACACTGCTCAAAGAAATCAAAGTTGACACAAACAAGTGGAGAAATATCCCGTGCTCATGGATCGGAAGAATCAACATTGTGAAGATGTCCATCTTACCTAAGGCAATCTACAAATTCAATGCAATACCCATCAAATTACCAGCAACATTCTTCTCAGACCTAGAAAAAGCAATGCAGGAATTCATATGGAAGCACAAACGTTCAAGAATAGCCAGAACAATCCTCAGCAAAAAAAACAAAGCAGGTGGTATCACACTACCAGACTTCAAACTTTACTATAAAGCTACAATCATCAAAACAGCTTGGTATTGGTATAGAAACAGGCATATAGATCAATGGAATAGAATTGAGATTCCAGAAGCAAAACCTCAATTTCTCAACCAACTCATCTTTGACAAAGCCTCCACCACCTACCACCTATTCAGTAAATGGTGCTGGGAAAACTGGCTGACCACATGCAGAAGATTGAAACAGGACCCCTATCTATCCCCATGCACAAAGGTTAATTCCAAATGGATCAGAGACCTAAATGTAAAACCTCAAACCATAAGAACCTTAGAAAAGGAAGGAAAAACCCTCATGGAAATCAGAACTGGCGTCCAATTCCTGAACAAAACCCAAAACCCACAGCTCATAAGAGAGAAAATAGACAAGTGGGACCTTATTAAACTGACAAGCTTCTGCAAAGCCAAAGAAACCATCAAGAGAGCATCGACACAGCCCACAGACTTGGAAAAAGTATTTGCCAACTCCAGGTCTGACAAAGGCTTAACATCCTGGATCTATAAGGAACTCAAGCGTGCTGAAAAGAAAAAAAACAAACAACCCCATTATAAAATGGGCAAAAGATATGAACAGACACTTCACAAAGGAAGATATCCGAGCAGCCAACAAACACTTGAAGAAATGCTCAACCTCACTAATCATCAGGGAGATGCCAATCAAAACCACGCTGAGATACCACCTAACCCCAGTCAGAATGGCAATTATCAACAACTCAAAAAATAACAGCTGCTGGAGAGGGTGTGGTGAAAAGGGAACACTTCTACACTGTTGGTGGGAGTGTAAACTGGTGCCACCTCTGTGGAAAGCAGTGTGGCGATTCTTAAAAGCTCTCAATACCAACCTCCCATATGACCCCGTAATCCCCCTACTGGGAATATATCCTGAAGAACACAAATCACTCTATAAAAAAGATACCTGCACACGCATGTTTATCGCAGCATTGTTCACAATAGCAAGAACCTGGAAACAGCCATGCTGCCCGTCAAAAGAGGACTGGATTAAAAAATGTGGTACATATACACAATGGAATACTACGCAGCCATGAAAAAGAACAAAATCATGAATTTCGCAGCAACCTGGATGGAACTAGAGTCTATAATACTGAGTAACCTCTCACAGAAACAAAGATCCGAGTATCACATGTTCTCACTCATATAATGGACCTTAAACATCCAATGCAATACTATACGAAAATGACTGACCATACTGGGAAACTATGGTGGGGGAGGGAGATGGGATTAACAGTTGCAAATATCTGTCTGGGTACGGGGAAACATCCCATATCAACAGGGTGCCTGAATGAAACGCAGTTGTATACCTAACCCTTGAACTGTACCCCACAACTTCACAATAAAATAATTAATTAATTAATTAATTAATTAAAAAGTTAGAATGTGGAAACTCAAAAACACAGATGTGGAAGTTTGGGGAGTTTTAAAGTCAGCTTTATGTCATTTTTTGAAACAAATTGGAAAGATATTGAACTCCAGTCTCAAGCATGGATAAAATTCAATTCATCATTCAATATAGCACAACTAAATCTCTACCAAAAAATTCAATGCACAATAAAAGAATTGCTTGACAAAAAAAAAAAAACAATTGCAAAATTTTTTAAATTCAGGTGTTAAAAAGGAATTTAGAGAAATATAAAAGGCAAAAAAAGCCCAAAACAGGAAAATTAGGGAAAACAATGCAGATACACATGAATTTATTGTGTTATAAAAGGGATATTTCAAATCAATGGGACAGATTATTCAGTAACTCACGGTACCATCATGTTGGGGTATAAATAAATTTCTCTGGACAAATTCTCAAAGTGGCTAAAGTAGATATCTCTAAAGGAGAGGGGAAGTAGGTGACTTTGAAACATGAGGGCAAAGGGTGAATATTCCCTTTTGTATCTTTCTAATATCCCATCATGTCAATCTATTTTGAGGTCTGAAGGTCTGAGTTCAAATCTCAGCTCCCCTCCTCTCTAGCGCTTAATCTTGGGCAAGTTCTCGATACACTCTAACTTTTTATCTGTGAAATGGGTTGAACTTAGCCAAGTGATGCCTGGCACAGAATAAAATCTCAATAAATGCAAATTATTAGTGGAAACAATCCAAATGTCCATCAGCTGATGAATAGATAAGAAAATGTGATATGGCAATACAATAGAATACTATGCAGTCATGAAACGGAATGAAGTACTGACATCCACTAGAACATAGGTGTACCTTAAAACTGTTATGGCAAGTGACGGATACCAGATACCATTTATATAAAATTTCCAGAGCAGGCAAATCCATGAAGAATGGTGGGTGCCTGGGACTGGAGGGACCAACTGGTAACAAGCCCAGGTATTTCTTTTGGGAATGATAAAAATGCTATAGATCAGATAGTTGTGAAGATTGCAAAAACTCATGAATGTACTTATTTAATTTTTTGCCACGTAAATGATCTCAAAAATAATTTTATAAAGAAAATTACTAAAAAATGAATAAACAAAATAAAAAGTAAATTACTGATTCTCCCATGGCAATGATGCTCTGCCCCATCGTTCTCTTGCCCTCCTCCATTCCTTTCCTACTTTCTCACTGCCTCCAACTCTCCCTCCTGCTAGTGCCTCTGTGCCAATGGATGCCTTTGTCCTGAGGCTTTGGGGGTGATCCCATAAGCCTGAGCACCCATCTCTTTTATCCCATGAAAATGGATGCCCCAAACTGATTTTTCTTCTGTGCCTCAGTTGATGGTGATAGTGCAAGATGACTGCATGCCCTGTGCTTGTGGAGGGTTACATGTTGGGGGGCATCACTCAACTTAACATCTATGCCCTTTGAGAAATATGATCTTGTGTGCTGGTAACATCCAAATTCTGGGCTCTGAAAGCTAGATTGGCTGCTACAGGGCTTGAAAATGTTGAGGACTTTGGGGGTGCCACCATACACCTTTCATTGAGGCCCTGCCCCTTCACATGCTGTGTGACCCTAGCCCACTGCAGACCTTACTAGTAAAGTGACACAGTGATACTGGCTTTCCATGTGCTTGTGAATGTTAACTCAAGTAGTGGATCTAGCAGGGCTGGTCATAGTTGTTGAGCAAATTGTGATCTATATTACAGCCCCTGTTCTGGGTGGGCTTCCTGCTGTGGCAGTTTAACTCTCAAGACCCCAGGTTATCAGCTGCCCTAAAATTACTGTGGGCCCTTGCGGCCCTCCAGTGTTTTGTGTTCACCTTTTCCAGCTATAATCATAAATGTATTCAGTAGGGAATATGTCCTGAATCTTGTTTTCTAAAATACTTATCTGGTAGGCCATCCTCCATGAATTTTTTTACAACTCTTCTGGTCAACCCAGACTCAACTTGTGCCATCATCATTTGTCCAAATGTTATTCTTAAGTCCTAACCTCAGACTCTGAATCTAATTTCTGCCATTGTCCCCATTTCTGGTTCTTTTCACAAGTCCATAAAACCTCTCTCCTTTGAGTCATTCTAGTCCTTTCCCCCCAATTCTCATTTCTTTTTCCTTACTTTCCAATTGAGCTTTCAGTTTCTTTTTTTTGATGCAGCCTTTGATCCCTACCTTTACCGAAGAAAAACCACAGTTAACAGAATCTCAAAACTCAAAAGACATTCTATCCAATCATATACTGATCAATTTCTATTATGTTATTTAGTTTTATTATGTTTTAAAACATACCAAAATAAATAGAGAAACTTTTATCTGCATGTGTAGAAAACAAGCTGGTACTTAAAGTAATACTGATCATCTTGCAAGCTCTTACATTATGTAGCCATAGTACTAAGCAATTTCTATCTCTTTTTCCCTCTCAATGAAAAACTGCACCTTCCCCAAAAGATGTATTCGGCAGCGTGAAAGCTCTTGTTGATCCTGCATCTTTATGACCTTACACTCTGGCCTCAGCTCTTGTGATGGGTGTTGACCTTACTGGTTCAGGGTCATTTGATTTCCTCCATGGAATAGGTTGATGGCTGAAGTCTTGGTGGGCATATTTGTTTTGAGGCTTGGAGGACGAATGGAGCTTGATCTCAGCAGTGGAAAACAGGCTTATTGTAGAGAGAAGCGCAAGATGATGTTTTGTAGGGTACAGCTCTAAAAGCAGCAGACCACAGGATAGAAGGTTGAGCAGAAACTGCCAAGCTGAAATGAGTTACAGTGGTAGAATTTAGCTTGAGCTGGTCTGGCAGGACCCATCAAAGATGTGTTGGTAGGAGCTGGTGGGATGGATTGACTGCAGTAGGTTGAACCAAGTTAGAACCAGGGCTGGCAGGGTAAGGCACAGCAGACTTACATGTGGCCAGATACTCTGGGCATCAAGGATGTTTCAAGCTTGATGTTTATCCAGGGTTGTACAGGGCAAAGGTACCAACTTCACCTTCCCAGCTGGTGGCAACTCATACTGGGTTGGAGACAGACTTGTTTTTTCAGCACTGCCCTTTGGCTTCTGGGCTTTGACTAGCATTTATCAGGAACTCTATCCCTCACTTGGTTTATCCAGCAATGGTTTGAGAGCTGGGGTGCCTTGGTGTTTCTTGAGTTTCCAAAAGTCCAAGTGAAAAAGACTCCAGTTTTCTTCTCAGTTTTCTTCCCCAGTGGATGGAAAAACTCCACAGGCTCCAGCATATGCATGCAGAGGCAACCTCAAGGCTTTTTTAAAGGTCTCTGGGCTAAACATGGGTCTATTATTCTTCCACTTCATCTTGGTAGTAGTTGGTTGGCTCTTCTGTCTTGACTTTGTTTCCTGACTGCTTACTCTCTTCGAATTTCTTGGGGTCACTTCCTCTGGTTCTTTTGGTCTTTTTCTGTTCATGGCCTTTAGTTTTTCTAATTTGCTGGATGCAGCTTTCTGCAGTCTGCTGTCAGAATGCTTGACCCATCTGCTGGTGTCCTGTGAATGGCTGCAGCAGTACAAATAACCACTTGTGCTCTAATAGGCACTCTGATTTCTTTGGTTGGATTTTTATCTTGGGAGTACCCTTGATAGGCTTCCTGACATGATCAGTGGAACCCTTTATATCACTTGACTTTTCCTGCACCTGTTTTGCCTGGATAACTCTGATATCTTTGGCTTGTATTCCTTGGGACCTTTGGATTGGTCAAGATCTTATAAGGAATCGAAGAGTTGAGGAAGGTGATTATCCTCTGCCAGTGTGGAAATGTCTCAAAACAACCTATCTGGAGCACTGCTAGAGATGGGAGTGTTCTGAAAGCAGATATGGACGATGTGGTAAAGAGAAATAGTTCCTATTGCTAAAATTTTGCTGTAAATCCATTGGGATTATAAAATGACATACCAAATTTGAAAAGTAAATTCTGAGGAAGAAAATGCTGTTGGGTGAACTGATGCAAGTAAAGAGAAATACAACAAAGGCCTAGAGTCATTTAAGTTTATATATAATGAATGCACACAAATTACATTCCTTTTCCGTTGGAATTGGAATTACCTGATGAAGATGGCTCTAGAGATGAAAGCTACTATAAAACCAGCAACATGAAGATGAATTTGTGGTTTGGTGCCCCACCTATAGTCTTTTTGACGACTGGTATCTCCTGGTGCCAAGAAAATGACTACTTCTGAAAGGAGTTCTTATGCGTGCTTGTAAAGAGAGGTCTTTAAAATGAGTGTATTAAAATGTATGCTTAAATATGTATGTGAGGGATTCAAGTTATATTAAACATTGTTTCTTTGTTATCTATTAGTTGTGCTTATATAACTTATGTTCTAATAATTCAAAACCTTTGTTTTTGGTCCAAATGCTATTCTTAAGATTGCCGATTTGAAGTAGAATTAAATGACATAAGAAACTTTAGAACTTTGTAAATGGAATTTTGGACCTCATCATTACATATTCAGTTTCAATATTTTTTGGAAACATTGGACTATGACCAGGTACTGTTATTTTTAATAAGGTTTGAGGAATTGCATGTCACTATATTTCTTCTCTTTGTAAAACAGTCATTTAGTCATTCCCTAGACAAACTGATTGATTACTTGCTATGGGCCAGACATATATTAAGGCATCGGGCACATATCTGTGAACAAAGCAGAAGAAATTTGCCAGAATATTACAGTTTAGTGGTGAGCAAGGGAATGGTGTATACAATTTAACATCTATTTTGATAAACAGTTATCATGATAAAGTAAATTACTTAGCATATTAGAAGGTTCAGAGTACTAAGGGTGAAATAGGTCCAGATAAACATAATCATATGGAGGGGTGGCAGAAAGAAGCACAGTGAGGCAATCACAATTTTAAATAGTATGGTAAGGGAGACCCTCAGTGAAAAGATAAGATCTGAGAAAAGACTCAAAGGAGGTGAAAAGCATATTCCAGGCAGGGAATAGCAAATGTAAAGGCCCTCACTCAGGAGCTTCCTGTTTTCTTTTTTTTTTTAATTATTAATATTTTTTATTTTGGTATTGTGGGGTACAATTAAGGGTTAGGTATACAAATATGTTTCATTCAGGCACCCTTGTTGATAAGGGGTGTCCCCATCCCCAGACAGGTATTACTACCATTAATCCCACCTCCCTTCCCCTCCCTCTCCCCCCCATAGTTTCCCACCACTGTCAGTCCTTTTCTTATAGTATTACGATAGTTGTTCAAGGTCCACTTATGAGTGAGAGCATGTAATACTCAGATCTTTGTTTCTGTGAGAGGTCACTCAATATTACAGACTCTAGTTCCATCCAGGTTGCTGCAAAATTCATGATTTTGTTCTTTTTTATGGCTGTGTAGTATTCCATCGTGTATATGTACCACATTTTTTTAATCCAGTCCTCTTTTGATGAGCAGCATGGTTGATTCCAGGTTCTTGCTATTGTGAACAATGCTGCAATAAACATACGTGTGAAGGTATCTTTTTCATAGAGTGATTTGAGTTCTTCAGGGTATATTCCCAGTAGGGAGATTGCGGGGTCATATGGGAGGTCAATATTTAGAGCTTTTAGGAATCATCACACTGCTTTCCACAGAGGTGGCACTAGTTTACACTCCCACCAACAATGTAGAAGTGTTTCCTTTTCACCACACCCTCTCCAGCAACTGTTATTTTTTTGAGTTATTGATAATTGCTTTCTGAGTGGAGTTAGGTGGTATCTCAGTGTGGTTTTGATTTGCATCTCCTTGATGATTAGTGAGGTTGAGCATTTCTTCATGTGTCTGTTGGCTGCTCAAATGTCTTCCTTTGAGAAGTGTCTGTTCATATCTTTTGCCCACTTTATAATGGGGTTGTTTGTTTTTGTCTTTTCATCACGTTTGAGCTCCTTGTAGATTCAAGATGTTAAGGCTTTGTTGGGCCTAGAGTTGGCAAATACTTTTTCCCATTGTGTGGGCTGTCTCCCTGTTCTCTTGACGGTTTCTTTGGTTTTGCAGAAGTTTGTCAGTTTAATGAGGTCCCACTTGTCTATCTTAACTCCTATGGCATAAAATACCTTGGCATCTTCCTAACCAGAGATGTGAAAGACCCTTACAATGAAAACTACAAAACACTGCTCAAAGAAATCAAGGATGACATCAACAAGTGGAAAAATATCCCATGCTCAAGGATTGGAAGAATCAACATTATAAAGATGTCCATTCTACCTAGGGCAATCTACAGATTTATTACAATACCCATGAAATTACCAGCAACATTCTTCTCAAAGCTAGAGCTTCCTGTTTTCAAAGGATAGCGAGGGGGCTCAGTTTGAGTGGACTGGAGTGAGTGAGAGGGAGCATAGCAGTAAGTCATGTACTGAAGGAGGCAGCAAACCGATGCAGCCTGCTTTTTTAAATAAAGATTTATAGGAACATAGCCATGCCTATTTTATTATCTATTCAGTGTGACTGTTTTCATTCTGCAACTGCAGAGAGGAGTAGTTGAGACAGAGATGATTTAGCCCACAATGTCTAGCATATTTCCTGTATGGCTTTTGATAGGAATTATTGGCTGACATTTGATGTAGAAAGGGCCTTATGAGCCATTATAAGGACACTGGTTTTGGCTCTGAGAGAAATGAGAAGCCATGGAGGTTTGAGCGAAATAGTGACAGGATCTGACTTATGTTTTGAAAGAGTCATTATGGCTGTCACATTGACAAATTGAGGGAGAAAGTGTGAGAGAAGAAAAACCAGTTAGCAATGTAGCTCAAAAGGTGTACCAATGTTATCCCAGGATATCACAGCAAATTCAATTGGGTATATTTTAAACTTATGAAGAATTCATAGCAATACATTACATCTGTAGTGTATGAGCTTCTCCCAATATGTAGCTCACATTTTTAAATCAGGTCATGCTATGCTCCATTCAGTGGTGCCATATCTCTGTAAAGCTGGATTTTTGGCAGTAGCTATGAAAAAAAATTTATGTAAAGTACCCTATAAAATCAAAGTGAAACAGGAAATGAGCCTGGTGGTGTCTAATGTGATTCCAGGGTTTGAAACAATGTCCAGCAAGCACACATATCACATCAGTAAGTATTGTGTTTAAGAATGAAATCAAATTTTTTAGCTAATATGTATTATTTTTATATGGCTACTTAGTTGTTAGAACACTGTGAACACTGTATTAAGTTCCAGTGGCTGCTCTAACAAGTCATCACAAAATAGGTAACCTAAAAAAGGAAAAAGGTATTCTTATAGTTCTGGAGCCCAGAAGTGTGAAATCAGCATCAATGGGGAAAAATTAAGGTGTTGGAAGGGCTTTATTCTCTTCAGAGGCTCTTGGGGAGATTTTGTTACTTGTGTCATTCAACTTTTGGTGACTGCCAGTATTGTTTGACTGGTGGCTGCATCACTTCCATGTTTGCCTATGTGTTCCATTGCCTTTCACTTCTTCTATCTGTGTTCAATTTTCATCCACCTTCATTTTATAAGGACACATGTGGTTGCATTTAGGGCTCACCCTAATAATCTAGGATCATCTCCTCATCTCAAGATCTTTCATTACATCCAAAAACTTCTTTTCCAAATACAGTAACATTTAGAAGTTCCAGAGATTAGGACCTGATCTTTTTGGGTGGCTGTTAATCAGCCTACTATAGACATAAATACTTATTAAATTGTTGGCACCTAATTACTTAATACATGAAACTGTTAAGTGCTTCTTTTGGCCTCTGAGTGAAATAAGAAGGGCTTGATAAGTCTAGAATGTTTGGAAACCTCTGAGTTGTGACAAAAATATTTCAATAATCCAGGCAGGAAATGATGAGGGCTTGAACTAAAGTAAAAATTGAGGAATGTGGTTAAAAATAGAAAGGTTTTTAATGAAATTAGGACTGTTGGAATTTACTGATATTCTGGGTATGCAGTTGGGAGGGAGAGACAAGAGTCAATGACTTCAAAAATTCCTGACCTGATCAACTTGGATAATGGCATTACCACTAACTGAGATGAAGAAACATTTGCATGGATCAGTTTTGTGTGTGGAGGGGAGGAGGTAAGATTGGAGTTTCAGGTTTGTTCATGTTTTTAAAAGTAGATACAAAGAGAAGTAAAGGAGGGAAGGAAAATAACACTTTTCTGACCAAGGCCTTCCTCTGGATTCTTCACCTACCTGCCAGGGTTATTCTGCCTCTCACAGTGGCCAGGTATCTCTCAACTCACAAGCCCTCTAGGCTGTTTTAATTTCTTACTCAAGAGATGAAGTGAGCAAGTAGAGGCATAAAGTGCTGTGGTAGACAGAGGGTACTCAGGAAACTTTGGCTGACTCAGAGTCTTGACTAGTTTGAGGCAAATGGAGCTCTACTTCAGGAAACTAAAGGGCTTCTCCATTTAAAATAATTATATCCAAAACTTGAGCCCGAAATCACAAAGATGGAGGCAGTGGTGTAGTTTCAGCATCTCCCGAAATCCTGTTGTGGAAATAGATCAAACAAAACCAAAACCAGCGTAGTGTTTACCACCAAACCAGAGGAGAAGATTTTCCTTCTGAACTCCAACACATAGTCTGGGGCCAACCAATAAGCACCAGACTTGTCTGGTATGACAGAGGAAGTGGCAAACAGGAGGTCCACAAAGTGCCAGCATCTGTTCACTGGAAAGCATAGTGGGCCAGTTTGAGAACAGCAGCTGAAATTGCCAGGAGTTTTGCCCAATCCCAGACTAAGTACAGGGGCCAGAAGTAGATTCTGAAGGGCTGGAGCAGTCTAGTCCCTTGACATTCATGAGCCTGGGCCATCACAGCTACTTTTCAGGACATAGCCCCTCACAGAAAAGAAATTGCCAGGGGGAACAACAAACACAAAGGATAAAAGGGAGGGTAGCAGAGTCAGGAAATCTCATAAAGCAAGCCACTGTATTTTTTAATACTTTATTAGCAAAACAGGCTGTGTGTAGGGTCTACCACCTGTAATCCCAGCACTTTGGGTTGTTGAGGTGAGAGAATCCCTGGAAGCCAGGAGTGAGAGACCAGCGTGGACAACGTAGTGAGACCTCATCTAAAAAAAAGAGAGTTACCAGAGTGGTGGTTCATGCTGGTAGTCCCAGCTACTCAGAGACTGAGGCAGGAGGATTGCTTGAGCCCAGAGTTTGAGGTTGTACTGAGCCATGCCCATTCCACTGCATTCCAGCCTGGATGACAGAGTGAAACCCCAACTTAAAAAAACAAAAACATCTACAAAAAGACTCAAAAAAATCACAAAAGTAAATGAACATAGTTGATAATGTCTTACAAGAAAAAGCAAAAAAAAATTTTAAGCTCAAAAGAATAAAAAGGGATTCTTGAGAGATGACTAAAAAGGAAAAAGCCCCAGAACAATTAATTTTTAAAAATGCAAATATGTATAAGAATTTTAGCATAATATAAAAGGGGTATTTCAAATCAGTGGGACATATTATTCAATAACTCATGATACAAACACATTTGATTACAAATGAATAATATCTCTGGATGAATTCTCAAAGTTGCAAAAGTACCTATCTCTAAGGCAAAGTGGGTAAGGTGAAACATGGGAACAAGGGTGAAGTTCCCCTTTTGTATCTTCCAAATGTTCTGTCATGTGAATCTATTGCCTTTGAGGTCTGAATGCTTCAGTTCAAATCTCAGCTCCCCTACT
Organism: Cephalopachus bancanus; assembly: GCA_027257055.1. NCBI lineage: Eukaryota > Metazoa > Chordata > Mammalia > Primates > Tarsiidae > Cephalopachus > Cephalopachus bancanus. Next base: position 4,372,868 of record JAPVLO010000341.1, on the reverse strand, counting down.
TTCTAGCTCTCAATCTTGGGTAAGTTCTTGATATACTCTATACATCCTCAACTGTGCAATGGGATAAACTAAGCCAGGTGATGCCTGGCACAGAATAAAATCTCAATAAATGTAAATCATTAGTGAAAACAAGCCAAATGTCCAGTAACTGATAATGGATAAACAAATGTGGTATAGTAATACAATAGAATACTTTGCCATCATGGAAAGAAATGAAACACTGGCACTAGAACATTAGTATACATTTAGACCGTTATGCTAAGTAAAGGAAGCTAGATGTCAAAGGTCACAGACTGTGATTTCACTTATATGAAATGTCTAGAAAAGGCGAATCCATAGAGACTGATGGGAGCTTGGGACCGAAGGGGGAGGGAATAGGGAATGACTGGTAACAGGTCTAGGGGTTGCTTTGGGGGATGATAAAAATGATATGGATCAGTTAATTTTGCACTGCCTTTAAATATACCAAATGCCACTGAAGTGTTGTACTTACTTGAAGTGGATTTTGTTTTGTAAATTATATCTCAAAAATTTATTTTAAAATAGTAAATTACTGATTTTCCATGGTGGTGATGTGCTACCCCATCTTTTCCTTTACGCTTTCCATTTTTTTCCTGCTCTCCACCCACTGCCTCTAACTCTCCCTACCACTATGCTTTGAAGCTCCTCAAGGAGCACCTCTAGGCCATTAGACACCTGCATCCTGAAGCTTCTCGGGTGACCTAATGTGCAAGTGTGACCACCTCTCTCATCCCATGGGAATGGACACAGTTTTTCTTGTGTGCCTTGGTTGAAGGCATCAATACAAGAAGGCAGCACATGCTGGGTTCGGGAAGGGATGTGGTGGAGTCCTTCAACTTAATATTCAGGCCTTCCAAAAGTTCGGTCTTATATGCTGGTAACCTCCAGATGTACTCTGAAAGCCAGGTTACCCACTACAGGTGCTTGAAAACACTGAGGACCTCCAGGGCTCCCATAGTGCTTGCATTGAGGCCTCACTCCTTAGAATGCAGTGTGACCCCAGCTTATTCTAGAACTTCACTAGTAAAGTGGCAAAGTGATACTGGCTTTACATGTTGTTGTGAATGTTAACTCAAGTAGTGCTTCTTGCTTGTCTGGTCATCATTGTTGAGCAAATGGTGATTTATTTTCCAGCCACTGTTCTGGGTATGCCTCATACCTGTCAGTTTACCTGTGGCAGTTTACCTGTCGAGGACCCAGGTTATCAGCTGCTGTAGGATTACTGTGGGCCCTTGCCACCCCTCGGTAGATTCCCCTATGTTTTGTATTCACTTTTCCTGGCTATAATTATATATGGTTTAGGTAGCCCAAACCTACTGGAAATGTGTCCTAAATATCATTTTCTAAAATACATACCTGGTAGGCCATGAGACATAGGGCATTCTCTGTGGGAGATATTTAACAATTCTTCTGGTCACCCAGACTCAGCTTCTGCCATCCTTAACTTTGCCCAAATGTTATTCTTCAGTCCTAACCTAAGACTCTGTGTCTAACTTCTGCCATTTTCCCCATTCCTGATTTTTTTTCATAAGCCCATAAAACCTCTCTCCTGGAGGTCAGGAAAATGGCAGCCAAGCCAGTCAGACTATGCAAGCTGGTGAGCAAGTGGACATGTGAGTGGCTGACTGAGAGAGGGTTAGGGAGCTGGCAGCCAGAGCTCTCCTGATGCAGTGACTGGTGCCACAATGGCTGGGCTTGGACCTACCAATTCCCAGGAAGTAGAAGCCAAGTGCCATTTTCTTTTTCTTTCTTTTTTTAATCAACAAACCCTCCCTGGGAATAAAATGCTGGAAGAGACTGTCTAAGTGGGGGCTCATGAGCAGGTGACCAGGCCGCTGGTGCAACAGCTGGTGCTGTAGCTTCTCTACTTCATTCCTGGCTCTTCCCAGGTTGCAGAAGCTGAGTGCCATTGTTTTGTTTTTTTTTTAATGGACAGATGTTTTCCTATGAAAAGTCGGTAGGGGGTAAGTATCACCCCAGATTCTCCCTCACCATTGAAGCAGGAGAGAGAATGCTGGCTTCTGGCTTTGCCTCACCACTTCAGCGCCTGATAGAGCACTGAAGCAGGGGCTGCAGAGGGAGTCCAGAGACAAGGTCCCACGGAAGAGGACAAGAGAGGCACCCCACCACCATTTTAAAGGTGAGGCAGGAAAGTACTCCAACTTGTTCACAAAAAGCAAGAGACCCGATCTCTGTGACTGGTGGATCAACTACTCAGGAATTGATCGTGGCCCAGAGGGAATATCATGACAGCACAAACTTCAGAGGGACCTGACGAGTGCTGAGTTCCAGGTGCCCCACCCCCCTACCCTGATCCAGCCATGGGACAATGGATGTGGCCAAAAAAGGATGAGGAAGAACTCCAAAGAGGTCAGTGGTGAGTCCAGGGCTGACCTAAATCCCCTCCTTCCCAGCAATCCTCTGAATGTCAGACCCACACAGCTAGGCCACGACTGAGAGAGACAAACATAGGCAGAGCCTGGACGTCAGTCATAATAGGAGAACTCCATTCCAGGATAGGCCTGGCTGGGGCACCCCTGCGAGTACATATCTGGGGAAGAGACAATCCCGTACCTCCCCACCAGAGGAGATCTCCCTCACCATACAAGAGTGAGAGCGGAAGACTGCAGCCCCACCCACCTCCACTGCCCTTACTCCTCCTCTACTTCAGACCCTGAGGTGAGAATGAAAGAAGTGGCTCTGCAGGAGAGACCTGATTAGAGGGACAATTATAGAGCCTGCCACTAGAGGGCAGTCTTTTTAATTTGCAATTAATTTTTTTAATTTTTAAAATTTTTTTGACTGTTCATCTATTTTTAAAATATTTTTCCTTTGTGCATAAATGTGTATGTGAGGGTTTGATCTGCATCCCCCCCAAAATTTTTTTTTCTTTTTCTATTTCTTCTTTTATTTGTCCTTTTCTGTTTATGTGTGTATGTGAATGATTGAGTGTTTATCTTTCAATTTTGGTGGTTGTGTTGGTTTTTACTCTTTTGGTCTTCTGGGGTTTTTTATTTTCATTTTTTATAGTTTAAGGTATATGTGTCAATATATGTGTGAGGATTGACCTGAATCCCTTTCTTTTTCTTTTTTTAATTTTCCTCTGGCCTTTTTGTTTTTCTTCTCTATTCACTTTGTGCTAGGCATGTGTGAGTGTGTTTAGTTTTCTAGGCTTTTTGTTGTTGTTGTTTCTTTTGATTCACTTTGTTGTCATTCCAGTTTGTTTTGGGGGGGGTGTATATGTCTGTGTGTGTGTGTGTGTTCACTGCTTTTGCATTGGTTTCTGCTTTGCATCATCATATAGAGTGGTGGTTGGGAGTGGGTCTCAGGAAATACATACCACAATAAGTGAACATTGTAATTTGCAAGTAGTTTCTGACTCCCAGTGCCCCATACCCTACTTTATTCAAATTTCAAAAACTACAAGAGACAGCAAAGCTTCCCACCCACTGTCCTGTTTCAAAATAGAACTAATCCAGAGTCCAGATCAGGAAAGAATAGAGGACTGAGCAAACATCAGACGGGAAAGCCTCTCTCACTGACACTGAATAAAGAACTAAAAAGAAAAGCAAGAAATCTGTCACAAATGAAGAAAACCAAAGGAAGACATCAGGCAATTTCAAATGTATCAAAGACAAAACTCCTGAAAAATCAGACCTTGGTGCCCAAACAATGGAAGTATTAGTGAATGGCCCCAGAATATGACAGGGATTAGGGAATGAATGGAAAGAGTGAATAAGACTCAAGAAAGACAAGATACAACACTGAAAGAACTTGTAACAGAGATTTTGGCAATAAAAAACTTCATCCTGCTAGGCTCAGTGGCTCAGCCTGTAATCCTGCACCTTTGGGAGGCTGAGATGAGTGGATTGCCTGAGCCCGCAGGTTCGAGACCCACCTGGGCAACTTGGTGAGACCTCACCTCTACAATAAATCAAAATGAGCCGGGTGTGGTAGCGTGTGCCTGTAGTTCCAGCTACTTGGAAGGCTGAGGCGGAAGGATCGCCGGAGCCCAGCACGTCGAGGCTCCAGTGGCTGGGAGCGGCCACTGCACTCCAGTCTGGATGACAGAGTGAGACTCCAACTCAAAAAAAAACTTCATCCAGGAAATAAATAACAAGATGAAAAGCATGGAAGGCAGAATTAATCTAGCTGAAGAAAGAATCTCAAACTTGAAGACCAGAATATGGAATTAACCAGATCTCTAAAAAATATAGAAAGAAAACTAAGAAAGAAAGAACAAAGCCTACAAGAGATGTGCAATTATATCAAGAGTCCGAATCTATACCTGATTGGTATCCCAGAAGAAGAAAGGAAAATGGAGAACAACTTGGAGCAAGTATTCCAGAAGGAACCAAGAAAACTTTCTCCATCTCACCAGAGATGTGACCAGGCAAGCACAAGAGATAAGAGAACCCCACAAGACATCAAATGAGAAGACCAACACCTAGACACATAGTAATTTGCCTACACAAAGTAGGTGCAAAAGAAAAAATTCTAAAGGCAGCAAGAGAGAAAGGTTAGACTATCTACCAATGAAAACGAATCAGAGTAGCAGTAGACCTATCAACAGAAACACTACAAGCAAGGAGGGACTGGAGCCCTATATTCAAAGTCCCAAAGATAAACAATTTCAACCAAGAATTTCCTATCCAGCCAAGCTCAACTTCATCAGTGATGGAGACTTAAAATCCTTCCCAGACATCCAATCCCTAAGAGATTATGCAGCTTCCAGACCAGCTCTACAGGAGACACTTTAAAAAGTATTAAGCACAGATGAAACAAAAAAAAGAATGACCACAAACTTCCCAAGAGAACAGCAGAGCGCAGAATCAACAGAGAATACAACATGACAAGAAACTTAAAAACACACACATATGTCAACCCCAAAGCCAAAAAAACAAGGAAAAAATTTTATAAGACTCTAATGACAGCGATAAACTTTATCAACCTGAATGTGAATGAACTAAATGCACCACTGAAAAGACACAGAATAGCAAACTGGATAAGAAACCATGACCCAATTATTTGTTGCATTCAGGAGATCATATCACTACAAGGGATACACACAGGCTGAAAGGATGGAAGAAAAAAACCTGTTTTGAGGCTTTTTAGAGCTCTCTTGGCTAGACACAGGCTGATTTGTTTTCTGCTTCATCCAGGGTATGCTTGGCTCTTCTGCCTTGACTATGTTCCCTGACTTTTTACTTCCTTCTGATTTCTTGGAGTTGATTTCTCTGATTCTTTTAACCTTTTTCTGTCCATCACCACTAGTTTTGCTAATTCTGCTGGATGCACCTTTATGAGGTCTGCTTTCAGAATGCTTGGCCACATGCACAGGTGCCCTGTCACTGGCTGCAGAACTACAAATAACCACTTCTTCCTCTAATAGGTACTCTCATGTCTTTGATTAGATTTTAGCTAGGGGAGCACCATCGATAGGCTCAGAAGTTTTGCATTTGTTCTTCCTGACTTGATAAGCAGGACCCTTTATGACACTTGACTTTTCTGTACCTGATTCATGTTGATGATTCTGATATCTTTGGCTTTGATTCCTGTAGGACCTTTGGATTGGTCAAGATCTTTTGCGAAATCAAACAGCTGGGGAAGGTGACTATCCTCTACCAGTGTGGTGATGTCTGAAAAACTGCTGCAAGACTCAGTCCCACTTTCATGTGTCCCTTGGTCTTCAAGACTCAGGCTGTTCTTTCCCAGATTGGCATTTTCAGAACAAGGCAGCTCCTCAGGGCCAAAAGGATCGATGCAGGTCAGAAGCTGGTGAATTTCAGGAATTCCTAAAGGGGGTATTGGAGAATCTTTGTTTTTTTTTAATACATATTTTTTATTTTAAAATTGTGGGGTACAGTTAAAGGTTAGGTCTACAAATATGCATTGTGCAGGTACCCTTGTTGATGAGGTGTGCCCCTGTCCCCAGACAGATATTGACTGCCATTAATCCCACCTCCCTTCCCCTCTCTGTCCCCCCATAGTTTCCCTCCACTGTCAATCCTTTTCTTATAGTATTACAATAGTTGTTCAAGGTCCACTTATGAGTGAGAACATGTGATACTCAGATGTTTGTTTCTGTGAGAGATCACTCAGTATTATAAACTCTAATTCCATCCAGGTTGCTGCGAAATTCATGATTTTGTTCTTTTTTTTATGACTGTGTAATATTCCATTGTGTATATGTGCCACATTTTTTTAATCCAGTCCTCTTTTGATGGACAGCATGATTGGTTCCATGATCTTGCTATTGTGAACAATGCTGTGATAAACATACATGTGCAGGTATCTTGTCTATAGAGTGATTTGAGTTCTTCAGGGTATATTAGAACTTTAGAAAATGCAGGACACACCCTTATGGAATTTGGAACTGGCATCCAATTCCTGAGCAAAAACCAAAATGCACGGTCCATAAGAGATAAGATAGACAAGTGGGACCTCATTAAACTGACAAGCTTCTGCAAAGCCAAAGAAACCATCAAGAGAGCAGAGAGACAGCCCAAAGACTGGGAAAAAGTATTTGCCAACTCCATGTCTGACAAAGGCCTAACATCTAGGATCTACAAGGAATTCAAACGTGCTGAAAAGAAAAAACAAACAACCCCATTACAAAGTGGTCAAAAGACATGAACAGACACGTCTCAAAAGAAGACATATGAGCGGCCAACAGATACATGAAGAAATGTTCAACCTCACTAGTCATCAAGGAAATGCAAGTTAAAACTATACTGAGATACCACCTAACTCCAGTCAGAGTGGCCATTATCAATAGCTCAAAAAATAACAGATGCTGGAGAAGATGTGGTGAAAAGGGAGCACTTCTACACTGTTGGTGGGAGTGTAAACTAGTACATCCTCTGTGGAAATCAATGTGGAGATTTCTAAAAGCTCTAAAAATTGACCTTCCATATGACCCCAGAATCTTTGTTTTTTATTGGGATCTGGTAAGCATTCAGAGACTTGGAAATCTTGGTTTTAATCTCATCCAAATTCTTATTCTCTGTTTGTGGCTTGAAGCAGGATGCAGTGCTAAGACATTGTTAGAACTCTGGATAAGAGCTACCACTGAAATGTTCTCAAGCTCAGGTGGTGAGCTACTGTCAATTATTTACATTTATATGCTACACAGGACTTGGGAATTCTGGAGTTTGTGGCTGACCAAATGTCTGTCTTGAAGATTGCAGTTCGAGGGTAGTCACCATCTCTAGGGAGGTTTCCATTATAACAAAGCAATCAAGAGAGAAGTCAGTTCCTGATGAGTGAGATGCTCTCCCTGTGTACCAATGCAGCAATCAAGCACCTTTCAAAAGTTGGCAAGCATTTGTGACTAACTCTTCTTAGGAACCAAGTACAAGACCTTGTATTAGGAGATAGGCAGTGACTTTTGTAGTTCTAACTAGTTATCATTTGGTATCATTGTTTCTCAGTTTTCTTTGTTTCTTTGTTTTCTTTGTTTTTACTAGGGTAGTTATGAGTCAAATGCAAAGTAAAAGTAATGTTAAAGTATGAAATGTTTTATAAAGCCTAGCATTCTCATAGAGCATCCTTTCAATTCTCCACACTCTCCTTAGAGAATAAGAAGACTTCACACCATGAACTAGAACAAAGAGTTGAGCTCTTCCTCATGAAATACATAAGCAAGAACAGATCCTAAGCCTACTTGATTTGGACAGAATCTGTGAACACATGTTGTTAAATCTTGGTGTAAATTAAGCAACATTGAAATGTCACTACCACAAGAAGGATTCCAAACTGCTTTCCAAAGAGACTGAAGCAATAAATTAGGGAAGGAAATAATGACAGTGTGGTGGTATAGGGGAACTGATCAGCTAGGGTGGCAAAAAGCATGATATTCCCTGGTGTGCTTTTGGAGTTCTCTAACATGTAGATTAACAGTTCCACTTTCCCACTTATTTAGGTATTCTTGTATTGAGTCTGAGAATGGAGAGCACAGAGCAAGGGTAGTAGTTAAAATCTGGGACGTAAATTTTACCTATCTGTGCTCTCACTACTTGTCAACTTCAGATTTTCACCTCCTAGTGAATGCTGAGTTTATTTCAGTCCCTTCTTGCTGCTCGTACTCCCCTTGTAAACTTGTTTTTGTGATGGGTTGAGCAGACACAGAGTAGTAGATGTCAGAGGTGGAGACTAGTGGCAGGATATTTGTGAGCTGAATGTCCTTTAGCACTGTCATCTTTTGTGGTTGAGGAATACAGGTGCTGTATCCTGGGTATGACACAGAGCCATAGGATTGTAGATGGGGGCAAGTTCTCCAGACAGTAGAGGCTCCATTGTGCCTGGATTGTAGTAATAGATCTGGCCACCTTCCTGATAGGGAAGTGACAGTCTATGTTCCTGATTTAGAATTTGCGATGGTGTCCCCTGAAGAGGCATTGCAGACTGCGATGGTTACTGAGGGACCAAGGGACCATGACATTAGCATGTGTAGTTTGTCATAATGGGCTGTCATAGACATGGAAGGACCAGCTGTGTCCTGGCCAGTGACAGTTATAATGAAGTCACTGAGTGAAGAGAACTTTCTTCAGTGCTTCTTGTGATATCCTACTCAAAACTGCCTGGACAAGAGACAGCTGAAGTGGAGATCTGGCTGTGGCCAGCAACCCCAAACAGTTTAGTTGTGCTAGAGTGTTGGTAAAGGTAGGCACACTACCCATGAGTGGGTGGCAAAAGGATGCCAGAGATGGTTTACAATAGCCATGCTGAATTGACTGCTGGAGCAGAGACTGGAGAAGTTGCAGACACACTCTGTTAGGGAAGCTGCATTGCTTACTACAAGAAGAGAAAGCTGCATAAAATTTGCAGTTCTAAGTAAAGTTGAATTTGGGGCATTTTCTGTAGGAAACGAGATGAAAAACCAATAAGAGTACAAAATTTCCACTATCATTGAGAGACAGCGTTATCTTAAGATTATTTCAATCTGTAAGTCTCTAACACCGATATTCACTGAGAAACTCCAAGGTAAACAGTTTTTGATAGATGTAAGTACTGGAGCAGTTTGGTCTTCTTCTGAGAAACTGATTTTGCATGCAACTTTGGCACAAATGTACACATGACGTAAGTGATCTTTTTAATGCATTGTTCCTAGACTATGAGCCACTTACTCCCTGCCTTATCTTTCCCCCAAACCTGTACTAGTATTCACTTGTATTTCCTACCATTGAAGCATTTTAGAACTAGAAGTTCCATATACACTTCTATTTTAAGAATTTTTTTAATGAGTGAGAAAATGGGCTGAGAAAGATCAGATTGACCTAAGTTTAATGTATCATTGCCATCTTATAGAACCTGACTCCCTTACCAGGACTCTGCTCTGAGAAAAGATCAGAAACTGGGAGAGACAGAACTTTCAATATTGTCATTTTTTGGTCTGTTAGACAATAGTAGCGGCTGTTACCATTGTAATTGTTAGTGTATCATTTTGTTTGTGCAGGTTGCTTGTAATTTCCTAGAGTTCACATTTAACCCAGGTTACTTCGTGACTCTAAAGTATCTTTATTTACCCAATTCAAGACTGGATTCTAATCCTAGGTCCAAGTGACTGCCTGAGAGTTTCTCAAGAAATGCTGTTTGAAAGAAATAAAAATTCAAGCTCTGAGCTTAAGGTACCCATTTATAAAATGGTTGTTATAATAATAATCATAACTTATACACAAATAAAAGTGATGTATATGATTTATATAAAGGAATATATAGTAAGTTTTGAAAAGACAAAAGAGAAAAATTATGAAAATGTTTAGGACATCATGGAACAAAAAAGAATATATGGGCCGGGCTTGGTGGCTCAGCCTGTAATCCTTGCTTTGGGAGGCCGAGGTGAGTGAAATGCCTAAGCTCGAGGGTTCAAGACCCACCTGGGCAACTTGGAGAGACCTCATCTCTACAATAAATAAAAAAATTAGCCAGACGTGGTGTTGCACGCCTGTAGTTCCAGCTACTTGGAAGGCTGAGGCAGAAGGATCACCAGAACCCAGCAGGTCGAGGCTGCAGTGGCCGGTAAGGACCACTGCACTGCAGTCTGAGTGACAGAGTGAGACTTCAACTCAAAAACAAACAAACAAAAAGAATATATGGCTATCAATGAAAATCAGGGTATGTAGCAAGTATTAAAATATACAAAGTTACTAATTATTATAGTTTTGTTATTTATATATGCAATATTATGAAATTTAATATCTACTCTGTTTAACCAAGAAACAGCTCACAAGAAGATGATTTGGAATGAATTTCTAACCAGAGTGTAGACAGGAAGCTATATTAGTAGAAAGTATGTAGCAAGTAGCCAAATACAGTAAATATGAATGTATAGGTAGCCATAATATATGTAGACAAATGTTTCAATAAAAAACAAAGCAGAGAGGAAAACAATAAGTGTAAAGGAATATTACTACTTTGCTCATTCATATTTCTCTGAATATTACACACGTGAATGATATTAAACCAAGTAAAAATTAATATTTTAGTTAATAGCTCCATAATCTAAAATGAGCACTTGAAAGGTATTATGAAGGTTTTTATATTCTCCAAATATAGATTATAACCATCTGTAATGTTCAGGAAAATGTCATTCCCAAATTTAAAAACAAACATCACTGCTCTAATCCAATTAAAACACAATTTATAATGTGGGAAAACCCAAAGAATTCCAGAACATTGTTTTAGGTAAGTGTAGAATTTCTAGAGATGTGACTTTTTATTCTTCAGTGGGTCTTTTTTTTAATTTTAGGTCTAAAAACAGTTAATTGTTAATTACTATGTATTTTTTTAGGGAAGAAAATAATTGTGAAGATAAAAAGCAACCTTTATGTGAAACCTACTTATCACACATCATTTTTTCCAGGCATTTATGTTAGGAGATTATCTCAATGTTTCTTATAGATGTTCATTATTATAATTAATAGTTATTCCTATTTTTATGTTATATTTCACATTATATAATATTATACACTTATAATTATATGTTACATATCCAGTTAATATCCTTGAGGGAAACTAAAAGGAACATCTAGTTTGAGCAATTATAGTTACTCTGAAGCCATTTCAGTGGCTGTGATGAGGGAATTTACTGCAGCTTTTAAGGACCAAAGGAAGGGATTAAAGATCTCCTTTTGTAACTTGGTTAAAGAACAAGATGAAGTTCATTGAGTGCACCTCTTAGGAAATTATGTGTGGTCCTAGACTTTTTTAGTTTCTTCTCCTTGAATCCTTCTTTCCTTAGACTGGGCCAGGCTGGACTTGCATCTCTCTTCTGCTCTTTTTTAGCCCTGATTCTTAGGCATTGTTTCTGAGATAGACCTTGATCTAGTCTTCTTACAATAATGGGTGTTACTTCCTGTTAACTTCCAGAGCAAGAGTCTTCTTTCCACTAATTTTTTAAAACATTTTTCCATGTTTAAAAAAATTCTGCCTACTAGAAGCAAATACTAGAGTGATGTGGATGACAGCTACTTCCAAACATTCCCTCTTTAGACATTTGGTCGAATCCCTTTGCCCATAATTTTCTACCTCTGGCTCTCTAGGCCATGCAGAAACTCTACCGTCCTGCTCCTTTATATATAAAAGGCATACAGGATACGTTCTCTCTTCTCCCATAATTTACTATAACCTTCTCCCCTTTGCCACCAGCCACTATAAAATAATGTGTGTCTAGGATTCACTGTCTGTCATGCTTGGGTGCAAGACCAGGAAAAATGTAGAGAATAGTTAGTGAAAGATGAAGACATTAGTGGAGAAAAGGGAATAGACAAGGTGAGAGTATAGGAAATAAGAGATTCATGTGGATTTTTTAATATCTGTGAGAAACAAATTCACACACTCATTTTGTATTAACTGAGTAGACAATACAGTATCTTTAATGGAGCCACATAGTGCAGAAGCTGCTGGGAATTCTGTACCTGAAGAGAATAATCTTAAACATACTTTCTCATTTTGTATCATGTCCTGTTTCTTCATTTATGTCATTCACTAATGTGTATGTAGAATATAGACTGCTTTGAAACGCTGCGGTTTTTCTGCGTGTCTTTTTTTTTTCTTATCATGTATTTACAGAATCCAACATTATAAGACATTTTACATGTTTTTTGCTTGATGATTGTGTATTTTGAAGCATCATGAGCTTACTTGATCTGATGGGTTTTGTGAAAGAAATGAAAAAGGAGTCTGAAAAAAGACATGGTAGCTAGTTGTATTGTACAACAAGCACAAGGAATAGATGTCTGTAGTCATCCAGACGTGTCCAGGATTGACTTTGTTGTTGTTCGTTAGTGCTTTTCTCACTAAGTTCTCTTATAACTGTGATAACAAGCATTAGGGTTGAGTTGCTAATTAATTATATGCAGACTAAGTTGGTTTGGGGAATGAAATGTTACATTTAGTGTAAGACCTATATAGTTTGGGGAGGCTATAATTATTTCCCTTGGTGGGAAACTTTTAGGGATGTCTAGACCAATTTGTCTAGGTACTTTTCTAGTGCCAATGAATAGGTAGTGCATGATACATGATTCCAAGAGCCAACAAGATAATCTCCAGATGGGACCACTAAAGACAAATACTGCTTTTTTTACCTATTTTTCCATCTCTTCCAATAATAATTCTAGTGCTTATTTATGAGTTTCTTCATTGGTTGTGTGGGAGGGTATTTCATATCTGAGAAGAAATTGTAAAAGTGTGGCATAGAGATAGGCTTAAGTTACATGATATGTTTCCAATTTTTTTTTTTTGTAGAGGTAAGCTTCATACCACAAACCAAACAACCTACTTCCACGATACTAGTCTGTAATGTGAGGCTAACAACATTAACCAAATATCTATAAGCCAGACCAGTCTCTGTTTTCTCTATATTGCCATGAGTCAAGGGAATACATAGCTACTACAAGTTAGGGTGGTTGGTATAAGAAGGGAAGGAGTGTGGTGAGATCATTCCTGATAGCAATAAAATGTTCACATAGCAAAATATTCAGTTCTCACATTCAAGTCTACTGAAGACAAATGCTTATTATAGTTTGGCCTGTTCTGGTCCCCAGCCACTAGAAGTATTTTCTTTCCACAATTTCACTATAGGCCACTTAACTCTAGCCTATAGTGTCAGCATCAGCTTAAACTCTAAAATGCATCTTCAAGCCGGGCTCAGTGGCACAGCCTGTAATCCTGTGCCTTTGGGAGGCTGAGGTGAGTGGATTGCCTGAGCCTGTGGGTTCGAGACCCGCCTGGGCAGCAAGACCTCATCTCTACAATAAATCAAAAAATCAGCCAGGCGTGGTATTGCATGCTTGTAATTCCGGCTACTTGGAAGGCTGAGGCAGAAGGATTGCCAGAGCCCAGCAGGTCGAGGCTGCGGTGGCTGGGAGCGGCCACTGCACTCCAGTCTGGACGACAGAGTGAGACTCCAACTCAAAAATAAAATAAAATAAAAATAAAAATAAAAAATGAGCTGGGCGTGGTAGCGCACACCTGTAGTTCTGGCTACTCGGAAGGCTGAGGCGGAAGGATTGCCGGAGCCCAGCAGGTTGAGGCTGCGGTGGCCAGGAGCGGCCACTGCACTCCAGTCTGGGTGACAGAGTGAGATTACAACACAAAAAAATAAAAAATAAACTAAAATGCATCTTCAGTGTAGGAGGAGGTACCTAATGAGCTTAAGTCCAACATTCTGTAACAGCATAAAGTTTCACCATGACCTAAAGTCTGATCTACAGTAATGGTGTTGTGTTTTCACAGAGACCTACCCCTTATATGTGAGACCCATCAGGATGACTAGGACATATGTTGGTGTAATATATCCAGTCCTTTTACCCCTAAGGCCCTTCCTTACTCTCTGTATACTCTCTTTTTGGCTTTATTAATGATTGGAATCCTTTAAATCCCTACATGGTACCTGTGGCCCTACCAGAGACTTGTAGATTTGTTAGTATCAACTGATGAGCTGTTTGGTGCGGGGTCCCGCCCCACAAGGGTCGTGAGATATGTTGAAGGAGAGACAGATAGGCGACGATGACGATCATATACCGGACACCTGCTTCTTGAACAGATGACAATTTAATGCTAGTTAATACAGAGCTTTTATACTATTTTTGAAGGGGCAAGACAAAGAAAACTCTTTCACATACATATCTTTTAAAAGTTACCAGCTAGTGGTCTTAATAGCAAACAAACCAAGATTCCCAGTGTCTTTAGTAGCAAATAAGCCAGGAATCTCATAGGCATTAGACAAGTCTTATTCATAAAGCCAACAATGACACTCTCAGTCCAATGTTCCAAATTACAAATGTTTCAAGAAAGTTTCTTTAAGTGTGTATTTCTTTATGTGTCAGGAATATTCTCATCTTAGGCTCTTATGTTCTTCAGAGTCCTGTGATCGCCTCCCTTGTCCAGATGTCCTTGTTACTTTTCTCTTATCTTGCAGTGCTTGTTTCTAAAGAGAACTCAAAAGAAGCTTTTAGTAATGTTTCCCAGGCCCCTCAAGGTTACTTTCTGTTTTAGCTGATCTTTCATAAAAGTGTCTGATTATTATATTATGAGTTCAGAGAAAACCTACTCTATAAATGTTAATTTAGAGTTATAAGTTTATAGTTTTAATTATAGAATTAAGTAAAAACCTTAACATTAATCTTTATCCTAAGTTAGTGAAAACTGTGTTATAAATCACCTACATAACTTCTAGATAAGTGTTAGAACTTACAATGAATTCATAATGAACTTATTATAAACTTGTGCTTCTAAAAATCCTTATGTCTAAACACTAAACTGCATAGTCCTAAATCAAATGAGTGGATATACTTATATCATTTATTACTTAAGCAATATCTAGTAACTTATAACCAAGTGAGAGAAAGCATTCTTGATGTGCTTCAGAGTTTAACCCTTGCATATGTTAGAAAAGGCCAAGTGGCATAGTGGGAAAAATGGAAAAATAAACCATGATATTTCCAGGTCAGCTGTGATTCTTTGCATAAACATGCCATCCTCTTCTTCCACGACTGCACAGAATTTCTTCAGCTGTATCAACAGCAAAGATGGAAGACAGAAAGGCCTCAGCTGCCTGGGCTCGCTTTGCGGCCAGGGGTCCTCAGTGCACCTGGACTTTGTCATCAGGCAGACCTCCAAGGCTGGCTCCCAACAGTTTGGTGCTCCAAATATCCCTTGTCCCTATAATTTTCATTCTGGTTTACTATGTACCTTTGAAGGCATTCTTCTACCTCTTGTTGAACTCATTATCTTTCTCATCCAAAGAACTACCCTTCGTCAGTCCCCATACTTTCTAGAAACAATATTCTGCCTAGGTCTACATTTACTTGTGTCAACTCTAACTGAGATTGTTCTTTTTTTATCAATATTTTTTATTATGATATGGTGGGGTACAGTTAAGGGTTAGGTATACAAATACGTTTCATTCAGGCACCCTGTTGATAAGAGGTGTTCTCCCTTCTCCAGACAGATATTTGCAACTGGTAATCCCATCTCCCTCCCCCCCAATAGTTTCCCACTACTGTTAGTCATTTTCTTATAGTATTACATTGGATATTCAAGGTCCATTATATGAGTGAGAACGTGTGATACTCGGATCTTTCTTTCTGTGAGAGGTCACTCAGTATTATAGACTCTAGTTCCATCCATATTGCTGTGAAATTCATGATTTTGTTCTTTTGTATGGCTGTGTAGTATTCCATCGTGTATATGTACCACATTTTTTTTTAATCTTTTTTTTTTTTTTAATTGTGAAGTTGTGGGGTACAGGTAAGGGTTAGGTATACAATTGCATTTCATTCAGGCACCCTGTTGATATGGGATGTTTCTCCATACCCAGACAGTTATTTGCTACTGTTAATCCCATCTCCCTCCCCCCACCATAGTTTCCCAGTGCAGTCAGTCACTTTCATATAGTACTGCATTGGATGTTTAAGGTCCATTATATGAGTGAGAACATGTGATACTCAGATTTTTGTTTCTGTGAGAGGTCACTCAGTATTATAGACTCTAGTTCCATCCAGGTTGCTGCGAAATTCATGATTTTGTTCTTTTTTAAGGCTGCGTAGTATTCCATCGTGTATATGTACCACATTTTTAAAATCCAGTATTCTTTTGATGGGCAGCATGACTGTTTCCAGGTTCTTGCTATTATGAACAATGCTGCGATAAACATGCGTGTGCAGGTATCTTTTTTGTAGAGTGATTTGTGTTCTTCAGGATATATTCCCAGTAGGGGGATTGCGGGGTCATATGGGAGGTTGATATTTAGAGCTTTTAGGAATCTCCACACTGCTTTCCACAGAGGTTGCACTAGTTTACACTCCCACCAACAATGTAGAAGTGTTCCCTTTTTGGCACACCCTCTCCAGCAGCTGTTATTTTTTGAGTTGTTGATAATTGCCATTCTGACTGAAGTTAAATGGTATCTCAGTGTGGTTTTGATTTGCATCTCCCTGATGATTAGTGAGGTTGAACATTTCTTCATGTGTTTGTTGGCTGCTCGAATGTCTTCCTTTGTGAAGTGTCTGTTCATATCTTTTGCCCATTTTATAATGGGGTTGTTTGATTTTTTATTTTCAGCACATTTGAGTTCCTTGTAGATCCAGGATGTTAAGCCTTTGTCAGACCTGGAGTTGGCAAATACTTTATTCCAGTATGTAGGCTGTCTCCCTGCTTGCTGGATGGTTTCTTTGGCTTTGCAGAAGCTTGTCGTTTTAATAAGGTCTCACTTGTCTGTCTTCTCTCTTATGACCTGTGGGTTTCGGGTTTTGTTCAGGAATTGGTGGCCAGTTCCGATTATCCATGAGGGTATGTTCTTCACTTTCTTTTTTTGTTTGTTTGTTTTGAGTTGGAGTCTCACTCTGTAGCCCAGACTGGAGTGCAGTGGCCGCTCCCGGCCACAGCAGCCTCGACCTGCTGGCTCCAGCAGTCCTTCCGCCTCTGCCTTCCAAGTAGCCAGAATTACAGGCATGTGCTGCCACGCCCGGCTGATTTTTTGATTTATTGTAGAGATGAGGTCTTGCTGCCCAGGCGGGTCTCAAACCCGCGGGCTCAGGCAATCCACTCACCTCAGCCTCCCAAAGGCGCGGGATTACAAGCTGAGTCACCGAGCCCAGCTTGTCCTTCATTTTCTAAGGTTCCTATGGTTGAGGTTTTACATTTCGGTCTCTGATCCATTTGGAGTTAACCTTTGTGCATGGGGATAGATAGGGGTCCTGTTTCAATCTTCTGCATATGGTCAGCCAGTTTTCCCAGCACCATTTACTGAATAGGTTCTCCTCTCCCCATTGGTAGGTGGTGGAGGCTTTGTCAAAAATGAGTTGGTTGAGAAATTGAGGCTTTGCTTCTGGAATCTCAATTCTATTCCATAGAATATGCCTCTTCCTGTACCAGTACCAAGCTGTTTTGATGATTGTAGCTTTATAGTAAAGTTTGAAGTCTGGTAATGTGATACCCCCTGCTTTGTATTTATTGCTGAGGATTCTTCTGGCTATTCTTGGATGTTTGTGTTTCAGTATGAATTCCTGTGTTGTTTTTTCTACGTCTGAGAAGAATGTTGCTGGTAATTTGATGGATATTGCATTGAATTTGTAGAATGCCTTAGGTAAGATGGACATCTTCACAATGTTGATTCTTCCAATTCATGAGCATGGGATATTTTTTCACTTGTTTGTGTCATCTTTGATTTCTTTGAGCAGTGTTTTGTAGTTTTCATTGTAAAGGTCTTTCACATCTCTGGTTAGGAAGATGCCAAGGTATTTCATTTTTTGTGTGTGGCTATTGTGAAGGAATTGTGCTTCTTATTTGAGTTTCTGTTTGTTTATTATTGGTTTAAAGACATGCAATTGTCTTTTGCACATTTATTTTGTATCCTGAGACTTTGCCAAAGGTCTTTATCAGTGTAAGGAGGTTTTTGACAGATTCTCTTGGGTTTTCAAGGTACACAATCATATCATCTGCAAAGAGAAATAACTTGACTTCCTCTTTTCCTATTTGGATACTCCTGATTGCCTTCTCTTCTCTGATTGCTCAAACCAGGACTTCCAATACTATGTTGAACAGGAGGGTGACAGTGCGCATCCTTGTCTTGTTCCAGTTTTCAGGGGAAATGGTTCCAATTTTTGTCCATTTAGGAGTATGCTGGCTGTGGGTTTCTCGTAGATGGCTTTTACTATTTTGAGGTATGTTACCCGTATGCCTAGATGTTTGAGGGTTTTTATCAAGAAGGGATGCTAGATTTTATCAAAAGCTTTTTCTGCATCTAATGATATAATCAAGTGTTTTTTGTTTTGACATCTGTTGATGTATTTAATTACATTTATGGTTTTATGAATGTTGAACCAGCCTTACATCCCAGGAATGAAGCCTACTTGAACATGGATGATTTTTGAGATGTATTGCTGAATCCGGTTTGCTAGGATCTTGTTGAGAATTTTAGCATCTATGTTCATCAAAGATATTGGCCTGTCGTTCTCTTTCTTTTTTGGATCTTTACCTGGCTTGAGTATCAGTGTGATGTTGGCTTCATAAAATGATTTGGGGGGAGTTCCATCTTTTTCAGTTGCCTGGAATACCTTCAATAGGATTGGTATCGGCTCCTCCTTAAATGTCTTGTAGAATTCTGCTGGAAAGCCATCTGGACCAGGGCTTTTTTTTTGTAGGTAGTTTTCTTATTATGTAGTCAATTTCCTTGATTGTTATTGGTCTATTTATGGTCTCAATTTCTTCTTGTTCCAACCTAGGTAGGTTGTGTGTTGTCAGAAAGTTCTCCATTTCTTTAAGGTTTTTAAGTTTGTTTCCATACAAATGTACGTAGTAGTCTCCAATGATCTTTTGTATTTCTTCAGGATGAGATGTGACTTCAACTTTTGTGTTTCTGATTGTGCTTATTTGGGTTTTTTCTCTTTTTTTCTTGGTCAGTCTAGCTAGGGACCATCGATCTTGTTTATCCTTTCGAAGTACCAGCTTTTTGTTTCATTGATTTTTTTTGTATTATCTTTTTGTCTTTTATGGATTTGGGCTTTTATTTTGGTGATCTGGATTCTTCTGCTGAGATTAGGGTTTTTGTGGTCTTGCTTTTCCAGCTTCTTTAGGTGGCTTGTTAGGCTGTTAACGTGTTCCTTCCATTTTCTTCATGTGCATTTGTAGGGATATAAATTCCCCTCTTACTACAGCTTTCATTGCATCTCAGACATTTTGGTAAGATGTTTCTTCATTTTCATTTGTTTCCAGGTATCTTTTCATCTCTGTTTTGATTTCATCATTGAACCAGGAGTTGTTTAGCATCATGCTGTTTAGTGTCCATGTCTTTGTGGGTTTTGGGGGAACTTGCTGGTGTCAGTGTTTATTTTTATTCCACTGTGGTCTGAGAAGGTGCATGGTAGAATTCCAGTCCTTTTAAATTTGCTTATGCTTGATTTATGGCCAATTGTGTGGTCGATCTTAGAATACGTTCCATGCGGTGATGAGTAGAATGTGTATTCTGTGGTCTTTGGATGGAGTGTTCTGTAGGTATCAGTTAAGTCCATTTGGTCCAAATTCACATTGATGTTCCGGATCTCCTTGATGAATTTTTGTCCTGGTGATCTGTCTAGGGTTGTGAGTGGGTATTAAAGTCCCCAGTTATGATGGTATTAGAGTCAGTTTCTTTCTTTAGTTTTCCTAGAAGTTGCTTTATGAAAGTTGGTGCATCTATGTTGGGTGCATATATGTTTAGGTTAGATATTTCTTGTTGATGGATTGAGCCTTTTATCATTATGTAGTGGCCTTCTGTATCTTTTTTTATTTTTAATAGCTTGAATGGTATTTTGTCTGAAATTAAGATCTCTACTCCTCCTTTATTTTGTATTCCATTCGCCTGAAAGTTTGTTTCCCATCCTCTTATTTTGAGTCTGTGGGTGTACTTTCTAGTGAGGTGAGTCTCTTGAAAGCAATAGATTGTTGCCTGATGATATTTTATCCATTTTGCCATTCTATGTCGTTTCAGTGGTGCATTTAGTCCATTCACATTTAGGATAATAATTTAAATGCAAGAGTTGATCCCTGTCATAAGGTTCTTACAGAGTTGTTGTTCCTGTTTGTTTGTTGTCTTTCTTTTGGTTTTGGAGTTGGTTCATATGTGTTTTTAATCTTTTGCCTGTACTCTTGTGAAGAATGTTGTTCTTTTTTCCTTTTCTTCTGTGTTGAGTACTTTCTTAAATGTTTCTTGTAGAGATGGTCTGGTGGCAGCGTAGGTTCTTAGGGATTGGATATCTGGAAAAGATTTCAATTCTCTCTCACTAATGAAGCTTAGTTTGGCTGGGTAGGTTATTCTTGGTTGAAATTGTTTCTCTTTTAGAACTTTGAAGATAGGGCTCCAGGCTCTCCTAGCCTGAAGGGTTCTGTGGATAAATCTGCTGCTATTCTAATTGGTCTTCCCTGGTAGGTAGTCTGGCCTTTTTCTCTTGCTGCCTTTAGGATTTTTTTTTTATAGCTACTTTGTTTAGGCAAATTATTATGTGTCTGGGAGTTGGTCTTCTCATTTGTTGTCTTGCAGGGGTTCTCTGAGTCTCTTGTGCTTGAATTTTATCATCACTGATGAGATGAGGGAAGTTTCTTGAATGATTTCATGAAATGTTTCTTCCAGTGTGACCTCTGACTCTCTCTCTGCCTCAGGAAGCCCAATTACTCTTAGATTGGGTCTCTTGAAGTAATCATTCTTCTCCTGAAGGTTTTGTTCTGACTTTTTAAGCTTCTTTTCTATGTTTTTGACAGTTTGGGTTACTTCTGTATTTTGGTTTTCAAGTTCTGAGATTCTTTCTTCTGCTTGGCTAATTCTGCTTTCCATGCTAATTAGTTTGTTATTTATTTCCATCACAGTATTCTTTACTGCTGTCATTTCTGACATTAGCTCCTTCCTATTTTCCTCTTGTCTCTCCTCAATTTTTTTAATTATCTCTATTAATTCCTTGATGTCTGGGTTTGTTGCTTTTGCCCAGTCATTCTGGGGGCTCTTCATTGTTTGTGTTCCGAAGTCTGTTTTCTCAGTGTCTGACCTCCCAGGGGCCTGTGTGAGCCCTGTGTTCTTCTTTTGGTTTTTCTTCATTTGTGCAGATTTTCCCTCCCTACTTTTCCCTTCCCTCCACTTCTCCGTCTTCTTTAATTCTGTTATTCAGGGGTGGAGGGGTTTCTTTTACTTCTCTTTGTTCAATCTCCTATTCTTCCTGATGTATTTCCTCTTGCTTTTTTCAGTTCTGGTGTTGGACTGTAGGTTGAGGGCAGCCCTTTTTGTAGTTTTGGGATTTAATTAAAGGGGGAGCTGTGATTCAAAATCTCTCTGCAGATCCTGGTGTTCACCAACAGCCATATGGATAGTCTGAAACCCACTTCCCACTGCCTTGGAGTCTGTCCATGCAGTGGGGTTGTAGGTTTACTCCCTGAAAGCAAAATGAGGTTAACAGAGGGGAGAGAGTGGAACAGGCAGTGGGGGAGGGGAGGTGGAGAGAGAGAGGAGTGAGAGGGAAAACAGTTGAGTCTACCACTGGTAAGTGAAAAGAAACACAAGGACTGAAACAAATGTAAAGAAAAACAATAACCATGACTGAAAACTAACCAACAACCATATAAAAACCTAAAACATACAATGTTGCTAACGTACACACTGATCAACCTCCTTATTGGTGTGCTATTCCTTTATACCAATATGGGATTTACAGAAAAATAAGAAAAAAGGAAAAGGGGGGGGAAGAAAAGAAAAAAAAAGGGGGGGATAGATTAAAGTCAGTAGACTTAACAGAACCAGTCAAGCACACTCTGAGACTTTTCCTTTAAGTCCAGTGTCCTTTCAGCTCTGCTTTCTAGCTGTCTTTGCAGACTGGTAGAATTGTTCACCATTAGGGTCAGTTGCCCCTGGCCTGCTGTGAAGAACAGTTCAGATATGGGCCCCCTGCCCAGTCTATCACTGAGATCTGGCTTTTTCCATTTTTCAAGCGGGATGAGCCTCTGCCATTCCCATTTTGATGTTATTATCTTGGTTCCGCAGCAGGTGGTGCTATCCCGTGCTACAGTCCAGAGGGGAGGGAGCCTGCTGTGGATCCGCAAACTGCCGCGGCAACTTCACCGGGGTAGTTCCACAGGCCTTTCTCCAGGCTAGGGGCGTGGTGTGGCACCGGGGATCTCAGAAGATCTGGCTTGCAGGGCTTCACGATGTGAAGTCGTGGGTTTCTTCAGGTATAAGCTGGGAATGACCGCAGCGGTGGTATCCGCAACTGCAGGAGCAGCCCAGTCCTGCGCAGCAACTATAGGAGCAGCCCGGTTCCTCGTGATATCTGAGTAGCGACCATGGGTGACAGTGGCGGCTGAGCTCCCTGTGAAGAGCAGGCTGCAGAAGATGGGACCTGCAGCCCCTGGGAGAGAACTAGGGTCTTTATGGGTATTCTCTTTCGCAGAGGGTTTCACAGACCCTGCCCGCCTGTCTCCAACTTTCCAGAAGTCCCCTGAGCTTGTTCTTACCCAAGTTTCTGTGTTTAGAATATGAAAAGCATAAGACATATGTAGCTTTTCTAGCTTCACATTTTGTGTCTTGTCGTATCTATAGACACTTGTACCATATTTACTTTTTGGCCAGTATACACTTACTAGATTCCCCTAAATTCCAAAAGAATATTTTATAATTTAATATCAACTTTGAATGCGCCTAATCATAAGATGCAAATTATGTTATGCTAACTTGTCTTTTCTTTTCCAATTAGCAATTTACAAAAATTGACACATTTTTAACTATATGGAAATTTTCAGAATTGTAGATGCCTGTGGATTTAAAATATATTAGAATATGACTGTCTCAAAAATGTTAATAAAGGCAATGGTCTTTTTACCCACCTGTTCATTCATTTATTTATTCTGTAACTGATCTTTCTGATTCTGTTTACCCAGTTCTTAAATGGTTGTGAAGATTACTAAGAATATATGTAAATTACTTTCATAAATTATAAACTGAAACACAAGTTATGTAAAAATCTGGTATTTTAATAACTTACAATTGAATATGGAATTTAGTACTCTATTCTGCATTTAGATCTACTGTAGTTCATGCTGTCCTTTGCTGTTCCACTTGTAGCAGAATTCAAAGTTTTTCTCATAGGAACAGATCTTTCTTTCTTTTACCATGTGGAAATGTTGAACTTGAGCTCCACTCTTAGTTATTTTTTGTTACTTGCTCTTACATAAGCAGTATGCCCACCTCTAGCATGATACCTAGTATGTGATAGGAACTCAGCAATAGTTTTGTTGTGATGGGAGCTTATGTTGCTAAAATATTTTTTGGAGGGTAGTCAGGCAGTGTCTTTAAAATTTTTAAATTTGTATATCTTTTATTTCAGAAATTCTTCTAGGAATTTAGATATATTATGTAGTATAAGATATTTACATGCCAGCACTGCTTTTTGTTTCTTTGTTTTGTTTTAGTTAAACAATACCCCTGAAGACATCTAAATGTGCATCAGTATTGGACTGGGTACATAAATTGTGGTATTTTTTATTAAATTACTTACAATCAACGAAATGCTCTATAGTCATTCAAAACCTAGAAAGGATGTAAGCATAAATTCACTGGAAATATAGTGTTGAAGATATAGTCTAGTATATATAGAGTATGCTGCTTCTGTATAAAAGTAGAAGACATACATATGTGTAAAAGTAAATATTTATATACACTATGCAAAATGTGACTGTAAGAATTTGGAAACATACAGAAGAGCACACAAGGAACTGGGGACAGTAAGGTTTAACTTTCTGTTCCATGAATTTTGAAGAGTGCATAGCCATCAGCCTGTGCTACTGACCCCTCTAGCACGAGAGCGCTGTGGTCTCCAAAGTCCTGTTTACAAATTAAGCATCTTTTTTATTATAAAAATTTGGGATTCAATTCAGGGTTAGGTATACAAACATTGATTATGCAGGTGCCCTTGTTGATGAGGTATGCCCTCCCTCCCCTAGCAGTTTCCCTCAACAGCCAATCCCACTGCCCCTCCCCTGGCAGTTTCCTATTACTGCCAATCGCTTTCTTATAGTATTATAATTGTGCAAGGTCCACTTAGAATGAGAACATATGGTACTCTGTTCTTTGTTTCTGTGATAGATCACTGAGTATGATCGATTCCAAATCCATCCAAAGTTACTGTGAAGTCCATACATTTGTCCTTCTTTATGGCTGCATAATATTCTATTGTGTATATATACCACATTTTCTTTATCCAGTCCAGGTTTGATTGACAACACGGTTGGTTCCATGTTTTTGCTATTGTGACTAGAGCTGCAACAAACATACGTACAGGTATGTTTTTTGTAGAATGATTTGACTTCCTCCAGGTATATTCCCAATCGGGGAATTGCTGGGTCATATGGAAGGTCAATATCTAGTTCTTTCAGAAATCACCACACTGTCTTCCAAAGAGGTTGCACTAGTTTGCACTCCCACCAAGAGTGTAGAAGCATTCCTTTTTCTCCACATATTCCTATTCAGAACCCTAAAGGCCAATACCTTAAGAAATAAGATGGATAAGTGGAATCTTATCAAACTAAAGAGATTCTGCAAAGCAAAAGAAGCCATCAAGAGAGCAGGTAGACAGCCCACAAAGTGGAAAAAAATATTTGCCAACCGTGTATCTGACAAAGGCCTAACATCTAGGATCTACAAGGAACTCAAATGCACCAAAGGAAAAAAACAAACAGTACCTTTAAAAAGTGGGCAAAAAATCCTCTGAACATCACACCCACATAACTGGGCCACGATTGAGAGGGACAAACCCAGGTGGAGCCTGGATGTCAGTCACAATAGGAGAGCTACATTCCAGGATAGGTCTGGCTGGGGCACCCCAGTGAGAGTACATATCTGAAGAAGAGACAGTCCCAAACCTCCCCACCAGAGATCTCCCTGACCCTATGAGAGTGGGAGGGAGGCCTGCAGCCCCACCTACCTCCACTGTCCCTCCTCCTTCCCTGCTTCTTTCCCTGAGGAGACAGTTAAACAGGTGGCTCTGCAGGAGAGACCTGATTAGAGGAACATTTACAGAGCCTGCCCAAGAAGGCAGAGGTTTTTTTGTTGGTTTGTTGACTTTGTTTCTTTTTTTAATTTTCAATTATTTTTTAATTTAAAAAACAATTTTTTGACTGTTTGCTTGTTCATCTATTTTTTAAATATTTTTCCTTTGTGCATGAATGTGTATGTGAGGATTTGATTTGCATCCCCCCAAAAAAAAATTCCTTTATTTTTCTTTTTCTGTTTCTTCTTTTATTTGTCATTTTCTGTTTGTGTGTGTATGTGAATGATTGTTTATCATTCGATTTTGTTGTGGTTGTTGGTTTTTGACCTTTTGTTCTTCTGGGTCTTTTTATATTCATTTTTTATAGTTTAAGGGGTATGTCAATAGATGTGTGAGGGTTTGACCTCAATTCCTTTTTTTTCCTCCCTTCGTTCTTTCTGTATTTCCTCTCTGTTCACTTAGTGCTAGGCATGTGTGTGTGTTTATTTTTCTTTGGGGTCTTTTTGTTGCTGATTGTTTTGTTTCACTTTGTTGTTATTCCAGTTTGTTTTGGAGTGGGTGTGTATGTTTTCAATTGCTTTTGCATTGGTTTCTGCTTTGCATAATCATATAGAGTGGTAGTGGGGAGTGGGTCTCAGGGAATACGTACCACAATAAATGAACATTTTAATTTGAAAATAGTATCTGATTCCTAGCGCCCCATCCTCCACTTTATTTGAATTTTGAAAACTACGAGAGACAGCAAAGCTTCCCATACAGCATCCGATTTTGAAAAAGAACAAATCCAGAGCCCGGATCAGGGAAGAATAGAGGTCTGAGCAAACGTCAGAAGGGAAAGCCTCTCCCACTGATACTGAATAGCAGAACTAAAGAGAAAAACAAGAGATCTGTCATAAATTAGGAAAAGCAGAAGGAAGACCTCAGTCAATTTCAAGTATACCAAAGACAAAACTGAAAAATCAGACCTTGGTACCCAAACAATGGAAGTCACCAAAGACTGTCCTCAGAATATGACAGTCATTAGGAAATGGATGCAAAGAGTGAATCGAACTCAAGAAAGACAAGATGCAACACTGGAAGAACTTGTAACAGATTTTGGCAATAAAAAAATTTCACCCAGGAAATAAATAACAAGATGACAAGCATGGAAAGCAGAATTAATCTAGCTGAAGAAAGAATCTCAGAACTTGAAGACCAGAACATGGAATTAACCCAATGTGTGAAAAATATAGAAAGAAGACTCAGAAAGAAAGAATAAAGCCTACAAGAGATGTGCGATTATATTAAGAGGCTGAACCTATGCATGATTGGTATACCAGAAGAAGAAAGGGAAAATGAGAACAACTTGGAACAAGTAGTCCAGGAAGTAATCCAAGAAAACTTTCCCCATCTGAGATGTGACCAGCCAAGCACAAGAGATACAGAGAATCCCACAAGACATTAAATGAGATCAACCCCTAGACATACAGTAATTCACCTACAAAGTAGGCACAAAAGAAAAAATTTTAAAGGCAACAAGAGAGAAAGATCAGACTACCTACCAGGGAAAACCAATCAGAATAGCAGCAGATCTATTGGCAAAAACACTACAAGCAAGAAGGGACTGGAGCAGCATATTCAAAGTCCTCAAAGAAAAACAAGTTCAACCAAGAATTTCCTATCTAGCCAAGCTCAGCTTCATAAGTGATGGAGAATTAAAATCCTTCCCAGACATCCAATCCCTAAGAGATTATAGAGCTTCCAGATCAGCACTACAGAAGACACTTAAAAAGATATTAAGCACAGAAGAAAAGGAAAGAACGACCACACACTTCCCAAGAGAACAGCAGAGCACAGAATCAACAGAGAATACAGTGCACAAGAAACATGAAAACACATGCATACATTAACCCCAAAGCCAAAAGAACACAAGCAAACAAAGAAAAACCCTTATAAGAACCTCATGACAGGGAGGAAAAAAAATCACATTTCAATAATCAGTCTGAATATGGATGGACTAAATGCACCATTGAAAAGATACAGAATGGATCTTTCCAAGCTGGATAAGAAACTATGGCCCAATTATTTGCTGCACCCAGGAGACTCATCTCACCACAAGGGATGCACACAGACTCAAAGTTAAAGGATGGAAAATGAGTTTCCAGGCAAATGGATCACAAAAGAAGGCAGGAGTTGGAATCTTAGTATCAGACAAAACAACCCTTCAGTTATCAAAAATTTTAAAAGATGCAAAAGGACACTTCATAATGATAAAATGTTCGATCCATCAACAAGAAATATCCATCCTAAACATATATGCACCCAACACAGGAGCACCAGCATGTATAAAGCAAATACTAAGTAAACTAAAAAAAGATATTGATGCTAACACTATTATAGCAGGGGACGTGAATACCCCACTGAAGCCCTAGATAGATCATTAAGGCAAAAAATCAACAAGAAGATCCAGAACCTAAACTTGACACTTGACTAAATGGACTTAATAGATACCTACAGATTATTCCACCCAGCAACCACAAAGTATACATTCTACTCATCACCACATGGTACATACTCCAAGATTGATCACATCCTTGGCTAAAAATCAAGCATAAACAAATTCCATAAGGTTGAAATCTTGCCATGCACATTCTCAGACAACAGTGGAATAAAAGAAAATATCAACACCAACATTTCCCCAAAGCCCACAAAGACTTGGACACTAAATAGCATGATGCTAAACAACTACTGGGTCAACACTGAAATCAAAGCAGAAATTGAAAGATTCCTGGAAACAAGTGAAAATGAAGAAACATCTTACCAAAACCTTTGGGATGCCCTGAAAGCAGTTCTCAGAGGGGAATTTATATCTTTATGAGCACACATCAAGAAAATGGAAAGATCAGAAGTTGAGAACCTAACAAGTCACCTAAGGGAGCTGGAAAGAGAAAACCACCAAAATCCCAACTTTAGCAGAATAATCTAAATCACAAAAATAAGAGCCCAAATATGTGACATAGAAGACAAAAATATCATAGAAAACATCAACAAAACAAAATGCTGGTTCTTTGAGAGAATCAACAAGTTTGATCGCCCCTAGCCAGAATGACCAAGAAAAATCCCAAATAAACACAATCAGAAATACAAAAGATCAAATCACAACTGACCCTGAAGAAATACAAAAGATTATCAGAGATTACTATGTATATCTATATGGAAACAAACTTGATAACCTAAATAAAATGAAGAACTTTCTGACATCACACAACCTCCCCACGTTGAAACAAGAAGACATTGAAACACTAAGTAGACCAATAGCAACACAGGAAATTGGCTCTGTCGTATGAAAACTACCTACCAATAAAAGCCCTGGACCAGATGGCTTTCCAGCAGTATTCTACACAACTCATAAGGAGGAGCTGATACCAATCCTATTGAAAGTATTTCAGGCTCTTGAGAAAGATGAAATTCGCCCCATATCGTTTTACAAAGCTAACATGACACTGATACCCAAACCTGGTAAAGATCCAACAAAAAAAGAGAACTACAGGCCCATATCCCTTGTGAACATAGATGCAAAAATCCTCAACAAGATTCTAGCAAATTGAATCCAAAAACACATCTCAAAAATCATTCACCGTGACCAAGTAGGCTTCATCCCCAGAATGCAGGACTGGTTCAACATTAGCAAGACCATAAATGTAATTAAATACATCAACAGATGTAAAAACAAGAATCATATGATTATATCATTAGATGCAGAAAAAGCTTTTGATAAAATCCAGCATCCCTTCTTGATAAAAACCCTCAAACACCTAGGTATAGAAGGAACATACCTCAAAATAGTAAGTGCCATCTACGATAAACCCACAGCTAACATATTGCTAAATGGACAGAAACTAGAAACATTTCCCCTGAAAACTATAACAAGACAAGGCTGTCCACTCTCACCCCTCTTGTTCAATATTGTGTTGGAAGTCCTAGCTTGGGCAATTAGATAGGAGAAGAAAATCAGGGGTATCCAAATAGGAAAAGAGGAAGTCAAGTTATTTCTCTTTGCTGATGATATGATCCTATACCTTGAAAATCCAAGAGAATCTGTCAGAAACCTGCTTGCACTGATAAAGGACTTTGGCAAAGTCTCAGGGTACAAAATAAATGTGCAAAAAACAGTTGCATTCCTACATACCAACAACAAGCAGGCAGAGACCCAGATAAAAACACAATCCCATTCAAAATAGCCACACAAAAAATGAAATACCTCGGCATCTCCCTAACCAGAGAAGTAGAAGACCTTGACAATGAGAACTACAAAACACTGCTCAAAGAAATCAAAGAAGACACAAACAAATGGAAAAATATTCCATGCTCATGGATAGGAAGAATCAACATTGTAAAATTGTCCATCCTACCAAAGGCAATCTACAGATTCAATGCAATACCCATTAAGTTACCAACATCATTCTTGTCAGACCTGGAAATGACAATACAGAAATTCTTATGAAAACATACCACGAATAGCCAAAACAATCCTTAGCAAAAGAAACAAGCAGGAGGTATAACACTTTCAGACTTCAAACTTTACTATAAGGCTACAGTAATCAAAACAGCCTGGTATTGGTACAAGAACAGGCACATAGACCAATGGAACAGGATAGAGATTCCAGAAGCAAAGCCTCAATTCCTCAACCCACTCATCTTTGACAAAGCCTCCAACACAACCACTGGGGAGAGGAGAACCTATTCAGTAAAGGATGCTGGGAAAACTGGCTGACCTCATACAGAAGATTGAAACAGGAACCCTCCTATCACCATACACAAAAATTAACTCTAAATGCATCAAAGACCTAAACGTAAAACCTCAAACTATAAGAATCTTAGAAAATGCAGGAAACACCCTTATGGAAATTGGAACTGGCATCCAATTCCTATTCAGAACCCTAAAGGCCAATATCTTAAGAAATAAGATAGACAAGTGGGACCTCATCTAATTGACGAGCTTCTGCAAAGCAAAAGAAACAATCAAGAAAGCAGGGTAACAGCTGGCAGAATGGGAAAAAAATATTTGCCAACTGTATATCTGACAAAGGCCTAACATCTGGGATCTACAAGAATCTCAAACACACTGAAAGAAAAAAGACAAACCGCCCGTTTAAAAAGTGAACAAAAGACGTGAATACACACGTCTCAGAAGAAGATATATGGGCAGCCATCAGACACATGAAAAAGTGCTGAGCCTCACTCTTACTCATCATCAGAGAAGTGCAAATCAAAACCACATTGAGATACCAGCTAACCCCAGTAAGAATGGCCATCATTAATAAATCAAGAATCTTAATGAGCTTGTGGTCACGCCATCAAGACAGGCAGTGGTGCATGCACAGTAGCGAGGCATCTGGGCACCGTGTGGATTGATGCCAAGGTTTTTCTGGTCTGTGGTGTTATCCTGGCACTTAGGGCATGGGAAAAGTGCCTCTGGCAGCTCAGCACTAGGTGGGCGACGTCTTGGAACCTACATGAGACAATGATATGATGCTCACAGTAGCTGGGGCCAGGGACGTGACTTGTCTGGATGCTCCTCATCCAAGAAGGGTGGAAACCACATCCCCAAAAGGTATTCTGTCTTGGCATCTGGGCCTGGTCCTCCTAACCTGCCTCTTCTGGGCCTGAGTTCGTATCCTGTGGTCTGTGCCTCTGTCACTGGTGCACACTTGGCCAGGCTGCCCCTTGCTTAGAGGCATTGACCTTCGCTGGGCCACCCACAGTAGCTGAAGGGGCCAATATCTGTTATGTCCTGTGATTGCTCCTCATTCTTTTAAAAGCAAGGTCCTGGCCATTGCTCTCTGTAAAATACAGGTGGGACTGTTAGTGTTGGGGACACTCCTTACTTAACACAATGGATCCCACCCCTCCCCAGTTCCTTAAGTTGTTATGTTGCACAGAACATTTCAGTAATCGTTTGTTTTTTTGTTGTTGTTGTTTGGTTTTTGGTTTTGAGTGGAGGAACTCATTAGTACCATCCTGACACCTGACATGGAAAGTTGGAGTGTGTTGTTTCCAGAAATCACAGCATACATACTGTTTTAGTTCCTGGCAGGTCTTATTTGAGAGATCTTCCTTTACTCAATGAGATAATTGATTTTGAGACTTTGCTCCTATGGCAATGAACCATTTTTACTTCTTGAGACTTTCCTCTCCCCCATCTCATACCTCATTAAGTTCCCTTCATTTTATCTCCTGGTGTATTTTGAATCTCAAAAGACATCTGTGTATCAGCACCATAATACAGGTTTTGTTTGACCTATTGCAGTTGAGTACTTACTAGTGTCTTATTACCTGCTATTTGTTTCCTTCCGATCCATTCTTCACCACAAGAAATCTTTTAAACAGATCATTATTGGAAATGGAAAAGAAATTGTAATCGGAATGTTGCTCTTAAGTATTGCTCAAAAGCAAACTTCTTATAATGGCATTTACTATAAGGCTCTGCATGTCTGGGATCCTCTGCTTCTCCAGCCTATAACTCACCACTCTTGTCCTCACTCTCAATGCTTCATCTATATGGAATTAATCCTAGTTAATTCTGACTCATCCTACTTTTCATTTTGATTCCTGGCATTATTAAGCGAAATTCACAGTCCCTTTTCTATCAGATTTTGTTTTAAAGTATGAACCACAACTTACTTACAGATTGAACTTGATGACATTAGTAGTATGAAGACTAAAACTGTGCAGTGAAATAGCATTTAAATTATTTCAGTGAATGTATATGTATTAATGGCAACTTAGTATTGAGTACTTGGCTAGGTTTTTATCAGAAATATGTAAGTCCTGGCCATTTCTGGTTTTAGATATGCCTTATTAGTGGAGACTGTGCACTGTTTTGTTGCTTTATATATGTTTTCAAGATGAAGAAACTGGAAAGGGGAAGATATAGACTGCTACTAGGTCAAGCTGTATACATGGAGTGGCAAAATACAAACCAAGGAACAGAGGGGACATGTTGTGTGGGGCTGTGAGTTATGTTTTAAGGAGTTTTATTCTGTGCAGGGAGACATGGCTAATATACAATTTGATTAACAAAAAGCTATGTCCAATAGGTGGAAAAGCTACCTCCCTATCAGACAGCGAATGTCTGGGACTCGTTTCATGGCTTTCAAAGTAACTTTGCAAAGGGTAAGCAAAAACTACTCCAGTATTCTTTCAGAAATCTGAGTTCATCATGTAGGACACTGTTTCTCAAATCTATCATATTCCATTTTCCCTTTTTACAGCATATAGTTTGTAATGCCCTCTTACTATCCTGAAATGAAATTCACAGGTACATATAACTGACATCCAAACATATTTCTAAGGAAAAGCAAATCAGTGTAAAATCCTAACTATAAATCTATACAGAATTGTCTAGGTAGGTTGTTTTGCTTTACTGGCAGGAGTTTCCATAATAGTGAGCAAGTCTTAGAAAATTTCCAAACTAAACAAAGTACAGCCTACACTTAGTTGACAAGGCAACTACTCTCCTAGAAAATCAATGTATATTAAAATTGTCCAAAAAATACTTTGTGATTTGTGAAATGGGGTTAGGTTGCATGCTTAAAATAAATATGAGCAGTTTTTTTAACCTATGTTAATGTTGACTAGGACATTTAAAAGTCAGGTTGTGGGATACATTTGTATGACTGTTCTGTATTTGGCAAGCTGCCTGGTATGTATAACCCTTAAGTGCTGACAAGACCCCTTCCCCTCCATTTTCACAATCCCCCCCCAAAAAAATACCCTGGAGCATCAAGGTCTGGATTTCAGCTTGGAAACCTCTGCTGCTTGACTCAAGACCTTTGCACAGCTGTTTCCTCTTCCTGGGGTTCTTTTACTCTGATCTTTGTTTGACTGACTCTGTCTTGTCATTCATTTCTCAGTTTAGATGTCACCCTCTTCAAAGGGAACTAACTTCTCTGACCATCCATTCTAAGTAACCACCCAGTCACCCTATATCACTTGTTCCTGTTTTAATTCTCTTCATAGTCCTTACCAAGGTGTAATATGGTTTGGGTTGTTTATTGTCTTTCATCCCCCTCTAGAATATAAATTCTAGGAATACAAGATCTTTTTCTGATTTGCTCTATGTCCAGTGCATAGAATGACTCGTGACCCCAGATGCACTCAACATATATTGTAGGATATTGTCTCACTGTCTCCAAATGAATGGCAGGAATGGACTAGATAATGATGGTGACAGCTGAGATGAACAACGAAAAACAATGACCATTATGTTTGGGGGACCAAGTATTCTCTACAAGGCAGTTAGAGCTAGAATCAGAAAGCTTGAAGGCTAGATCCCTTTGTTAGTTGAGCAAATATGTATTGAGTATTATGCTGATAGATCAATATCAGTCATGGGTCTTCCACAATGAAAAAGAAAACCCCAGTTTCTGGGCTCTTCAGCCTTTCATGTATGTAGGCTTAGAGTCCTCAGAAGGAAACAAACATTTAAAAGATGAGCAAGATTCTAGGTGAGCTCCAAACATCAAGACACCAAAACAGCCTATCTGTAGCATTACTAGGGATGGGGGTTCTCTGAAAGCAAAAATTAACTATGTGCTAAACACAGATTGTTCCTGTGTTAAAATTTTGCTATGAACACATTGAGGATATTAAATGAAAAATACAATTTGAAAAGTATAGCCTTAGGAAGAAAGCAATGTGAGGTGAGCTAGTTCAGATAAAGGGAAATGGAACTAAGGTGTTGGGACCATTTAAGTTTGTATATAATGAATGCACACCAATTATGTTTCTTTTCAGTTGGAGTCAGAATTACCTGATGAAGAAGATGTTCCTTGGGAGGAAGACTACTGTACAACTAGTAACATGAAGATGAGTCTGTGGTTTGGAGCTCTACCTATGGTCTTTTTGAAGACTGGTATCTCCTGTCACCAAGAAAATTGACTAGTTTGAAATGAGTTCTTCTGCATGCTTAGGAATAAAAATCTTTAAAGTGAGTGTATCTTTAAACTTTATGCTTAAATGTGTACAAGAGTAATCTATTTTAAGTGAAACATATTGTTGTTTTGTTACATGTTAACTGTAGGTTATATAAACTTATTTTCTAATAATTCAAAACCTTTGTTTTATGTACAAGTGCCATTCTCCAGTTTGCCAATTTCATCACGAGTTAAATGACATAAGAAATTTTAGGGCTATGTAAATGGTACATTTGAATCTCATCATTTTATATTCAGTTTCTATATTTCTATTCAAAAATATTGGCTTATGACCTCGCACTATCACTTTTAATGAGGGATGAGGAATTACATGCCACTATATTCATTCTCTTTGAAAAAAATTCATCTAGTCAGCTACTCAACAATATTGATTGATTACCTGCTATGTGCCACATGTTGAAGGCACTGGAAATGTATCTTCATTTTTTGTTTTTTGTTTTGAGTTGGAATATCACTCCATCACCTAGGCTGTAGTGCAGTGACACACTCATGGCCCCCCCAGCTCAACCTGCTGGGCTCAGGCAATCCTTCCACTTCAGCCTTCCAAGTCACCAGAACTACAAAGCACATGCTACCATGCCCAGCTAATTTTTTTATTTATTGTAGAGATGAGGTCTTGCCAAGTTCCCCAGGCTGGTCTTGAACTCGTGGGCTCAGGCAGTCCTTTCACCTCATCCTCCCTATGTGCTGGGAGTATAGGCTTGAGCCACCGTACCCAGCCTTGGGCATGTATCTTTGAACAGAAGACAAATATTTTCCAGGATCTTACAGTTTAGTGAGGGAGTGGCATATACAGTTTAACATTTATCATGATAAAGAAGTATCATGATAAAGAAGTAAATTACACAGAATATTAGAAGGTTCAAAGTACTAAGGAACAAATAAACCTGGTAAAGGGAATTTGATTGAGGGAAAGCAGAAAGAAACACAGTGAGACAACTGCAATTTCAAATAGTGTGGTCAGTGAGACCCTTAGTGAAAAGATAAGATCTGAGAAAAGACTTGAAGTAGTTGAGAAAAGCATTGCAAGCAGAGAATAGCAAGTGCAAAGGCCCTGACTCGGGAGCTTGCCATATTAAGGAACAGGAAGAGGGCTCAGTTTGACTAGAGTAGAGTGTGTGAGAGGGAGCACAGCAGTAGGTCATGCAGTGCAAGAGTCAGCAACCAGTGCAGCTGTTTTTGTGAATAAAGTTTTATTGGAAGATAGCCATGCCCATTTGTGTATCTATTTACTGTGACGGTTCTCATGCTGCAGCTACAAAGTGGTGTCATTGAGACAGAGACAATCTAGCCCACAAAGACTAACATATTTCCTGTTTGGCTTTTAATAGGAAATGTTTTCTGACCCTGATGTAAGGAGGATCTTATAAGACATTGTAAAGACATTGACTTTGGCTCTGAGAGAAATGAAAAGCCATGGAAGATTTGAGCAAAGAGTGACAGGATCTGACTTATGTTTTGTTTTGGTTTTTTGTTTTTTTTTTCTTTTTCTTTTTCTTTTTTTATTAATCAGTATTTTTTATTATGGCTTTGTGGGGTACAGTTAAGGGTTAGGTGTACAATAACATTGCATTCAGGCACCCTGTAGATAAGAGGTGTTTTCCCATCCCCAGACAGATATTTGCTACTGTTAATCCCATCCCCCTCCCCCCCATAGTTTCCCAGTCCCGTCATTCATTTTCTTATACTATTGCATTGGATGTTCAAGGACCATTATATGAGTGAGAACATGTGATATTCAGATCTTTGTTTCTGTGAAAGGTCACTCAGTATTATAGACTCTAGTTCAATCCAGGTTGCTGCGAAATTCATGATTTTGTTCTATTTTATGGCTGCGTAGTATTCCATCGTGTATATGTACCACATTTTTTTAATCCAGTCCTCTTTAGATGGGCAGCATGGTTGTTTACAGGTTCTTGCTATTGTGAACAATGCTGCGATAAACATACGTGTGCAGGTATCATTTTTATAGAGTGATTTGTGTTCTTCAGGGTATATTCCCAGTAGGGGGATTGCAGGGTCATATGGAAGGTCAATTTTTAAAGCTTTTAGGAATCACCACACTGCTTTCCACAGAGGTTGCACTAGTTTACACTCCCACCAACAGTGTAGAAGTGTTCCCTTTTCACCACACCTCTCCAGCAGCTGTTATTTTTTGAGTTGTTGATAATTGCCATTCTGACTGGAGTTAGGTGGTATCTCAGTGTGGTTTTGATTTGCATCTCCCTGATGATTAGTGAGGTTGAGCATTTCTTCATGTGTTTGTTGGCTGCTCGGATGTCTTCTTTTGTGAAGTGTCTGTTCATATCTTTTGCCCATTTTATAATGGGTTGTTTGTTTTCTTCTTTTCAGTACGTTTCAGTTCTTTGTAGATCCAGGATGTTAAGCCTTTGTCAGACCTAGAGTTGGCAAATACTTTTTCCCAGTCTATGGGCTGTCTCCCTGCTCTCTTGATGGTTTCTTTGGCTTTGCAGAAGCTTGTCAGTTTAATAAGGTCCCATTTGTCTATCTTCTCTCTTAAGTCCTGTGGGTTTTGGGTTTTGTACAGGAATTGGATGCCAGTTCCGATTTCCATGAGAGTATTTCCTTCCTTTTCTAAGGTTCTTATGGTTTGAGGTTTTACATTTAGGTCTCTGATCCATTTGGAGTTAACCTTTGTGCATGGGGATAGGTAGGGGTCTTGTTTCAATCTTCTGCATGTGGTCAGCCAGTTTTCCCAGCACCATTTACTGAATAGGTTCTCCTCTCCCCATTGGTAGGTGGTGGGGGCTTTGTCGAAGATGAGTTGATTGAGAAATTGTGATTTTGCTTCTGGAATCTCAATTCTGTTCCATTGATCTATATGCCTGTTCCTATACCAATACCAAGCTGTTTTGATGATTGTAACTTTATAGTAAAGTTTGAAGTCTGGTATTGTGATACCACCTGCTTTGTTTTTTTTTGCTGAGGATTGTTCTGGCTATTCTTGGACGTTTGTGCTTCCATATGAATTCCTGTGTTGTTGTTTCTAGGTCTGAGAAGAATGTTGTTGGTAGTTTAATGGGTATTGCATTGAATTTGTAGATTGCCTTAGGTAAGATGGACATCTTCACAACATTAATACTTCCGATCCATGAGCATGGGATGTTTTTCCACTTGTTCATGTCAGCTTTGATTTCTTTGAGCAGTATTTTGTAATTTTCATTGTAAAGGTCTTTCACGTCTCTGGTTAGGAAGATGCCAAGGTATTTCATTTTTTTTGTGGCTATTGTGAATGGAATTGTGTTTTTTATTTGGGTTTCTGTTTGTTTATTATTGGTATAGAGAAATGCGATTGTCTTTTGTACATTTATTTTGTATCCTGAGACTTTGCCAAAGGCCTTTATCAATGTAAGGAGGCCTTTGACAGATTCTCTTGGGTTTTCTTTGTTTGTTTTTTGTTTTTGTTTTTATTTGGAGTCTCACTCTGTCGCCCATACTGGAGTGCAGTGGCCGCTCCTGGCCACCGCAGCCTCGACCTGCTGGGCTCCAGCGATCCTTCTGCCTCAGCCTTCCAAGTAGTTGGAACTACAGGTGTGCACTACCACGCCCGGCTGGTTTTTTGATTTTATTGTAGAGATGAGGTCTCACTGCCCAGGCGGGTCTTGAACCCACGTTCTCAGGCAATCCACTCACCTCAGCCTCCCAAAGGTGTGGGATTACAGGCTGAGCCACCAAGCCCAGCTTCTCTTGGGTTTTCAAGGTACACAATCATATCATCTGCATAGAGAGATAACTTGACTTCCTCTTTTCCTGTTTGAATACCTCTGATTGCCTCCTCTTCTCTGATTGCTCTAGCCAGGACTTCCAATACTATGTTGAACAGGAGGGGAGACAGTGCGCATCCTTGTCTAGTTTGAGTTTTCATGGGAATGGGTTCCAATTTTTGTCCATTTAGGAGTATGCTGGCTGTGGGTTTCTCATAGATGGCTTTTACTATTTTGAGGTATGTTCCCCGTATACCTAGATGTTCAAGGGTTTTTATCAAGAAGGGTTGCTGGATTTTATCAAAAGCTTTTTCTGCATCTAATGATATGATCATGTGGTTTTTGTTTTGACATCTGTTGATGTATTTAATTACATTTATGGTTTTACGAATGTTGAACCAGCCTTGCATCCCCGGAATGAAGCCTACTTGGTCATGGTGGATGATTTTTGAGATGTATTGCTGAATCCGGTTTGCTAGGATCTTGTTGAGAATTTTAGCATCTATGTTCATCAAAGATATTGGCCTGTAGTTCTCTTTCTTTGTTGGATCTTTACCAGGTTTGGGTATCATTGTGATGTTGGCTTCGTAAAATGATTTGGGGAGAGTTCCATCTTTTTCAAGGAGTTGTTTAGCATCATGCTGTGTAGTGTCCATGTGTTTGTGGGTTTTGGGGGGACTTTGTTGGTGTCGATGTTTATTTTTATTCCACTGTGGTTCGAGAAGGTGTTTGGTAGATTTTCGGTCCTTTTAAATTTGCTTATACTTGATTTATGGCTGAGTATGTGGTCGATCTTAGAATATGTTCCATGTGGTGATGAGTAGAATGTGTATTCTGTGGTCTTTGGATGGAGTGTTCTGTAGGTATCAATTAAGTCCATTTGGTCCAACGTCATATTGAGGTTCCAGATCTCCTTGCTGATTTTTTGTCCTGATGATCTGTCTAGGGTTGTGAGTGGGGTATTAAAGTCCCCAGTTATGATAGTGTTAGAGTCAGTATCTTTCTTTAGTTTTCCAAGAAGTTGCTTTATGAAAGTTGGCACACCTATGTTGGATGCATATATGTTTTGGATAGATATTTCTCGTTGATGGATTGAGCATTTTATCATTATGTAGTGGCCTTCTGTATCTTTTTTTATTTTTAATAGCTTGAAGGGTATTTTGTCTGATATTAAGATCACTACTCCTCCTTTCTTTTGTATTCCGTTCGCCTGAAAGTTTGTTTCCCATCCTCTTACTTTGAGTCCGTGGGTGTCCTTTCTAGTGAGGTGAGTCTCTTGAAGGCAATAGATTGTTGCCTGATGATATTTTATCCATTTTGCCATTCTATGTCTTTTCAGTGGTGCATTTAGTCCGTTCACATTTAGGCTAATAATTGAAATGCAAGAGTTGATCCCTGTCATAAGGTTCTTACAGAGTTGTTCCTGTTTATTTGTTGTCTTTCTTTGGGTTTTGGAGTTGGTTCATGTGTGTTTTTAATCTTTTGCCTGTACTCTTGTGAAGAATGCTGTTGTTCTTTTTTCTTTTTCTTCTGTGTTCAGTACTTTCTTAAGTGTGTCTTGTAGAGGTGGTCTGGTGGCAGCGTAGGTTCTTAGGGATTGGATGTCTGGAAGAGAGTTCAATTCTCCCTCACTAATGAAGCTTAGTTTGGCTGGGTAGGTTATTCTTTGTTGAAATTGATTCTCTTTTAGAACTTTGAAGATAGGGCTCCAGGCTCTCCTAGCCTGAAGGGTTCTGTGGATAAATCTGCTGCTATTCTAATTGGTTTTCCCTGGTAGGTAGTCTGGCCTTTTTCTCTTGCAGCCTTTAGGATTTTTCCTTTCATAGCTACTTTGTTTAGGCGAATTATTATGTGTCTGGGAGTTGGTCTTCTCATTTGTTGTCTTGCAGGGGTTCTCTGAATCTCTTGTGTTTGAATTTTTTCTTCCTTAATGAGTTTAGGGAAGTTTTCTTGAACGATTTCATGAAATGTTTGTTCCAGTGTGGCTTCTGTTTCTCTCTCTGCCTCAGGAAGCCCAATTACTCTTAGGTTTGGTCTCTTGAAGTGATCATTCCTCTCTTGCAGGTTTTGTTCTGTCTTTTTGAGCTTCTTTTCTATGCTTTTGACAGTTTGGGTTAGTTCTGTGTTTTGGTCTTCGAGCTCTGAGATTCTTCTGCTTGGCTGATTCTGCTCTCCATGCTTATTAGTCTGTTATTCATTTCCATCACAGTATTCTTTACTGCTGTCATTTCTGACAACAGCTCCTTCCTATTTTCCTCTTGTCTCTCCTCAATTTTTTTAATTCTCTCCATTAGTGTCTTGATGTCTGGGTTTGTTGCATGTAACCAGTTATTCTGAGGACTCTTCATTGTCTGTGTTCCAGAATCTGTTTTCTCAGTGTCTGATTTCCCAGGGGTCTGTGTAAGACCTGAATTCTTTTTTTGGTTTTTCTTCATTTGTGCAGTTTTTCCCCCTCCCTACTTTTTCCTTCCTTCCACATCACCGTCTTCTTTAATTCTGTTATTCAGGGGTAAAGGGATTGGTTTTACTTCTGTTTGTTCAATCTCCTATTCTTTATGTATGTCCTCTTACTTTGTTCAATTCTGAAGTTGCACTGTAGGTTGGAGGTGACCCTTTTTTGCAGTTTTGAGATGTTCTTATGGGGAGAGCTGTGATTCAAAATCTGTCTGCAGGTCCTGGCATTCTCTGACAGGCATGTGGATAATGTGGAACCCACTTCCCACTGCCCTGGAATCTGTCTGTGCAGTGGGACTGTAGGTTTACTCCCTGAAATAAAATGTGGTTAGCAGAGGGGAGAGAATGGAGCAGATAGTGGTTTGAAGATGGGAGTGGAGAGATAGAGGAGTAAGGGGGGAAACAAATGAGTGTGCAAACAAATAGAGACAGAGGCCTATACTGAGACAGATAAAAACAATAGACCACAGCTACAGACGAACCAACTCTCATACAAAAAAATAAAAAATAAAAATAAAACATATAGTGATGCTAACATACAAGCTAACCAACCACCTTGTTAGTGTGCTGTTCCTCTATACAAAGATATGGTTTACAGAGAGAAGAAAAGAGAAGAAAAGGAAAAAAGAAAAAAGGGAACAATACAGTAGGAATAGAATTAAGTCATTAAACTGATAGAATCAATGAAGTACACTCTGAGACATTTCGTTTAAGTCCAATGTACTTTCAGGTCTGATTTCTAGTTTTCTTTTCAAGCTGGTAAATTAATTTGCAGTTAGAGTCAGTTACCCCTGATCTGCTGTGAAGGACAGTTCAGATTAACCTTCGTTCAGCAGTTTGGTCTATGTCTTTATCAAGCTTGTTTCTCCCGTTTCAGTGTTGTTACCTTGAATCGCCAGCAAGTGTTGCTATCTCAGCTGCTCGCCCCACAGGGGGTGGGGCTGGACAGGAACAAGATGGCTGCCTGCCTCCGAGCAGGCAACAGGAACCCCATGCCGGCTGGGCAGGACAGTCTCGGACACGGGAGAGGTGGTATCAATCCCTGCAGATCCTCCCTGAAGGGTTTGGTGTGGATCTCCTCAGGCCTGGGTGCTGTGATGTGCTACCCGTCACTGAGGCCACGGCGGCAGCGGTGGCGACGGGGGGAGGGGCTACGGC
The DNA here is from genome assembly GCA_027257055.1 of Cephalopachus bancanus. Taxonomy (NCBI): domain Eukaryota; kingdom Metazoa; phylum Chordata; class Mammalia; order Primates; family Tarsiidae; genus Cephalopachus; species Cephalopachus bancanus. The sequence continues at coordinate 4,331,525 of JAPVLO010000341.1, read as the reverse complement.
GGCGGCGGCAGGACTGTTTGCAATGCAGTAAGTAACTGTCCAATGTTGCAATATCCCAGTGGTGGCAACGGCTGAGCTCTGTCTGAAGGGCAGGCTGCGATGCTGGGGTCCCCAGCCCCACGGGGCGAGAGTCAGAGACCCACTGCAGATCTCCCTTGCAGAGGGCTTCAGACTCCGGGTTGCCCCGTCGCCATCTTGCCGCGTCTCCTGACTTATGTTTTGTAAAGGATCATTATGGCTGCCATGTTGACAAATTTGAAATGGCAAAAGTGAGATCAGAAAAACCTATTAGAACTGCAGGTCAAAATGTGAGCTAAAATTATCCCAGGACACCACAGCAGGTTCAATGGGGTATAGCAGGATATTTTAGATTTGTGAAGGATTCATAGAAATACTTGACAGTTGTAAGTGTGAGCTTGTACCTAATAGGTAGTTCACAGTTTTATCATCAGGTCATGCTACATTCCTTTCTATGATGCCATGTCTTTGTGAAGCTGGATTTTTGGCAGTAGCTATTTAAAAAGGAAGCAAGTACCTTATAGAAATCAACATGGAACAGAAAATGAGGCCAGCCATGTAAAATTTGATTCCAAGGTTTGAGACATATACTGCCAAAGTGTTACATCTATCCTATCAGCAAGTATTGTCATTAAGAGTGAAATCAGGCTGGGCTCGATGGCTTAGCCTGTAATCCCAGCACATTGGGAAGCTGAGGCAAGTGGGTTGCCTAAGCCCATGGGTTCAAGATCAGCCCGAACAACTTGGCAAGACCTCGTCTCTACAATAAATTAAAAATTAGCCTGGTGTGGTAGTGCCTGCCTGTAGTTCTGGCTACTTGGAAGGCTGAGGTGGAAGGACCACTGGAAGCCAGCAAGTCAATGCTGGGTGGCCATGCACTTGCCACTGCACTCCAGCAGTGACTGCATCATTTCAATCTTTGCTTCTGTGGTCACATTGTCTTTCACTCCTTTTGTTTGTATTAAATTTCCATCTGTTTTCATTTTATAGGGACACATATGGTTGCAGTTAGGGCTCAACCTAATAGCAAAATAATCTCCTCATCTTCAATCACATCCAAATACCCCATTTTCTAAAGATAATAACATTTACAGGTTCCAGAGATTAGGACCTCTTCTCTGGGTGAACATTACTTACCCTACTACAGACATAAATACTTGTTAAATTGTTGGCACCCAGCTATTTAATAAATGGAACTATTAAGTATTTATTTTGGCCTATGGGTGAGATAAGAAGGGCTAAATGAGTCTAGAAGGTTTGGGAACCTCTGTGTTGTTAGAAGGATATTTCAACAATCAAGGCAGAAAATGATGAGGACTAGAACTAACATGAAAATGGAGGAATGTGGTTAGAAGTATACAGGTGACCAGGCTTGGTGCCTCAGCCTGTAATCCCAGCACTTTGGGAGGCTGAGGCAAGTGGAGTGCCTAACCCCACAGGTTCAAGACCAGCCTGGGCAACTTGGTGAGACATTGTCTCTACAATAAATAAGTAAATAATTGGGCTGAGATGGAAGGATCACCAGAGCCCTGCATGTCAATGCTGGGGTGGCCATGAGCATGCCATCGCACTCCAGCCTGGGTGATGGAGTGAAACTCCAACTCAAAAAAAAAAAAAAGGTAGATAGGTTCTATATGCAATTTGAAGGTAGGGCAAGTGGAATTTGCTGATGTTCTGGATATGCAGTTGGGAGGAAGACACAAGAGTCAAAAGATTTCAAAGTTTTCTGGCCTGAGCTACTGAAAAAATGGCATTGCCAGCTGGGCTCAGTGGCTCAGCCTGTAATCCTGTGCCTTTGGGAGGCTGAGGTGAGTGGATTGCCTGAGCCTGCGGGTTTGAGACCCGCCTGGGCAGCGAGACCTCATCTCTACAATAAATCAAAAAATCAGCCGGGCGTGGTAGTGCATGCCTGTAATTTTGGCTACTTTGAAGGCTGAGGCTGAAGGATCGCCGGACCCCGTCAGGGCGACAGAGTGAGACTCCAACTCAAAAAAAAAAAAAAAATGGCATTGCCATAACTGAGATGAAGAGAACTGTGCTGGGACCAGTTTTTGTGTGTGTGTGAGTGGAAGGAGGTCAGATTGGAGATTCAGTTTTGTTCATGTTTAGAAAAGTAGATATAAAAAGAAGGGAAAGATACACCTTCCTGACCAGGACTTGCCTCTGGATTTTTCACCTGTCCAGCAGGGTTCTTCCACCTCTGATAGTGCCCAAATGCCTTCCAACCCACAAGCCCTCTAGGCTGTTTTAACTCTCACCCAAGATGTGAATGGAGCAAGTACTGTGGTAGACAGGAATTCAGAAAGCCTTGTCTGACTCAGAGTCTTAACTAGTTTGGGGTAAATGGAGCTCTGCTTCAGGAAACTGAAAGCTACAGGGCTTCTCCATTTAAAATAATTAGATCAAAGATTGAGGTGGACTTGAGAAAGATGGAGGCAGCAGTGCAGTTTCTGAATCTCCTGAAATCCTCTCATGGAAATAGCTCAAACAAAACCAAAACCTGCACAGGATTTACCCCCAAAATAGAGGGCAAAGTTCTCTTTCTGAATCCCAATACAGAGCGTGGGGCAAACCAGTAGGCATCAGCCCTGCCAAGAATGACCATCAGCACAAGAGGGAGTGGGCGACAGGAGGCCTTTAAAGTGCCAGCAGATATTCACTAGAAAGCAAAGAGGACCAGTTTGAGAACAGCAGCTAAATGGCTAGGGATATGCCCAGTCCCAAAGTGAGTAATTACAGGGGCCAGTAGTAGAATCTGAAGGGTTGAAGCAGCCTAGTCCCTCTACACTCTTGAACCTGAGCAGACAGAGCTCCTTTCCAGAATGCGGCTTAACACAGAAGAGAAACTGCCAGGAGAACTGCAAACACAAAGGGTAAAAATCAGGGAGGGGAGCAGAGTCAGGAAATCTTGAAAGCAAGCCACCATGTTTTTGGATACTTTATTTAAAAACAGGCTGTGCAAGGTGGCTAATGCCAGTAATCCCAGTGCTTTGGGATGTTGAGGGGAGAGGATCGCTTGAACCCAGGAGTTTGAGAGCAGCCTGAACAAAGTAGTGAGATCTCATTTCCAAAAAAATTGTCTGATGTGGTGATGTGTACCTGTAGTCCCAAGTACTAGGGAGGCTGAGGCAGGAGGCTTGGTTAAGTACATAAGTTTAAGACTTGGTTACCCATGATCATACCATTGTTTTTCAGCCTCAGCAACCAGGTGAAAGCCTAAATCAGAAATAACAAATAAATAAGAAATTAGCCTAAAAAATAACAGAAGAGTGAATGAACATAATGGATAATGTCTTTAAAAAGCAAGCAATATATTTTAAAAGTCAAAGGGAGTTAAAAAGGATTCTAAAGAAATGGTAAATATAAAAGGCAAAGTGCCAGGATAATTTTGAATAAAGTAATGCAAACACATATAGGAATTTAGTATGGTGTAAAAAAGATATTTCAAATCATTGGGACAGATTATTCAATAACTCATTATATAATCAGGTTGGGGTATAAATAAATAATTTCCCTGGATGAATTATCAAAGTGGCAAAAGTAGGTGTCTTTAAGGGAGAGGGGAAGTGGGTGGCTTTGAAACATTGGGAAAAGGATGAATTTCCCCTTTTGTATCTTTCTAATGCTCTATTATTTGAATCTATTACCTCTGAGGTCTAAATGCCTGAGTTCAAATTCCAGCTCCCCTATTTTCTAGCCCTTAATCTTGGGCAAATTCTTAATACACACTACCTCCTTATGTGTAAATTGGGGTGAATTTAACTAGGTGATGCCTGACACAAGATAAAATCTTAATAAATGTAACTTATTGAACAACCTAAACGTCCAGCAACTGATGAATGGAGAAGCATATGTGGTATTGTAATACAATAGAATACTATACAGTAATGAAAAGGAATGAAATACTACTCTCTGGAGCACAGATACACCTTTAAGCTGTTATGCTCAATGAGAAAAACAGATACCAAAGGCCATATATTGTGATTCCATTTATTTGAATTGACAGAAAAGGCAAATCCATGGAGACTGATGGGTGGTTGGGGCCATCAGGAGTACAGAACAGGGAATGACTGACTGCTAATGGGACAGGGGTTTCTTTTGGGAATGATAAAAATGTAATTAATCAAATAGTTGTGACAGTTATACTAATTTGTGAATGTAATTTTATAAACATTAAAGTGTCACTCACTACCACAAGAAAAATTCTGAAGTGCTGTCTGAAGACACTAAAGCAATAAATTAGGGAAGGACGTTAATGAGTGTGTGGTTGGTACAGGGAAACTGATCAGTTAGGGTAGCAAAAAGCATGGTATTTCTTGTTGTATTTTGGGGGTATTTTGATCCCTCTGCCTCAACCTTCTAAGTAGCTGGAACTACAGGCACACACCACTATGCCTAACTAATTTTGTCTTTTAATTATCTTAGAGACAAGGGCTCACCAAGTTGCTCAGGCTGGTCTTGAACCCAGGACTCAGGCAGTCCTCTTGCCTCCACTTCCCAAAGTGCTGGAAATACAGGCATGAGCCACCACCTTTGATTCTCACCCTTACCAAAGAAAAATCAGTTAAGAGAATATCAAAACTCAAAAGACATCTTTATCAGTTATATAGTGATCAATTCTATTACATTCCTTTTGGTGTTATTAAGTTTTAAAACATTTAAATTGAGAAATTTTATGTCTATGTATATTAGAAAATGAGCTAGTAACAAAAGTGTTACCAACAATCTTAGCAGCTTTTACATTGTGTAGCCATAGTATTGAGCAATTTCCTTATCTTTTTCCCTCTCATCAAAACACTGTACTTTCCCCAAAGGGGTGTGTTTAGCAGCATTTTCATGCTCTTGTTGAGCCTGCTTCTTCATGGCCTCACACTCTGGCCTCTGCTCTTCTCTGATGGGTGTTGACGCTAATGGTTCAAGAACATTAGGTTTTCTCCATGGAATTGGTTGACAGCTGAAGTCTTGGAGTAGATCCTGGTTTTGAGGCTTGAGTGGTGATAAGAGCTTGGTCTCAGCAGTGAAAACAGACTTATTGTAGAGGGAAGTGCAAGATGATGTTTTGTAGGGTTCAGGCCTAAGTGTTTCAGACTGAAGGATAGGAGGTTGAGCTAAAGTTGTCAAGCTGGGTTGGGTTGTATTGATCAAAATTGGCTAGTTGGTCTGGTAGGACCCAATCAAAGATGTGTTGGTAGAAGCTGGTTGGGATGGATTGACTGCAGTAGATTGAGCTGAGTTAGTAGACAGAGGTCTGGCAGAGTAAGACACAACAGTCCTACATGTGGCCAAGGACAGGACTAGCCATCAAGGAGCAGGCCGAGCTTGAGGTTTGTCCAGGGTTGGAAAGGGCAAAGGTACCAACTTGACCTTCCTAGGTGGTGGAAGCTCATATTAGGATGGAGACGACCACTCTTTCGGCATTGCTGTTTGGTTTCTAGGCTTTGACTTACATTTTCTCAAGACCTTTACCCTCCTGTGGGATATCCAGTCATGGTTTGAAAGCTGGGGATGCCTTGGGGTCTTTGTTGTTGCTTGAGTTTCCCTGGGTCCAGAAGGAAGAGGCTCCAGTTTTCTTCTCACTCTTCTACCCCAGTGGATGGAAAACCTGCACAGACTCCAGCATATGCATGCCTAGGCCAGTTCAAGACTTTTTAAAGGTCTCTGAGCTAAACACAGGTAGATTATTCTTCCACTTTATCTTGGGAGTGGTTGTCTCTTTTGCCTTGACTATGTTCCCTGAATGCCTATGCTCTTCAGATTCGTTTGGGTTACTTTATCTGGTTCTTTTGGTGTTTTTGTGTCCGTGGCCTTTAGTTTTCCTAATTCTGCTGGATGCACCTTTATGAGGCCTGCTGTCAAAATACTTGGCCACATTCACAGGAGACCTGTCACTGGCTAGAGCACATTTCTAGTATGACAGAAATGTGTAGCACGTTTATTTCTAAACCACTTCTCCCTCTAACTGGCACTCTGATTCATTGGCTGGATTTTGGCCTCTGGAGCTCCTTTGGTAGGTTTGGAAGTTTTGTGTTTGTTCTTCCTAACTTGATCAGAGGGATACTTTATGACACTTGACATTTCCTGCACCTAATTCACCTTGATGGCCTTGGTATCTGACTTTGATTCCTGTGGGACCTTTGGGCTGGTCAAGATCTTTTAAGGAATTGAAGAACTGTGGGAGGTGAATATCCTCTGCCAGCGTGCTGATGTCTGCAAAACTGCTGCTAGACTCAATTCCACATTCAAGTGTCCCTTGGTCCTCAAGACTCAGGCTGTTTTCTCCTAGATTGCCACTTTCAGAACATGGTTGTTCCTCAGGGCCAAGAGGATCAAGGCTGGCCAGAAGATGGTGAATATCAGGAATTTCTAAAGGGAGTAGTAGAGGATCTTGGTTTTCTATTGGGATCTGGTAGGCACCTAGAGGCTTATAAATATTGGTTTTAATCTCACCAAAATTGTTATTATCTGAATAATAATTATTATTCAGATAATAACATATATAATATATATCTGGCTTGGAGCTGTAGTCAGTGTCAAGAGATTAGTAGATCCCTGAACAGGAGCTCTCAGTGAAGTGTCCCCAAGCTCAGGTGATGAGCTACTATCAAGTATTTGGATATCTTTGCTACTACAGGACTTGGGGAATTCTGTATTTTGTAATTGTCCAATTGTCTGACTTGAAGGTTGAAATTCAAGAGAAGTCTCAATCTACTGGGACATTTCCATTGCTACAAAGGAATTAATAAACAAGTTAGTCCCTGGTAAGTGAGATGCTCTCTCTACACACCAATGCAGCAATCAGGTACCTTCAGATAGTGGGCAAGTATTTGTGGCTAACTTGCTTTAAGGAGCATGGACAAAACCCTGTATTAGGAAATAAATGGACAGTGACTAGTTCTAGTTCTAACTAGTTATCTGTTAGTGTCATTGTTTGTTAATTTTTTTGTATTTTACAGTGTTGTTCTAAGTCAAATTAAAAGTGAAAGTAGCGTTGAAATACGAAATGTTTTGTAAAGCCTAGGATTCTCATATAGTGTCCTTTCAATTCTCTTCACTCTCCTGAGAGAATATGAAGACTTCACACCATGGACAAGGACAGGGAGTTGAGCTGCTCCTCATGACATCTATAAGCAAGGACAGAGTCTAAGCTTGCTTGCTCTGGACAGGATCTCTGAACAATGGGCTTAAATCCTGGTGTAATTTTATAAACATTAAAGTGTCACTCACTACCACAAGAAAAATTCTGAAGTGCTGTCTGAAGACACTAAAGCAATAAATTAGGGAAGGACGTTAATGAGTGTGTGGTTGGTACAGGGAAACTGATCAGTTAGGGTAGCAAAAAGCATGGTATTTCTTGTTGTATTTTGGGGGTTCTCTAACATGTAGCACAGATGGCCGTTATAATGTCCCACCTTCTCACTTATTGTATTCTTGCATTTAGTCTGTAAATGGAGAGCACAGAGCAAGAGTAGTGGTTGAAGTCTGTGACTAAATTTTATCTATCTGTGGACTCACTATTTGTCAGCTTCAGCTTTGACCCTCCTCCTGTGTGCAGGGTTTATTCCTCACCCATTACTGTTTGTACTCACCTTGAAAATGTGTTTCTGTGATGGATTGAGTAGACACAGAGTAGTAGATTCCAGAGTTGGAGGCTGATGGTAGGATATTTGTGGACTGAACCTCCTTTATCACCACCACCATTTCTGGTTGAGGAGCAGCGGTGCTATATCCTGAGTATGAACAGAGCCATAGGACTGTAGACTAGGGGCAAATTTTCCAGACAGTAGTGGCCCCATGGTGCCTTGATTATAGTAATAGCTCTGGCCTCCTTCCTGATAGGGAAGTTACAGGCTATCTTCCTGATGCGAAATTTGAGATTGCATCCCTTGAACAAGGCCAGCAGACATAGATGGATACAGAGGGACCATGGCATTGGCATATGAAGTTTTATCATACTGGGTTGTCATAATCAGGGAAGGACCAGCTGTGTCCTTGTCAATGACAGTCATAGTGAAGTCACTGAGTGAAGATAATTTGCTTTCAGTGCTTCTTGTGATATCCCACTCAAAACTACCTGGATAAGAGGTGACTGAAGTGCTGGTCTGGCTCTGGGCAACAACTCCAGTCAGTATAGTTGTGCTAGAATGTTGGTAAAGGTAGGCACTACACCTGAGTTGCTGGAAAGAGGTGCCAGAGACTATTGGCAATAGCCATACTGAGCTGTCAGCTGGAGCAGAGACTCTAGAGAAGTTGCAGACACGTCCTGTTAGGGAGGACACGTTGCTCTCCACAGGAAGAGAAAGCTGTATAGAATTTGCAGTTCCAAGTAAAGATAGATTTTTGGAAATTTTCTATTGGAAACAAGAAGGTGATGGAAAAACCACTGAGAGTACTAAGTTTCTCCTGTTTTTTAGAACAGCATTATCTAAAGGTTGTTGCAATCAATAAGCCTATACATCAGTATTCACTGAGATACTTGAAACCAAACAGTTTATGGTGCCTGTAAGTGCTGAAGCTGTCTGATCTTTCTCTGAGGAACTGATTTTGCATGCAACTTGTACACAAGACAAATGTACACATGACCCATTGTTCCTAGGCTAGAATCAGCCTTTTCCCTGTCTTATCTTTCCCCTGAACCTGCACTAGTATTCACTTGTAACTATTTCCTAACACTGCAGCCTTTTAGAAGTAGGAGGTTTTGAGAGAAATTCTGTTGGAACATTTTCATTTCATATGTGAGAAAACTGAGACTCAGAAAGGTCAGATTGATCTGCCCAAGTTTAATGTGTGTGTGTGTCATTATCAGCTTTCAAAACCTGACTTTCTTGCCAAGGCTCTTCTCTGAACAAAGACAAGAAATAGGGATATATAGGGAGATATAGATTTTTTCAATATTGGCATTTTGGGGTTTATTAGACAATAGTAGCAGCTATCACTTTTGTCATCTTTAGTGTCTCATTTTGCTTAAGGAGGTCACATGCTTTTTCCTAGAGTTCACATTTAACTCGGCTTGTTAGTGAGTCTAATGAGTTGTTATTACCAAAATCAAGACTGGCTTCTAATTCTAGATCTATATAACTGCCTGGGAATTCTCAAGAAAAGCTTTTTGAAAGAAAAAATAATTTTTAACTCTGACATTCAGGTTCCTAACTTATGAAGTGTTTCTTATAATAATAGCAGTCATTCATAGATGAATAAAAGTGATGTATTATATAAGATTTATATAAAGGAAGACAGAAACTTCTAGAAAGACAAAACATAAAAATTATGAAAAATACATGCTATCAGAGAACTATAAAGATATGTGGATATTAATGAAAATCAGGGTATTTAGCAAACATCAAAGTATAGTAAAGTACTAATACATGTAGTTCTGTTATTTACATAGGCAATATTATAAAATTGAATACTATCTATTTTAGTGACTATATGAACCAAGAAACAGTATATGTCCTTTAGTATATGTCCTGCCAACGTGAACACGACACTGGACCATTTTGAATATAAATATATTAGAAACATGTTCTATAAATAATGCTTTCTCTACACCAGAAACTAATAAAAGTGGTTATGTGATTTGCAAGGAATTTCTAACCAGTACATGCCAGAGTCCCGCTCCAGCCAGGTTCAGGATTTCCCAAAGGAGAAATGGAGTAGGCGATGAAAGAAAATTTGGACACTGACTCTGTTGCAAGCAGGACAGATGCCGTTTATTGTCAGTTAACAGTGAGCTTTTATATTATTGGTGTAAGGGAAAGGACAAAGAAAATTCCTACAACAGGTGCAACCAGTAACTTAATTAATAACCTTGACTGAGGTAAAAAACAACATATATTGCCATCTCGTGGTCTTGGAAGCTTTCTACTTTCAGTTAATAAGTCTTAAGTTTAAAAGAAGTTTTATTTAAACTAAACGTAATATATCACTTAACCTACAAAGCTTACTTTGATTATTTTTGTTATACATTACTTGTCTAATTAAAAAGTCTTAAAATTACCACAACAAAACTATAAATCATACCTAATGATAGTAAGAATATGAAACCAGTTAACTTGACCAAAAGTAGTAGCTAACATCTAAAGAATAACTATGAAAGAGACTTACTGTGAAAATACACACACTAATCTTTTTTTTCTTCTTCTTCTTCTTTTTTCTTTTCTTTATTTATTTATTTATTTTTTATTATGATGTTGTGGGGTACAGTTAAGGGTTAGGTATACAATTACGTTTCATTCAGGCACTCTGTTGATATGAGGTGTTTCCCCATTCCCAGACAGATATTTGCTACTGTTAATCCCATCTCCCCCCCGCATAGTTTCCCAGTACTGTCAGTCATTTTCTTATAGTATTGCATTGGATGTTTAAGGTCCATTATATGAGTGAGAACATGTGATACTCAGATCTTTGTTTCTGTGAGAGGTTACTCAGTATTATAGACTCTAGTTCCATCCAGGTTGCTGCGAAATTCATGATTTTGTTCTTTTTTATGACTGCGTAGTATTCCATCATGTATATGTAACACATTTTTTTAATCCAGTCTTCTTTTGACAGGCAGCATGGTTGATTCCAGGTTCTTGCTATTGTGAACAACGATGCGATAAACATACGTGTGCAGGTATCTTTGTTATAGAGTGATTTGAGTTCTTCAGGATATATTCCCAGTAGGGGGATGGCAGGGTCATATGGGAGGTTGGTATTTAGAGCTTTTAGGAATCGCCACACTGCTTTTCACAGAGGTTGCACTAGTTTACACTCCCACCAACAATGTAGAAGTGTTCCCTTTTTGGCACACCCTCTCCAGCAGCTGTTATTTTTTGAGTTATTGATAATTGCCATTCTGACTGGAGTTAGGTGGTATCTCAGTGTGGTTTTGATTTGCATCTCCCTGATGATTAGTGAGGTTGAACGTTTCTTCATGTGTTTGTTGGCTGCTCGGATGTCTTCCTTTGTGAAGTGTCTGTTCATATCTTTTGCCCATTTTATAATGGGGTTGTTTGTTTTTTTCTTTACAGCACGTTTGAGTTTCTTGTAGATCCAGGATGTTAAGCCTTTGTCAGACCTGGAGTTGGCAAATACTTTTTCCCAGTCTGCAGGCTGTCTAATCTTTATTCTGATTTTAACATGTAAAATGAGCTAAACATAATGAAATAAACTAACACAACTAAAATCATTGTGGCTGTATAATTGCTAATGAGCTTTTAAGTTTAGGTTAATGGTGGTTTAGGGGTGGTTTGACATGTTTTCTTTTATGCTTGACAACCTTTTGGAAAATATCTTTGTCTTGAGATAACCACTTAAGCAATTCTTATTATCCTTAAAGCACCAACTTCATCATTATGCGAACTTAAACTTATGAACCTAAAACAATCTTCCAAGTAATTATAAAACATCAAACTACAGCATTAAAACTTAATTAATGATTCAAAGTAAAAACCTTGTTAAACATAACCAAAGCCTAATAATTTTTTGTCAACCCTCATATATATATACACACACACATATATATATTAATTATATAAACTTGCATGATTATACATTTACCAACTACATTTAATACATGGATAAAACAATTATCATGCCTAGAATAGCACTACCAGCAACTCTTTTCAAAACAATCTCAAACTATAACACTATTCCTAAAAGCACAAAGCAATTTTAAACTGTAAAACTATTCCTAAAACCAAGAATGGTAGTTTTGGCCCAAAGTCCTAAATTACAGTCCTTGAAGTGCCTCAAGAAGGTTTCCAGGTGTACATTTCTCCACGTATCAGGAGTTTTCTCTGGGGTTTCTATGATCTTCAGAGCTTCATTGCCTTTCCTTGTCCAGGTGTTTTCATTGCTTTTCTCTTATTGTGCAGTGTATATTCCTAAGGAAAACTCAAAAGAAGCTTTTAATGATGTTTCCCAGGCCCCAACATTGCTTTCTGTATCCAGTTAATTTATCATAAAAGTATCCAATTAATATAGCATGAATTCAGTGAAAACCTATTCTATATACATTGACTCAAAATCTTAACTATTTAATTAGTTTAAATAAAGAACCTTGACGACTAATCTTTACCCTAAATCCGTAAAAACAATGTTATAAATCACCTACACAATTTCTAGATATGTGTCTGAACTTATAATGAATTCCTAATGAACTTACTATGAACTCATGCTTTTAAAAAACCTCATGCCTAAACACTAAGCTACATTATTCTAAATCAAATAATAAGTGAATATACTTATATCATTTTTTTGCTCACGCAATATCTAGTAACTCATAACCAAGTAAAAGAAAGCATTTTAAACATGCTTCAGAGTTTAACCATTGCATATGTTAGAAAAGGCCAAATGGCATGATGGGAAATGGAAAAATGAACAATGACATTCCTAGGTTAGCTGTGAGTACACATAAACATGTTGTTTTCTTCATGCTTGACTGTATAGAATTCTTTGGCCATATCAACAGCAAAGGTGGAAGACAGAAGGACTTCAGCTGCCCGGACTCGCTTTGTGGCCAGGGGTCTTCAGCGCAACTGGACTTTGTCAATCAGGTGGGCCTCCAAGGCTGGCTCCCAACAAGTACATATAGACAATGAAATATATTGGTAAAAAGTATGTAGCAAACAGTAAAATACAGTAAATGTGAATGTATAGGTAGCCATAATACATGTAGACAAATGTCTTAATAAAAACTGGCACAAGGCAGAGGTCAAAACTGCAGGTGTAATGAAGGTCTGCTATTGAAGTCATTCATAATCTCTGAATATTGCACAGCAAGTGACCGACATTAATCCTAGTAAAAATGGGTATTTAAATTAGCATAACCTGATAAGCAGAAAAGAACATTTTAAAGGTGTCATAAAGTTTTTTATATTTGTCATCAAAACTTAGACTATAATTATCTTTAACAGTCGGGAAATGTCATTCTCAAAGTGTAAAAAAGCCCATCATTGCTAGAATTTAATTAAACAACCAAAGAACTCCAGAACATTGTTTTAGATACGAGTGGAATTAGAGATGTGACTTTTTATTCTTTCTAAAATAAAAATTCTTTCTAGGTAGGTCTTTCTCTTTATTCTAGATCTAAAAACAGTTATTTGTTAATTAGTATGTACTCTGTTTTAGGAGTGAAATGATTTAAAGCAACCGTCCCAAAAGGAGTTTTTTCTTCTGATGAAAGTTGAGACAGCCAATTTTTAAATATTTAATTGATTATAGGTGAAACATTTATAAAGCTTAAAAATCAGAAGAAATAGAACTGTGCAAATTAAGTTTCCATATTCTTCTACATAACCACTTTTATTAGTTTCTGGTTTAGAGGAAGCATTATTTCTAAAACATGTTTCTAATATATTTATATTCAGAACAGTCCAGTGTCATGCTCACTTTGGCAGGACATATACTAAAGTTGGGACAATACAGAGAAAATTAGCATGGCCCCTGCGCAAGGATGATATGCAAATTTGCAAAATGTTCCTTTTTTTTTTAATGTCAACTGTCATCTGTGTTGACAGAGGCAATAAAAAAGGGCCAAACAGCTGAATGTTACTTTTCTGATAGGCTTCTTCTCCTAATGATACTCTATTTTAGGCTTAGTTTCCTTCCTAGTCCATTAATCTAAGCATCTACTAAAACCAACATCATTTTCCCTTTCTCTGACTAGTATTTCACTCATTGATGTTTCTGCTTTAATTTAAAATACTTGGTTTTCATCAACATTCTATCCCAAATGACCTCTTTTTTCTGTGAAAACACCTCTCATTCTTATATTCTTATTTCTCTAATTTTGAACTTTCTTCCCCATGTTCATTCCTGTTTGTCAGTGCTTAATGAAACTGTCCCAAAATTCCTTAACCCAGAATATTGACAACATTATAACCCAGTACTCTCTAGATGGAGGTAGGTGGGGATAGGTTTGGTGGTTTTCTTTTTTTAAACAGAAATCACCAAACATGTAAGTATTGCTTTTTGAATATCACTAAGTTTAAAATACTAAAGTTGAAGTATTAGTTGAAGGAGAGTATAACTGATGAAACATCTTGGGATGTGTTGCTAGTTTTCTACACTACCTAGGTTTTTTCTCTGTTTCTGTTGAAACTTTCTTTTTAAAAGTCTGATTTCATTGTTTATATGTATGTCCCTTAAAACTCAAGGCTAGAAAAAAAGGGAATCAGAGGTAATAACGAATCATTACTTCATGTAACAGATGAGGAAACAGATTTTGTCTCCCAAAGTTATGTAAATGATGTACCCAAAGTCATACAGCTAGTGACTGTCAAAACCAAAACTGAAACATATCTGTAGATTTCTAGGTCAAGACTTGCCATCACAGTCAAGTACTTTTGACTCTACTACTGAATTTAGAAGGAGTAAAATCTAATGAAGAACTTTTAAAATGTCTTTTCTTACTTGACATGGTCAGAGAAGGGGAAACATCAATTGTAGATATTAGGGTTGAGGAATTGATAATAGAGGCTGTGTGAGTGGCTGAACCCAAAGACTGCATGTGGCCGGTGGGAAAGTCACTGGTCACACTGGTTGCTGGTCATTTGCGGTGATCCAAATGTATGTACAGACAACTCCGTGGTAACTCCAAGATTGTACTAGGTGGGGATAAGTTTGGTGGGAGAATGATGTCACAAAGAAGGCAGTTGTAAGGTATGAGATAGCCAACAGGGAGTTCAGATTCCCAACAAGCTGACAGGACTGGTTAGAAGGAGTTGGTAGGAAAGCTATAACAGCACCCAAGTGGTTGAGCTCTGGGGAGTTAAAATTCTGCAGGAATAGACATGATAGTCCCACTTTCCACCAGGCTTTTATGGTAGAGATATTATCTCAATGTTTCTTATAGATGCTCATTAATGTAACTAATAGTTTTATATTTTGTTATATATTATATACATTTATATATATATATGTGTGTATATACATATATATACATATATATATATGTATATATATATATGTTGTGTATCCAGTTATTACCCTTGAGGAAGAAGGAAAGGGACATCTAGGTTGTACAAATAAAGTTACTCTGAAACCATGTCAGTGAATCAAATGAGTGAATTTACTTCAATTCTTAAGGACCAAAGGAAGGAATTAAAGAGCTCCTTTTATAATTTGGTTGAATTACGGGATGAAGTTCATTGAGTGCACCTCATAGGAAATGATGTGTGATCCTAGGTTGCTTTTTTTTTACTTTCTTCTTGAATCCTATCTTCCTTGGGCAGGGCAGAGCTGAGCCAGTTTGAACTCAATGTCTCTTCTGCTCACCTTTCTTCACCCTGATTTTTGGCATTGTTTCTGAGATAGGCCTTGATCTTGTGTGCTTCCAATAATGAGTGTTACTTTCTGTCAAGTTCCAGAGCAAAAGTCTCCTTTCCAATGTGCTTTAAATGTTTTTTCATGTTTAAAAAATGTACTCTGCTCACTAGAAGCAAACACTAGAGTGGTGGAAGACACAGCTGACTGCCAACCTTTCCTCTTCTGACCTTTGGCCACAATTCTTTTGCCCATAATTTTCTACCTCTGACTTCCTGGGTCTTGCAGATGCCCTACCATCCTGCTCTTTTATACTTGAGAGGCATTAGGCTACTTCTTCTCTTCTCCCATAAGAGAGTACAGTATGGCAGTTACTGCAGCCTTCCTCCCTTTGCAAACAGCCACTATAAAATCTTGGGCATTTAGGATTCTCTGTCTGCCATGCTAGAGTGGAAGACCAGGCAAAATGTAGAGGACAATAGTTAGAGAAAGAAAGACATTGGTGAAGAACAGAAAAAAAACAAGGTGAGAGTGGGAAAATAAGAGATTCATGTGGATTTTTTTTAATTTCTGTGAGAAACTAGTTGATACACTCATTTTGTATCAACAGAACAGACAATACAATATTTTTATGGTAGGTGGATAGTCCAGAAACTGCTGTGAATTCTGTACCTGAAAAAAATAATCTTATAATAATAGTTGTGTTAGAATGTTAGTAAAGGGAGGCGCTACCCTTAAGTGGCTGGAAAGAGGTGCCAGAGGTACCAGGCAGTAGCCACGCTGAGCTGACTGCTGGGATAGAGACTCGGAGAAGTTGCAGACATTCCCTGTTAGGGAGGCTGAATTGCTCACCACAGGAAGAGAAAGCTGTATGAATTTGCTGTTCCAAGTAAAGATGGATTTTGGAAATTTTCTATCAGAAACAAGAAGGAGATTGAAAAATTAATGAGGTGATAAGTTTCCCCTGTATTTGAGAAGCAACATTATCTTAAAGTTGTTGCAGTCAGTAAGTGTCTAACACCAGTACCCACTGAGATTCCCCAAGGCAAACAGCTCATGATGGCTGTAAGGGCTGGAGCAGTTTGGTCTTCTTCTGAGGAACTGATTTTGCATGCATCTTGGGCACAAATATACACAAGACCTAAGTGGTGGTGTTCATACATTGTTCCTAGGCTAGAAACCACCTTCTCCCTGCCTTATCTTTCCTTGGGCCTGCACTAGTATTTACTTGTAACTATTTCCTAGCACTGAAGCATTTTAGAACTAGGTGGTTCCTTCGAGTACTCCTGTTCTAACATTTTCATTTTATGAGTGAGAAAATGAGCTCAGCAAGGTCAGATTGAGCCTTGTAAGTTTAATGTGAGTAACATTATCAGCTTACAAAACCTGACTCCTTGCCAAGACTTTGCACTGAGCAAAGACCTGAACCTGGGAGAAATAGAACTTTCAATATTGGCCTATTTTTTCCATTAGACAATAGTAGCAGCTATTACCACTGTTATCTCTAGTTTCTCATTTTGTTCATGCAGGTCACATGCTATTTCCTAGAGTTCACATTTAACTTGGGCTAGTTTGTGAGGCTAATGGTCATTATTTACTCAATTCAAGACTGGATTCTAATTCTAGGTCAGAATGACTGTCTGAGAGTTTGTTCTCAAGAAATGCTTTTAAAGAAAAAAAACTTATTTAAATTCTGAGCTTCAGTTTACTCATTTATAAAGTGGTTTTTATAATGGTAACAGTCGTACCTCATACACAAATAAAAGTGACATATTAGATATGGATTTATACAAAGGTAAATATAGTAAGGTCTTGAAAAGCAAAAATTATGAAATGTGTATATAAGATAACAGAACTGAAAAGAATATATCAATATTAATGAAAATCAGGGAATGTAGCAAGCAGCAAAGTGTAGGAATTTTCTAATAAATGAGGTTCTGTTATTTATATGTAATATTATAAAATTGAATACTCTCTACTGTATTTCAGTGAATACATGAACCAAGAAACAGCTCACAATAGAAGGTGATTTGGAATAAATTTCTAACCACTACATATAGACAGAGAATGCACATTAGAAAAAGTATGTACCAAGTACCAATATACAGTAAATGTGAATGTATAGGTAGCCATAATATATGTAGAAACAAATCACAATAAAAACTGGTACAAAGCAGAGAGCAAAACAGTAAGTATAAAGGAAGTTCACAATTGTGCTCACTCACATTTCTCTGAATATTACCCAGCAAGTGACAGATATTTCTGGTAAAAGTGGATATTTAAGTTAATATAGCCACATAAACAACAAAGAACTGTTAAAAGGTATCATGGAGGTTTTTATGTTTATCTTCAAAATCTAGATTGTGATCATCCTTAACATTCAGGGATATGTCATTCCCAAAGTCTGAACAAAAAGATACCACTGTCAGAATCCAACTAAAACACTTAGAGAAATGAAAATCAAAACCACATTGAGATACCACCTAACTTCAGTAAGAATGGCCATCATTAATAAAACAAAAAACAACAGATGCTGGCAAGGATACAGAAAAAAAAAAAAAAAAGAATGCTTCCACATTGTTAGTGGGAATGTTTGCATTCTTTTTTTTTTTTTCTGTATCCTTGCCAGCATCTGTTGTTTTTTGTTTTATTAATGATGGCCATTCTTACTGAAGTTAGGTGGTATCCTAATGTGGTTTTGATTTTCATTTCTCTAATTATTCGTGAGGCTGAACATTTTTTCATGTGTCTATTGGCTACTTGTATATCTTCCTTTGAGAAATGTCTATTCATATCTTTTACCCACTTTTTTTAACCAAGCCATATTTGCTGTTTATAGTAGTAAAGGACAACAAATAATGTGCAAATGGGTGAATAAACACAACAGAGCCAGCAAATACCCCTCTTGAACCCATACAGCAAAGTAAAGGAAATGAGAACTTTTTTTAAGTATGTGGAGTACAATTCAGGATTAGATATAAAAATGGTCTTTGTACAGGTAAAGTTTGGATGTCATTTTGGTTCTCACTTCAACTGGTTTGAGATCAGGTACCCTTATTGATGAAGTGTCCCCTCTCCCCCACCAGCAGTTTCTCACTACTGTCAATCTCTTTTTTATTGTATTATGGTAATTGTTCAGGGTCCACATATGAGTGAGAACATGTGGTACTAGTTCTTTGTTTCTGTGATAGATAACTGAGTGTTATAGGCTCTAAGTCCATCCAAGTTGCTGCAAAGTTCATTATTCTGTCCTTCTCTATGGTCATGTAATATTCCATCATGTATATGTACCACATTTTTTTATCCAGTCCACTTTCAATGGGCAGCACAGTTGGTTCCATGTTCTTGCTATTGTGGATAATGCTGTAATAAATATTTGCATGCAGGTATCATTTTGTAGAGTGATTTGAGTTCCTCTGGGTATATTCCCAGAAGGGGGATTATTGGGTCATATGAAAGGTTAATTTTTAGGTCTTTTAGGCATCGCCACACTGTTTTACACAGAGGTTGTACTAGTTTACACTCCCACCAAGAGTGTAGAAGAGTTTCCTTTTCCCTGCATCCTCTCCAGAATCTGTTATATTTTGAGTTATTGATCATGGCCACCGTGACTGGAGTTAGGTGGTATCTCAGGGTGGTTTTTGGCTGTTTTTTTTTTTTAAGAGATGAAGTCTCACCAAGTTGCCCAGGCTGGTCTTGAACCTGTGGGTTCAGGCAGTCATCTCACCTCAGCCTCCCAAAATGCTGGGATTATAGGTGTGAGCCACTATGCCCAGCCAAAGTATTATTTATTAAGAAGACAGAAAATCTCCTGCAGCGGGAGGGAACCTGAAAGAAGTTTGCCCTCAGTATGGTTTTAATTTGCATTTCTTTGATGATTAGTGAGACTAGCACTTTTTCATGTATCTGTTGGCTGCTCATATGTCTTCTTTTGAGATGTGTCTATTTATATCTTTTGCCCACTTTGTAAAGGGGCTATTGGTTTTTTCTTTTTGGCACATTTGAGTTGATGTTAGGCCTTTGTCAGATATACAGTTGGCAAATATTTTTTCCCATTCTGTGGACTGTCTCCCCACTTTCTTGATGATTTCTTTTGCTTTGCAGAAGCTTTTGAGTTTAATGAGGTCCCACTTTTCTATCTAATCTCTTATGTCATGGGCATCTGGGGTGTTGAGCAGGTATTGGCTACCTATTCCAATTTCCATAAGGGTGTCTCTTGCATTTTCTAAGATTCTTATAGTTTGATGTTTTACATTGAAGTCTTTGATCCATTTTGAGTTGATTTTTGTGTATGTTGATAGGGAAGGGTCCTGTTTCATTCTTTCTCAGCACCTTTTACTGAATAGGTTCTCTTCTTTCCAGTGGTTGTTGGCAGAGGCTTTGGTGAAGATGAGTTTGGATCAGGAATTGAGTTTTTACTTTTGGAATCTCCATTCTGTTCCATTGGTCTATATACCTGTTCTTGTACCAATGCCAGGCTCTTTTCATTATTGTAGCCTTATAGTAAAGTTTAAAGTCTGAGAGTGTGATACCTCTCACTTTGTTTCTTTAACTGAGGATCATTTTGGGTATTCATGGTCCTTTATGTTTCCATATGAATTTCTGTATTGTTTCCAGGTCAAAATAGTGGGCAAAAGATATAAATGATGATGGTAATTCAGTTTGTTTAATGTAGTTGCTGCATGGGTTGCTGTCCAGGTTTTTTTTGGTCTGGGGAATTATCCTGGCATTTAGGGTACAAGGCTGGCCCTTTTGACCAGCTTGGCATTGGGTGGGCAGTCTCTCAGGACCCACATGAGACAATGGCATGATACTCGCTGTGGCTTCGCCATGGATGCGACTTTTTTGGATGTTCTTGAAGGAAGGAGAAGGACGGCAACCACATCCTGGAAAGGTAATCTGTCTTGTTGTCTGGGCTCACTGCTTCTGGGCCTGGGCTTCATATCCTGTGACCTGTGCCTCTGACTGTCGCCAGCGCGCAGTTGGCCCAGTCCTCCTTTGCTTAGAGGCATTGACCTTCATGCACCACCCACAGGGGCTGAATAGGCCAATGTCTGTGATGTCCTGTAATTGCTCCACATTCTTTTAAAAGCAAGGTTCTGGGTGAGCATTGTGGCTCATGCCTGTAATCCCAACACTTTGGGAATCAGAGATGAACTCAGAGGTTCGAGACAAGCCTAAGCAACATGGTGAGACCTTGTCTCTACAAAAACTCAAAAAATTGGCTGGGCGTGGTGGTGCATGCCTGTGGTTCCAGCTACCCAGGAGGCTGAGGTGGAAGGATCACTTGTGCCCAGCAGGTTGAGGCTGCAGTGGCCATGAGTGTGCCACTGCACTCCAACCTGGGTGACAGTAAGACTCCGACTAAAAAAGAAAAAGCGAGGCTCTGGCCATTGCTCTCAGGTAAAATATGGGTGATGCTTTTAGTATTGGAGACACTCCTTACTTAACACAATGGACCCCCTAACTCCCAGTTTCTTAAGTTATGTTGCACAGAAAAAGTAAAGAAACTCACTTGTAGTGCCCTAAGATTTCATATGCAAAGGTGATTTGTGTTGCTTCCAGAAATCACTGAGAGCATACATAATTCATTGCTTCCTAAGTATCATTTGAGAGATCTTCCTGTATACATGTAACAGATTAATTTTGAGACTTTCCTCATATGTTCAGTGAACTGATTTTAATACTTGAGACCTTCCTCTCCTCTCATCTCATACCTCATTCAGTCCTCTTCATTTTTTTTCTCCTGAGTGTCTTATGAGTCTGTCACCTGTGCATCAGCACCCAAATACAGATCTTATTTGACCTGTTGTAGTTAGGTCCTAACTAGTGTCCATATACTTACTCTTTGTTTCCTCCCAATCCATTCTTTACAGGAATAAATATTTTTAAAGGCCATGATTAAAAATGGAAATGAAACTGTAGTTGGAATATTGCATTGCTTATAAGCATTGCTCAAAAACAAACTCCTTATCGTGGCATTTACCATAAGACTCTGCATGTATGGGATCCTCTGCTTCTCCAGCCCCATATCTCACCTCTCTTGTCCTCACTCTCGATGCTTCATATATACGAAGTCAGTCAAAATTAATTCTGACTCATCCTTTTTTGCTGTGACTCCTGACATTATTAAGGGACGTTTACAGCCCTTTTCTATCAGGTTTTATTTTAAAATATGAGCCTCAGGTTCCCTACAGATTTAATTTGAAGGCATCAGTTGTGTGAAAACTAAAACTGTGAAGTAAAATATTTGCATTTAAATTATTTCTGTGGTTGTGTATGTAATGTTGGCAACTTAGTATTTGGTGCTGGATTACAGATACACATAAGTCCTGGCCATCTCTAGTTTTGCATGTGCCTTATTTGTGGAGATCTTTGCACTGTTTTGTTGCTTTGAATCTGTTTTCAAGATGGAGAAGCAGCAAGGAGGAAAGTATAGGTACAGCAGCAAGAGGAGAGAAACCAGGAGGAATCTTCTTCACTTTCCTTTCCTCCACTGGGCTACAAAACTTTCCTGTATGATGTCATTATTAAAGGATTTTTTTAGGTTTGTATACTTAAGTTATTTCATTCAGTGTTGAGATTATTAAAAGCACCATAAAAGGGGATTGTGAAGATGTGTAACTGCTCCCTGCAATGTTCCTGTACATGCATTAGTGTTAGGGAGATGAACCTCGTGTGGTGGTGAAATGTGGCATTGGTTTCCAGTCTTTTATGGAAATCACCCAAAGAAAAGCAGCCTCACATCTTAACAGTCACTTTTCAAGCACACTAGAATATGAAATAGTATCAAGTTTTATGGTAAGAAATACCTAGGAATTCAAAGAAGGTAGAAATGAATCCAATGGAGTTCATGAAAGAACTTAACTAGAAAGTTAATGACTTCAATTGATTATCTAAGGTTACTGTTTAAAGAGATGGAGATGATAATTGAAACTTTCTGGAAAGATTGAATCCCTTGTAAGTAACTCTTTGTACTGTCACCTACCAGCAGCTTGACCACACATTTTGATAAAATAATGAAAAACAAATAACTTCCTGTTAAAAAGTGTAGTATTGGAACCAATTATGTTACAGTAGTGATATTTGGCTTATTGTGAAATTTGGGACATTGAGGAACTTATTTATGACAAAAAATTAAATTTTGTATCAATAGTTTTCTAATGTGTGGTAACGTGAAACAGGCATTGACATGCACTGGGTTCATTGATACATGTTTTACAATAGTAATTTGTTTGACATCTTCAACAAGGTGTTTTTATTTTTGAGAAGACAATGCAGTCTCATTTTCTTCTTCCCACATTAATAAAATATACTTTCTTGTTGAGTCTGTTCAAGGAAGATGTGGAAGAATGCACATGTGATTCCTGAAAAACACTTCTGAACTGATCAGTTACAGCTTAGTATATATTCTGTCTGTTCATTTGCTTTTGTGTGCAATTTGAATGGAAGACATCAAGGAAACATTTTTGAAAAATGTGCACTGGCATAAGTTTGTCCTGTATAATCATGAGCAATCTCCTTATGTCTTCTGAGAGGGGTCATCCAAGTGGTTTGCTAGCTTCATGGCATCTCCTCAGAGGGGACACTGGAGTGCAAAGGGGTTAACTTACTTGTTAAAACTTTTACAATGTTATATGAAAAATTCATACCATAAATCTGTGAAGCCTTTGTAACTTAATTTATATGTCTAACATCTCAATAAAAAAATGTTCTCATTTAGGTTGATTAGAAAATTCATTTTAAAAATAGACAAATAGCCAAGAAAGTTCTGAAAAACAATAATGGAAGAAAGGAAAATTGATGAACATAGATGCTAAAATTCTCAACAAGATCCTAGCAAACTGGATTCAACAACACATTTCAAAAATCATCCATCATGACCAAGTAGGGTTCATGCCTGGGACACATGGCTGGTTCAACATTCGCAAGACCATAAATGTAATTAAATACATCGACAGACGTCAAAGCAAAAACTACTAATTATATCATTAGATGCAGAAAAAGCTTTTTGATAAAATCCAGCACCCCTTCTTGATAAAAACCCTCGAACATCTAGGCATATATGGAACGTACATCAAAATAGTAAAAGCCATCTATGAGAAACTCAGAGCCAGCATACTCCTAAACCGACAAAAATCGGAAACATTTCCCCTGAAAACTGGAACAAGACAAGGATGCCCACTCTCACCCCTCCTATTTAATATAGTATTGGAAGTCCTGGCTAGGACAATGAGAGAAGAGAAGGCAATCAGGGATATCCAAATAGGAAAAGAGAAAGTCAAGTTATCTCTCTTTGCAGATGACATTATTGTGTACCTTGAAAACCCAAGAGAAACTGTCAAAAGCCTCCTTGCACTGATAAAGGACTTTGGCAAAGTCTCAGGGTATAAAATAAATGTGCAAAAGACAATCGTATTTCTTTACACCAATAATAAACAAACAGAAACCCAAATAAAAAGCACAATCCCATTCATAATAGCCACAAACAAAATGAAATACCTTGGCATCTTCCTAACCAGAGACGTGAAAGACCTTTACAATGAAAACTACACTGAGATACCACCTAACTCCAGTCAGAGTGGCCATTATCAATAACTCAAAAAAATAGCAGATGCTGGAGAGGATGTGGTGAAAAGGGAACACTTCTACACTTGGTGGGAGTGTAAACTAGTACAACCTCTGTGGAAATTAGTGTAGTGATTCCTAAAAGCTCTAAAAATTGACCTTCCATATGACCCCGCAATCCCCCTACTGAGAATATACCCTGAAGAACTCAAATCACTCTATAAAAAAGATACCTGCACACGTATGTTTATCGCAGCATTGTTCACAATACCAAGTTTATGGAACCAACCATGCTGTCCATCAAAAGAGGACTGGATTTTAAAAATGTGGTACATATACACAATGGAATATTACACAGTCATAAAAAAGAACAAAATCATGAATTTTGCACCAACCTGGATGGAGTTGGAGTTTATAATACCGAGTGATCTCTCACAGAAACAAAGACCTGAGTATCACATGTTCTCACTCATAAGTGGACCTTGAACAACTATCATAATACTATAAGAAAAGGATTGATGGTGGTGGAAAACTATGGGGGAGCAGGAAGGGGAAGGGAGGTGGTATTAACAGTAGTCAATATTGGGGGATGGGAGGGGCACACCTCATCAACAAAGGAACCTCCACCATACATATTTGTATACATAATTCTTAACTGTACCCCATAATTTTAAAATGAAAAATAATAAAATAAAAGAAAGTGATCTTTATGGCAGCAAACCTATTCTGTAAGATCTTCAAGGGTAGATATATGTATACATAGATGAAAACCCATAGAAGGACTTCACATACATTAACTTAATCTTTATAACATTCTTGTGCTGATGAGTAGCAATCTAAGTCTTTTATTTGACTTCTTATTTTGGGTTAAGCTCAGAGGATAGATGATTACAATTAATAATTTTATAAGTGATAAAACAGGCTCAGAAAAAGAAAAATTAAAACAAATTCAGTTCTTTTTCTTGTTTTTTTTTTTTGGAGGGTAAACTATAGCTAACATAATATGCATATTAAATATACAACACAAAGAATGAACCATGCATAATGTAAACTGTAGACATTGGCTGATGATGACATTCAAAGTTGGGTCATCAGTTGTTACACATGGACCCCATAGGTATGGAATATTGTGTTGGGGGAGGTTGTTTGGGGTGTGGGAGGGAAAGTAAATAAGGGAACTTCATATTCTTTGGTTTAAGTTTTTCTGTGACCTAAAACTGGTCTCCAAACTAAAGTCAATTTTTTTTTAAAAAGTACATTGCTGGTACTTGAATAGCCAGCTAGATAAATGGAGTGGAGTAAAGTTCAGGAATGAGCCTAATACATAAAAGAATGTTTTGCAATAATATTCAACCTTCATAACTGTAGACATTTAAGAAATATTTATGAACTCTTATTATGACAGGCACTCCACTTGGAGCTAAAGATATATTGGTGAACAAAACGGATGTGGTCCCTACCTTCTAGGAGTTTACAGTTGTTTAGGAGACCAACATGAAACAAGCACAAATAAATATATAGAAGTGAGTCCATTTTTTTCCTTCTAATCATTAAGGAAGAAGGGATTGTAATCTAGCATCTCTATTCTGGGAGGGTGGAAACTTTCCTTTGAATCTCATTGTATATTATGGTCACTTAGTTTGTATAAATCCATAATACAAAAAGGATATTAAGCACACATTTGCTCTTTTTTTTTTTCATTCTGATGGAGTTTTGAAAACCTTTTTTTATTTTTTTTTTTAATTTTATGTTTTTTATTTTTTTTTATTTTAAAGGTGTGGGGTACAATTCAGGGTTAGTTACACAAATATTTATTATGCAGGTACCCTTATTGATGAGATATGCTCCCTCACTCCCCCAGCAGATTCCCACTACTGCCAACCCCACCTTCCACCTCTTCCCCACTGGCAGTTTCCCCACTACTGCCAATCCTTTTCTTATTGTATTACAATAATTGTTCAAAGTCTGCTTATGAGTTAAAACATGTGGTACTCAGTTCTTTGTTTCTGTGATAGATCACTCAGTATTATAGACTCTAAGTCCATCCAAGTTGCTGTGAATTCCATAATTTTGTCCTTTATGTCTGCATAATATTGCATCATCTATATGCACACATTTTTTTCGAGTCCTCTTTCCATGGGTAGCATAGTTGGTTCAATGTTTTTGTTATAGTGAACAATGTTGCAATAAACATACATGTGCTGGTATCTTTTTCACAGGGTGATTTGAATTCCTCCAGGTATATTCCCAGTAGGAGGAATTGCAGGATCGTATGGAAGATCAGTTTTTAGATCTCTTAAGAATTGCCAAACTGTTTTCCACAGAGGTTGTATTAATTTGCACTCACACCAACAGTATAGAAGTGTTCTCTTTTCCCCACATCCTCTCTAGTATCTGTTGTCTTTGAGTTATTGATGATGGCCATCCTGACTGGAGTTAGATGGTGTCTCAGTGTAGTTTGAATTTGCATTTCTTTGATGACTAGTGAGGCTGAGCATTTTTTCATGTATCTGTTGGCTGTTCATATGTCTTCTTTTGAGAAGTATCTATTCATATCTTTTGCCCATTTTGTAATGGAGCTGTTTGTTTCTTCTCTTTTCGGCATATTTGAGTTCCTTGTAGATCCTAGATGTTAGGCCTTTGTCAGAGGTATAGTTGGCAAATATTTTTACCCAGTCTGTGAGCTCTCTCCCTGCTCTCTTGATGGTTTCTTTGACTTTGTAAAAGCTTGTCAGTTTGATGAGGTCCCACTTGCCTATCTTTTCTCTGTGGCATGGACACTTGGGGTTGAAATTGGTTGCCAGTTCCAATTTCCATCAGGGTATCTCCTGCATTTTCTAAGGTTCTTATAGTTTGAGGTTTTACATTGAGGTCTTTGTTCCATTTTGAGTTGATTTTTGTGTGTGGTGATGGGTGGAGGTCTTGTTTTAATCTTCTGCATGTGGTCAGCCAGTTTTCCCAGCACCATTTACTGAATAGTTTTCCTCTCCCTAGTGGTTAGCAGTGAAGGCTTTGTCTAAGATGAGTTGGTTGAAAAATTGAGGTTTTGTTTCTGTAATTTCTACCCTGTTCCATTGGTCTATACGCCTGTTCTTTTACCAGCACCAGGCTGTTTTGATTACTGTAAGTTTTCAATAAAGTTTAAAGTCTGGGACTGTGAGACCTCTCACTTTTTTTCCTGGGAATTGTTTTGGCTATTCAAGGTCCTTTATGTTTCCATATGAATTCCTGTATTGTTGTTTCTAGGTCTGAGAAAAATGTTACTGGTGATTTAATGGGTATTGTGTTAAATCTGTAAATTACCTTACATCTTGTAAATTATCTTACATTACCTGGACATCTTAACAATGTTGGCCCTTCCAATCTACAAGCATGGAATATTTTTCCATTTGTTTATGTCATCTTTATTTCCTTGAACAGTGTTTTGTAGTTTTCATTGTAAAGGTCTTTCACATCTCTAGTTAGGAAAATGCCAGAGTATTCATGATTCTATACCTTGAAAACCCAAGAGAAACTGTTTGAAACCTCCTTGCACTGATAAAAGACTTTGGCAGAGTCTCAGGATATAAAATAAATGTGCAAAAAACAGTAGCATTTCTATACACCAACAATAAAAAAAAAAACGAAATCCAAATAAAAAGCACAATCCCATTTACAGTAACCACTAAAAATAATTTTTTAAAGATGTGTGGTACTTCTTTCTCCAGAAGAATGCTTTCCATCTTTGGATCTTTGAAACAAACCCTGAGAACAAATAAGGAACTTGGAATTATTATTGATTTGCAATACTATTATAGGCCAGAGGTAAATGGAACCCTTACATTGAAGACATGAATTTTTTTTTTTTTTTTTTGAGTTGGAGTCTCACTCTGTCACCCAGACTGGAGTGCAGTGGCCGGGAGCGGCCACTGCAGCCTCGATCTGCTGGGCTCCGGCGATCCTTCCACCTCAGCCTTCCAAGTAGCTGGAACTACAGGCATGCGCTACCATGCCCAGCTAATTTTTGATTTATTGTAGAGATGAGGTCTCGCCAAGTTGCCCAGGCAGGTCTCAAACCTGCGGGCTCAGGCAATCCGCTCACCCCAGCCTCCCAAATTTAAGTGCAATATTTGACAATAAGCTCTGTGTATGCTTAAGAAATGCTATTAGCTTCCATGTTTTTAGTCATTTGAGGCAAAGATCAGCACTCTTAATTTTCTAGGGACCAGAAACAACAAGCAAATCTTGACTAAGGTGAAAATTTGGCATTCCTCATTTTTTTACTTTTAACTGGAAAAGTTAAAAATTAAATAATGTAGTACTTGAAACCAGGAAATTAAGCTACAAAATGTTCTTGGCATAACTACCTATTTCTGTCCCAAAGGTTGAAGACTGACCATTGAATGTATTCTGTTAGAAAATAGTCTTCTGCAGCTCACTGGGAAGCCAAGAGCAGGCTAGGAATTGACATACTCTTTCCTTCTGGAACACACATCTGGCCATGTGCACTTTTTCTGAATACAGCAGCCTCCATCTGACCTCTTGTACACTCCACTGTTAGGTCTCCTTTCCTCCTACAGGTTCATTTCTACCTGCTCATGTTTGGTCAGGAGCAGAGAGTCCTAGAAGATGAAATTACTTGATAGGGAGCATTGGCATAAAGAAAGCACAGGTCCAAGTCAGAGGATTGAGCCCAGAAGTTCAGAGTTATAGTGCACTATGATCTCGCTTGTGAATAACCACTGCACTCCATTGTGAGACCCCCATCTCTGAAAAATTGGAAAAGAAAAAGAAAGCCAAAGCAGAACCAGAGGTGCTTTCTGGAGGAGCTAAACACAAGGAAACCTTCAGGTAGATTTCACTTGCATCCTTGTTTCCCCTGTGAAAAATGCCATACCTACAGGGGCATTTGCAGTAGTTCAGGAAGGGCAACCATTCTTGTCTACAATGCGTTCTTCCCACAGCAAACAATCTTTTTAAAACAAAAAGCAGCTTCTATCACTCCTGGCCATAAAGTTTTCCAATGACTTTTCATGGCAGTTGGAATAAATCCAAGCTTCTTACCCTGGACTGATTATAGGTTATTCGGCCTCTCTGCCTTCATCTCCTAATCTTTGCCCTGCTTACTACTTTCCAGCCACACCTTCCAACCTTCTTCTTGACTCAAGATCTTTGCTGTTTCCTCTTCCTGGGGCTCTTTTACTCTTATCTTTATTTGACTGGCTCTATCTTGTCATTCATTTCTCAGCTTAGATATCACCTGCTCAAAGGGATCTTCTCCAACCACCCATTCTAAGTAGCCACCTAGTCACCCTGTATTACTTGGTCCTATTTTGATTCTCTTAATAGTCCTTGCCAGGGACTGATATGGTAGTAGTTGTTTATTGTCTTTCACTCCCCACTAGAATATAATTTCCAGAAGCACAAGATCTTTTTCTGACCTTCTCACAACTCTATCCCAAGTACCTAGAATGACTTGTGACTACAGATGTACTCAATCAATATTGTAGGATGCTCAAATATTGTTGAGATTAATGTTTTCTCCTTGTTGCCCAAATGAATTACAGGAATGGCCTAGGCAATAATGGTGACAGGTGAAATGAACAATGAAAAGCAATGACCATTATGTTTTGGGACCAAGTCTTCTCTACAAGGCAGTTGAAGAGAAACAGAAAGCTTGAAAGGCTATATGCCTTCATTAATAGAATAATTGTGTATTGAGTATTATGCTCATGGATCAGTATCAGGCATGAGTCTCCCACAATGAATTGAAAAACTCCGTTTTAAGGATTTCATGGATAAAGCATTGAGCCCTCAATGAGAAGGGAAAAAAAACTTTAAGAAATGAGCAAGATTCTCAAGGGGAGTCTAGGTGAACTCCAAGTATCAAGACAACAAATCGGATTTGGAAACTGGAATCGGATGCCAGTTCCAATTTTCATGAGGGTATATCCTTCATTTTCTAAGGTTCTTATGGTTTGAGGTTTTACATTTAGGTCTCTGATCCATTTAGAGTTAATTTTTGTATATGGGGATAGATAGGGATCTTGTTTCAATCTTCTGCATGTGGTCAGCCAGTTTTCCCAGCACCATTTACTGAATAGGTTCTCCTCTCCCCAGTGGTAGGTGGTGGAGGCTTTGTCGAAGATGAGTTGGTTGAGAAATTGAGGTTTTGCTTCTGGAATCTCAATTCTATTCCATTGATCTATATGCCTGTTCCTATGCCAATACCAAGCTGTTTTGATGATTGTAGCTTTATAGTAAAGTTTGAAGTCTGGTAATGTGATATCACCTGCGTTTTTGTTGTTTTTTTGTTTTTTGCTGAGGATTGTTCTGGCTATTCTTGGATGTTTGTGTTTCCATATGAATTCCTGTGTTGTTTTTTCTAGGTCTGAGAAGAATGTTGCTGGTAATTTGATGTGTATTGCATTAAATCTGTAGATTGCCTTAGGTAAGATGGACATCTTCACAATGTTGATTCTTCCAATCCATGAGCATGGGATATTTTTCTACTCGTTTGTGTCATCTTTGATTTCTTTGAGCGGTGTTTTGTACTATTCATTGTAAAGTTCTTTCACGTTTCTGGTTAGGAAGATGCTAAGGGTTTTGTTGTTTTGTGTTTTTGTGTGGCTATTGTTAATGGGATTGTGGTTTTTATTTGAGTTTCTGTTTGTTTATTATTGGTGTAAAGAAATGCAATTGTCTTTTACACATTTATTTTATATCGTGAGACTTTGCCAAATGGATGAATCTTAAAGCAGCAAAGGTAGATGTCTCTAAGCAAGAGGGGAATTGGAGGGCTTTGAAACATGGGAGAAAGGGTGAATTTCCCTTTTTGTGTCTTTCTAACGTTTACCATGTGAATCTATTACATTTGAGGTCTAAATGCCTCAGTTCAAAACTAACCTCTTCTACTTTCTAGCTGTTAATCTTGGGCAAGTTCTTGATATACTGTACCTTTTTATCTGTGAAATATGGTGATGACTGACACAGAATAAAATCTCAATAAATGTAAACTATTAGTGGAAACAACCCAAATGTCAGTTAACAGAATCTCAAAACTCAAAAAGCCTCTTTATTAGTCATATACTGAACAGTCATATACTGAAAATTTTTTTCTTTTTTGAATCAGAGTCTCACATTGCCCAGGTATCAGTACAGTTGCACGTTCATGGCCACAGCAGCCTCTACCTGCTGGGCTCTGGCAATCCTTCCACCTCAGCCTTCCAAGAAGCTAGAACTACAGGTACATGCCCCCATGCCCAGCTAATTTTTTGTTTATTGTAGAGACAAGGTTTTGCCAAGTGGCACAGGCTGGTCTTGAACCCCTGGGCTCACACATTCCTCTAACCTTGGCCTCCCAAAGTGCTGGGATTACAGACATGAGCCACTGCTCCCAGCCTATTACACTCTTTATTTACTTTTTAAAATGTTTAAGCATATCAAAATAGAAAAATTTGTGTATTTCTCTGTAATTGTGGAACACCATCTTTTGCCCAAAGTGAAACCAATATCTTTGCAGCTCTTACGTTGTATAGCCATAGTATTAAGCCATTTCCATATCTGTTTCCCTCTCAACAAAAAACTGCACTTTCCCAAAGAGGTGTATTTGGCGGCATTTTCATAATTTTGTTGAACCTGCCTCTTCATGGCCTCATGCTCCAGCCTCTGCTCTTTTGTGATGAGTGTTGATATTACTGGTTCAGGAACTTGAGATTCCTCCATGGAATTGTTTCCAGGCTGAAGTCTTGGAGTAGATACTGGTTTCAAAGTTCGAGTGGTGACTGGAGGTTGGTCTCAGCAGTGAAAACAGGTGTATTGTGGAGAGAAGTGCAAGATGATGTTTTGTAGGGTCGAGGCCTAAAAGCAGTAGACTGAGTGATAGTAGGTTGGGCAGAATCTGTCAAACTGCGTCAGGTTTCATTTGTGGAAATTGGCTGAGCTGGAGTCTGGCAGGACCCATCAAAGATCTTGTCAGGACAGATTGACTGCATTAAGTTGAGCTGAGTGAGTAGAAATAGACCTGGCAGGCTTATGTGTGGCCAGAGACTGTGATCGTTGAGGAACAGGTCAAGCTTGAGATTTGTCCAGGGTTGTAAAGGGCAAAGGTACCAACTTGACCTTCCCAGGTGATGAAAGCTCATACTTGGATGGAGATGGACACTCTTTTTTAGTAGTGTTATTTGGTTTCTGGGCTTTCACTTGCATTTTCTCAGGACCTTTTTTCCCCTGTTGGGTATCCAGTTTGAGAGCTGGTGATTGCTTGGGATCTTTGGTGCTATTTGTGTTTCTCAGGGTCCAAGAGGAAGAGATTCCAATATTCTTATCAGTCTTCTTACACAATGGATGGAAAACCTGCACAGACTCCATATGAATGCATAGGCAACTTTGAGGCTTTTTCAAGGTCTCTGGCTAAACACAGGTAGATTTTTCTTCTGCTTCATGCCAGGAGTGGTTGACTCTTCTGCCTTAACTGTTTCTTGAGTACTTATCTCTTTAGAGTCCTTTGGGTTGCTTTCTCTGGTTTTGTTTTGTTTTTTGTTTTTGTTTTGTTTTTTGTTTTGTTTTGTTTTTTGTCTTTTCCTGTCCATGACCCTTAGTTTTGCTAATTATGTTGGATGCAGCTTTCTGTGATCTGCTGTCAGAATGCTTGGCCACATCTGCAGATGTCCAGTCACTGGCTGCAGCACTACAAATAACCACTTGTCCCTCTAACAGGCTCTCTGGGTTCTTTAACTGGATTTTAGCCTAAGGGGCACTATTTATAGACTCAGAAGCTTTACATTTGTTCCTCCTGACTTACTCAGAGAGACACTTTATGACACTTAGCTTTTTCAGCACCTGATTCACCTTGATGGTTCTACTATCTTTGGCTTTAATTCCTGTGGGACCTTTGGATTCATAAAGATCTTTTAAGGAATCAAAGAGCTTGGGAATGTGAATATCTTCTGCCAGTGTGGTGATGTCTTCAAAGTTGCTGCTAGAGTGAATCCCACTTTCTTTTTTTTTTTTTCTTTTTTTTGAGGAGTTGGAGTCTCACTCTGTCACCCAGGCTGGAGTGCAGTGGCATGCTCACGGCCACCCAAGCATTGACCTGCTGGACTCTGGTGAACCTTCTGTCTCAGCCTTCCAAGTAGCTGGAACTACAGGCACACACTACCATGCCCAGGTAATTTTCTGAGTTATGGTAGAGACGAGGTCTCACCATCTTGCCGAGGCTGGTCATGAATAGCATTTTCATGTGTCCCTTGGTCCTCAAGACTCAGGTTATTCTTTCTCAGATTGGTATTTTCAGAACCAAGCTGTTCCTCAGGGTCTAGGAGATCAATGCTGACTACAAGCTGGTGAATATCAGGAATTTCTAAATGGATTATTGGAAGATCTTGGTTTTCTATTGGGATCTGGTTGGCATCCAGAGGTTTTGAAAGTCTGGCTTTGTTGTCATCCAAATTCTTATTATCTGATTTTTCCTTGGGTAGAGCTGGAGGCATTGCCAACAGATTAGCAGAACTCTGGACAGGAACTATCACTGAGCACAGGTGGTGAGCTTCTATCAAGTATTTGGATATTTTTGCTACTAGAGGAATTGGGGAATTCTGGCATTTGTAATGGACCAAATGTTTGGCTTGAACATTGCAACTTGAGGGAAATCTCCATCTTCAGGGAAGTTTCCATCCTACAAAGGAATCAAGAAAGAAATCAGTACCTGGTAAGCAAGAAGCTCTCTGTACACACCTGTGCAGCAATCAGGCACCTTCCAACAGTGGAGAAGTATTTGTGACTAACTCTTCTTAAGACCATGGACAAGACCCTGTATTAGAAGATAGGAAGTGACTGTTCTAGTCTATCATTTGGTATCACAGTTAGTTTTCTTTGTATTTCACAGGGTTGTTACAAGTTTTTTAAATAGTGAAATTAATTTTAAAATACCAAATGTTTTATAAAGTCTGCCATTCTCATAGAGTGTCTGTCAATCCTCTTGTCTTTCCTGAGAGAATAAGATGTCTTTACACCATGGACTAAGACAGATTTCCTCATGAAATGTGTAATCAAGGACAGATTCTAAGCCTACTTGCTTTGGACAGGATCTCTAAACACGTGGTCTTAAATCCTGGCGTAAATTAAGGAGCATTAAAATGTCACTACAACAAGAAGAATTCTGAAAGGATTTCCAAAGAATAAAGCAATCAATTAGGGGAGAAAGTTCATGATCATTTGGCAATAGAGGGGAACTGAGCAGCTAGGGCAGCAAAAAGCATGATATTCTTTGATGTGCTTTTGGGGTTCTCTTACATGTAGCGTAGATGGCCGTTATAGTGTCCCACCTTCCCACTTATTTAGGTATTCTTGTTTTGAGTCTGAAAATGGAGAGCACACAGCAGGAGTCGTGGTTGAAGTCTGGGACTTACATTCTACCTATATGTGCACTCACCACTTGTCAGCTTCAGCTTTGACCCTCTTTCTGAATACTTAGTTTATTCTTCTCCCTTCTTACTTTTCATACTCACCTTGTAAACATGTTTCTGTGATGGGTTGAGCAGACACACAGTAGTAGATTCCAGAGGTGGAGGCTGGTGGTAAGATGTTTGTGGTCTGAACCTCCTTTAGCACCATCACCATTTCTGATTGAGGAGCAGAGGTATGACACAGTATCCTGGGTATGACACAGAGCCATAGGATTGTAGGTAGTGGGCAAATTCTCCAGACAGAGACTTCACTGTGCCTTGATTGTGGTAATAGAATGGTCTCCTTCCTGATTTGGCAGTGACAGGCTATGTCCCTGATTTCAAGTTTGAGATGGTGTCCTTTGAAAAAAACCTGGCAGACATTGATGGATAAAGAGGGACTATGGTGTTTTCATATGAAGTTTTATCATACTGGACTGTCATAGACATGGAAGGAACAGCTGTGTCCTTGTCCATGATAGTTATAGTGAAGTCACTGAGAGAAGATAACTTTTTTCAGTGCTTCTTGTGCCATCCCACTCAAAACTACCTGACTAAGAGGCAACGGAAGTGGAGATCTGTCTCAGGCCAGCAACTCCAAGCAGCGTAGTTTCACAAGAATGTTGGTAGACACTACCACGAGTGCCTGGAAAGAGATGTCAAAGACTGTTGGTAATAGCCATGCAGAGCTGACAGCTAGAGCAGAGACTCTGGAAAAGTTGCAGACACTTCCTGTTAGGGAGACCACATTGTTTACCACAGGGAGAGAAAGCTGCATAGAATTTGCAGTTCCAAGTGAGGGTGGATTTTGGAAATTTTCCATAGGAAACAAGAAGGTGATGGAAAAACCAATGAGAGTGGGATTTCCCAGTATATTTGAAAAACAGCATTATCTTAAGGTTGTTACATTCAAGAAGTCTCTAATAACATTATTCACTGAGATAACCCTAACCAAAAAGTTCTGATGACTGTAAAAAAAAAAAAAGTGCTAGAGCATTTTGATCTTCTTCTGAGGAACTGATTTTGTATGTAACTTGGGCACAAATGTACACAAGACCCATGTGGTCTTATTGATACATTGTTCCTAGGCTAGAAGCCACCTTCTCCCTGCCTTATCTTTCCTATGAAGACTGCACTTCTATTCACTTGTAACTACTGTCTAGCATTGAAGCCTTTTTGAACTAGGAGGTCTGTAGAGAACTTTTTTTTTATTTGAATCTGAGTGTCACACTGTCACCCGGGCTGGAGTGCAATGGTACACTCATGGCCATTGCAGTCTCAGTCTGCTGGGCTCAGGTGATCCTTCCACTTCAGCCTCCCTAATAGCTGGAACTACAGGCACATGCTACCATGCCCAGGCAATTTTGAATTATTGTAGAGATGAAGTCTTGTCAATTTGCCCAGGCTTGTTTCATACCACTGGATTCAGGCAATCCTCTTGTCTCCACCTTCCAAAATTTTGGGATTACAGGTGTGAGCCACTGTGTCTAGTAAGAACTTCTGTTCTAACATTTTCATTTTATGAGTGAGAAAGCTGAGGCTCAGAAAGGTCAGATTGACCTGTCCACGTTTAATGTGAGAATCACTACCGGCTTACAGAATCTGACTCCCTTGCCAGGACTCTGCTCTGATCAAAGACCAGAAACTTGGAGAAATAGAATTTTGAATATTGGCATTCTTTGATCCATTTAACAGTAGTAGTGGCTATTGCCAGTGCAATCTTTAGTGTCTAATTTTGCTTATGTAGGTCACATGCTTTTTCCTAGTGTTCACATTTTACCAATGCTAATTAGTAGTCTAAAGGGTCTTTATTTACCCAATTCAAGACTGAATTCTAATCCTAGGTACAAATGACTACCTGAGAGATAATTTCGGAAGAAATACTTTTTGGAGAAAAAAATTATGTAAACTCTGAGCTTAAGGTTACTCATTTATATACTGGTTGTTATAATAATAACAGTCATAACTCATACATGAATGAAAGTGATATATTACATATGATTTATATAAAGAAAGATATAGCTTGTTCTGAAAAGCCAAAAGACAAAAATTATCAAAAATGTATATATCATCTCAGACCTAAAAATAATATGTGTATATTAATGGAAAAGGAAGCATGTAACAAGTATCAAAGTATAGTAAATTACTTATAAATGAAGGTCTGTTAATTATATGTGCAATATTATAAAATTGAAGACTATATTGTTTTAGTGAATATTTGAACCCAGAAGCAGTTCACATTAGAAGGTTACTTGGAATAAATTTCTAACTAGTACACATAGACAGAGAAACTACATTAGTAAAAAGAATATAGCAAGCAGCAAAATACAGTAAATGGGAAGGTATAGGTAGCCATAATATACATAGACAAATATTTCCATAAAAACTGGTAGAAAACAACAAAACAGTAAGTATAGAGGTCCACTATTGAGCTCATTCATATTTATCAGAATATTACCCAGCAATTGGCAGATATTAATTCTAGTAAAAATGGATATTTATGTTCATATAGCCATATAAGCAAAAAAGAAAACTTAAAAGGTATCATGGAGGTTTTTATATTTCTTCTCAAAACCTGGATTATAATCATCTTCAACATTCAGAAAAATGTCATTCCCAAACTAAAAACAGGCATCACTGCTAGAATCCAATTGAAACACAATTTGTAATGTTGGGCTACCCAAAGAACTTCAGAACATTTTTTAGTTACATGTGGAGTTAGAGATGTGACTTTTTATTCTTAGGTAAGTCTTTCGTTTTATTCTAGGTATAATAACAGTTAGTTGTTAATCAATATATACACTGTTTTAGGAAGAAAATAATCATAAAGATTAAAAGCAACCTTTACTTGAAACCTACTTATCACAAAAGGAATCTGTTCTTCTGATGTGAGTTAAGAGACAACAATTTTTTAAAAAAAGAAAACTTAATTTTATGGTAATAGGTGAAAGTCCAATGGTTTAAAAATCAGAAATAATGAATGAAATAAATAACAAACTGATAAACATGGAAAGCAGATTTGCCCAAGCAGAAGAAAGAATCTCAGAGCTTGAGGACCAAAATATAGAACTAACCCAAACTCTTAAAAACACAGAAAATAAGCTCAAAAACATAGAACAAAACCTTCAAGAGATGAGCGATTACTTCAAAAGACCGAAGCTAAGAGTAATTGGCCTTCCTGAGGCAGAGAGACAGAGACCACACTGGAGCAAACTAGCCAAGAGATCATTCAAGAAAACTTCCCTTACCTAATCAATGATGCAAAAATTCAAACACAAGAGATTCAGAGAACCCCAGTAAGACAACATATGAGAAGACGAACTCCTAGACACATAATAATTCACCTAAACAAAGTAGGCATAAAAGAAAAAATCCTAAAGGCAACAAGAGAAAAAGGCCAGATCACCTACCATGGAAGACCAATTAGAATAGCAGCAGATTTATCTACAGAAACCCTGCAGGCTAGGAGAGCTTGGTGCCCTATCTTCAAAGTCCTAAAAGATAAACAACTTCAACCAAGAATAACCTACCCGGACAAGCTAAGCTTCATCAGTGAGGGAGAATTAAAATCATTCCCAGATATCCAATCCCTAAGAACTTATGCTGCCACCAAACCACCTCTACATGAAACACTTAACAAAGTACTAAACACAAAAGAAAAGAAAAAAAGAACAACGTTCTTCACAGGAGTACAGGAAAAGAATAAAATATACATGAACCAACCCCAAAACCAAAAGAAAGACAAAAAAACAAGTGGAAGAACACCAACTCTGTAACAACTCTATGATAGGGATGAACTCTCACATTTCAATAATTAGCCTGAATGCAAATGGACTAAACGCACCATTGAAAAGACATAAAATGGCAAAATGGATAAAATATCACCAGACAACAATATACTGCCTTCAAGAGACCCATCTCACTAGAAAGGACACACAGACTCAAAGTAAGAGGATGGGAAACAAATGTTCAGGCAAATGGAACACAAAAGAAAGTAGGCGTCTCGATCCTAATTTCAGACAAAATACCATTTAAGCTATCAAAAATTTAAAAAGATACAGAGGGACACAACATAATGATAAAAGTTTCACTCCATCAACAAGAAATATCTATCCTAAACATATATGTACCCAACATAGGCATGCTAACTTTCATAAAGCAACTTCTAGGAAAACTAAAGAAAGATATTGACTCTAATACCATCATAACAGGGGACTTTAATACCCCACTCACAACCCTAGACAGATCATCAGGAGAAAAAATCAGAAAGGAGATTCAGAACCTCAGTGTGACTCTGGACCAAATGGACTTAATTGATACCTACAGAACACTCCATCCAAAGACCACAAAATACACATTCTACTCATCACTGCATGGAACGTATTCTAAGGTCGACCACATACTCGGCCATAAATCAAGCATAAGTAAATTTAAAAGGACCGAAATTCTAGCATGCATATTCTTGGACCACAGTGGAATAAAAATAAACGTTAACACCAACGAGGTCCCCCCAAAACTCAAAAAGACATGGACACTAAACAGCATGATGCTAAACAACTCCTGGGTCAATGATGAAATCAAAACAGAGATGAAAAGATACCTGGAAACAAATTAAAATGAAGAAACATCTTACCAAAAACTATGGGACGCCTTAAAAGCTGTGGTAAGGGGGAATGTATATCCCTGCAAACACACATGAAGAAAATGGAAGGAACACAAATTAACAGCCTAACAAGCCACCCAAGGAAGCTGGAAAAGCAAGACCACAAAAACCCTAATTTCAGCAGAAGAATCCAGTTCACCAAAATAAAAGCCCAAATCCAGGACATAGAAGACAAAAAGATAATTGAAAAAATCAATGAAACAAAAAGCTGGTTCTTCAAAAGGATAAATAAGATCGATGGTCCCCTAGCTAGACTGACCAAGAAAAAAAGAGAAAAAAACCAAATAAGCACAATCTGAAACGCAAAAGATGAAGTCACATCTGATCCTGAAGAAATACAAAAGATCATTAGAGACTACTACGTATACTCGTATGGAAACAAACTTGAAAACCTTAAAGAAATGGAGGACTTTCTGATAATCCACAACCTACCTAGGTTGGAACAAGAATAAATTGAGACCCTAAATAGACCAATAACAATCAAGGAAATCAACTACATAATAAGAAAACTACCTACAAAAAAAAAGCCCTGGTCCAGATGGCTTTCCAGCAGAATTCTACAAGACATTTAAGGAGGAGCTGATACCAATCCTACTGAAGGTATTCCAGGCTTTTGAAAAAGATGGACCTCTCCCCAAATCATTTTACGAAGCCAACATCACATTGATACCCAAGCCAGGTAAAGATCCAACAAAGAAAGAGAACTACAGGCCAATATCTTTGATGAACATAGATGCTAAAATTCTCAACAAGATCCTAGCAAACTGGATTCAACAATACATCTCAAAAATCATCCATCATGACCTAATAGGCTTCATGCCTGGGATGCAAGCCTGGTTCAACATTCATAAAACCATAAATGTAATTGAATACATCAACAGATGTCAAAACAAAAACCACATGATTATATCATTAGATGCAGAAAAAGCTTTTGATAAAATCCAGCACCACTTCTTGATAAAAACCCTCGAACATCTAGGCATACAGGGAACATACCTCAAAATACTAAAAGTCATCTATGAGAAACCCACAGCCAGCATACTCCTAACCTGACAAAAATTGGAAACATTTCCCGTGAAAACTGGAACAAGACAAGGATGCCCACTCTCAGCCCTCCTGTTCAACATAGCATTGGAAGTCCTGGCTCGAGCAATCAGAGAAGAGAAGGCAATCGGGGGTATCCAAATAGGGAAAGATGAAGTCGTTATCTCTCTTTGCAGATGATATGATTGTGTACCTTGAAAACCCAAGAGAATCTGTCAAAAACCTCCTTACACTGATAAAGACCTTTGGCAAAGTCTCAGGATATAAAATAAATGTGCAAAAGACAATCACATTTCTTTACACCAATAATAACCAAACAGAAACCCAAATAAAAAGCAAAATTCCATTCACAATAGCCACAAAAGAAATGAAATACCCTGGCATCTTCCTAACCAGAGACGTGAAAGACCTTTACAATGAAAACTACAAAACACTGCTCAAAGAAATCAAAGATGACACAAAAAAATGGAAAATATCCCATGCTCATGGATTGGAAGAATCAACATTGTGAAGATGTCCATCTTACCTAAGGCATTCTACAAATTCAATGCAATACCCATCAAATTACCAGCAACATTCTTCTCAGACGTAGAAAAAACAACACAGGAATTCATATGGAAACACAAACATCCAAGAATAGCCAGATCAATCCTCAGCAAAAAATAACAAACCAGGTGGTAACACATTACCAGACTTCAAACTTTACTATAAAGCTACAATCATCAAAACAGCTTGGTATTGGCATAGGAACAGGCATATAGATCAATGGAATAGAATTGAGATTCCAGAAGCAAAACCTCAATTTCTCAACCAACTCATCTTCGACAAAGCCTCCACCACCTACCACTGAGGAGAGGAGAACCTATTCAGTAAATGGTGCTGGGAAAACTGGCTGACCACATACAGAAGATCAAAACAGGACCCCTATCTATCCCCATACACAAAAATTAACTCCAAATAGATCAGAGACCTAAATGTAAAACCTCAAACCATAAGAACCCTAGAAAATGAAGGACATACCCTCATGGAAAACGGAACTGACATCCAATTCCTGAAGAAAACCCGAAACCCACAGGTCATAAGAGAGAAGACAGACAATAAGTGGGACCTTATTAAACTGACAAGTTTCTGCAAAGCCAATGAAACCATCAAGAGAGCAGGGAGACAACCTACAGACTGGGAAAAAGTATTTACCAACACCAGGTCTGACAAAGGCTTAATATCTTGGATCCACAAGGATCTCAAACATGCTGAAAAGAAAAAAAATAACCCCATTATAAAATGGGCAAACGGCATGAACAGACACTTCACAAAGGAAGACATCTGAGCAGCCAACAGACACTGAAGAAATGTTCAACCTCACTAATCATCAGGGAGATGCAAATCAAAACCACACTGAGATACCACCTAACTCCAGTCAGAATGGCAATTATCAACAACTCAAAAAATAACAGCTGCTGGAGAGGGTGTGCCAAAAAGGGAACACTTCTACACTGTTGGTGGGAGTGTAACTTAGTGCAACCTCTGTGGAAAGCAGTGTGGCGATTCCTAAAAGCTCTAAATATCAACCTCCCATATGACCCCGCAATCCCCCTACTAGGAATATACTCTGAAGAACTCAAATCACTGTATAAAAAAGATACCTGCACACGTATGTTTATTCCAGCATTGTTCACAATAGCAAGAACCTGGAAGCAACCATGCTGCCCATCAAAAGAGGACTGTATTTTTAAAATGTGGTACATATACACGATGGAATACTACACAGCCATAAAAAAGAACAAAATCGTGAATTTCGCAGCAACCTGGATGGAACTAGAGTCTATAATACTGAGCAACCTCTCACAGAAACAAAGATCTGAGTATCACATGTTCTCACTCATATAGTGGACCTTGAACATCCATTGTAATACTATAAGAAAATGACTGACAGTAGTGGGAAACTATGGGGGGGAGATGGGAATAACGGTATTAAATATCTGTCTGGGGATGGGGAAACACCACTTATCAACAAGGGTGCCTGAACAGAACGTATTTGTATACCTAACCCTTAACTGTACCCCATAATATCATAATTTAAAATATTGATTATAAAATAAATAAATAAAAGATTAAAATTATTAAAAAATCAGAAATAAGAGAACACTGCAAATTCAGTTTCCTCTAGGCACCTACATAACCACTTTTATTAGTTTTATTTAGAGAAAGCATTATTTCTAAAATGTATTTCTTAAATATGTATATTTAAAACTGTCAAGTGCTGTGCTTTCACAGGACATGCACTAAAATTGGGACAATACAGAGAAGATTAGCATAGTCTCTGCTGAAGGTTGACACACAAATTCATGAAGCTCTTTAAATTTAAAAAAAAAACTGTTAAGTGTCATCTGTGTTTAAAGAGACACAGATAGTTTGTTTCCACCCCAAGCTATCTCTTTTTTATTTATCTTGAAAACAATATTTTATATCCCCTCTTCTCTCATTTTGTTTCTTCTCCCCCATCTCAGTTCTTATTGGCTGGAGGTTAATGAAACAGTCTCAAACTTCCTTACCCAGAATATTGGCTGTCTTATAACCCAGTACTTACTAATCTCTCTCTTACTATTTTATCTTTTTACCAAGTTTGAAAAGAGAACTCTCAAACCTGTGAATATTACCCATTGAACATCATTAAATTTAAAATACTAAAGTTGAAATATTAGTGGAGGGAGACTATAACTGATGGAACATCTTGGTGTGTATTGTTAGTTTTCTACAACACCTGGGTTTTTTTGTTTCTGTTGATACAAGCACTCTTACAAAGTCTCTGATTCCATTTTCTATATGTATGTTCTTTAAGACTCAAGATTACAGAATAAAGGGACTAAAGGGAATAACCCTTCTGTTATCTAAATGTAACAGTTGAGGAAACCGATTTTGCCTAAAGTCACACAGCTAGTACATGTCAAAGCCAAAACAGAAATTAGGCCTCCAGATTTCTAGTTCAATACTTGCCCTCACTAGTCCAAACTATTCTGACTCTAATACTTAATTTACAGAAAAAGAAATCTAATCAAAAACTTTAAAATTTCTTTCCATACCTGGCATAGAGAAGAGGAAACATAAACGTAGATATAAGAGATGAGATGATACTTGAGGTCATCTGAGTGACTGAAGGCAAAAAACACATGTATCCAATATGAAAGTCACTGGTCACACTGGTCACTGATCACTTATGATGATCCAAAAGGAATTTACAGACAACTCCAGAGTAACTCCAAGATTTTACCAGATGGTAATAGGTTTTGTGGGAGAATGATGTCACAAGGAAGGCAGTTGAAAGATATGAGATAGCCAACCAGGTTCCCAACCAGATTCTCAACCAGATGACAGGATTGGTCAGAAGAAGATGGAAAGAAAACTATAACAGCATCCAAGTTGTTGAGCTCTGGGGAATTAAAATTCTGCAGGATACCTAACCCTGAATTGTACCCTACATTTTAAAATTGAAAGTTTAAATAACTAAATAATAAAATAAAATCCTGCAGGACAGACATGATAGCCCCACTCCAGACTCTTATGTTAGGGGGATCATCTGAATGTTTCATATAGATTTCATTAATATAATTAATCATTATTTATATTGTTACGTTACATTTCATATTATATTATATTAAACATTTGCAGTTATATGTTATGTTTCCAGTTAATATCCTTGAGAAAGAAGGATAGGTACATCTAGGATAAGCAGTTGCAGTTAGTCTGAAACTATGCCAGTGGAGCTGATGAGTGAATTTACTAGTAGCTGCTTTTAAGGAACCAAGAAAGGGATTAAAGAGCTCCTTTTGTAACTTGGTTCAAGAACAGTGTGAAGTTCATTGAGTGCACCTTGTAGGAAATGATGTGTGGTCCAAGGCTCTCCTCTTTTAGTTTCTTCTGCTTGAATCTTGCCCACCTTGGGCAGGGCCAGTCTGGGCCAGGTTTGACTCCCATTTCTCTTGTGCTCTCCTTTCTTCACCCTGATTTCAGGCATTGTTTCTGAGATAGGCTTTAATCTTGTGTTCTTCCAAAAGTGGTACTTCCTGTCAACTTCCAGAGCAAGAGACTTAAAATGCAACATTTTAAGACATAGTGCATGTTTTTCCTTTGATGACTGTTTATTTTGCAGCATCATGAACTAATTTGACCTGATGGGTTTTGTGGAGGAAATGAAAAAGGAGTCTGTGAAAAAGACAAGGTGGTGAGGTTTATTGTGCACTCAAGCGTAAGGAACAGAAGTCTGCAGTCAGTCCCAGATGGCCAAGATTTCCTTTGTTTTTGTTCTAGTTAGTGCTTTTCTTACCAACTTCTCTTGTATCTGTGATAAAGGGCATTAGGGCTGAGTTGCTAATGATTTATATGCAGAAACCTGATTTGAAAGAGAAATTTACATTTAGTGTATGACATATAGTTTGGGGACACTATAATTATTTTCTTTGGTGGTAAGCTTTTAGGGATGCCTAGATTCGTTTTTCTAAGTACTTTTCTAGTGCCAGTGAGTAAGTAGTGTGTGATACAAGATGCCAAAAGAGCACAAGAAGATAAACTCCAAAGGGGACCACCATAGACAGATATTGCATTTATGGACCTATTTCCACATCTCTTACAAGAATGCTCCTAGTGCTTATTTATGAATCTTTTCAGTGATTGTATGTGGGGGAGGGTGATGCTTATCTGAGAAGAAATTGTGAAATGTT
Organism: Cephalopachus bancanus; assembly: GCA_027257055.1. NCBI lineage: Eukaryota > Metazoa > Chordata > Mammalia > Primates > Tarsiidae > Cephalopachus > Cephalopachus bancanus. The sequence continues at coordinate 4,286,847 of JAPVLO010000341.1, read as the reverse complement.
TGCAGTGTAGAGATAGACATATAAGCTACATGAAGTGTTTCCATATTTTGTTTTCCTTTTACATCAGCTTCATACCTCAGACAGCATACTCCCATGATAATAGTCTGTTATTTGAAGCTAACAACATAGCTAAGTATCTATGAGCCAGAGCAGTCTCTGTTTTCTCTATGTTGCCATGAGAATCAAGGGAATCCATAGCTATTACAGGTTAGGATGGATGATATAAGATGGGGATAAGTATGACACTATTATTGTTTATAGCAATAAAATGTTTATATAGGAAAATATTCAGTTCTCACATTCAATCCTATTTAAGACAGATGCTTATTGTAATTTGGCCTGTCCTGGTCCCCAACCTCTAGGACTACTTTCTTTCCACAGTTCCACCCACTTAACTCTAGCCTGTACTCTCAGCATCATCCCGAACTCTAAAAATACATTTTCAATGTATGAGGAAGAACCTAAAGAGCTTGAGTTCAACGTTCTTTACCTTAGGAAGACGTTTCACCATGACCTCAAACCTGAGTTTTATAGTTAGGGTGTTGTCTTGTCTTAGTGACCCACCCCATGCATTTTAGATCCATTAAGATACTAGAAGTTGTCTTGGTGTAACATATCCAGTCCTTCTACCCCTAAGACCCTTCCTTACTCTCTTGTCTCTTTTTGGTTTTATTGCCTGGAATCCCTTAAACCCCTATTTGGAACCTGGGACTCTACCAGATACTGGTAGATTTGTTAGTATCAACTGCTTCTCCCTTTGGTGCTCCAATACCGATACTTGTTTCCCTCCAATTCATTCTTCACAACAAAAAATATTTTAGAAAGGCCTCTATAAACAAATGAAACTTAATTGTAATTAGGATATTGCTCATAAGCATGCTCAAAAACAAACTTTTTTTTTTTTGAGTTGGAGTCTCACTCTGTTGCCCAGACTGGAGGGCAGTGGCAAGCTCACGGCCACCGCAGCCTCAACCTGTTGGGCTCAGGTGATCCTTCTGCCTCAGCCTTCCAAGTAGCTGGAGCTACAGGTGGCACTACCACACCTGGCTAATTTTTTATTTATTGTGGAGACGAGGTCTCACCAAGTTGCCCAGGTGGGTCTTGACCCCGCGGACTCAGGCAATCCACTCCCTCAGCCTACCCAAGTGCTAGGATTACAGGTTGAGCCACTGAGCCACTGAGCCCAGCCAGAAACAAACTTTTTATCATGGGATTTACCGTAAGACTCCACAATCTGGGATCCTTGGCTTCTCCAGGCCCATAACTCGCCACTCTTGTCCTCACTCTCGAAACTTCATACATACAGAATTAACCCTAGTTAATTCTGACTTTTTCTACTTTTCGCTGTGACTCCTGGTATTATTAAGTGAAGTACACAGTCCCTTTTATATCAGGTTTTTTCCTAAACTATGAACCTCAAGTTTGCTACAGGTTATTTTGATAGCATCAGTTACATGAAGACTAAAACTGTGAAGTGAATTCAAATTATTTCAGTGGATGTGTATGTATTAATGGCAACTTAATACTTGATACTAGCATAGGTTTTTCAAATACACATAAGTCCTGGCTGTCTCTGGTTATAGAAGTGCCTTATTTGTGGAGAACTTTGCACTGTTTTGTTGCCTTGTATCTGTTTTCAAGATGGGAACACAGGAAGGAGGAAAGTATAGGTTGTTACTAGGTGAAGTTGAATAGATGGAGTGGCACAATGCAAAGAGTAGAAGAGACATGTTGTGTAGGGCTGTGATTCCTGGGTTTTGTTTTTTACTTTTTGTTTTGTTTTGGAAGTGGAGTCTCATTCTGTCACCCAGGCTGGAGTGCAGTGGCACACTCGAGGCCACCTCAGCATTGACCTGTTGGGCCCCGGCAATCCTTTCACCTCAGCCTTTCAAGTAGTTGGAACTACAGGTGTGCGCTACCACACCTGTGTAATTTTTAATTTATTGTAGAGACAAGGTCTCACCAAGTTGCCCAGGCTGGTCTCAAACCTGTGGGCTCAAGCAATCCACTCGCTTGGCCTCCCAAAGTGCTGGGATTACTGGCTGAGCCACCAAGCCCAGCCAATTCCTGTTTTCAAGGAGTCTCATTCTATGCCAGGAGACAGGCTAACATACAATTGTATTAACAAAAAAAATGTGTCCAACAGGTGGGAAGACTACCTCCCTATTGAACAGCGGATGCCTGGGATTCGTTTCATTGCTTCCAAAGTTCCTTTGCAAAAGGTAAGCACAAGCTAATTCAGTATTCTTTCAGAAATCTGAGTTCACCACGTAGAACACTGGTTCTCAAGCCTATTTTCCCTTTTTATAGCAAATACATTGTAATGCTCCTTTACTATCCTGAAATGAAATCCTCAGGTTCATATAACTTACTCCCATGCATGAGTCTAAGGAAAGATGAATCAATGTAAAATCCTAACTGTAATATAAAAACTAAATCTTAGCTGGGCACCTGGTGACTCATGCCTGTAATTCCAGCACTTTGGGAGGCAGAGGCAATAGGATTGCTGAGCTGAGGGGTTTGAGACCAGCCTGGACTACTTGGTGAGACCGTGTCTCTACAATAAATAAAAAAATTAGCTGGGTGTGGTGGCACATACCTGTGATTCCAGCTACTTGGAGGGCTGAGGCAGAAGGATCACCTGAACCCAGCTGGTCAGGCTGCGGTGGTGGTGAATGTGCCACTGCACTTCAGTCTGGGCAAGAGACTGAATGAATAAATAGTAGTTGGTAATAAAGCATTTCCATATGTCAGTGTTTGGAAATGACTGCCATAGAAGATACGGAGAAATAGGTACTTGCATACTCAAGTTATTTAGTGTTGAGATTATTTAAAGTTCCATAAAGGAGGATTATGAAGCTGTTTAACTGCTCCCAGTGAGATTCCTTTACACACACGAGTGTTAGGAAGATAAACTTTGTGTGGTGGTGAAATGTGGCATTGGTTTCCTGTCTTTTATGGAAATCATCCAAGGAAAAGCAGGTTCACACCTTGATGGTCACTTTTCAAGAACACCCGAATATGAAATAGTGTCCTAGTAAGAAATACTAGGAATTCAAAGAAGGGAGAAATGAATCCAGATAGAGTTCATGAAAGAAGGCTTAAGGCTTCCTAGAAGGTTAATGACTTCAATTAGTTATCTAAGGTTACTGTTCAGATAGATGGAGGTGATAATAGATCAAAAGGCTAAGTCTTTGCAAGAAACTGACTGGAAAGATTGTATGCCTTGTTGTAATTAACACTTTGCACTTGGAGGCATTTTGCAGATCACCTATCAGCAATTCGACTGAACTTTTTTTTTTTTTGAGTTGGAGTCTCACTCTGTCGCCCAGACTGGAATGCAGTGGCTGCTCCCAGCCACCGCAGCCTCGACCTGCTGGGCTCTGGTGATCCTGAACTTTTTGATGATATAGTAAAAAAGGAATCACATCATATTAAATAGTATGCTGTTAGAACCAATTATTTTATTGTAATGATATTTTGCTTCTAATGGAATTTTGGACATTGTGGAACTTATTTATGGCAAAAAAATCAAAATTGTATATCATATTTTTCTAACACGTGTAACATGTGAAACAGTCACTGACATGCATTGCAGGCTTATTGATACATGTTGTGCAATAGTAATTTTTTTGACATTTTCTACCTGGTGTTTTTCTATTCAGGAACATAATGCAGTCTTGTTTCTTTCTGCCACATTAATAATCTGTAATTTGCTGTCCAGTCTGTTGTTCAAAGAAGACATGGAAGAACTCACTTGTGATTCCTGAAAACCAGTTCTTAGCTGATCAATCGTATCTCTGTATGTATCCCATCTGTTTATTTGCTTTTTTGTGCAATTTGAATGGAAAACTTCAAGGAAATATACATTTTTGAGAAATGTGTATTGAGAAATTTGTCCTGTATAATCACCAGCAATCTCTTTATGTCTCCTGAAAGGGGACATCTGAGTGGTTCTCTTCCTTAGTGATGTCCCCTCAGAGGGGATATCCAAATGCAAAGGGTTAATTTACTTGTTAAAACTGTTGCAGTGTTATATAGAAAACTGAACACCATAAATCTGCCAAGTCTTCCTTACTTAATTTATACATTTAACTTCATCTCAATAGGAACTTTCTGATTTAGACTGATTATAAAATTAATAGAAAAAAAACAAATAACCAGGAATTTTTTGACAAAGAAGAATAATGGAAGGAAGGTGGGATGTCTAGCTCTACCAGATACCAAGCCATATTAAAAGTGTGTTTTGGGGGGTTTTAGAGCAGTGAAGCTATTGTGTAAGATATTATAAGGGTAGATACATGTCATTATATATTGATGAAAACCGATAGAAGGGCTTTACACACATTAGCTTAGTTTATCTTAACATTCTTATGGTGACCAGTAGCAATCTAAGTCTTTTATTGACTGCTTATTCTGAATTATGCTCAGAGGATAGATGGTTATAATTAATAAGTAATTTTATAGGTGATAAAACAGGCTCAGAAAAGAAAGAATTAAAACTAAAACTCAACTCTTTCTCTTGATTTTTTTTTTTTGGAGAGTTAAATATAGCTAACATAATATATACATAAATGTACAATACAAAGAATGAACCATGCATAATGTGAACTGTGGATGTTGGCTGATAATGATGTGTCAATGTTGGCTCATAGCTGGGCACGGTGGCTCACGCCTGTAATCCCAGCACTTTGGGAGGCAGAAGTGAGAGGATTGCCAGAGCCCAAGGACTCGAGACCAGCCTGGGCAACTTGGCAAGACCTCATCTCTATAATAAATCAAAAAATTAGCTGGGCATAGTAGCATACACTTGTAGTTCCAGTTACTTGGAAGGCTAAGGTGGGTGGATCACCTGAGCCCAGCAGGTCAAATCTGTAGTGGCCATGAGCATGCCGCTGCACTCCAGCCTGGGTGAAAGAGTGAGACTCCAACTGCAAAAAACAAAGTTGGTTCATAGTGATAATAGTTGGACCCCATTGGGTATGGAATGTTGATGGCGGAGGGGGCTGTTTGGGGTAGGGGAGGTAAGGTAAGTGTGAAAACTATGTGTCCTTTTGGTTCAGTTTCTGTGACCTGAACAGCTCTACAATTTTTAAAAAATATGTTGCAGACTCTTGAATAGCCAGCTAGATCAATGAAACAGAGTACAAAGTCTAGAGATTAGTCAAATATGTAAAACAATGGTTAGCAATAAAATCCATCCTTCATAGGTATAGGCATTTAAGAGATATTTATAAGCATTCTATAAGATTGGCACTGCACTTGGAGCTGGAGATATAATGGTGAACAAAATGAATGTAGCCCCCACCACCTTTTGGGACTTTAGAGTCTGATTAGGAGAGCAACATGAAACAAATAAATATATAGACGAAGCTTATTGTTTTCCTTCTGATCACTCTATAAGAAAGGATTGTAATCTACCTTCCTCATTTTAGGAGAGTGGAAACTTTTCTTTGAATCTTATTGTATGTTAGGGTTTAGGTTTTAAATAAATGCATAATGTAAATAGGATTTAAGTATACATTTGCTCTTTCTTTTTTTCATTCTCTCTGACAGAGTTTTGTAAAGAATCTTACTCCAGAAGAATGTTTCCTGTTTGGATGTTTGGAACAAAATCTGAGAAGAAAATACAAAACTTGGACTGATTATTGATTTAACACATACTCAATGCTATTATAAACTAGAGATAAATGGAACCCTTACATTGAAGGCATGGATTGAGTATAATATTTGGCAATAGGCTCTGTGCATATTTCAGAAGTTTTATAACCTTCCCTATTTTTTGGCATTTGGGGCAAAGATCAGCACACTTAAATTTCTAGGGACCAGAATCGAGAAAGCCTTGGCCAGTGTGAAAATTTGACATTTTCATTTCTTACTTAAAATTTGAAATTTGAACAATTTTGTATATTCCACCAGGAAATTAAGGCTACAAATGGCCCTTGGCATAACTACCCATTCCTGCCCTAAAGGTTGAAGACTATACATTGAAAGTATTATGCTAGCATTGGCTTCCTCAGGTCACCTGGAAACCCAAGAACAGGCTAGGAATTGACACACTCTTTCCTTCTGGAGCCCACATCTGGCCATGAACACTTTTTCTGAATACAGCAGCCTCCATCTGACCTTTTGAGCACTTCCACTGTCATTTCTCTTTTAGTCCTATGTGCTCATTCCTACCTGCTGATGCCTGAGCAGCATCAAAGATAACTAGAAGGTGAAACACAGGTCCAAGGGAGAGTATCATTTAAGCCCAGGAATTCAAGGCTATAGTGCTCTATGGTCTCACTTGTGAATAGCCACAGCTCTCCAGCTTGGAATGTAGTGAGACCCCATCTCTGAAAAAAAAGAGGAAAAAAAAAGAAAACAAAAGCAGGCCCAGAAGAGCTTTCTGGAGGAAATAAACACAAGGAAAACTTCATGCAGATTTCACTTGCATCCTTGTTTCTCCTGTGGGAAATGTAATTCCTACAAGGGCAGTGGCAGTAGTGCAGGAAAGACATCTATTCTTATCTACTACATTGCATTCTTCTTGTAGCTAATGATCTTTTTAAAACAAAAGCAGATTCTATCATTCCTAGGCTTAAAATCTTCCAATGAATTTCCATGGTACTTGGAAGAAATGCCCTGGATTAATTACAGAGTTATTCAGACTCTCTGACTTCATCTCCCAATCTCCTCCTTGTTTAATACTTTCCAGCCACAGCATCTTCTGCTTGACTCAAGTCTTTGCATATCTGCTTCCTCTTTCTGGGGTTCTTTTACCCTCATCTTTGTCTGACTGGCCGTCTCATTATATATATCTCAGGTTAGATGTCACCTCCTCAAAGGGAACCTCTCTGACCACTCATTCTAAGTAGCCATCTAGTCACCCTGTATCACTTGGTCCTGTTTTAATTCTCTTCAGAGTCCTTACCAGGGTCTGGTATGGTTATGGTTGCTTATTGTCTTTCATTCCTTACTAGAATATAATTTTCAGGAATACAAGACCTTTTTATAAATTGCTCACAGCTCTATCCCCAGTGCCTAGAATGAGTTGTGACCCCAGATACGCTCAATAAAGAGTGTAGGATGTTCAAATATGGTTGAGATAAATGTGTGTCACTGGTCCCAAAATGAATTACAAGAATGGTCTAGGCAATGATGGTGACAGCTGAGATGAACAGTGAAAAACAATGACTGTTGTAGTTTTGAGGACCAAGTCTTCCCTACAAGGAAGTTAGAGCTACAAGCAGAAAGACTGAAGGCTATATGCCTTCATTAATTGAGCAGATGTCTATTGAGTATTATCCTGATTGGTCAATATCAGGCATGGGTCTACCACAGTAAAAAAGAAAAGCCCACTTCCTTTTGTTTTTAGGCTTTCATGGAAGAAGACTTAGAGCCCACGGGGGGGGGGAATCTTAAATATGAACAAGATTCTCAAGAGGAGCATAGGTGAACTCCAAGCATAAGATACCAAAACATCCTGTCTGGATCATTACTAGAGATAGGGGTGCTCTGAAAGCAGAAGTGGACTGTGTGCAGAAGAGAAATTATTCCTGTTGTTAAAATTTTACCGTGAACCCATTGGGAATGTAAACTGACAAATCAAATTTGAACAGTAAATTCTTAAGTAGAAAACTGTGTGGAGTGAGCTGTTTCAAATAAAGGGAAATGTAACAAAGGTCCTGGGACCAATTCATTAGTAGATAATGAATGCACACAAATTATGTTCCTTTTCAGTTGGAGTTGGAATTTACTGATGAAGATGATGTCCCTTCAGAAGAAGGCTACTGAAAAATCAGCAACATGAAGATGAAGTTGTGATTTTGAGCTCCACCTATAGTCTGTTTGAAGACTGGTGTTTGCTGTCTCCAAGAAAAATGACAAGTTTGAAATTAGTTTGTATGCTTGCTTAGAAAAAAAGGTCTTTAAAGTGAGTGTATCATTTTTAAAAACTTTTTTGAGTTGGAGTCTCATTCTGTCACCCAGGCAGGAGTGCAGTGGCATGCTCACACTCACAGCCACCCCAGCATCAACCTGCTGGGCTCAGGCAATCCTTCTGCCTCAGCATTCCAAGTAGCCAGAACTATAGGCACAGGCTACCACACCTAGCTAATTTTTTGATTTATTGTAGAGATGAGGTCTCACCAAGTCACCCAGGCTGTTCTTGAACCCGTGGATTCAGGCAGTCCCCTCACCTCAACCTCTCAAAGTGCTGGGACTACAGGCTTGAGCCTCTGTTCCTGACCATCATTAAAATTTATGCTTAAATGTGTACATGAGGAATCCATTTTATGTTAAACATATTGTTGTTTTGTTACCTGCCAGCTAGCTGTGAGTTATATAACTTGTTTTTAATAATTTAAAACCTTTGTTTTAGGTACATGTGACATTCTCTGCATTGCCAGTTTCCACAAAAGTTAAATGATATAAGAAACTTTGGGGCTATTTAAATGGACCATTTGGATCTCATTTTATATTCATTTTCTGTGTTGTGTGTTTCCCCCCCCAAAAAAAATTGGCTTATGACCAGACATTATAGCTTTTAATGAGGGAATATGAAATGCATGTCACTATATTTATACTCTTTGAAAAAGAGTCATTTAGTCAGACACTCAACAAATATTAATTGATTACCTGCTATATCATTTCAGGGATTGGACATGTATCATTGAACAAAGCAGTCAAAAATTTTCCAGGATCTTACGGTTTAGTGATGAACAAGGGGTTGGTAATCCAATTTAACATTTATCATCTTAAAGAATTATCATGATAAAGAAGTAAATTACACAGCATATTAGAAAGTTCAGCCTACTCAGGGAGAAATAGACCTTGGTAAAGGGAATCAGATTGAGGGAAGGCAGAAAGAAACACAGTGAGGCAATTGCAATTTCAAGTAGTGTGGTCAGGGATACCCTCACTAAAAAGATAAGATCTGAGAAAAGACTTGAAGGAGAAAGAAGAGCAATCCAGGCAGAGAATAGCAAGGGCAAAGACCCTGAGTCAGGAGTTTGCTGTATCAATTGGCAACAAGGAGGCTCTGTTTGACTGGAGTGGAGTGAGTGAGAGGGAGCCTGTAGGGCAAGGCTCAGCAAACTGATGAAGACTGTTTTTGTGAATAAAGTTTTATAGGAAGACATCCATGCCCATTTGTGTATCTATTTACTGTGACTGCTTTCATGCTACAACTACAGAGTGGACTTGTTGAGACAGAGACAATCTAGTTCACAAAGACAAACATATTAACTTTCTGACTTTTTATAGGAAATGTTTGCTGACCCCCCGATGTAGGTAGGGCATTATAAGCCATTGAAAGGACCTTTGGCTTTGACTCTGAGAGAAACGAGGAGCCATGGAAGGTATGAGGAGAAGGGCGACAGCATGTGCCTATTGTTTTAAAAAGAATCATTATGAGCCATTGCCTTGGTAGACTCTGGTGTTGCCATGTGCTCTTTCAGCTGTGATTGTCACCATGCTTTCTGGCTTTGTGCACCCACCCCCGCTCCCCACTTTGCGGAAGTAAATCTTCTCTTTCTCTCTCTCTCTCTCACTCTGATTTACTTTTAAATGAACTATATTTTCTAATCTAAAAAAATTAAAAAGATCAGTATGGCTGCCATGTTAAGAAATTTTAGGGAGCAAAACTGGGATCAGAATTACCAGTTAGGGCCAGGGTCAGTGGCTCAGTCTGTAATCCCAGCACTTTGGGAGGCCAAGGCGAGTGAATTGCCTGAGCCCATGGGTTGAGACCCGCCCGGGCAACTTGGTGAGACCTTGTCTCTACAATAAACCAAAACATTAGCCGGGCATGGTAGCATGCACCTGTAGATCCTGCTACTTGGAAGACTGAGGCGGAAGGTTCACCGGAGCCCAGCAGGTCGAGGCTGTAGTGGCTGGGATTGTGCCACTGTACCCCAGTCTGGGCAACAGAGTGAGACTTCAACTCAAAAAAAAAAGAAATACCAATTAGAACTGCAGTTCAAAATGTGCACCAATGTTATCCCATGACACCACAGCAGATTCCACTGGGTATAGTAGGATAGTTTAAATTTGTGAAGGATTCATAGCAACACTTGACTTCTGTAGTGTGTGAACTTCTACCCAGTAGGTAGTTCACAGTTTTAACATCAGATCAAGCTATGGTTTTTTCAGTGATGCCATATATTTCTTTGAAGCTGAGGTTTTGACAGTAGCTATTTTTTTAAAAAGTGATTGGGCATGATGGCTCAAGCCTATAATCCCAGCACTTTGGGAGGCCAAGGCAAGAGGATTGCCTGAACTCTGTGGTTCGAGACCAGCCTGGACAACTTGGTGAGACCTCATCTCTACAGTATATCAAAAAATTAGCAGAGCATGGTAGCATGTGCCTGTAGTTCTGGCTACTTGGAAGGCTGAAACAGAAGTATTGCCTGAGCCCAGCAAGTTGTTGCTGGGGTGACCGTGAGCGTGCCACTGTACTCTAGCCTGGGCAACGGAGTGAGACTCCAACTAAAAAAAAGAAAAGAAGAAGAAGAAGCACACTATGAAAATCAAAGTGGAACAGAAAATGGGGGTGGCAGTGTCTAATTAGATTCCCAGGTTTGAGGCATACAGTGCCCAACAAACACACATATCCTATCAGCATGTATTAAGAGCAAAGTCAAAAATTTTTAAGCTTATATGTATTATTATAAATGACTCTTTTCTTGTTAGAACATTGTATTCGTTTTCAGTGGATGCTCTGACAAGTCATCACAAACTTGGTGACTTAAAAAAAAGATCTGTTCTCACAGTTCTGAGCCCAAAAGTGTGAAATCACTGCCACTGGGGCAAAATGAAGGTATCGAGAATGCTGCACTCCCTAAGGAGGCTCCTGGGGAGATTGTGTTTCTTGTCTCTTCCAGCTTCTGTTGGCTGGTGACTGCATCGCCCCAATCTTTGCCTCTGTGGTCACACTGCCTTTCTCTTCTGCTGTGTTAAATTTCCATCTGCCTTCATTTTTAAGGACACATGTGGTTTCATTTAGGGCTCACTCTAATACTCTTGGATAATCTCCTCATCACAAAATCTTTAATGACCCATTTTCTAAAGATGGCAGCATTTACAGGTTCCAGAGATTAGGACCTCTTTGGGTAGTCATTATTTAGCCTACTACAGACATAAACACTTATAAAATTGTTGGCACCTAATTGTTTAATAAATGGGACTGTTAAGTATGTCTTTTGGCCTATAAGTGAGATAAGAAAGACTTAATGAGTCAGAAAGCTGGGAACCTCTGTGTTGTTAGAAGGATATTTCAATAATTTAGGCAGGAAATTATGAGAGGTTGAACTAACATGAAAATGGAGGAATAAGGTTAGAAGTAGACAGGTTCTAGATGCAATTTTAAGGTAGGACAAATGGAATTTGCTGATGTCCTGGATATGCAGTTGGGAGGAAGAACAAGAGTCAAATGACTTCAAAGGTTTCTGGCCTGAGCTACTGGAAAAATGGCATTGCCATTAACTGAGATGAAGAAAACTGTGCAGGGACCAGTATTTTTATGTATGCAAGTGGGAGGAAGTCAGATTGGAGATTCAGTTTTGTTCATGTTTAGAAAAGTGGATACAAAGAGAAGGAAAAAAGGGAAGGAAAAGATATGCCTTTCTGACCAGGGTCTGCCTCTGGATTTTTCAACTGTCCAGCAGGGTTCTTTAACCCCTGATAGTGCCCAAATGTCTCCCAATCCACAAGCCATCTAGGTTGTTTTAACTCTCACTCAAGACATGAATGGAGCAAGTACAGGCATGAAGTCCCATGGCAGACACACATTTAGGGGAAACGGAGCTCTGCTTCAGGAAACTGAAAGCTCCAAGTCTTCTCCATTTAAAATAATAATGTCAAAAGATTGGCCGGACTTGGTGGCTTAGCCTGTAATCCCAGCACTTTGGGAGGCCGAGGTGAGTGGATTGCCTGAGACCATGGGTTCGAGACCCACCCGGGCAAGTTGGCGAGACCTCATCTCTACAATAAATCAAAAAATTAGCCGGCTGTGGTAGTGCGCACCTGTAGTTCCAGCTACTTGGAAGGCTGAGGCAGAAAGATCGCCAGAGCCCAGCAGGTCGAGACTGCAGTGGCTGGGAGCGGCAACTGCACTCCAGTCTGGGTGACAGAGTGAGACTCCAACGCAAAAAAAAAAAAAAAAAAGAAACGACTCTCTCAAAAGAGTGAGGTGGACTTGAGAAAGAGGGAGGCAGCAGTGTAGTTTCTGAATCTCTCTAAATTCTCTCATGGAATAGCTCAAACAAAAACAAAACCTAAACTAGCATTTACCACTAAACTCGAGGACAAAGTTCTCCCTTTGAACCCTAGCACAGAGTGTGGGGCAAACCAGTAGGCATCAGACCTGCCAGGTATGACCATGAGCACAAGAGGGAGTGGCAGACAGGATGTCTTTAAAGTGCCAGCAGGTGTTCACTGGAAAGCAAAGTGGGCCAGTTTGAGAACAGCAAATGAAACAGCTAGGGGTATGTCCAGTCCCAAAGTGAGTAATGACAGTGGCCAGTAGTAGAATCTAAAAGGCTGAAGCAACCTATCTCCTCTGTATGCTTGACCCTGAGAAGCCAGGGCTCCTTTCCAGGATGCAGCTTATCACAGAGGAGAAACTCCCAGAAGGAATAACAAACACAAAGGAGAAAAGTCAGGGAGCAGAGAAGAGTCAGGAAATCTCAAAAGGAAGCCACCATGTTTTTGGATAATTTATTTTAAAAATAGGCTAGACAAAGTGGGTAGTGCCTATAATCTGGCACTTTGGGAGTTTCGGGGGAGAGGATTACCTGGTAGGGTGGTGTGTTCCTGTGTTCCCACCTACTTGCAAGGCTGAGGGAGGAGTCTTGATTAAGCACATGAGTTTGAGACTTTGGTTAGCCATGATCATGCCACTGCTTTTCAGCCTTGGTGACCAAGTGAAACCGCAACTCAAAAATAAGAAATAAACTTAAAAAGAACAGAAGAGTTAATGAACATAATGGGTAAAGTCTTTTAAAACAAGTAAGAAATTTTAAAAAATCAAAAGAAGATAAAAAGGACTCTAGAGAAATGATAACTATAAAATACAAAATGCCAGGACAATTATGAATAAGGTAGTGCAAACACATAGAGAAATCTAGTATGCTATAAAAAAGACATTTCAAATCAGTGGGACAGATTATTCAATAACTCATGATACAATCAAGTTGGAGTATAAATAATCTCCATGGATGAATTCTCAAAGTGGCAAAAGTAGATGTCTGTAAGAGAGGGGGGAAGTGGGTGACTTTGAAACATTGGGAAAAGGGTGAAATTCCCCTTTTGTATCTTTCTAATATTCTATCATGTGAATGTATTACCTCTGAGGTCTAAATGTCTGAGTTCAAATCCCACCTCCCCTACTTTCTAGCTCTTAATCTTGGGCGAATCATTCTTGAGACTTTTTTTTTAAGATGTGGGGTACAATTCAGGATTAGGTATACAAATGTTAATTATGCAGGTACCTTTGTTGATGTGTGCCCTTCCCTTCCCTGGCAGTTTCCCTCAACTGCCAATCCCACCTCCCCCTTCCCTGGCAGTTTCCCACAACCCTTTCTTACAGGACTGTGATAATTGTTCAAGGTTCGCTTATGAGTGAGAACATGTGGTACTCTGTTCTTTGTTTCTGTGATAGATTGCTGAGTATGACATACTCTAAATCCATCCAAGTTGCTGTGAAGTCTATATGTTTGTCCTCCATTATGGTCGCTTAATATTCCACATTCTAAACTGTAAAATGAAGTAAATTTATCCAGGTGATGTCTGGCAGAGAACAAAACCTTGGTGTAACTTATTAGTGGAAACAGCCTAAATGTCTAGCAACTGATGAATGGATAAACAAATGTGGTATATTAATACAATAGAAATGTATCTAGTAATGAAAAGGAACAAAGTTCTAACACTCACTGGAGCATACACCTTTAAACCGTTAAGCTAAGTGAAAAAAACCAGATGCCAAAGGTCACATATTGTGATTCCATTTATTTGAATTGGCGGAAAAGGCAAATCCACAGAGACTGGTAGGTTCTTGAGGCCAAAGGGAGTATGGCATAGGGAATGACTTACTGCTAATAGGTCCAGGGTTTTCTTTGGGGGAATGATAAAATGTAATCGATCATTAAGTTTTGATAGTTGCACCAATTGTATATTACATGTTAAGAGTGAACTTTGCTATATAAGTTTTGTCTCAAGAAAAAAAAATTTTTTAAGTAATTACAGATTTTCCATGGTGCTGATGCACTACCTCATCTTCTCTTTCACCCCCCTCCATTTCTTTCCTGCCCTCCTACCACTGTACCCAACCCTCTCTGCCTTGTGCTATGCCTCAAGGCCACCCAAGGAGCACCTCAGAGCCCTTGGGCTCCAGAGTTCTGTGGCTTTGAGGGCGAGCAAATGTGCACATACACTCACCTCTGTTGTCCCGTAGAAATGAATGCTCTAAACCAAGTTTTCTGGTGCTTTTCAGTGGACGGCAAGAAGGTTGCACATGCTGGGTTCCTGAAGGGGGAGACATGCTGGGAACCCCTCAACTTAATATTAGGCCTTTACAGAAGCTCAGTCTTGTGTGTCGGTAACCTGTAAATGCTGTGTTCTGAGAGCCAGGTTGGCCTCGATGGGCATTTAAAAAACACTGAGTCCACTTTGGGGACCCGAGTAGGCCTCATTTGGAGGCCTTGCCCCTTCATATGTGGTGTGACCCCAGCCCATTGTTGAACCTCACCATCAGAGTGGCACAGTAACACTTACTTGGTGTATTATAAATGTTAACTCAAGTAGTACTTCTTGCTGCCCTTGTTATCATTGTTGAATAAATGGTGATTTTTATTCAGCCTCTCTTGTGAGTAGGCCTTATTTTGTGGCAGTTCAACTGTCAAGGTTCCAGGTTATCAGTTGCCCTAGGATTACTGTGGGCCTTGCCACTCTCCTGGTAAGTTCCCCTATGTTTTGTATTCACCTTTCCTCACTATAATTATATACGGTTAAGGTAGCCCAAACCTATTGGAGATGTGTCCTAAATCTTATTTTCTAAACTATGTACCTGGTAGGCCATGAGACATGAGGCTATCCTCCATGAGAGATTTTTTATATTTAGTCTGGTCAGCCTAGACTCAGCTTCTGCCATCTTCAACTTTGTCCAAATGTTATCCTTTCAGCCCTAACCTCAGACTCTGTGTCTAACTTCTCCCATTATCCCCATTCCTGATTATTTTCATAAGCCCATAAAATCCTACTCCTTTTGGCCTTTCTAGACCTGGACCAGGTTACTTCTCTTTCCCCGTTCTTATCTCCTTTTCCTCTTTTCCAATCTAACTTTCAGTTTCTTCTTTCTTATGCAGCCTTTTATCCCCACCTTTACCAAAGAAAAACCACAGTTAACAGAATCTCAAACTCAAAAGACATCTTTATCAGTCATATACTGGTCAATTCTATTACATTCTTTTTTTAGTTTTATTAAGTTTTGAAACGTTTAAATAAAGAAATTTGTATTTGTCTGTATATATGTGGAAAACTAGGTAGTATGTAAAGTGATACCAACAAACTTAGCAGTTCTTACAGTGTGTAACCATAGTATTGAGCAATTTCCGTATCTCTTTCCCTCTCAACAAAGCACTGCACTTTCCCCAGAGAGGTGTATTTGGTGGTATTTTCTTGCTCTTGTTGAGCCTGCCTCTTCATGGCCTCATGCTCTGGCCTCTGCTCTCCTGTGATGGGTGTTGACATTACTGGTTCAGGAACGTTGGGTTTCCTCCATGGAATTGCTTGATGGCTGAAGTCTTGGAGTAGATATTGGTTTTGAATCTTGAGTGATGACTGGAGCATGGTCTCAGCAGTGAAAACGGGCTTATTGTGGAGAGACATGCACGTTGATGTTTTGTAGGGTGCAGTCCTAAGTGTAGCAGGGTGAGGGATAGGAGTCTGTGCCGAAGTTGTCAAGCTGAGTCGGGTTGCATTGGTGGAAATTGGCTGAGCTGATCTGGCAGGACCCATCAAAGATGTGTTGGTAGGAGCTGGTTGGGATGGATTGACTGCGGTAGATTCAGTTGAGTTAGTACAACCAGCCCTCCCAGAGTAAGGCACAGCAGGCTTATGTGCAGCCAGAGACTGTGGCCATCGAGGATCAGGTCGAGCTTGAGGTTTATCCAGGTTGGAAAGGGCAAAAGTACCAACTTGACCTTTCCAGGTGGTGAAAGCTCATATTCAGATATAGATGGACACTCTTTTGCAGCACTGCCTTTGGGTTTCTGGGCTTTGATTTGCATTTTCTCAGGACCCTTACCCTCACGTGGGGTATCCAGTCACGGTTTGAGAGCTAGGGATGGTTTGGGGTCTTTGTTGTTGCTTGAGTTTCGCTGGGTCCAGAAGGAAGAGGCTCCAATTTTCTTCTCACTCTTCCCCAGTGGATGGAACACTTGCACCGACTCCAGCATATGCACGCCTAAGCCGATTTGAGGCTTTTTGAAGGTCTCTGGGCTAAACACTGGTAGATGATTCCTCTGCTTCATCTTGGGAGTGGTTGACACTTCTGCCTTAACTGTGTTTGCCAATTGCTTACTCTCTTCAGGTTCCTTGGGCTTGTTTTCTCTGGTTCTTTTGGTGTTTTTGTTTCCATGACCCTTAGTTTTGCTAATTTTGCTGAGGTCTTTTGTCAAAATGCTTGACCACATCTGCAGGAGGCCTGTCATTGACTGTAACACTACAAAAAACCACTTCTTCCTCTCTCAGGCACTCTGGATTCTTTAGCTGGATTTTGGCCTCTGGTGGTCTTTGGTCAGGCTTGAAAGTTTTGCGTTTGTTCTTCCTAACTTGATCAGAGGGACCCTTTATGACACTTGACTTATCCTGCACTTGAATCACCTTGATAGCTCTGATATCTTCATCTTTGATTGCTGTGTGACCTTTGGGTTGGTCAAGATCTTTTAAGGAATCAAAGAGATGTGGAAGGTGACTTACCTCTGCCAGTGTGGTGACATCTGCAGGACTTCTGCTAGACTCGATCTCATATTCAAGTGTCCCTTGGTCCTCAAGACTCACGCTGTTTTCTCTTAGATTGGCATTTTCAGAACCAAGTTGTTCCTCAGGGTTAAGAGGATCAATGCAGGCCAGAAGCTGGTGAACATCAGGAATTTCTAAAGGGAGTAGTGTGAAATCTTGGTTTTCTATTGGGAACTGGTACACATCCAGAAGCTTGGAAAGCTTGGTTTTGATCTCACCCAAATTGTTATTATCTGAATGTTCCTGGCTTGGAACTGTAAGCAGTGTCAAGTGATTAGCAGAACTCTGGACAGGAGCTATCACTGAAATGTTCCCAAGCTCAGGTGATGAGCTACTCTCAAGTATTAGGATATCTTTGCTACTATGGGACTTGGGGAATTCTGAATTTTGTAACCGTCAATTGTCTGGCTTGAAGGTCAAAATTCTAGAGAGGTCTCAATTTCCTGGGACGTTTCCATTCCTACAAAGGAATCAAAAAACAAGTCAGTCTCTGTAAGTGAGATGCTCTCCCTACATACCAATGCAGCATTCAGGTGCCTTTCAACAGAGGACAAGCATTTGGGGCTAACTTGTTTCAAATATCATGGACAAGATCCAGTATTAAGAGATAGGCAGTGACTGTTCTAGCTAGTTACCATTTGGTGTCATTGTTTAATTTTTTTTATAATTCGCAGTGTTGTTCTCAGTTTATTTAAAAGTGAAAGTAATGTTGAAATACAAAATGTTTTGTAAAGCCTGGCATTCTCATATAGTGTCCTTTCCATTCTCTCCACTTTCCTGAGAGAATATGAAGACTTCACACCATGGACGAAGACAGAGAGTTGAGCTGCTCCTCATGACATCTATAAGCAAGGACAGGGTCTAAGCCTGCTTGCTTTGGACAGGATCTCTGAACACATGGTCTTAAATCCTGGTGTAAATTAAGAAACATTAAAGTATCACTGCCACAAAAAAATTCTGAAGTGTTTTCCAAAGACACAAAAGCAATAAATTAGGGAAGGAAGTTAATGAGTGTATGGTGGTACAGAGAAACTGATCAACTAAAACAGCAAAAAGCATGGTATTTCTTGGTGTACTTTGGGGTTCTCTTACATGTAGCATAGATGGCCATGATAATGTCCCACCTTCCCACTTATTTAGGTATTCTTGCATTTAGTCTGTAAATGGAGAGCACAGAGCAAGAGTAGTGGTTGAAGTCTGGGACTAAATTTTACCTATCTGGGACTCACTACTTGTTATCTTCAGCATTGATCCTCCTTCTGTCTGCTGAGTTTATTCCTCCCCATTCTTACTGTTCGTACTCACCTTGAAAATGTGTTTCTGTGAAGGGTTGAGCAGACACAGAATAGTAGATTCCAGAGTTGGAGGCTGATGGTAGGATATCTATGGGCTGAAACTCCTTTAGCACCATCACCATTTGTGGTCGAGGAGCAGAGGTGCTATATCCTAGATATGACACACAGTCATGAGATTGTAGATAGGAGACAAGTTCTCCAGACAATAGAGGCCCCATTGTGCCTTAATTGTAGTAATAGATCTGGCCTCCTTCCTGATAGGGAAGTGACAGACTATGTCCCGGATGTGGAATTTGGGATGGCATCCCTCAAACAAGCCTGGCAGACAAGGATGGACACAGAGGGACCATGGCATTGGCATATGAAGTTTTATCATACTGGGCTGTCATAATCAGGGAAGGACCAGTTGTGTCCTGGTCAATGACAGTCATAATGAAGTCTCTGAGTGACAAGAACTTATTTTCAATGCTTATCGTGATATCTCACTCAAAACTACCTGGATTAGAGGCACCTGAAGTATAGATCTGGCTCTGGGCAGCAATTCAGCCAGCATAGTTGTACTAGCATGTTGGTAAAAGAAGGCACTACTCATGAGTTGCTGGAAAGAGGTGCCAGAGACTATTGGCAATAGCCATGCTAAGCTGACTGCCAGAGCAGAGACTCTGGAGAAGTTGCAGGCACTTCCTGTTAGGGAGGCCACATTGCTCACCACAGGAAGAAAAAGATGTATAGAATTTGCCTGTAATCCCGCGCCTTTGGGAGGCTGAGGTGAGCGGATTGCCTGAGCCCGCGGGTTCGCGACTCCCCTGGGCAGGCGAGACCTCATCTCTACAATAAATCAAAAAAAAATCAGCCGGGCGTGGTAGCGCGCGCCTGTAATTCCGGCTCCTCCGAAGGCTGGGGCGGAAGGATCGCCAGAGCCCAGCAGGTCGAGGCTGCCGTGGCCGGGAGCGGCCACCGCACTCCAGTCTGGGCGACAGAGTGAGACTCCAACTCAAAAAAAAAAAAAAGAATTTGCAGTTCTGGATTCCAGAGGAGGGATGGCGGCCGGCTCGCTCCGCTGCGCGCCGTGCCACTTGGAGGCCGGACCCCCGTGCCCCCCGGCCAACTGCTCCTGCGGCCCCGAGCGCCCCGGCCCGGTCCCGCCGTTGCCGGGCCTAGACACCGCCTCGGCCGGCGTCTACCCTGGAGGGCAGTGCTGCCTCGAGGAGGAGGGAGAGGGACATGGGGCGGCCGCGGCAGCTCCTGCTCGCACAAAGGTTCAACAGACTGAGGAGTAACTCAATAGCTGTTTCAAGAATTCCAAACGCTTTTATACCACGAGCATGAGAAGAGCGGCACAAGGGCCATAGAGGACCAGGAGACTACAGCACACCCCTAAGAGGGGCTTCCGCAGGCAAGATTAAGGCTGACCTCTGTGGTTCCGTTCCCACCAGTATGAACAGGGCTAACCTCCATTTCAGCTAATCATGGGGGAGATAAAAGTCTCTCCTGATTATAACTGGTTTAGAGGTACAGTTTCCCTTAAAAAGATTGTCGTAGATGATGACGACCTTAAGATATGGTCATCTATGATGCAGGCCCCAAAAGTATCAGGTGTCCTCTCGTATTTCTGCCTCCTGTCAGTGGAACTGCAGATGTGTTTTTCTGGCAGATTTTGGCTTTGACTGGATGGGGTTACCGGGTTATAGCTTTGCAATATCCAATATATTGGGACCATCTTGAATTCTGTGACGGATTCAGAAAACTTTTAGACCATTTACAATTGGATAAACTTTTGGCTGATGCCAGTATTTATGCTCAAAAACATAGTTCTCGGAAACTTTTCATCTGGCCCACTGGACCCTATGATGGCTGACGCCATTGATTTCATGGTTGGCAGACTGGAAAGTTTGGGTCAGAGTGAACTGGCTTCAAGACTTAACCTGAATTGTCAAAATTCTTATGTGGAACCTCAAAAAGAATTCGGGACATCCCTGTAACCATTATGGATGTGTTTGACCAGAGTGCTCTCTCAACTGAAGCTAAGGAAGAAATGTACAAGCTATATCCCAATGCCCGAAGAGCTCACCTGAAAACAGGAGGCAACTTCCCATACCTGTACCGAAGTGCAGAGGTGAATCTGTATGTACAGATACATTTGCTGCAATTCCATTGAACCAAATACGCAGCCATTGACCCATCAATGGTTAGTGCCGAGGAGCTTGAGGTGCAGAAAGGCAACCTCAGCGTCAGCCCAGAAGAGCCATAGTTGTGATTTTTGCTGTTAACCGGATGAGTTGGCCTGGCATGTTCTCCATATAATCGGTGATGCCAGTGCCCTCCAGCGGTCTCTTCCTTCAGGTTCGTCAGGCTCACCAGTTCTCACTGTGTTTTGGAAGCAGGAATGATGGTCATCTTCATGACAGGCGACAGCACCTCTTAAGCATAACTGTTCCTTCGGGTTTTTTAGCTTTTGAATTTGGAAAAGTACTTTTGAAGAGTCCCAATTTAAGAACTGAAAATTTTGCTACCAAAAGTCTTCACCACTGTGTTCCTTAAGTGAGTGTTAATTTTTGAGGTTTGGGACTTTGTGGTGTTTTCTTTTCCTTTCTCCCTTCTTTGTATGTGATTTGCTGTACATGCTGCACATCCAAATATGTATCAGAAGGACACTGGTTATTTTTATGCTTTCTTGGGTACAACTGTTATCAGAGTGTCACAGCTAGCACCTCACTGTTTGCTCTCCTGCAAATCAACTGCTGTTAATTTCCAATTAAGCAAATCATTTTGAGTGTTCACTGTTGTCTTTCTAGATATGCAGTCATTTGAAATAAAAATTCAGTTTCAATGAAAAAAATAATTTGCAGTTCTATGGGAAGGTGGTTTTTGAAAACTTTCTACAGGAAACAAGAAGGTAATGGAAAAACCAATGAGAATGCTAAGTTTCTCCTATTTTTTAGAACAGCAGTATCTTAAGGTTGTTGCTATAACAATAAGCCTATAACACTAATATTCACTGAGATACTCGAAATGAAACAGTTTATGATGGCTGTAAGTGCTGGAGCCATTTGGTCTTTCTCTGAGGAACTGATTTTGCATTGCTCCTACACAAGACAAATGTACACAAGGCCCATGTGGTCTTGTTGATACATTGTTTCTAGGCTAGAATCAACCTTCTCTCTACCTTATCTTTCCCTGAGCCTGCACCAGTATTTATTTGTAACTATCTCCTAACACCGAAGTCTTTTAGAACTAGGAGGTTTTGAGAAAAATTCTGTTTTAACGTTTTCATTTTATATGTGAGAAAACTGAGGCTCAGAAAGATCAGATTGATCTGTCCAAGTTTAATGTTGTATCATCATCAGTTTTCAAAACCTGACTTTCTTGCCGGGACTCTGCTCTGAGGCAAAGACAAGAAATTGGGAGAAAAATATTTTTCAATATTAGCATTTTTTGGTTTATTAGACAATAGCAGCTATTTCTATTGTCATCTTTAGTGTCTCATTTTGCTTATGGAGGTCACATGCTTTTTCTTAGCATTCACATTTAACTCAGACTTGTTAGTGAGTCTAATGGGTCATTATTTACCAAAATCTAGACTGGATTCTAATTCTACATCAATAAAACTGCCTGAGAGTTAGATCTCAGGAAAAGTTTTTGAAAGAAATAATAATTATCTAAACTCTGACATTTAAGTTACTAATTTACGAAGTGGTTCTTATAATAACAGCAGTCATCATTCATAGATGAATAAAAGTGACCTATTACATAAGATATATATGAAGGAAGACAGCAACTTCTGGAAAGACAAAAGATAAAAATTATGAAAATGTATATAATATTATAGAACTATAAAGAATATGTGGATATTAATGAAAATCGGGGTATGTAACAAACATCAAAGTATAGTAAATTACTAACAAATGTATTTCTGTTATTTATATAGGCAATATTATAAAATTGAATACTACTTTAGTGAATATATGAATCAAGAAACAACTCACAACAGGAGATTTGCAATGAATTTCTAACCAGTACATATAGACAGAGAAATATATTTGTAAAAAGTATATAGCAAACAGCAAAATACAGTAAATGTGAATGTATAGTTAGTCATAATATGTGTAGACAAATGTTTCAATAAAAACTGGCACAAAGCAGAGGTCAAAACTGCAGGTATAATGAAGGTATGCTATTGAACTCATTCATAATCTCTGAATATTACACAAGTGACAGATATTAATCCTAGTAAAAATGGATATTTCAGTTCACATAACCTGATAAGCATAACAGAATATTTAAGAGGTATCATGAAGTTTTTTATATTTATCGTCAAAACCTAGATTATAATCATCTTTTACATTCAGGAAAATATCATTCCCAGAATCTAAAAAAATTATTGCTGCTAGAATCTAATTAAAACACAATGTGTAATGTGGGACAGCCCAAAGAATTCCAGAACATTATTTTAAATACATATGGAATTAGAGATGTGACTTTGTATTCTTAGGTAACTCTTTCTTTTTATTCTAGGTCTAAAACAGTTAATTGCTACTCATTATGTCCTCTGTTGTAGGAATAAAATTATTGTAAAGATAAAAAGCAACCTTTACTTGAAAACTACTCATCACAAAAGGAATTTGCTCTTGTGATGAGAGTTAAGAGACAACCATTTTTTAAAAGACTTAATTTAATTGGTAAAAGGTGGAATATTTACATAGTTTAAAAATCAGAAGAAATAGAACACTGCAAATTCAGTTTCCCAGCCTTCTATATGATTACTTTTTATTAATTTATGGTTTAGGGAAAGCATCATTTCTAAAACTCATTTCCAATATATTTATATTCACAATTGTCCGGTGTCGTGCTCACTTTGGCAGGGCATACACTAAAATTGCAACAATACAGAGAAGTTTGGCATGGCCTTCCCAAGGATGATAGGTAAATTTCTGAAGTGTTCTATGTTTAAAAAAACAAAACTGTCATCTGTGTTCACAGAGGCAATGAAAAAGGCCAACCTGCCGAACGTTACTTTTTTGATTGGCTACATTTCCTAATAATGCTCTGTTCTAGCCTTAGTTTCCTTTTTAATTCATTTATCTAAGCATCTGCTAAAACCAACCAAACCATTTTCCCTTTCTCTGATTGCTGTTTCTGTTTTAATTTAAACTATTTGGTTCTCTTCAATATCCTATCCTAAACGACCTGTTTTTCTTTGAATACAGCACTGCTTCTTTCCTTTTAATATTCTTATTCCCCTCATGTTGTATTTCTCCCCCATATCAGTTCCTGTTGGCTGATGTTTAATGAAACTGCCCCAAACATTCTTAACCCAGAATATTGATCACCTTATAATCCAGGACTCTCTATTCTCTCTCCCTATTGTCTCATTTTACCTAGTTTAAATAGAAAATAAAACATGTGAATATTACTTTTTGAACATCACTTACTTTAAAATACTAAAGTTGAAATATTAGTTGACCCAGAGTATAACTGAAGAAACATCTTGGGACTTATTGGTAGTTTTCTATACCACCTAGGTTTTCTCTGTTTCTATTGGGGGAAAAAACACTCTTAAAATGTCTCTGATTTCATTGTTTATATGTATGTCCCTTAAAACTCAAGGTTTTGCTTGAGTTCAGGATAAGAGGTAATAGTGAATCATTATCTTTATGTAATAGATGAAGAAACAAATTTTGTCTAACAAGATTATGTAAGTGATTTACCCAAAGTCTCACAACTAGTAAATGTCAATGCCAAAATTGAAATTTAGTCTCCAAATTTTTAGTTTAATACTTTCCCTCATTTTTTCAAGCTCTTTTAACTCTACTACTGCATTTAAGGAGAAGTCTAATGAGAAACATTAAAAAGTTTCTTTCCTTACCTGGTCAGAGAAGAGGAGACATAAACTGTAGATATATGGGAAGAAGAGATGATACTAGAGGTTGTGTTTGTGGTTGAAGACAAAAATCGCACGTGTCCAGTATAAAAATCACTGGTCACACTGGCAACTGGTCACTTGTGATTACCTAAATGTATTTATAGATAACTCCATGGTAACCCCAATATTCTACTAGGTGGGGGTAGGTTTGATGGGAGAATGTCATCACCAAGAAGGCAGTTGAAAGCTATGAGATAGCCAATAGGGAAATCAGATTCCCAAAAAGATGACAGGATTTGTGGGAAGGAGTTGGCAGAAAGGTTATAATAGCACCCAAGTGGTTGAGTTCTGGGGAGGCAAAATCCTGCAGAACAGACATGATAGTCCCACTTTCCTTGCAGGATCTTATGTTAGGGAGATCACCTCCATGTTTCTTATAAATGTTCGTTAATAGAAATAATAGTTATTTATATTTTTATGTTACATTTCATATTATATAATATTAAGCATTTATAGTTATATCTTACATATCCAATTAATATCCTTAAAGAAGAAGGAAAGGGACATTTAGGTTGAGCAATTACAGTTACTCTGAAACCCTGTCCATAGATGTGATGAGTGAATTTACTGGAGATTTTAAGGATCAAAGGAAGGGATTAAAGAGCTCCATTGTAATACTATAAGAAAAGGACTGACAGTGGTGGGAAACTATGGGGGGGAGGGTAAGGGAGGTGGGATTAGTGGTAGTCAATATCTGTCTGGGGACGGGGAGACACCCCTTATCAACAAGGGTGCCTAAATGAAGCATATTTGTATACCTAACCCTTAACTGTACCCCAAAATATCAAAATAAAAAATATTGATATATGGGGAAAAAAGAGCTCCTTTTGTAACTTGGTTGAAGAACAAGGTGACGTTCATTGAGTGCACCTCATAAGAAATGATGTGTGGTTCAAGACTCTTCTCTTTTAGTTTCTTCTCCTTGAATCATACTCTCCTTGTGCAGGGCCGGGTTGGGCCAGGTTGGACTCACATCTCTCTTCTGCTCTCATTCCGTTGCTCTGATTTTAAGCATTGTTTCTTTGATAAGATGTGATCTTGTGTTCTTATAATAATGAGTGGTGCTTCTTGTCACCTTCCAGAGCAAAAGTCTTCTTTCCAATGTTTAAAAACATTTTTCCATGTTTAAATGTGCTCTGCCCACTAGAAGCAAACATTAGAATGATGGAAGACACAGCTGACTGCAAATCTTCCCTCTTCTGGCTTTTGGCTGCAATTCTTTTGTTCATAATTTGCTATCTCTGGCTTCCTGGACCATGGAGACACCCTACCATCCTGCTCATTTACACATGAGAGGCATTCAGGTTACTTTTTCTCTTCTCCCATAAGATAATCCAGTGTGGCAGTTATTGCACCCTCCTCTTCCTTGCAAATAGCCACTACAGAATCTTGGCCTCTAGTATTCTCTACCTGCCATGCTTGGGTGCAAGGTCAGGCAAAATTTATAGGAGAATACAGAAAAAAGACCTTAATGGAGAACAGGGAGCAGGCACTGTGAGAGTGCAGGAAATAAGAGATTCATGTGGATTTTTTGAATTCTGTTGAGAAACAAGTTGACACATTCATTGTGTATTAATACAACAGGCAATACAATATTTTTTATGTATCCAGATTGTCCAGAAACTGCTGTGAATTCTGTACCTGGAACAAATAATTTTAAATATACTTTTCCATTGTGTGTCATGTCCTATTAACTCATTGATGTCATTCCTTAGTATGTATGTAAGATATAAGTTGCTTTCAAATGCTCTGGTTTTTCTACAAGTTTTTTTATTCTGTCATATTTTTATGGAATACAACATTATAGGACATATTGCATGTTTTCTCTTGATGATTGTTTATTCCAAAGCATCATTAAGTAACAACTCATAGGTTTTGTGAAAGAAATGAAGAAAGGAGTCTGTGAAAAAGACATGGTAATGAGTTGTATTGTGCACCCAAGCATAAGGAACAGATGTCTGTAGTCAGTCCAACTTGGCCAGGATTGGCGTTGTTTTTGTTCTCCTAGTTAGTGCTTTTCTTATTAACTTATCTTGTGACTGTAATAAAGTGCATTAGGACCGAGTTGCTAATTATTTATTAATATATGCAGACTAAGCTGGTTTGGGGGAGGAAATGTTACATTTATTGTAAGACCTATATAATTTGGGGATGCTAGAATTATTTTTCTTGTTAGTAAGCTTTAGAGATTCTGCATCAATTTTTCTAGGTACTTTTCTAGCACCGGTGAGTAGGTAGTGTGTGATACAAGATTCCACAGTCCACAAGAAGATAAACTCCAGATTGGGAACACTAAAGACAAATATTGCATTTATGGACATATTTCCCCATGTCTTCCAATAATACTCCTAGTGCATGAAATTTTTCAATGATTGTGTGTGGGACGGTGATGATTTTTTTTAGAAGAAATTGGGACAGGTGTGGCAGTGTAGAGAGAGATTTAAGCTACATGAAGTGTTTCCATTGTTTTTTTAATTCCTTTGAGGTCAGTTTTATACCTTAAACAGCCTACTCCCTTGGTACTCTGCAATGTGAGACTGACAACATAAATTATCTATAAGCCAGACCAGTCTCTATTTTATGTTCTCATGAAAATCAAGGGAGTCTATAACTACTACAGGTTACAGTGGGTGGTATAGGATGGGGAGGAGTATGGTAAGATAATTTCTGATAGCAGTAGAATGTTTTCATAGTAAAATATTCAATTCTATTTAAGTAATATGCTTATTATAGTCTGGCCTATCCTGGTCCCCAGCCTCTGGAACTATTTTCTTTCCACAGTTCCAGCCACTTAACTCTAGCCTATAGTCTCAGCATCATCTTAAACTCTAAAATACATCTTCAATGTAGAAGAAGAACCTAACAAGCTTTAGTTCAACATTCTGTACCTTAGAATGAAGTTTCACCACGACCCAAAGCCTGATTTCTTATAGTAAGGGTGTTGGCTCAGAGACCCATCCCCTACGTTTTGCATCCATCAGGATGACTGGGACTTTTCTTGGTGTAACATATCCAATCCTTCTACCACTGAGTCCCTTTCTTACTCTCTGTATAATCTCTTTTCGGTTTTATTAATGGCTGGACCCCTTTAAGCCCCTGCACGGCACCCAGGCCTTTACCAGGTCTTGGTAGATTTGTTAGTATCAACTGCTTGGCTGTTTGGTGCTCCAAATATCCTTTGCTCCTGTAATTTGCATTCTGGCATACTACATACTTCTGATGGCATTCTTCTACCTCATGTTGGACTCATTCTCATCCACAGGCCTACTCTTTATCAGTCCCTACACTTTCTGGAAACCCTGTTATACCTAGGTTCTGCATTTTCTTGTGTCAACTAGAAAGGATAAGAAAAATAGAGTAAGAGTTGACAAGGGGTATGCTGTGTGCATGACCAGAGGATGACCCTGGGTGTACTTGACTCGGGCAGCTTGGCTACCCACCCAGGACAAGAAAAGTAAACCAAATGTTCTGTAAACCAGGTATTTTTGGCAGAGCATTTGGTTTATTGGGAACTGGATTCGGACCCTAGCCAAGTGCAAGTTCATGAGTACTGAGTTAATTAATTGATGCCTGCTCTGTTAGCAAGGGGGGCTTCTCTTTGTCTGAACATAGCATGGGAAAGAGCAGCAAGGGAGAGCCCGAGATTTAGATTCTTGATTGAGTGATGCTGTCTCCAGTGCTGTCCCCATCTGGGTGAAGAGAATTTCCCTGATAGGACTGCAGGACGGTGATAAAGTTTTTTTCCCCTCTTTTCTTTTTTCTTCCTCCTTACTAATATATATTCCTATATCTAAATAAAGCTGTTTAATTTTATTTAGATATAATTAAACAGTGGCAGTGTTCTTTGAAGATCGAGCCTAATTAATATTAGACCATGCACGACAACACAGTAAGATTCCGTGCTGTCACACTACTATACCTGCATTTATTCTTACCTCAACTTTCTTTTTGAAAAGGAAAGTGTATGTAGCTACTTATGTAGCTTTTCTAGCTTCTGATAGATTTAGGTCACACTTTGTATGTTGTCATGTTTATAAGACTTGTATCATTTGTACTTTTTGGCCACAATACACCTATTGGATATTTTCCCCACAATTCCAAAGGAGTATTTTATAAATAATGACAAATTTTAATGTGCCTAACTGTAAGTTTGCAAATTATGTTGTGCTAACTTGTTTTGTATTATCCAGTTACTAATTTCTTAATATTGACACATTTTTAATTATGTGGAAAATTTCAAAATCAAAAATTTTTGTGGATTTAAGATTGTTTGGAATATGACTGTCTCAAAAATGTTAATAAAGTCAGTGGTGTTTTTACTCATTTGTTCATATATTCTTTTATTCAATAACTCTGACCTTTCTGAATCTCAATTTACACAGCTCTAAAATGGTAGTGAAGATTTCTAAATATGTGCATAATTAGAAAATAAAATATAAAAATTATGTTAAAATCTTCTATCCTAATAACTTACAATTGAATCTGGAATTTAGTACTCTATTTTGCCTTTAGAACTACAGTCATGCTGTCCTTAGCTGTTCCACTTGTAGCAGAACTCAAAGTTTTTCTTGCAAAACAGATCTTTATGGATACTGTGTGGAAATGTTGAATGTGAACTCCACTCTTAGTTATTTTTTGGTATTTGCTCTTATGTAAATACATGCTGTCCACCTCTAGCATGATACCTAGTGTGTGATAGTATCCCAGGAAAGTTTGGTTGTAATAGGGCTGTATTGATTAAATTTTATATGTAGGTTAGGCAGAATGTTCCAAAGTTATAAGTTTGTATAACTTTTTACTGCATAAACTTTACTCTCAGGAATTTAGATATAGTTGTAGGTAGTATAAGAATATTCATATGACAGCAATGTTTGATTTGTTTTTTTAATTTAAAAAAGTACCCCTGAAAACAACTAAAGATTCATCAATATTGAACTGCTTAAATAAATTATATTATTTTAAATTATATTACTTATAATTTATTAAATGCTCTACAGCTATTAAAAAATAGAAATGATGTACGCATAAATTGGGAAAGGTTGTTAAAGCGAGCCCTCATCTCTACAATAAATCAAAAAATTAGCCGGGCCTGGTAGCGCGCGCCTGTAGTTCCGGCTACTGGGAAGGCTGAGGCGGAAGGATCGCCGGAGCCCAGCGGGTCGAGGCTGCGGTGGCCGGGAGCGGCCGCTGCACTCCAATCTGGGCGACAGAGTGAGACTCCAACTCAAAAAAAAAAAAAAAAAAAAAAAAGATATATTTTTAAGATATGTACTTTTGTATAAAAGTAGAAGATGTACATATACGTGTAAGCACATATTTATATTCAATATGCAAAATTTAATGCAAGCACACATGGAAACAACAGGAAAAACACACAAGGAACTGGGGACAGGAAGGCTTAACTTTTCCTGCCATGAATTCTGGAGTGCATAACAATACACGATCTCATCGACCTGTGCTACCGACGTCCGACGCAAGGGGGCGCTGCAGCCACTAAAGTCCTGTTTACAAATCAAGCGACTCAGTAAGTGGCGTAGTGACGCCATCACGACGGGCGGTGACGCCTGCGCAGTAGCGAGGCTTCTGGGCGCTGCGTGGGTGACCGCGGAGGTTTCGCCGGCCTGGCGTCTTTTCCCGGCCTTTCTATCGCTGGGCCGGTGCTTTTGACCGGCTTGGCATTGAGTGGGCGGCATCTCGGGACCCAGATGAGTCAATGGCACTATGCTCGCGGTGGCCGGGGCCGGGGTCGCGACTTTTCTGGGTGCTCCTCAACCAAGAGGAAGGGCGGAAACCACATCCCGGAAAGGTAATCGGTCTTGTCGCCTGGACCTGGCCCTCCTAGTCCGTCGCTTCTGGGCCTGGGTTCGTGTCCTGTGGCTGTGCCTCTGACTGTCCTCGGCTCGAACTTGGCCCGGCCGCCCCTTGCTTAGAGGCGTTGACCTTCGCTGGGCCACCCGCAGTAGCTGGAAGGGCCGGTGTCTGCGATGTCCGGTGATTGCTCCTCGTTCTTTTAACAGAGAGGTTCTGGCCATTGCTCTCGGCAAAATACGGCCGGGACTGGTAGTGTTGAGGACACTCCTTACTTAACTCAATGGACCCCACCCCCCCAGTCCCTTAAGTTGTGTTGCACAGAAAATGTGAGTAATGGTCTGAGTCAAGGAAGCCGCTAGTACCGCCCTGAGATCCTACATGGAAAGTTGGTGTGTGTTGCTTCCGAAGCTCAGAGAGCATGCATACTGTGTTGCTTCCTAACAGGTCTCACTTGAGAGATCTTCCTTCATACGTTAAGTGATTAATTCTGAGACTCTGCTCATGTGTGCAGTGAACTGATTTTACTCCTTGAGACCGTCCTCTCCCCCATCTCACACCTCATTAAGGCCCTTCATTTTTTCTTCTGAGTGTCTTTTGAATCTGTCATCTGTGCGTCAGCCGGGTAATACTGGTCTTGTCTGACCTATTGCAGCTGGGTCCTAACGGGTGTCCCTATACTGATACTTGTTTCCTTCCAATCCATTCTTCACAACAAGAAATCTTTTAGACCACTATAAAGAATTGAAACCTACTTGTAATTGGGATATTGAGCATAAGCATGCTCAAAAACAAACTTTTGTTTGTTGGTTTTTTTTGTTTGTTTTTTGGGGTTTTTTTGAGTTGGAGTCTCACTCTGTTGCCCAGACTGGAGTGCAGTGGCAGGCTTATGGCCACCGCAGCCTCGACCTGTTGGGCTCAGGCGATCCTTCTGCCTCAGCCTTCCAAGCAATTGGAGCTACAGGTGCGCACTACCATACCCAGCTAATTTTTGATTTATTATGGAGACTAGGTTTCTCCAAGTTGCCCAGGTGGGTCTTGACCCCGCGGACTCAGGCAATCCACTTGCCTCAGCCTCCCGTGCTGGGATTACAGGCTGAGCCACCGAGCCCAGCCAAAAACAAACTTTTTATTATGGGTTTTACCATAAGGCTCCACAATCTGGGATCCTCGGCTTCTCCAGGCCCATAACTCGCCACTCTTGTCCTCACTCTCGAAGCTTCATACATACAGAATTAACCCTAGTTAATTCTGACTTTTTCTACTTTTCGCTGTGACTCCTGGTATTATTAAGTGAAGTACACAGTCCCTTTTGTATCAGGTTTTTTCTTAAACTGTGAACCTCAAGTTCTCTACAGGTTATTTTGATGTCATCAGTTACATGATGACTAAAACTGTGAAGTGATTTCAAATTATTTCAGTGGATGTGTATGTATTAATGGCAACTTAATACTTGGTACTAGCATAGGTTTTTCAGATACACATAAGTCCTGGCTGTCTCTGGTTATAGAAGTGCCTTATTTGTGGAGAACTTTACACTGTTTTGTTGCCTCGTATCTGTTTTCAAGATGGAAAAGGAGGAAGGAAGTATAGGTTGTTACTCGGTGAGGTTGAATAAGTGGAGTGGCACAATGCAAAGTGAAAAGCAGAGAGGACATCTTGTGTGAGGCTGTGACTCCCGTTTTCAAGAAGTCTCATTCTAACAGGGAGACAAGGCTAACATCCAATTTGGCTAACAAAAAAATATATCCAATAGGTGGAAAGACTACCTCCCTATTGGACAGCGGATGCCTGGGACTCGTTTCATTGCTTTCAAAGTTCCTTTGCAAAAGGTAAGCAAAAGCTAATCCTGTATTCTTTCAGAAATCTGAATTCACCACATAGAACACTGGTTCTCAAACCTATCATACTTCATTTTCCCTTTTTATAGCAAGTACTTTGTAATGCTGTCTTTACTGTCCAGGAATGAAATTCACAGGTACATGTAACTGACTTCCATGCATGATTTTAAAGGAAAAAAAGTTAATGTAAAATCCTTACTGTAATATAAGGTCTAAATAGTAATTTGTAATAAAGCATTTCCGTGTGTAAATGTTTGGACATGACTGCCCTAGAAGATATAGAGAAATAGTTGCTTGCACCATAAATGCGAGAACTACCTATGCAGACTAGTCTAGGAGGGTTATAATGCCTCACTGGTAGTAATTTCTGTAATACTGAGCAGCTCTTCAAAAATTTCCAGACAAAACAAAGTCTTGACTTGTTAAGGTGACTGCTCTCCTGGAAAATTCAATGTATATTAAAATTGTACAAAAAATAATTTTTGATTTGTGAAATATGTTAGGTTCTAAGGCTAAGATAAATACGAGCAGTTTTTTTTTAACGTAGGTTAACTTTGACTAGCACATTTAAAAGTATTTCAGGATATGGGACACATTTGTATCACTATTATATATTTGACAAGCTATCTGTTATCTATGACCCTCACCTACTAAATGCCAGTAGAAAACCCTTTCTCCAATGTCACAGCCAAAAAAATAATAATAATACAAGACCTGGAGCGTCCAGGTCAGGTCAGCGTGGAAACTTTGAAGATTGTGTTTTTGTTTAAACTTGGAAAGAAATAGGTAAGGAAGGCATTTGACAGACATAACAAAGATGAGAAGAAAAGGTGAAGATAAATATTGTCTCTTATTAAACTTGCCCAGCCTAGCATGGATTAGTATCAGGAAAAGTCTACTTTGAATGTATTGAGAATTTACTTAATTTGTGACTCATAGATTAGGCTTTCTTACTCACCATTTATGTCAGCTTTTCTGCATCTCTGGGCTTAAACACTAGTCATTTTAGAAAGATAAACACATAGTTCTTATTCGCATCCATGTCTAACAATATCAGACTATAATAGACGTATAACAAACACCAAATCTTTTTGGAGTGAACGAATGATTCCTCACCCACGTTAGCAGTTATTGTGAATATTCACCTGTATTCCTCTTCCGCTACACTGTTGTTCTAACTCAAGTTCCTACTCCATGGCTTCTAAGAGTGGATTCCTGAGCTTTCACAAGTTCTCTGCTCAGTCTCTGGCCTGAAAGTACATCAGCAAGAGATGAGAAACCAGGAATTCTCTTCACTTTCCTCTCCTCCATTCAGCCACAAAACCTTCCTGTATGATATCATCATTAAGGACTTCTTTCAGCTTTGTATACTCAAGTTATTTCAGTCAGTGTTGGGGTTATTTAATGTACCATAAAAGGGGATTATGAAGATGTGTAACGGCTCCCAGTGAATTTCTGTAGAAGCACTTGTGTTAGGGAGATGAACCTCATGTGGTGGCAAAATGTAGCATTGACTTCCTGTCTTTTATGGAAATCACCCAAGGAGAAGCAGCCTGAATACTTGACAGTCACTTTTCAAACACACTAGAATATGAAATAGTGTCAAATAAATTATATGGTAAGAAATATCTAGGAAT
This sequence comes from Cephalopachus bancanus, assembly GCA_027257055.1. Lineage (NCBI taxonomy): Eukaryota > Metazoa > Chordata > Mammalia > Primates > Tarsiidae > Cephalopachus > Cephalopachus bancanus. Next base: position 4,253,339 of record JAPVLO010000341.1, on the reverse strand, counting down.
TCAAAGGAGGGAGAAATGAGTCCAGACAGAGTTGATGAAAGATGGCTTCCTAGAAGATGGACTTCACTTAAATTTGTTATGTAAGTTTATTTTTTTTTTTTTGAGTTGGAGTCTCACTCTATCACCTAGGCTCACAGCCACCCCAGCATCGACCTGCTGGGCTCAGGCGATCCTCCCGCTTCAGCCTTCCAAGTAGCTGGAACTACAGGCACATGCTACCACACCCAGCTAGTTTTTTGATTTATTGTAGAGATGAGGTCTCACCAAGTTGTCCAGGCTGTTCTCAAACTCATGGGCTCAGGTAATCCCCTCACCTCAGACTCCCAAAGTCCTGGGATGACAGGTTTGAGCCACCACGCCCAGCCTTATGTAAGGTTATTGTTTAGATAGATGGTGATGACGATTTATCAGCACTAAGTCTTTGCAAGAAATTGACAGGAACGATTGTATGTCTTGTAATTAATTTGCTTGTTAAAACTTACAGTCTTATATGGGAAACTCAACATCATAAATCTGTCAAGTCTTTTTTAGTTAATTCATTATATTTAACATCGTCTCAGAATGTTCTGGGTTAGGGTGATTAGAAAATTCACAGAAAAATAAACAAATGACCAGAAAAATTCTGAACAAGAAGAATAAGGATAGGAATGTGAATGTCTAGCTCTACCAGATACCAAGCCATATTAAAAGTGTCTTGGAGGGGACAGTGAAGCTGTTTTGAAGCTATTTTTAGGGCAGGGAAGCTATTTTGTAAGATACTATAAGGGAAGATACATGTCCTATATTGATGAAAACCCATAAAAGGGTTTCACATACATTAACTTAGTTAATTTTTACAATATTCTTGTGCTGATGAGTAGCAGTAGTACTAAATCTCCTATTGAGTGCTTATTCTGGGTTAAGCTCAGAGGATAGATGATTATAATTATTAAGTAGTTTTGGCTGGGCTCAGTGACTTAGCCCGTAATCCCAGCACTTTGGGTGGCCGAAGCAAGTAGATTGCGTGAGCCCATGGTTCGAGGCCAGCCCAGGCAACTTGACAAGACCTCATCTCTACAATAAGTCAAAACTTAGCCAAGCATGGTAACCCATGCCTGTAGTGCCGGCTACTTGGAAGACTGAGGCAGAAGGATCACAGGAACCCAGCAGGTCAACACTGAGGTGGCCTTGAGTGTGCCACTGCCCTCCAGCCTGGGCGACAGAGTGGGACTCCAACTCAAAAAAATAAATAAATAAGTAGTTTTATAGGTGGTGAAACAGGCTCAGAAAAGGAAGAATTAAGACTTAAACTGAGATATTTCTCCTGTTTCTTTGAAGGGTATAATATACCTAATGTAAAATGTACAACACAAAAAATGAACCATGCATCATATAAACTATGGGCTTTGGTTGATAATGATGTGTCAAAGCTGGTTCATCAGTTGTAACAAATGGACCACATTGGTATGGAATGTTGATGATGGAGGAGGTTTTTTGGGGGTGGGGAATGGAAAGTTAATGTGGGTACTATCGGTACTTTTGGTTTAGTTATTCTGTGACCTAAAACTGTTCTACAAACTAAAGTTAATTTTTTTAAAAGTATGTTGCAGACACTTGAACAGCCAGGTAGATCAAAGTCCAGAGATGAGCATAATACATAAAAGAATGTTTCGCAATAACATCAATTTTTCATAGCTACAGACATTTAAGAAATATTTATAAGAACTAAATATGATAGGCACTCCACTTGGAGCTGGAGATATAGCGGTGAACAAAATGAGTGTGTTCCCTGTCTTCTGGGACTTTACAGTCTGTTTAAGAAACCAACAGAAAGCAAACAAAAATAAATAGATAGAAGTTAGAAGTGAGCTTATTTTTTCCCCTCTGATCACTCTGGAAGAAAGGATTGTAATATACCATCTCCATTGTGGGAGAGTAGAAATTTTCCTTTGAATCTCATTCTATGTTACGGTCACAGGGTTTGAATAAATGCATAATATAAATAGGATCTTAAGCATACATTTGCTCTTTTTTCATTCTCTCTGACAGAGTTTTGAAAAGAATCTTTCTCCAGAAGAATGCTTTTCCCCTTTGGATCTTTTTAACAAAATCCGAGAACAAAAGGAAGAACTTGGACTGATTATTGATTTAACATATACTCAACGCTATTATAAACCAGAGGTAATTGGAACCCTTACGTTGAAGACATGAACTGAAATATATTTGGCAATAGGCTCTGTGTGCTTTTAAGAAATTCTGTAATTTTCCATATTCCATATTTTGAAGACTTAGTAATACTTAGTTGCCAAAAGGAAAGAAAGGAATATCTATTATGTCTTTAGTACTTATTTTAAGCAATTGCCTAAACTTGTATAAGAATCATGGTAAAAGATGGTTGTCTAAATTTTTATTTATTTTTCTAATATCTGTTGATAAAATACAGAGACCTATATATTCTGTGTGCCCCATATAGCATGTCAGTGGAAAAGAATTATTTTTCTTCTGACCAGTTCCATGGCTTTGGAAACAATAACATCAAATGTTTGTACTATTTTAATGTTTGTATAATTAGTTTGTATAATTAGTTTGTAGTATAGTTTGTAGTATAGTATAATTAGTTTGTAGTATAAGATGGCAGTTTGCCATCTTAAAAAGTACTTTTCTCGTACATTAATTAATTCCCACAACAACCCTGTGCTAATGAAGTAGCAGTAGTAGTAATATCTCCTAATAAATGCCTACTCGGTGCTAGGTTCAGAGGATAGATGATTACAACTCATAAATAATGTTACAGCCAGGTACAGCAGCTCACACCTGTAATCCTAGCATTTTGGGGAGCTAAGGATCACTTGAGCCCAGGAGTTCGAGACCAGCCTAGGCAACATAGTGAGACCTTGTCTTTACAAAAAAATATAAAAATTAGCTGGGTGTGGTGGCAGGTGCCTGTAGTCCCAGCTACTCAAGCAGCTGAGGCAGGAGGATAACCTGAGCCCAAGGGGCCAAGGCTGCGTCGAACTGTGATTATGCCACTGCACTCCAGCCTGGGTCACAGTGAGGCTCTGATTCTAAAGAATAATAATAACAAAATTTACAAATGATGAAGTAGGCACAGAAAAGGAAGAATTAAAACTTGAACTTAGTTCTTTTTCTTATGTTTTTATTGTGGCAAAATGTACATAGCATAATATTTGTCACTTTATTTGTAAGTTTTGAATTCACAAATGAGGTGAATCAAGTAGCAGTAAGTACATTCACAGTATTGTGTACCCATGGTCATTGTGTATACCCAAAACTTTTTCATCATCCCCAACCAAAGGTCTGTAACCATTCAATAATATTTTCCCTTTCTCCCAGACCTCTAGTTCCTGGTAATCTTTAGTCTATGTTTCCTCTTTTGCCTATTTTAGCTACCTCATACAAGTGGAATCATACAGTATTTGTCCTGTGTCTGTTTTATTTCAGTAAGCATGTTTTTCAAAGACTCGTTCATGTTGTATAATGTGTCAAAGTTTTATTCCTTTTTATGACTGAATAATTATCCCATTCTGTACATATAGTATATTTTTTAAACATTCCTCTGTCGATGAACACTTAGGTTATTTCCAGTTTTTCCCTGTTGTGAATAACACATGTTATTCACAATGTTCTATATATATAATATATAATAATATATTATAATAATAATTATTATATAATAATTATTATAATATAATAATAACACAATGTTCTATGAACATTGGTATGCAACTATTTGTTTGAATCTTAGCTTTCTGTTCCTTCAGATGCATAGCTAGGAGAGGAGTTGCTGGGTCATATGGTAGTTTTGTGTTTAACCTTATGAGATACTCCCAAACTATTTTCCATAGTGTTGTTTTCTTGGTTTGTTTGTTTGTTTGTTTGTTTTTGAGTTAGAGTCTCACTCTGTCACCCAGTCTGGAGTGAGTGGCATGCTCACAGCCACTGCAGCCTCTAACTGCTGGGCTCAGGCGATACTTCCACCTCAGCCTTCCAAGTAGTAGCTGGGACTACAGGTGCACCACCACACCCAGCTAATTTTTTTATTTATTGTAGAAATGAGGTCTTGCCAAGTTGCCCAGGCTGTTCTCGAACCCTTGGGCTCAGACAATCCTCTCACCTCGGCCTCCCAAAGCGCTGGGATTATAGGCATGAGCAACTATGCCTGGCCAGTCTTCTTGTTTTTAAATTGTTACCACACTCAGGCAAGGATGTAGAGAAAAGGGAAATCTTTGGTGGGAATGTAAATTAGTATTACAGCCGTTGTGAAAAGCTGTATGGCGTTTTCTCAAAAAACTAAAAATAGAGCTACCATATGATCCAGCAATCCCACTTCTGGGTATTTATCCAGAGGAAAGAAAATCAGTACATCAAAGAAATATATGTACCTTCATGCTCACTGCCAGCACTATTAACAATAGCAAAGACATGGAATCCACCTAAGGGCCCATCAGTGGATGAATGAGTAAGGAAGATGTAGAATGTTTTTTCAATGAAATACTATTTGACCATAAAAAAGAATGAAATAATGTCATTTGCAGTAACATGGATGGAACTGGAGGTCATTATGTTGAGTGAAATAAGCCAGACACAGAAAGACAAGTATTGCATGTTCTGACTCACATGTGGGAGCTAAAAAAAAGTTGATTTTGTGGAGGTAAAGAGTAGAATGATGGTTACCAGATGGTGGGAAAAATATAGGTGTGTGGGGAAGGGATGAAGAGAGATTGGTTGTGGTTACAAAACATACAGTTAGGTAAAGAGGAATAAGTTCTAATGTTTGCTAGTAGAGTGACTGTAGTTAACAACAATGTATCGTATGTTTCAAAATATGTAGAAGTGAGGACTTGAAATGTTCTTAACCATAGGAATGATTAATGCTTGAAGTAATGGATATCCTAAATACTCTGGCTTGATCATTACACATTTTATGCATGTTACAAAATTACATGCAAATAAGTATAAACATTATGTATCAATTAAAAATAAATAAACTATCGCAAAACTTAATCATATTCAGAAGGAGACATAATACTTGTGAGTATTCAGTGTATACGCATTAACTCATTCAACTTTAATATTTATCAACTGATGACTATTTTGTTTCATCTATACCCCTGTCTATTTCATCCCACTCTTATTTTAAAGCAATCCTAGGTGTCATATAACTTCACCTGTTTCTTGTATGTATTTAAAATATTGACTTTTATTCCTAAATATTCTTTAATATTAAATATCTAGTCACTGTTCAAACTTGCAATTATCTCCTAAATATCATGTCAAATTGTCACGTAGCAACTGGTTGTTAGATCTCTTAAGTCTTAACCTATAGTTTCCCCTCATGTCTCTCTCACTTTTTTTTGCTCCCCTTGAATTTTATGTTTTGAAGAACATGGGTAATTTATACTATATAGATTTTGATGATTGCATCCCCATGTGTTGTTAATATATTCTTCAGTTCTTTGTTTTCTGTAAATCGGTAGTTTAACTTAGCTTGATCAGATTTAGGATTTATTTGTTTATCTCAAGGAAGAGTCATAGGTGATGAAGTGTTTTTCCATTAGGAGGCTTATAATGAGTGATTATCTCTTTCAATAATATTGGCAGTCATTGATGTTTGAAGCCTAAATCCATTTATTCATTTGGGGCTCCAAAAAATGGTGATTTGTATCATTCTTCTTTTTATTTGCTAGTGAAGTATATTTCTATAAAGAGAAGTTTTCCCTCATTAAGTATTTGACTGCCCAGTTAGTTGTATAGGCATGATCATTTTCTTTTACTTAACAGTTTTCAAAATAATGAGTTGGTTCAATAATTTTTCCCCAGTTGTGATCAGTTATATTTAATGTAACTTACTTATTTTTTTGCGTTATTATGAACTCTGTTGCAGTTATTCTTATTGAGGCACAAATTGGGGCTCTATCTTTGGACAGTTGGAGCTTCTCCTGAGTCTTTTTGATACAATCTTAAATCTTTGATCACTTTTTTTGCTGTGTACATGAAAAAATTTTCACTAAGAAATATGCTTGCTTATTTGTTTGTAATTTAAAATATTAATACATCATTAATATGTTCCATTTAAACTCAGAACTTCAGGATTTTCACTGAACCTTTTCTGTCTTCTGTCTGTATCTACTTCTTCTCACTCCAAGAATACCAGTTCCCAACAGTGTCCAGAATTCTCTGTCTCACAATTCAAATCCAGATTTTTCTGACTCTTTTCTACTCTTCTATTTAAATCATAGCTGCCTTATGAAGGCACTGCCCTTGGAATGTAAAATATTAAGTAGAACTGTCTGTATAACTTTTAGTTATATATGCATTCATTCACATTGAATTTGCTTTCAGCTTCGTATGTTTATTCAGTAGTTTTATTGACAGTCAAGTAGATACTTCTTTGTTGAAGCAACTTTGGAAAACAATGACTCTTCTATCAGAATTGCTGACATACTAAATTTATTATAATCTCTTGGCTTGTATTCTGGCTCCTCTGATTAATCTTTAATTTCTTCCCTACAAATGAAATAATACACATTTTTTTTCATGGTTTTGCTTTATAGGATTTGCCAGAAACTATTCCTTACTTAAAAATTTTTACAGTTGGGCATCAGGTGCCTGATGATGACACTATTTTAAAATTCAAATGCGCTGTAAATGGGTTTTTGAAAGAAAATAAAGATAACGGTGAGTTTTTGTTTTGTTTTGTTTTCCTTATCTGAACTTGGAATTTTTTTGGTGTGCATTTTGAATGGGGTTGGGGATTTTTTAAATATTTTTAATAGTTCTGACATTAGGCCTGCTGTGTAAATGTCAGATGGTGCTATAGGGCAAGGTGTTTTTCTTTTTGTTGGTCACAAATAAGCAATTTAATTTACTTTGGAAAGTGATTCTAGTGGTAAATATGAACTCATCTCTTTTTTTTTAAATTGTAATGGGAAATATACAATAAAATTAAAATGTTCTTTTGTTTTATGTATTGGTTAAGAGGTGAGAGATGGAAGATTAAAAATCTCAAGGTCTTAGAGTTATATAAAAGAAACAACAAAAGGCAAAGATTAGGATTGAGACAGACCCCTAGAAGCAAAACAAAAAGAGTGGGCTTATGAAATTGCATCTTTGTTGTATGTATTTAAGGTGTTTCTGCTGTTTTTCTACTTTGAGCACAGGTGAGAAAGGTTGCCACCACCTCTTACTCCTTACACAGGAGAACTTAAGTCAAAGGCTGGTGCTTTCTTGTTCCTGCCTTAAGATCTACCCTACTCTGTTGAAAATAGATCTTACTAGCTTCTTTATTTTAAGGATATAGTTGTCTTTTTCTTGAAGCTACCTATCAGTAAGAACATGATATTTGCCATATTTGAAGACTAAAGAAGTTTTTGGTTTTGGAAAGCCTCTTATATTCACAAGACAAAGCCTTCATTTTGCCTTCTTTCTGAATTTGGCTCAAGGAGTGCACACTTTATTATGTAAATCTGGTAGTACATATTTCTTTTTAAAAAATATGACAGGAAAAGTGGAGAAAGAGTAGAGACAGAGGTGGGAAGATAAGGGATGAAAGGAGAGAGAGAGAGAGAGAGAAGCAGGAGAAACAGAGACAGAAAGACTAAATTGGTGGGTTTGAGGACAAATTTTCAAGCTTTAATATAAACTGGTTAGCCAATATAGGCACTAGCTTTTTTTTTATGTCAAACCCTGTTCACAGATCTTTCCCTGTGCCTTAAGACTTGAAGGATTTGGTTTGGCCTGTGGTAACTATGACATCTACAGGGGAGGTAATTTTCTCAGTAGTATAAACTGTAGTCACAGAAATACTACTTTTCAACCGGGCACAATGGCTCATGCCTGTAATCCCAGCACTTTGGGAGGCGGAGACGAGAAGATTGCCTGAGCCCATAGGTTCAAGACAGCCTGGAAAACTTGGTGAGACCTGATCTCTACAATAAATAAAAAAATTAGCCAAACATGGTGGCTCATACCTGTGGTTCCAGCTATTTGGAAGGCTGAGGTGAAAGGATCACCTAAGCCCAGCAGATGAAGGCTGCAGTGACCATGAGCGTGCCACTGCACTCCAGCTTAGGCGACAGAGTGAGACTCAGACACACACAAAAAAAGGAAGTACTACCTTTCAGAATGTGAGGGTGTAACTGCTGACCTATTCACTGCTTCCAGGTTCTTTGTGTAAAACTTTTTTTTTTTTTAATCAGAGTCTCCACCACAGCCTCCACCTGCTGGGCTCAGGCCATTCTTCAGCCTCAGCCTTCCAAGTAGCTGGAAATGCAGGCATGCACTACCACGCCCAGCTAACTTTTTTATTGATTGTAGAAACAAGGTCTCACTCTGTTGCTCAGACTAGTCTCGAACCCCTGAACTCAGGTAATCCTCTCCCCTCTGCCTCTCAAAGTACTGGAATTACAGGTGTGAGACTTTGTATAAAACTTTTATCAGTGTTTCATCTGTTCTGTGAGGACCAGGAAGTCCTTAGGAATAAACGAAAACACATTTTAAAATCTTAGTTGATTACATGTTACATCAAGTGTAGTCAGTTATATAAGCCGAACCCCATGTTGGCCTTCTGCCTGAGTTGTGCTGACTTATAGTACCCACTTGTAGTATCCACTATAGTACCCACTACCATAGCAGTCTTGGAACCTTGTTTACAATCAGTTTTGTCTACCTCTACTTTAATAGTCCCTTCTGACAGATACCAGACTCACTGAGAGAGACACTGCACTCTCATTCCCTAGAACTAGTAGAGACTTAGAAAATAAATTGATTCAGTAAATACTAACTTGAGATCCTTTTAGGTTTATTGTTAGGGCATGGGCATACAGAGGTGAATAGTAGTTTTTGTTCTTTAGAAGTTCACCGTTATCTAGGAAAATAAACATAGTACATGTGGTTTAAGACATGAGCTAATTGTAGACAGAAAAGGCAGTGGGTTAATGTATAATAAAAGAATAAATTAAGTGTAACAAGAATATAGAGGTGAGATGAAAAAGACCTGACTGCAGAGTCAGATTTGAGCTGGACTGGAGGTAGAAGGTTTTGCTAGAATGAGGAAAGGACAGCCCGATTTAGGGGAGGAGGTGCAAAAGGCACAGGGCCTGAAGCCATGGAGAGGCAGCCTTTTGTGTCAGTAGAATGTAGTGTAAAAGGGCATGGAATTTATAAGTTCATTTTCAGCAAATACTTATATTACCTATGTTGAAGGCACTAATCTAGAAATTAGAAATAAAACAGTCCTTGCCTTTATATACTTTACATTCTAGTCTGGGAAAGAGATAAGCAAGTAAATATATAGAATATAGATGGTGATAAGTGCTTTGAAGAATAATAAACAGGATGAAGGGGTGAGGGAAGAAGTGGATGATTAGGGAAGTCCTCTGTATGAAGATATCATTTGAGCAGAACCTTAAAGGAAGTGATGACCAAACCATTAGATATCTGGGAGAGGAGTATTCTAAGACAGGGAGAACAGAAGGTGCAGAGTCCCTGGGGCATGGCTATGATCAACATGTTTTTGAGGGATGATAGGGAGGCCATTGTGGCTGAAGTGGAGTGAGTGAGAGTCAGAGTGGTAGAAAATGGGATCAGTGGCTGGGCGCGGTGGCTCACACCTGTAATCCCAACACTTGGGGAGGCTGAAGCAGGAGGATCACTTGAGCTCAGTAGTTCAGGGCCACCATGGGCAACATAGCAAGCTTCATCTCTACGAAAAATTAGCTGAGTATGATAGTGCGTGCCTGTAGTCCCAGAGACTTGGGAGGCTGAGGCAAGAGGATCACCTGAGCCCAGGAATTCAAGGCTGCAGTGAGCTGTGATCATACCACTGCACTCCAGCCTGGGTGACAGAGTAAGACCCTATTTCAGTGGAATCAGAGAGGCTGGGGGTGGACAGTAAGGAAGGAGTTTTATCATATAGGTCCTTGTAAATCATAGTTAAGATCATTATGGACTTAGTCCAATTGGAAGGACAAATATCAATTTTTAAGGGGTTTTAAATGCTCTGCTAAGAAGTGTGGGCTTTATCCTATGCCAAAGAAGACTTTTAAATAAACGAGCAACCCAGCCAAGTTTATGTTTTAGAAAGATAGCATCTTTCATATAGAAGATCAATTGAGATAGAAGTAGGGAGATTAAGTTGTTATAGTAATCCAGGAAGGTGATGATGAGTGTCTTCCTTACCAAATGCCACCTGTTTGCAGATACCAGTTTTTCAAAGATAAGCTACACATTGTTGCTTTTAATTTAATTCCTCATATAATTTTTTTTAATGATGGACTAAGAAGTACTGGTATAATGAGAAAAATCTTAAAACTTGTTTCTAGTCTTTGTTCTGTTTGCCTGCTGTTTAACTTTGGCTTACATCTCCAAACCTTGCCTTTTCATTGTAAAATATGGAATAGTGTTATTCACTAGGGTACTTCATAGGCTACATAAACCTGTGGCATGTAAGAAGCAACAAACAGGAGGAATGGAAGTGCTTTGAGAACCCAAGAGTGCTATGGAAATTGTTTGTCCTCAATACTCAGTATCAAAAGTAAAGGCATTCCATTTGTTTCATTCAGAAACATATTTCATTGTTCTCATAGTCAGTTGTTGTTTTCGCTCTCTTTTTCTATATTAAATCAATTACTGATGGGCATTCTGTGTTAAGACAAATGGATTTGTCTCAGTGCAGTTATAGCTATTAGTACTTGACCAGGTCTTCTGCAGTTTACATCATTGAGACTAATTGAGGCTATGCAAAATATTCCAGAGACAATGAGTTTTAGTTTTCTGTTAAATAATTCTTATAGGTTTTTGCTAAAAACCACATTGCTCTTCAGAATTACTCCTTTTCAGGTGAGTGGTAATGTTGTGGTAACTTACAAGGATTACTCTTATAAGTGTTCTTTTTTGTGTATCTACTTCAGTTACTTAACTCTATATTTCCTTTTTATAGACAAACTTATTGGCGTCCACTGTACCCATGGTTTAAACAGGACTGGCTACCTTATCTGTAGGTAAGTTGCCAATCCCAGAGGCAGACCATTTCAAAGTTTTTGTCTGTCTACAACAATAATGTAAGCTTGTTGGAAAAAAATGCCATCAATATAGAAATGTATGAAGTAGAAAGCAATCTTATCCCCCACCCAGAGGTTACCATCATTAATAATTTAGTGTATATCTCTTCAGACTTTAAAAATGCAGATGTAAACATATGTATGTAATTTCATGTTATAATAGACATTCTGGTTTTTAATTTAATATGTGATAGACATCTTTCTATGGAAGTACTTAGACACCTCATTCTTTTTAAAGGCTGCTTTTGTTCCTTATGATAAACATAAAAGTCACAAGTTTTTGATATTATAAAACATTGAAGTAGTGAACATTTCTTTTCTTTTTTTTTTTTTCTGAGTCAGAGTCTCACTCTGATGCCCAGGCTGGAGTGCAGTGGCACACTCACAGGCACCCCAGTGTCAACGTGCTGGGCTCAGGCTATTCTTCCACCTCAGCCTTGCAAGTAGCCAGAACTACAGGCACATGCTACCATGCCTGGCTAATTTTTTGATTTATTGTAGAGATGAGATCTCGCCAAGTTGCCTAGGCTGGTCTCGAACCCCTGGGCTCAGGCAATCCCCTCACCCTGGCCTTCCAAAGTGCTGGGATTACAGGCTTGAACCAAAGCTTCTGGCCTGAAGTAATGAACATTTCTATATGAACATTTTTGAATACATGTACTATTTGTCCCATAGATAACTTCATTCAAAATGGAACTTTTGAATCAATATGCATCCTTATGCTTTTTGTGGATGTTGCTACACTGTGCTACATTCATGTTTGTTCATTCAGAAAATATTTATTGAGCATCTGTTATGTGTAGGCACTGTACTGGGTGTTAGCAAAGAGACTTCTCGCCCTTTGTGAATCCTAACTGTCTAGTCTAGAGGGAGTAAATATTAAAGAATCGCACAAATGAATATAGATTTACAGTTTTGAGGAGTGCTAAGAAAGAGAGGGACTTGGTACAATGAGAGCATATAATAGGATTTGACCTCATCAAGAGGGCTAGATGTTTCTGTGAGGAGGTTTGAGCAAATATCTGAAGTATGCATAGTTATTAACCAGGTAGGGCCATTGTAGAGAGAATTTTGAACATAAGGAACAGCAAAGACACTATAACAGGAAAATTTATACTGTGTTGGAAGAACTGTCCAGGGAGGCTGTGAGCCATGGGGGAAATGTGGCATTAAGTGGAACTGGAAATGTGATTAGGAGCTAAATCATGCAGAGCTTTGTTTAAGGTTTTAGCTTTTATCTTAAGAGCAATAGAAAACTATTGATCTTCTTTTGTTTGAGGTGAGTGTGGAGAACATAATCAAATTTGCATTTTCAACTTATCCTGCTACTGGGTGGAGAATACACTGCAAAGGAAAAGAGGTAGAAGCAAGTCGACAAGTTAGGATGCTTTTGTAGGAATTGGGAAATAATGGTAGATTGGAACAGGGTGGTGATCATTTTGGTGGAAAGATGTAGCCATATTTTAGAGGATATTCAGGTAATATTGTTGTCAGGAGTTGATGGTAGGTTGGAGATGAGAGTAAGGAAGAAATTCCTGATAGTGGTGGTGACTCGTAAGTTTCTGGCCCATACAGTTGGTTATATTAGTATTTGTTAGATATAATGTTAATGTATTTCCCAGTTTTTCTTTTTTGTTTGTTGTTGGTTTCTGGTAAATACTCTGTCATGTTAAAGACATCTCCTGTTTTTAGTGTATAAAGCATTTTGAAAAAAAATGACCTGAATTTTATCAAATACCTTCTTAATGCCTACCAGTTTAGTCCTGTATTTTCATTTCTTTTCTTTATTAGTTAAGTTATTTTATTCATGTAAATAAATAGATAGATTTCCTAAAGTTGGTCATCCTTGCATTCTTGAAATAAAGTCTTTTTTGTGGTCATGGTATGTCATTCTTTAATAATTGTTGGATTAGATATACTAATATTTTCTTAGGATTTTTATATCTACATTTGTAAGTGAAATTGGACCTTTTTTGAAAAAACTTGATTTTTTTTCTTTTCGTATATATAAGTGACCCAAATTATGTTGTTTTGTTAGATATTTGATTGATGTAGAAGGCATGAGGCCAGATGATGCAATTGAATGTAAGTATGAGGGTTGTCACTATTTTTCCCTTTTTATAAAAGTTAAAGGTGGAAATGTAGATGAATTTCTCAAAGTTTGAAAAAAAAGTTTGTAATTCATATGTTCCAATATATGATCATCTTGCCAAACGTTTATAGATGTATATGGAAGCAGATATAACAGCCTGAATAATTATTTAGTGAATTTCAGCTTGGACTTTGTTTCTCTGGGAAAGATTTGCTTTTCATATAGTTATTTCTAACAGTTTATCCAATCCTTAGTATTCAATAGGTGCCGGGGACATTGCTTAGAAAGACAAAACTACATTGAAGACCTTCATAATGGCCCTATCAGAAAGTAAGTCTTGCATTTTATATGTGAGATTTGTGATTACAGAGATCTCTATGTAATTTGAGTATATCCATTCTCCTCGTAGCTTGTTTACTTGTTGGGGAAGACCTAGATCGATAGGAATGGGGGAAGGAAGAAATCGTTATTTGCATAGGACAAATATAGTCACCAAATTCACTACTAAATTTGGAAACCAGTAATACTGTATGGAAATATTCTCTTTGAGGAATCGGAATTCCACTGTATCCAGGTCAAGTCATTTTGAAGACTCAGCACATCTCATGGAGCCAGTCCACACCAGGAACAAGTCTGTTAAACAAGGCTCTAGGTATAACCTACATCGGACCCGGGGTTACCCAACTCCTTCTCAGCATTTCCACACCCAGACCTCAAATTTGCAACAGTCAGTCAGGTACCTCTCTCTGCTTTCCCTTTTTCTAGAATTAAAATAGAAATTCATACTAATTCTAGGTATGGTGGCTCATGCCTGTCATCCTAGGACTTGGAGGCTAAGGCAGGAGGATTGCTTGAGCCCACGGGTTTGAGACCAGCCAGGGTGACAGAGTGAAACCTTGTCTTGTAAAAAAAAAAAAAGAAAGAAAGAAAGAAGGAAGAAAGGACTTATAAATTAAGTGAAAACATTATGATAATCATGCAGAATTCAGGGTTAGGTATATAAACATTGATCATGCAGGTACCCTTGTTGATGAGAATTAGTATTTTCTTACTGATCAGTTTCAACCAGGATATACCATTCTGCTCCATATTTTTGCATTTAGCACTGAAAAATCAAGTACAGGATGGAAAATATGTGACTTTTCAGAGGCAATTGGGAAAGAGACTTAAAAATTTTCATTGATTGTTTCAACTTAGTTTAAGCCAAGAGTTTGATGCGGTTACCAAAAAGAATTTTGCATTCTTAGGCTACATTAATTATGGTATAGTTTTCAGAATAAAGAAGGTTGTTGTGTAAAGTGTAAATATAAATTATAAGAAAAATAATAAAAATCTTAATACAGAAATTTGTAAATGATTTAAACAGATAAATCAAAAAATTATTTTTACTTAGAAAATGGGGAAAACTTCAGTATGGCTAAAAGTAGTGTATTAGTGTGGGTTTTCAGAATGACAATCAATTGGATAAATATACGGATGGATGAAAGGGGACTTTTTTATTAGGGGAATTAGCTCACATGGTTATGGAGGCTAAGAAGTTCTAGGCTGTCTGCAGGCTGGAGAATCAAGGAAACTTGAAGCATGGTTCAGTCCACATCAGAAAGCCTCAGAACCAGGAAGCCAGTGGTGTGACTTTCAATCCAAGGATGAAAGCCTGAGAATCTAGGAAGGGTGAGAGGGAATTGGGCGTAAGTCCTAGAGTCCAAAAGGCTAGAGAACTTGGAGTTCTGATATCAAGGGTAGGAGAAGGAAGGAAGTTTCAGCTCCAGGAGAGAGAGCAGACAATTTGCCTTTCCTCTGCCTTTTGTTCTGTCCAGGCTCCTACCCAATTGGATGGTGCCTTCCCATACTGAGAGAGGATCTTCCCACTTAGTCCACCCATTCACATGCCAGTATCCTCCAGAAACACCCTCACAAGCACACCAGAAATCATGCTTTACCAGCTACCTAGTATCTCTCAATCCAGTCAAGTTGACACCTAAAATTAACCATCACAAACAGCAAGATGTTATTTTTTGCCTATTAATTTAGTAACAGTTTTTAATAAGCACTCCAGTGTAGTGGTTGTCAGGCTGGATCTGGATTTGCATCTTGGGTCTGTCATTCACCAGCTGTGTGATCTTGGGTTAGATACTTAGCCTCTCTACATTTCTGTTTTCTCATCAGTCAGAGATTTTAATTAATACATTACCCCAATAAGGATTGTTGTTGACAATTAACGTGAGTTAAAGCAGTTTGGCACATTGTAAATGCTTTCAAAAAGTTGTTTTTAAGATATTTTTAAAGATTTAGACAAACAATTAAAAAATATGTTGTTAGTGGCATTGAAAATTGGTATAACCCGGCCATTGCTTTGCTAGGCACTGGCCAGACCATGGCATGTGCTCTTTGAGCTATGGCTGCCACCATGTTTCCTAAGCTTTGGCCTCCTTCCCTACCATGGGGAGGTGAATCTCCTCTCTTCTCTCTCCCTAATTTACTTTCTAAATAAACTATATTTTCAATTAAGAAAAAAAGAAAATTGGTATAACCCTTTTGATGCACAATTTTAATAGCCATGAAAATGCTCATACCTGGTAATTCCATATTGAGACTAAGCAACTCCTTCAAAATATGGAAAAAACCATATGCATTCAATCATTTGCCGCATTTCCCAAATTCCCTACTGTGTGTTAGACACTGGGCTAGCTCAAGTTACAGTAGTATATGATCTGAAATGTTAATCTCAGCATTATTTGTGGTAATGGAAAAACTGGTAACAGTGGGGAATATAGCTAAGTAATAGTTATAGCCATACTATAACATTTTATAAAGCCATTAAAAGTAAATGGTAGCCCACTTATGATAAGCAAAAATAACAGGCTATGATTCAACAGTCAAAAAAAAGATGCTAGGAGGGAAAAAAACAAAAGGAAATACCACAGTTGAATTAGAGTAGGTAGGATTGAGGGTTTTGGGGAGATTTATTTTTTGTTCTCAGGTATCTAAATTATTTTTTGTATAGTTGTATTAGATTACCTGATCATGCTTTTGAAACAACTAAATTTGAATCCTGATTTTCAAAATTTGTTGCAGGTATCATGGTTAAAATGTTTCTACACTTTGTAAATAATGTATATATATATGTGTATGTGTGTGTGTGTGTATATATATATATATATTTATTTATTTATAAAGTGGAAACAGCTCTCTGTTTTCTATTCTAAATAGCTAAGTCTGTCTTACGTCAACTTTGCCAGACTAAGAGAGTAAGAATAGTATGGGTATGCATTATAGGGAAGGATGGAAAGGCTTCTGGGACCCTACTGTGTGCCAGGGCATTGTAGGTACATAATTGAAATGTGCTGTCTTAATTTAGCTTCATAACAGCTAATGAAGATGGAAAGTATTATTAGCTCCATTTTATAAAGAACTAAGTGATATAAAGATTAAGTAATTATTTGCTAAGATCACACAGTTATAAAACAGTAGAACCAGAATATCTATGTAATATTTTATAAAGTTTATATATTTTATTAATCCCAGTAATAGTGTGTTACTTTTTGTTTTGCTTTAAGAAAATTTTCACAGAATCAGAATGTTTACCAGAGAAGCTGTATTCCTCCTCCTGGTCCCCCTGGAGAGGACTATTCACACAGGAGATACTCTTGGAATGTGAAGCCAAATGGCAGTCAAGCAGCCCAGAATAAAAGGTGGTATTCTGACAATTACTGCAGACTATCCTATCCAACCTGTTGGGGATGGACCAAATGATACAAACCTGTCCTGGAAATCTTCCTGGAGACCAGAGCTGTACTGAATATCACTGGAGTGACTTTTAATTAGATCACGTCAAATGAGGTTTTTGATCTGTTTTTTTGTTCCCTAATGTGTTCGAGCTTAAGGAAAAATTATGTTGCTATTTACCTCTTTGCTGATAAATTTGCAGTAATTATAGCAGTGCAGGAAAAATCTGGCATTCTAGTCTTAAAGTTTTCTAAAGAAAGATGATATTTTAGAATGGATACAGTATTAAGTGCTCCACTGCAGATTAGTTTTTAAAATTCTCTCCTGTTTTTCTATGTATTCCTTTCTAAGTAGACTTGTGATATGCATGTGTGTACATACAGAAATTTTTAGTGCTATTGTCATGTTCTATTGTTGACCCGGTCGTTAAGGGTATCTTTATTTTCTATAACTCTTCAAAATTTCTATTAAAGTTTATCTAGGAGATGATTCTTTAAAACCCATTCGCTATCTGTAATTAATTATGGCATTTTTGTGATTAGATATTTCTTTCTTTGGCAGTTGATTGTGGGATTGGATCAACTTTTCCTATTACTGAATTGCCAAATATACCATCTCACACAGGAATGGATAAACTTTTAGGGATTGATTGTCAGTTAAGCAAGAGACTGATGAACCAGTATACTAGTTTATTAAATTATAGTAATTTACGTGGTAGGGTGATTGTCATCAAATGAGTAGAACTATCCAGAATACCTGAAAACTTTTATAGACTATAAAGGTTGCTTTTATAGACTATAAAGGTTTAAATGAATATATCCATTTAAAGTCTGCAATATCTAGGAAGACTGCTTTTGTTATTGTTCCTCTACTGAACATAAGCTCTTGGAATCTTTCTCCAGTTCCTCTTACAGTGGAGTGGTTTTTTGTTTTTTGTTTTTTGGTTTTTTTTTTGAGTTGAAGTCTCACTCCACCACCCAAGCTGGAGTGCAGTGGCATGCTCATGGCCACCCCAGCGTTGACCTGCTGGACTTAGGCGGTCCTTCCACCTCAGTGTTCCAAGTAGCCGGAACTACAGGTAAGCACTACCGTGCCTGGCTAATTTTTTGATTTATTGTAGAGATAAGGACTCACCAAGTTGCCCAGGCTATTCTCAAACGTGTGGACTTGGGCAGTCCTCTCACTTCAGCATCCCAAAGTGCTGGGATTACAGGCTTAAGCCACCGCACCCGGCCTCCTTGCACTTTCTACATTATCTCTTCTGCTGCTCTACATCTGGAACACACAGATCACTTGGGAGGGTATTAACTATTTTGAGTTGCAGAGGAAGCTAGAAACATTTGCTTGCTGAAGGAAATGTCTCCTCATCATGATACGTAGTACACCTTGGTAAAGCATCTGATTCTTAGGGTTTGTGTCATTGAGTAGCTGATGCTGCATGTGATAGTTATTTTCTCTTCTCTCATATATGAACAACATCTGGACTCTAACCTTAAGGAGGTACTTTAACTCAGCTGTTCTCCTCATCTGTGTCTAATTTAGCTCAGTCAAATTGCTGTACTTCACCTATGTGGCGGCTGTTAAGTTTTTCTCTGCTCACCACATGTAACAGATACGAAAGTTTTTGCTAAAAGGCTACTCGTGTAGGATAGTTTCCTGAAATACATCATGAAGGCTCACTTGGGAAGAAATTGGAGCAAGATAACTGGTGAGGCAAAAACAATCGGCCCCTTGTCGAGCAGCTTCTAAGGAGGACCCTGCCAGCAGAAGGGTCATCATATAAGCACCGCCATCTTCAAAAAACATTTCTTGACCTTATTATCCCCTTTATAGCCTCCTCATTTTAGTTATCAACATGGCTTTTTAAAACACTGGTCATCATTTGGTATTTCATGTCTCACTGATTTAGCGCATTGGTTCTGGCTTCTGCGTGCACTGCATCATTGAAAGGCTTCTGGCCAAAGGACTCAGCAATGGATCTATGTAGTCTTAGGTCCTTTTTTAAAAAAGTTGTTCAGTGGTCTATTTAGGCTTAAATTTTATGTTTTTTAGAAAACACATATGGGCCAGGCTCAGCGGCTAAGCCTGTAGTCCCAGCACTTTGGGAGGCCGAGGCGAGTGGATTGCCTGAGCCCGTGGGTTCAACGCCAGCCCTGGCAACTTGGCAAGACTTCATCTCTGCACTAAATAAGAAATTAGCCAGGCGTGGTAGCATGCACCTGTAGTTCCAGCTGCTTGGAAGGCTAAAGCAAAAGGATCACCAGAGCCCAGCAGGTCAACGCTGGGGTGACCGTGAGCATGCTACTGCACACCAGCCTGGGTGACAGAGTGAGACTCCAACTCAAAAATAAATAAATAGAATAAAAATTTTTAAAAACACATATAAATTGTGTAAAATTCAAATAGCTCTACCAAGATTACCATGAAAAAGGACAGATTTGCAACACCTTACTCCGATTATCATTTCCCAAAGGCAACCACCGTATTACTGCATTATTTATTTTGCCTCCACAATTTAAAATATGCTTATATTGCCACTCCTTGATTTTTCAATTTAGTTCTGGTACAGTGCAAGCAGAAACCAGAACCAATGCGTTAAATAAATGAGACATGAAATACCAAATTCTCCACAATTTAAAATATGCTTATATTGCCACTCCTTGATTTTTCAATTTCTGATATTATCTGTTGACTTCCTGCTATGGTAGATGAGGATTTTGTTTTTTCACAATATCAATCCTTACTACTACTTACTAGGTTCCTGTGCTCATTTCCCAGAAAAAAACAAGAGTGATACAGCTTTTACAGTAGAGAAAGAGTTCAAATCTGCCTCCCTGGCATTTGGAAGCTAGGGTTTTTAAAGAGAATTTGATGGGGAGGGACTAGTGATTAGGTGATGATGCCATGGAGGTATCAAAACTGCCTTCATGTCACAGAGCCAGTTTCTGGGAGGGAGTATCACAGTACTAGTGGAGCCAGCTTCCTGGTATGTGTTCTGGGTTCAGTGGGGCCTTTGAAAATTATCTCAACTACCATTCTCAGATTTTACAATGGAGACTATCTATAAAGCAAGCCCTATGACCATCAGTTACTAACCCCTGGACAGTGAGCCTTTATACAGGTAGTTTAGGAGAAAGGTATGTGGGAGGTATCCTGGAGAGTGGAGCCACTTTTGTCCTTCAACCTTTGCTTTTGTCCTCAAGGAGATCTATGTAGTCTTAGGCCCCTTTTTTAAAGGGAAAAGATGTTTTATCAGCCTTGTAGGGCAGCATCCCTGCTTCCCCTCCCCAAGGGACAGAACATGAAGATAATCAGTTGCCCTCTATTAGAGTCAAAGCAAACTTAGAAACAACAGATTTGTTAAATTCTAAGC
Organism: Cephalopachus bancanus; assembly: GCA_027257055.1. Classification (NCBI taxonomy): domain Eukaryota; kingdom Metazoa; phylum Chordata; class Mammalia; order Primates; family Tarsiidae; genus Cephalopachus; species Cephalopachus bancanus. The sequence goes on along the minus strand of JAPVLO010000341.1, from coordinate 4,233,088 downwards.
ATAAGTGTAGCTTTTCTGGGCTTTGTTCTCTTCTATAGCTTTTACCCCATAGCCTGATATTTACTTTACATAGGCAGTTTCAGTTGCCCCGGGCTTGAGCACACCTTATTTCTGAGGTGTAAGCTAATGAGAGGGAAAATGGCCAGTGACCAGTCCAACTTCTGCTGATAAGGGACATGGTTGGGGTCGGGGCTGGGGTTGGCGTTGGGCTCGGGCTCAGGGTAAGAGGAAAGAAACCATTTTACAATTGTCTGCATATATTTGCAACTGTTGCGCTGGAGTCCCAAGATTTGCTCAATAGACATTAGTAACTGACTTAACACCTTGAGGTACTCGTGAGAGTAGCTCAGAAAACCAATCAGACTTAGGGTCTATGGTAGAGACCTGGTATACCCATGCAGGTTGTTGGGAGATTTTGTCTGTTGGGCATTCAACTTCTCCTGAGGTATTTATCTAGGTGCAACAGATGGCATTTAATATTGCACAGTCCCACCCTATGCATAAACTTCATAGTTAGGGACCAGTGACCCTAACAGACTCTGCCCACAAGTGTCCTAGCATCTTCCTGGTAGCCCTCTCCTAATGTACAAGTAAATGACCAAAGCCTTTCATCATTTGAATGGGTAGAGAAAGGAGTCACAAAGTATCCTAATAAACAGCCCTCCTAATAAAAAGAGTCACAAAGTATCCTAATAAACAGTTAGGCTGTTCACACAGCAATGGGCCCATCCTTCCAGAGGAGGGTCTCACCCTATGCCGTAAACAAAATATACTCAAGGGGCACATAGCCCAGCCAAGGATTTATCTGAGCCTGCAGACACACCTGTGTGAATTGGCTGAATTCCTCTCTTCTCGAAGTCCCAAAATAACCTGGGGTTCCTGGGCTTGTAAATGAGGACCTTCTTTAATCATTGCAGGGCAGGAGCCCTGTAAAGAAACAAGGTACAAGGGCAGCCTTTCTGAGTAGCTTTTGATCAGCTCTTTATAGATCTCAGTCACAATTCCTCAGAGCAGTCTGCTCATATCGGAAATGGCATTCCCATCAAAGCCTTGGTAAAATAGCCAGTGTCTCCAATTATATTCTGTTATAAAACAGATTCTTTTTGAACTTATGCAAATAACTATGTTGTCATAAATCAATACTCACAGTTTCTAAATTGTTTTAGTCTTGTACTTATCTTCTATTAGTTCAGTGCATACCATTAACTCCTGTTTTCCTCATTGGGTCAGCAATCTTCATGAACACATCAGTTCTTTGATACGAGTCCTGGGATTTTTCCTGGTCTAATGGCACAATCTCCAAGTTATCAGAAACCTGCAGTGAGGAGCACCTGTCAGAGTTCTATAGCTGGTTATAAAGGATTTCAAGTAAAAACATTTCTTAAAAGAATTAAAGTAAAACAATAATTGTGGATGATAAAAGTCTTAAATCTGATCAAGACACAATTGACAAAGGAATTTGATTATTGTTGTGGCAAAAAACAATTTGACATAATCCTAATTGTTACTGGTAACATACTTCAGCATACTGGAATTACAGGGATTTCATGCAATGTTAGACTAATAACATGATATAACAAGCATCCTTTCATATTTGACAGTGCCTCCTATATGATTCTAACCTATCAAATAAGTCAAATATATCTCTCTTGGACTTCAGGAAACCTAATATCAAAAAATGTTTTAAGCCAGGTGCGGTGTCTCACGCGTGTAATCCCAGCACTTTGGGAGGCAGAGGCAAGAGGATTGCCTGAGCCCAGGAGTTCGAGACCAGCCTGGACAACTTGGCAAGACCTTGTCTCTACAATAAATCAAAAAATTAGCCAGGCATGGTGGCACACACCTGTAGTTCCAGCTACTTGGAAGACTGAAACAGAAGGATCACCTGAGCCCAGCAGGTCAAGTCTGCAGTGGCCGTGAGTGTGCCTCTGCACTCTAGGCTGGGTGACAGAGCCAACAAACAAAAACAAAAAACATTTTACAAACAAAAAACGTTTTACAATGTCAGAAAGACTGAATTTAGAACCCCAAATTTTAATACTCAAAGTTTGTCAAATATCAAATATTTTAAAACATTCAAGATCACAGGTCACTATAATAGTCATTTATTTAGCTTGATAAGCATTTTTAAAAGCCACAAACCTTTATTCTCTGATAGAGAGGAGACTCCATGTTTTCAAACCATAAGACCTAGTGAAGATAGCATGAGCCTAACAAGTCTGTCTCTTCTTCCCCCGCCCCGTAGATTACTAACAAGAGTGAACAAGTCTTTTATTATCTCTTATTAATTTTACATGAAAATTTGTTCAGAAGAGAAAAACAAATTTTACATTTATATAGTGTATTATTAATGTTAAAGCTGATTTTAATAAGACATTATAAACAAATCTGTGAATTAATTTGGTCATAAGGTAAGATTTCTATAAACTTTTTATAAGCTTTTATAATTTTCTACTATAGACCAAATTAGTGCTCCAAGAAACTCCTGCTATTCTGACAACAAGGGTCCAGACACAGGAACCAAAGCTCAAGGTTTTAGCCGACTAGAAAAGTAACAGCACAAGGATTAGTTAATAGGATACTTATCAAAACAGGCTCAGAACATTTGATCAAACCATAGTCACAGATCATTGTAAAATAATACTTATTCATTGAATCAAAGCAATAATCAAAAGATTTAAAAGCAATACAGAAAGCTACAGTTTTCCTAAACAACCCAAAAAATCCTAATGGCACTAACATAAGAATTATTTTGATAAAATGTAAAGTCTGCCATTAGACCATTTACTTAAGAGACAAAGACCTTCTACAATGTAGTTGTTTCTCCAATGGGGAGCCCATTTGGAAAACCTGAAGGCCGGGTGCGTGGCTCAGGCCTATAATCTCAGCACTTTGGGAGGCCAAGGTGAGAGGATTGCCCAAGCTCAGGAGTTCGAGACCAGCCTGGACAACGTGATGAGACCTTGTCTCTACAATAAATAAAAAAATAAGCTGGGCATGGTAGCATGCGCCTGTAATCCTAGCTACGCGGAAAGCTGAGATGGAAGGATCGCCTGAGCCTAGCAGGTCGAGGCTGCCATGGGTGTGAGTGTGCCGCTGCACTCCAGCCTGGGCAACAGAGTGAGACTCCAAAAAAAGGAAAAGAAAACCTGAAAGGCAAGCTTGATGAAAAGGGTACTTGAATTAATAAGACACAGAAACAGTGTGTCCAGGACCATAAATGAGACAAGAAACTAGAAGACTTGTCTCTTAAAATAGGGCAATAAATGTCTCCAAATAACAGCATGAGAAGTGTTGCGGTTTCATGGAACAATTTAGACATATCAAAAAAGCCAAATGTCCAAGACATACTTGAAAAAATATTGCTTTTCTAAGCATTTTAGCATCACACCTCAAAAGCAGTTAGATCCAGAGGAAAAGATTATAGGAACTAACAAATAAGTTGAAGGAGGAAGTTCTCATCTCAGAATCAAATCTTTACTAATGTAAAAGCTTTCTTCTTTCTTTATAAACTTTATTAAAAATACATTTTCAAAGATGTTAAGCCTTTGTCTGACCTGGTGTTGGCAAATACTTTTTCCCAGTCTGTAGGCTGTCTCCCTGCTCTCTTGATGGTGTCTTTGGCTTTGCAGAAGCTTGTCAGTTTAATAAGGTCCCACTTGTCTATCCTCTCTCTTATGATATGTGGGTTTTGGGTTTTGTTCAGGAATTGGAGGCCAGTTCTGATTTCCATGAGGGTATGTCCTTCATTTTCTAAGGTTCTTATGGTTTGAGGTTTTACATTTAGGTCTCTGATCCATTTGGAGTTAACCTTTGTGAATGGGGATAGATAGGGGTCCTGTTTCAATCTTCTGCATGTGGTCAGCCAGTTTTCCCAGCACCATTTACTAAAGGCTTAACATCTTTGATCTACAAGGAACTCAAACATGCTGAAAAGAAAAAACAAACAACCCCATTATAAAATGGGCAAAAGATATGAACAGACACTTCACAAAGGAAGACGTCCGAGCAGCCAACAGACATATGAAGAAATGCTCAACCTCACTAATCATCAGGGAGATGCAAATCAAAACCACATTGAGATACCACCTAACTCCAGCCAGAATGGCAATTATCAACAACTCAAAAAATAACAGCTGCTGGAGAGGGTGTGGCGAAAAGGGAACACTTCTACACTGTGGGTGGGAGTGTAAACTAGTGCAACCTCTGTGGAAAGCAGTGTGGCGATTCCTAAAAGCTTTAAATATCCCGTATGACCCCACAATCCCCCTACTGGGAATATATCCAGAAGAACTCAAATCACTCTATAAAAAAGATACCTGGACACGTATGTTTATCGCAGCATTGTTCACAATAGCAAGAACCTGGAAGCAACCATGCTGCCCATCAAAAGAGGACTGGATTAAAAAAATGTGGTACATATACACAATGGAATACTACGCAGCCATAAAAAAGAACAAAATCATGAATTTCGCAGCAACCTGGATGGAACTAGAGTCTATAATACTGAGTGACCTCTCACAAAAACAAAGGTCCGAGTATCACATGTTCTCATTCATATAATGGACCTTGAACATCCAACCTAATACTATAAGAAAATGACTGACAGTAGTGGGAAACTATGGGGGGGGGAGATGGGATTAACGGTAGCTAATATCTGTCTGGGGATGGGGAAGCACCTCTTATCAATAGGGTGCCTGAATGAAACGTATTTGTATACCTAACCCTTAACTGTACCCCACAACATCATAATAAAAAATATTGATTATAAAAAGGAATTAAAGCATGGACTACTAGATACTGAATGCAATGAATCTAGAAAGCACAATGTCAAGTGAAAGAAGCCGAACACAAAAGTCACATATTATATGTTGTTTTTTTTTTTTTTTTTTGAGTTGGAGTCTCACTCCGTCGCCCATACTGGAGTGCAGTGGCCGCTCCCGGCCACTGCAGCCTCGACCTGCTGGGTTCCAGCGATTTTCTGCCTCAGCCTTCCAAGTAGCTGGAATTACAGGCGCGCACTAAAAAAATATATATATACATTTTCATATCCATAATTTTTTTATATCTTTCTCCCCTATTTAGTGGTTTATTTCTTCCTTACTTCATAAATAATGTAAGTCTATAATTTGAAGGAACACTTAGGTAACTTCTGAGTTAGACAAAATTAATTTTTTCTCAATAAAGACACAGCTTTGGCACATTTTATATATGGAATTATGTAAATGCATGATTTAGCAGACATTTTTACAAATGGAGATAAATAATATAAAGCATTTTCTGGTAACCCCAAAACCCAAAAAGATCAGATAACACAGTGCAAAAGAGAGCAGACCTTTAGACCTAAGAACTTGCTCATTACTCTTGAGGCTTCCCCCAAGAAAGCAGAAGACCATAAAAAGGGGTGTCTGGTGCATTTATGCTATATCATTTAAGGGGTCAGAGTCATTAGAAGCCTCTATTTTGTAGATGGTTTTTATGTGGTACTGAAGATGGCAAAAGGGAAGGAGGGCAAAAGGAAGCAAACAAACCAAGCACATGGGTTTCTCTATTTTTTTTTTTTAAAGGATTCAGTCAACTGAAAATATTCCCAAAAACAGGATTCAAAAAGAAAAAGCATAAAGGGGTTTCGGTCTTTATGCTTTTTCTTTTTGAAGCTAATTGGATATTAGCTTCTAATTAAGCTGACTTCTAACTGTAGAGCTCTTTAAAAAAAAAAACCTTCGACTCTCATTACGAGATTTTAGGCAGGACAAACAACCGACATTTTCTGGTTTTATTTTTCTCTTCTAAATGTAACCTTCTAAGTGCCTTAACTATGGTTATAACTTAACCATAATGTACCTCCAAAGAGGTGGCAAGCAGTTTTACAAGATCAGAATCATCCCAAAGGCAGATCACAGAAAGGAAAATTTAGTTAGCCACAAACTAAATGCAACTCACATTTTTTCTGCCATATTCCCTGGGGTCTCAGTGTCTCAACTAATCTCCTACAAAGACCAAAAGACCTTTACGTCTCCACAGACAGAACACAGGAAATAAAAAGCTGTTCAAGGAAGGTAAAACAAACAATGACCAAAGTCACATAAATATCAAGCAAGAAAGGATGCATTTCATGGTCAGGAATTGAACCCAGGCTTCTATGGTGAATGAGCAGAATGTTATCTACTGTAGGGCAGTCTCTGGGGCTTATTCCAGAAGCAGTCTAAACAGTTTTGAGTTTACAAAGGGTTTTAACTTTGTTTTTTGAGAAAGCAGGATTTATTGAGAGGACAGAAAAGCTCCCACAGTGGGAGGGGACCTGAAGGGGCTGCTGGCTTTGTCTTAAATTGAATTTTGCTCTTTAATAGGATTTCTGCTGGGCCTGGTGACTCACGCCTGTATTCCTAGCACTTTGGAAGGCAGAGGCAGGAAGATTGCCTGAGTCCAGGAGTTATAGACCAGCCTGGGCAACTTGATGAGACCTTGTCTCTACGATAAATCAAAAAATTAGCTGTCTGTGCTGGTACACACCTGTAGTTCCAGCTACTTGGAAGGCTGAGGTGAAACGATCGCCTGAACCCAGCAGGTCGAGGCTACAGTGGCCCTGAGTATGCCACTGCACTCCAGTCTGGGCAACATAGTAAGACAGACTAAAAAAAAAAAGTGTAAAACTAGCCAGGATATTATTATGTCATATGAACTCTTTTCTCTCATTGGTCTTACATTTGAAAAGAGAAAAGGATTTTTACAGTCTGCTCAACTAGAGTCCACAGAGAGAGAAACTGGGAGTTGGGTAAGAAAGTCTTACCCTTTTGCCAGCTTTTCAGACTTCCATGTTATCCTCCCTACTGCTTCCAGAAGAGTCAAACAACTTTGGTGACACCTGGGCAGGGTGGGAAGCGGAGAAGCCATGTTGTAAAAAGAAAATCATCCTTTTCTGTTTCCTGGGATCACAGGCAAAAAGCCTCCTAATTTGGCAAGATGCAACCCAAGATGGCTATGTGGGGAGCTGAGTTAGCATTTCCCATTCCAGCCTGAGAAACACAACACAGTCATTAGTCACTCTGCTCAGTGTCTAAACTTGTCTCTTATTGGTCCCTGTCACCTTTGATCCACTCAAGGTGGTGAGCGATGACCTCCAACAGGGAAGGCAATGTGTGGTTTCCAAGGAAGACAGAAGAGCAGATGGTCACCCTGGGTTAGGCCTTCTGAGTGTCTATCATCAGCTCCTCAAAGCTCCACACATGTAAATGTACATACATTTAACAAACCAGAGACAATTAAAATGCCTTTCTGAAGCTAGAACCAGACCAGAAGCATTTTTCCCAACAAGTCTCTGTTCTCCATCCATTTGGGGAGAAGTCTCCCTAACCCAAGAGATTCCCTTTACAACCTAGGGAGACCCAACCAGAACTTACAAAGGCCTCAGTGCTTCCAAAGAGGCCGCTGGAGGCTTTCCTTATTACGTAGGGAGAGCCAGCCAGATCTAGAGAAGGAATGGAGCTGTTGGTAGTGCATAGAACACTTACTTGTTAAGATGTCTTCCAGGCCCAAAAAACATTTTTCTACTGTAACTAAGTTTAGAGCTGTGGGTCAATAGTGCCTCGCTCTCAGTTCAAAAAACTGGGTAGCTGCCTAGGTATGCCTCTGGATCCACCCTACCAGCAAGGAGTCAACGAGCCATGGGCAAATACCCCAATGTGGAGCAATCCCAGATAAGCCCCCAAAATTAGTTACAGCCCAACCAGGTTCTTATGCCTGCTGCCCAAAAACCAAGACTGATGCAACTGTTACAATGAGGAGGAGCTTAATATAGCAAAGAAACTGAGGAGGACAGGAGATCTTCTCAAACCTACCTCCCCGAGAATTTGGAGGCTAAGGGTTTTTTTTTTATTTTTTTGTTTTTTGTTTTTTTGAGTTGGAGTCTCACTCTGTCGCCCAGACTGGAGTGCAGTGGCCACTCCCGGCCACCACAGCCTCGACCTGCTGGGCTCCGGCGATCCTTCCACCTCAGCCTTCCAAGTAGCCGGAACTACAGGCACTTGCTACCACACCCGGCTAATTTTTTGATTTATTGTAGAGATGAGGTCTCACCAAGTTGCCCCGGCGGGTCTCAAACCCGCAGGCTCAGGCAGTCCACTCACCTCAGCCTCCAAAGGCGTGTGATTATAGGCTGAGCCACTGAGCCTGGCTGAGGCTAGGATTTTTAAAGAGAATTCAGTGGGCAGGAGGTTAGGGTCTGCCAAATGGCTGACGATGTCATGGGGCTGTCAAGACTACCTTCACATCACAGAGCCAGTTTCTGGGAGGAGATGTCACAGGACTGATGAGACAGCTTCTTTGTATGTGTTCTGAGCTTGGGTGGCCTCTCTTTGAAAATTATCTCAACTACCATTCTTAGGTTTTTACAATGGAGGCTATCTATAAAGCAGGTCCTGTGATGGTCACAGTTACCAACTCCTGGACAGTGAACCATTATGCAAGTAGTTTTAGGAGGAAGGTACACAGGAGGTGAGGGTCCCTGAAGATTGGAGCCACTTTTATCCTTCAACCTCTGATCTTGTCCTCAGGAAGATCTATGCAGTTCTAGGACCATTGTTTAAGGGAATATATACTTGACCTAGTGGAACAGCTTCTTCCCTTTCCCGGGGGTTAGAACATGAAGATGATCAATTGCCCTCTATTGGAGTGAAAGCAAACTTAGAAACAACAGATTTGTTTAATTCTTTTGTTGTTTTTGAGTCAGGGTCTTGTTCTGTTGCCCAGGCTAGTCTCAAACTCCTAAACTCAAACAATCCTCCTGCCTTGGCCTCCCAAAGTGTTAGAATTTCAGGTGTAAGCCATCACTCCCAGCCCAGATTTGTTAAGTTTTAACTATAGTTGTAACTTTTCAGAGCTCAGGTCTCTTCTATGGCCTGATAATTTATCATTAATTTTTCATTATTTGCTAGGTAAATATTCATCATAAGCTATAGTGTACATGTATAATGATCATGTTCCTTTTTTTTTTCTTTCTTTTTTTGAGTTGGAGTGTCTCACTCCGTCACCAGGCTGGAGTGCAGTGGCACGCTCATGGCCACCCCAGTGCCGACCTGCTGGGCTCAGGTGATTCTTCTACCTCAACCTTTGAAGTAGCCAGAACTGCAGGTGTGTGCTACCACGCCCCGCTAATTTTTTTATTTATTGTAGAGATGAGGTCTCACCAAGCTGCCCGAGCTAGTCCCAAACCCCTGGGCTTAGGCGGTCCTCTCAACTCAGCCTCCCAAAGTGGTCTTCCTTTCTTATACCACTTTTCCCTCTCATTTTAACCTAATTTGTTTGCCTGTTTTCCTATGGATTAATTACTAATTCAGCCCACAAATCTCTGGTAGCATTATAAAACATTATATAATTATATAAGTATACTTATATATATATAAGTAATTATAAATAAGCATTATATAAGTAAATACATCGAATTCTTTTTAATTTTTTTCTGGAACCCTTGTTTCCAGATTGGGTGCTGTATTAGTTTCCTAGGGGTGCCATAACACAGTACCACACACTGGGTGGGTTAAACAACAGAAATTTGTTTTTCTCACAGCTCTGGAGACTAGATGCTCAAGATCAAGATGTTGGCAGGGTTGGTTTCTTCTGAGGTTTCGTCTCATAGATGGCTTGTCTTCTCCCTGTGTCTTCATATGGTCTTTTTGTCTGTGTCTTTCTGTATCCAAATTTTTCTCATCTTAAAAGGACACCAGTCATATTGTACTTTGGGCCTGCTTATATCATCTCAATTTTACTTATTTACATCTTTAAAGGTTCTGTCTCCAAATACAGTCACAGTCTGAGTTAGAAGTTTAATATGAATTTTGTGAGAACACAGCTCAGAGTATAACAGGCACACTGGTTATTCTCTAGACCCAGGGCCTCACTCCTGCCCTAGTAATATTTCACTTCACCTTCACACTGGCCATTTCTTAAGTTCCTTTCATGTCTCCTGGATCCCATAGCTGCTTTCTTGGTTTACTTCCCTGTTTGGAGGAATATGTCCTTCTGTAACTTCTCAAGGAAGGTGAGATGTAAATTTTTCAAGACCTGTGTTTGACTGAAATGGGTTTATTTTGCTATTTCACTCTATAACCTAAATTAGCTATATAATTGTAGGAAGGCACTTTCTCTCTCTCTCTCTTTTTGTTGTTGTTGTTGTTGTTTGTTTGTTTGTTTTTTGAGTTGGCATCTCACTCTGTTGCCCAGGCTGGAGTGCAGTGGCACGTTCACAGCCACCACAGCCTCGACCTCCTGGACTCAGGCAATCCTTCCATTTCAGCCTTCCAGGTAGCTGGAACTACAGGCACATGCCACCACACTCAGCTGATTTTTTAATTTATTGTAGAGATGAGGTCTCGCCAAGTTGCCCAGACTGGTCTCAAACCCATGGGCTCAGACAGTCCTCTCACCTTGGCCTCCCAAAGTGCTGGGATCATAGGCATGGGCTGTAGTGCCCAACTGGTTGGCACTTTTAAATGCTTTATTTATTGTTATTCTAGATTTCATTGTTGCTGTTGAAATCCTGTGCTATCCTGATTCCAGAGTTTGTACTTGTGACCTGTAATTTTCCTCTCTGGCAGGTTTAGACTCTTAATCGCAGGTGTTCTGAAATTGCATATTATGCCTTAGTGTGGGTACTTTTTAAACTCATAATGCTAAATACTTAGTGAGCCTTTCAGTCTGGCAATTTGGTGCTTCAGGTCTGAGAAATTTTCTTTATCCCATTTTATTTTGCGGGACTTTGATTAGTTGAATGTTGGATTTTCTGAAATGCACCTCAAAGCTAATTATATATTTTTTTCTCTTATTACATTTTTAACCTTTTTGCTTTAAAAAAAAATCAGGAGGATTTCCTCAGCTTTATTTTCTTTCTTTCAATTGACTGTTTAAATTTGCCACTATATTTTTTATTCTGTTCTATAGTCATAATTTCCAATAGCTAGTTCATTTTTTTCTGAGAAAAAATTTTTTGAAATGAATGCATTATATTTTATTTCTCTACTGTTTTCAGTTATTTTTTGAACCTTCTGTGTTCCCTGCATCAACTGTTTATTTTTTCTTCCCATTTGTTTATGTCTCTCTCTGCTATTAGAGATGTTCTTGAAATATCTGTTGGAAGCTTTAGTCTTGGTGTGGTAGACTTGTAAAAAGGTGGTTCATCAGCTTGGTTTCTGTTTACTTTCTCACTGCTGCACATTTAGATTTATTTTGCCTCATTTTGACAGTTACCATCTTTGAAAGTTTTATTGCCATCTCTCATCTGCCATTTGTCATCTCTACTATTCTGTTGTGAGTCTTTGTCTTTAAAAATGTCTTAACTGTGGGGAAACACCTCTTATCAACAGGGTGCCTGAATGAAACATGATTGTACACCTAACCCTTAACTGTACCCCACAAAACCAGAATAAAAAATATTGATTATGGGAAAAAAAAATGTCTTAACTGTCATTTTGACAGGGCCGGAGAAGTGAGTAGAGATTAGGCATGAGTACAGTCCAGCCAACATAATGAGAAGTGCCAAATAAATTCCTTTTGGGATTTATCCTTAGTCTGGTAATCTTGATTTTTTTTTTTTAAATGCATCTGTCCCCAGAGTATAGGCCATTGAGTACCTGAAGTCATGATTTGGATCTATAATGTCAACCACAGACACTTCTACTATGGAAAGCAGGCCTCTCTAGGATGTCTGCACCTCCTTTCCAATGTAATGTTAACAACTGCCCCAGAATTATGTTGTGAAAACAAGTTCATTCATGTTATTCCCCCCTTAGGAATCTTGAATGGCTTATGGCCTTCATCCATTTTTTCAGCTCCTTGTCAAGGCTTTCTGTGATCTGACTCCAAGTTGACTTTTCAAAGCCCTCTTCCATATTCCACTCCATATCTCAGCATGGCAGCCATTTCCTGAGTACACTGTGTTATACATGCTTGTACCACCATGCCTTTTTTCTTTCAGGTTGTTCTCTTGGCTGTACTGTCTCTGCTACAGGCTCTGAGCAAATCATTCTCATTTTTAACCCCACCTCTTCAGTAAAGCCTTTTCTCCCAAGCTTACCCACTCTTCGTACAAGGTACCTTGTGTCATGATTTAGCATTTATTTCATTTATATCTTATCGTGGGTTGGGCACAGTGGCTCAAGCCTGTAATCCCAGTACTTTGGGAAGCCGAAGTGAGGAGATTGCCTGAACCTACGGGTTTAAGACCAGCCTGGGCAACTTGGCGAGACCTCATCTCTACAATAATTCAAAAAAACTAGCCAGGCGTGGTAGCATGCGTGCCTGTAGTTCCGGCTACTTGGAAGCCTGAGGAGAAAGGCTTACCTGAGCCCAGCAGGTCAACACTGGGGTGGCTGTGAGTGTGTCGCTGCACTCCAGCCTGGGCAACAGAGTGGGACTCTGACTCCACAAAAAAAAAGAAAGAATTACAGGTTTCATGTTTGGGTGATTTTCACATGACGGAATAATTTTTGGAGTCTGGGCATTTCACATGACCCATTTGTTCAGATGACAGTTCCAAAGTTAGATTCATTTTTAACACATGATAATAATTAAGCATATTTATGCAGAGGAAAATAAAGTTGATATTCTTATGAAAGCTCTCAATCCTTATCAAATCAGATCTTTTTTTTTTTTTTTTTTTTTTTGAGTCAGGGTCTTACTTTGTCATCCAGGCTGGAGGACAGTGGCACCATCACAGCTTACCACAGCCTTGACCTCCTGGCCTCAGGCAATCCTACCTCCACCTTCTAAGTAGCTGGGAATACAGGTGAGGGCCACTACACCTGGCTAATTTTTTTTTTATGCTGTAGAGATGAGGTCTCACTATGTTGCCTAAGTTGGCCTCAAATTCCTGGGCTCAAGCTCAGCCTCTCAAAATGCTAGGATTACAGGTGTGAGCCACTGTGCCTGGCAAATCAATCTTTTGAACTAATGTTATGATGCATAATGATATCTCTCCCCATTGCATGCTGCATGTAAAGAATCATTTTTACCTTGAGGTGACTTTTTAAAAAATAAAAAAGTAAAATACCCCTCTCTCAGTGTGTTCAGTTCTATGAGTTTTGACAAATGCATACAGTTTTATAACCTACCACAATCAAAATATAGCACTGTTCCCTTCCTAAAATTCCCTCATGGCATTTTGTAGCAGTTATTTCCACCAACCCCAGACTCTGGCAAAAACTGATCTGTTTTCTGTCCCAAGAGTTTTGCCTTTCCTAAAACATATAAGTAAAATCATAGAGTATATAGTCTTTCGAAAGTGGCTTCTTTCATTTAGCATATTGCTTTTGAAATTCATCCATGTCACTGAATGGATCAAGAGTTTATTCCTTTCTGTTGCTGAGTTAGTATTTCATGGATATACTACAATTTGTTTATCCTTCTGCCAGTTGAAGGATTTGAGTTGTTTATCAGTTTTTGAACTTTGAATAAAGCTGCCGTAAAATGTGCATACAGGTATTTGTGTGACTTGTTTGTATTTCCTTTGAAATGGGGTTACTGTTGTAGAGTAAGTGTGTGTTTAATTTTATAAGGAAATGCCAAACTTTTCCAAAATGTCTGTACTATTTTGTACCCCCATGAATAATCACTTGCGAGAGTCCATCTACGCTGTGCAGCTTGAGCCTTGGAGAGTAGCTCATAATGTGTTCCAGGCTTCTTTTGAGCCTCACTGCCAATCTGTAGGTAATAAACCTGCTTCCTGTAACATGTGTGGGTGCTCTGTCTCACTGGACTTAGGCAAGTTGATGACCACAGTGAACCTACTTCACAAAATTGATGCAGCAAGCAGGGTTCAGTCTGACAGAACCAAAGCTTTTGAAGGTGGGTGATCCTAGAATGGAAATGTCAGCCTGGGGGTGCAGGGACTGACCTTGCAGCTAGATGTTTTATGGGGAAAGAAGGATGATAAGGGGGATGTAGGTTACACACGCAAACACCCCATGGATGTACATGAGCTGGCTGCATGGGTTGAGGAAGAAAGTAAGGTGGAAATGGGAGTTTGTCACAGGATTACTTGCTTGTTGGTCACTTACATGATCACTCATTTCCAGGGCTGTAGAGTGGGTATTCAAATGGACCCTATGGCACCTGAGAGGAAACAGGAAAGAGATACTCAGATGGTCCCAGAAGCATCCAAGAGGTACCCCACCACCACCACCACCACCACATACACACACACAATGCAGCCGTCCATAGAAAGGGAGACTCATGATCCAAGGAGAGATGAAGAAAGGCTGGGGACGTCTGCAGCCTGGATGATGTGATTAATAAAGGGACATTGCAAATGCAGATGTCTTGGGCATCTAATATGGGTAGGAATGGGGCCAAGGTCTCTGGGTCCCCACCAGAGACCAGTGACCCTGAACTTCGTCAAAATAAAGTGGGAAAAGAGGGAAATTCAGACTTCTCTGGGCTAATACTAGAGCCTACATGACAATATTTCCAGGCTCTCTCAGAGGAAAAATTAAACTGGTGACATCACAGACAACCACAGCCTTCTTGTCCTGCTAGTAGTACATGACACCAGTATTCCTAGTGGCACAGTGTAATACTAACAGAACCTGAGTCCTGGCTTACCAGGGATCTGACACCTGCCATATGGGAGGAAACTGGAGGTGCCCTATTTTAACTTAATTGGCCTAAGGTGGCAACATGTCATGACAGCAACCAACAAACTTGGTGGGCTGGTACTTTTGACATACCGTGTTCCTTTGATTACCTGGATGAAAAGTATACCAGTGATGATAAAAACGACTGGACTATTGCTGTCTCTCTGTACAGGGGCTTCATGATCAACATTGAATGGGGGGAACTGAGTTCATATAACTAATATGAGACTTGGGTGACAAATGCTAATGCTTCCATACCCATGAATTGGGCGGTCTGAGGGTGACCCAAACATGGGATGGGCAACGTCTTGCTTAAAAGCTGGTAGATTACTGTACACTGGGCATGCTGGGGTGTCCCTAGGTGTCACCCCTGGAAATGAGACACATCAGCATGCCAGCAGCCTCAAGTCATACACTAGGCTTACTAAAGTCCTGCTAGGAGATGAAAGCGACTCTAGGTTTATGTCCTTTATGAGATCTGTGGTACCATACATAGGAGTCAGTGCTCATGAAATAATAAGAAACATGTCCCTGACCATGGCAGATATTTCTTTCTTCACCGGCACTTGGTTGGCCGCTTGGCAGACATCCCTCAACTTCCTTGAGAAGATTGTCTTAAACAAGGGAATTGTTCTAGATTGTCACTTACCCAACTGCGCGGAGTGTGTCTGTGCCAATAGTTTTGGCTGTACCTATAGGAACACCTCGTGCATTATAGAAACAGGAGAGCTGGAAGCAGAGTCACTGGTTGCAAACATCAAGGCTACCTGCAGGATCCATTTTTGACCTCTTTAGCAACTTATTACCTGGATGACTGGGTCCTGGCCTAAGTTGCTGCTCCAGGCAGGCCAGATCAGCATGCTTGTGGTAGCAGTCCTCCTGGGCTTAGTAAAATGAATTCTGGCTATCGCTCAACAATGTTGCACTGAGACTGTGTCAGTGAAGGTGTTACATTGATCTAACAAGACAAGCATGCCTCCAGATCCTGGAAAGTTGATGGGCATATGGAATGGACTAGCTTGGCCAAGGGTGGATATCAGGGTGAGTGGGCAGACTGCAGGACAGTTTTCCAGGTGGCTTTGGGCTGACCCACTTCTTTCCCCTTTCTCACTTGTGGTTCTCAAGAACTGTGGAATGTGCTAGAAATGCAACATCCTGTGATAAAGAGGGACTGACCAGAACAGCCCAGGCCTTGTTCAGTCCTTCTTAGAAACAGGTTCAGCCTAGTCCTTGGGCAGCCTTTCTGGGACTTAGAAGACCAGCTGGCAATGAGTAATGAATTCTAGCCTTTTGTTGTGTCTTGATGCTTACCAGTTTCATGCATAGATGATCTTTCTGGACTCAGACAAGTTGGTAAGCAGTACACAGTGAACCTGCTTCACACAGTCTTTGCGTGCACATGTTTTCATTTCTCCTGTGTAAATATCAGGGAGTGAAATTGCTGGGTATGGAAGTCTATGTTTAACTTTATTAAAGAAACTGGAAAACTGCTTTCCAAAGTGGTTACATCATTCTGCATTCAGAAAAGTAGTATATGAGGCTTCTAGTTCTGCATCTTTGGCAACACTTGGTATTGTCAGTTTTTTAGATTTTAGTCATCAATATTTGGGTGTGTAGGAAATGTTTTTAATTTGCATTTTCCCAGTAACTTATGTTCAGCATTTTCCCCCCTTTTTTCACCATTTGTATATCATTTATGAAGTGTCTGTTAAAATAACACCTGTCCCTAGTGGTTCTTTTGTTTTTTGAGTCAGAGTCTCTATCACACAAGCTAGAGTGCAGTGCCACGCTCATGGCCACCACAGCCTCAAATTGCTGGACTCAAGCCATCCTTCTGCTTCAGCCTTTCAAGTAGGTGAAGCCACAGGTGGTGCCACCACACCTGGCCAATTTATTGTAGAGATGAGGTCTTGCCAAGTTGGCCATGCTGGTCTCAAACACCTAGGCTCAGGCAGTCCTCTCACTTTGGCCTCCCAAAGTGCAGGCTTAAGCCACTGCCCCCGGCCTTTTTTTTTTTTTAAGAGATAGAGTCTCACTATCATCCAGACTGGAGTGCAGTGGTGCAGTCATAACTCACCACAGCCTTACAATTCTGTGCTCAAGTGAGTTTCATGCCTCTTGCCTCAGCCTGTGGAGTAGCTTGGACTACAGGTGACCACCACCACACTTGGTTAACTTTTTTGTAGAGACTGGGTCATTGCTATGTTGCTCGGGCTGGTCTGGAACTCTTGGCATCGAGTGATTCTCCAGCCTCCTGCCTCCGCTGCCTGAGTCACTGGGATTACAGGCATGAACCAGTATGCCCGGCCTGATTTTCTTATTAGAGTTGTAGTTCTTTATATAATCTGGATACTAGTGTTATCAGAATACATTTTAAAATATAAATTATACTTGTTTCCATTGTATTCAAGCCACACTGTTTTCTTCGATATTCCTTAAATAGGCTAAAGTTACCCCTATCTCAGAGCTTTTTGCACTCTCCTTGTTGCCTGGAACACTGCTCTCAAATATACGCAGAGTTTACTTCCAGCCCTCCTCCAGTCACTGTTCAACCGGCCCTTTTTGGTGAGATCTTTCTTAACCCTATAGTGATACCGACGGCCTGGCATTCTCCTCTTCATTTTTCTTCATTGCGCATGTCTATCAGATAGCTGTATTTGTTATTTGCCTGTCTTCCAAGGCAAAGTACTTATAAAAGATGAGCTCAAACCATAAAGAACATGGAAAGTAATTTACGGGAATAAGGATGACAAATTAGATTTTTCAGCTTGCAATACGTTAAGTAAGAGGTCTTCATCAATGTGCTGGCACCCTGTCTCTTAAGTACCCGAAGCAAATCACAGAACGCGGTCGGCTCCAAGTGATGGCTGAGAGTTCGAAGAAAACTGAGTCCTGCTGGCCCCGAAAAAGAACCGAGGAATCTCGAGTAACGGAAACGTATGCAGAGTTTATCTCCGCCAATACTTATCTCGCGCAGGAAGAAGTGAAAGACGCCTCGTATACAGACCAACACCAGCTAAGACAGCCAAGACCCAAACCCACACCTCAGCTTCCGGTCCTGGCCGTAGGTTCGTTCCGTCACCTCTTCCGGAAGTGACGGATAGCCCCTGTTCTCTTTCGCATCCGCTGACTGGGCCCAGGCTGGGGAGGCGGCCTCAGCAGAGGAGTGGGCAGGGCCACAACCGGAGCCGCCCTTCCACCCGGAAAGAAATGGCGACCCCGAACCGGCCCAACCGGAGGTGGGTTTGGGGAAGGCGGGGATTAGGCATCGCTTCCGGAATTTGAGGACTTTGTTTCCGAGGGGGTGATCTTCCGAGACACACCGAGTACCGGACGGTGAGTTCTCTCCGCGCGCTAGCGGGCGGGTTTGGGAGGGGCGGGCCCGGTTCCGGCCCGCTTTAGCAGTTTTCTTGGGACAGTGCTTGTGGTTCCTTCTGCCGATATTTATCTTTTTTTAGTACTTATTTATTTTTTAGTCGGAGTCTCTGTCGCCCAGGCTGAAGTGCAGTGGCACGCTCACGGCCACCGCAACCTTCGCCCCTGCCTTCCGCGTAACTGGAACCACAGGCGCGCGGCACCACACTCGGCTAATTTTTTGATTTATTGTAGAGACGTGGTCTCGCCAAGTTGCCCAGGCTGGTCTCGAACCCCTGCACTCAAGCAGTCCTCTCGCCTCCACCGCCCGAAGGGCTGGGATGGCAGGCGTGAGCCACCGCCCCCGCCCCCGATACTTGTGAAGCGCTCCTCCCCCGGGCATCCTTGGGGAATGCTGCACGGAAGTGACCGAGTAACCTGCCCCTAGAGAACTGAGTGTGAGTGAGACGGAGGCCGACAGGCGCGCGCTTCCGCGTTGTGAAGCCTGAGGAGTGAGTCCCGCGGCTTTGGGCGCGCCACCAAGGCCTCCAGATGGAGTGGGAGGGAAGCAGGGATGAGGCCAAGAGATGAGGGAAGCGAGTCAGGGGAGCCGCCTGACGGAAAGGAATCCCGACTCCGCTGGGTGACTTGACGCTGCGAGAAGATCGCTGCGACCAGAGCAGAAGAGGCGGGCGGCCCGCAGCGTGGAGTCTGCGGCGCGGTGAACACACAGTCGGGGCTTGGTTGGAAGGGCCGCAGGACCGCGGGAGCTGGTTGACACGTTGAAAGGATCACGATGAAGGTTGCGTTACAGGAGGGCGACGATGGAGACGAGAGGGGGTGGTCTAGGATGTGGGAGAGAAGTGGAGGCATCAGAATTCACTTTGGGAGGCAAAAATTCAGGACTTTATGCGTCGAATACGAGATTAACATAAGAGGTAGCTATCCAACCATTACTCCAAGTTTCTGGCCTAAAGGGCTGAATTACACTAAACAAGAACAAACTATTTTGAAGTTTTCTAAGGGTTCTTTCCCACTCGGTGTTAAAACAAAAACCACAATTTTTTTGCCTGCCTGATTATATGTACTTCTGTTTTGTGTGCTCACTGTAGAAGAATCAACATACACAACAAAATATTTTCTTTGTTATCGAAGACAATAAAAATCAATTAATATTCTCTCTACCCAAGATGTTCATATTTTGCTATTTTCTTCACGTCTTTTTGATGTTGTTGACTGCATGTTTTTATACAATTGAGATCATTCTAATTATGTCTTTCTGTGTGTTTGTTTTTTTTCAATTGGACCTTCACATGACTAACTATTGAACAACTGTGTGCCAAGACATTCACAATTTTTTTTTCTGCTTGTAACAGAAAAAGTCAGATGTAGTTCCACCAAATTGAAGATAACTTCTTAACTTTTTGCTGTGTTTTCAGTGTTTTTTCTTCATGTGCAGTTTAAAAAAAAAAAAAAACCCCACAATTTGACCACATTTTATGTTTTGTTTTCCATTCAGATATTTTTACTTAATGTTATTTATTGCTGTTTTCACACATCATCAAGACCACACTTTTTGATGGTTAGTCACAACCAATCCTGTTATTGGCTAGAGTGATTTCTTTTAACTTTTCATTGTTAAAATTATGAGAAACATATTCAAGAGAGACTCAAAAAATACCGGAATTATCTTTTGGCAAACAGATCCCTTGAAGTACACTTGTAACTTGTTTATCCAGATCAAACAATCAACCAAACTTCTTATCTGGAAATTTTGAGAAGGTTGTGTCACGATTTGTGGAAGAAATGTCCCGAGTTGTGGTAAACAGATGACTGGTTCTTCCACCATGACAATGCAGCTACCCACATCATGCTGAGTGTTCAGCAAAAGAAATGGCAGAAGCACTAAAACACATCAAAATTGTTTAGTTCAGAAACTCTTGAGCAGTGGAAAAAGTTTCTCAATAGGTGTACTGCAACAAAAGGAGGTGACTGAAGTTTAAGCATGTAAGAATATGCATGATTTTTTATAAAGTACAAGATTTTTGGAGTCCCCTTGTAATCCTTGGATTTCCAATTAATTTCTTGAGAAAGAGTTCTAGAAAAGAAACCTACAGGTAAGAGAATAAAATGAACCTATTAAATTGCCCGTGAAGACTTTGAAATTGTTTTAAAGATTAAATTTTTGTAGAACTCAGTATCTCTGCTCAAGAATATGGTTGTGGGCCTGGCTCGGTGACTCAGCCTGTAATCCCAGCACTTTGGGAGGCTGAGGTGAGTGGATTGCCTGAGCTAAGAGAGGACCAATATTATTGGTTATTTAATAATCATACCTCCCTCTCTGCTTAGTTTCCATGTATGGGATGAATATATTTAGGTCAAGTGTGATACTTTATTTTTTAAAATTATTTTCTTAATGTTTGTGTCTAGGTCCTGCTAAAATAGAAATAAAATGATGAGATCAGAAAGTTAAGGTAAGATGGAGTAAGTTTTCATTAATACCATAGGTAAGCTGTTATCCAAAAAATTCCAATAGTTTCCTAAATGTCAACTGAGGAAACAGCCTTTCAGCCATACATCAGGGCCTGTCTGATTTGGATGAGTAGGAGACCAGCTAGCTCCCTGGGTTTTTTTCCAGGAATGGTAAAGAAGCTAGAAACAGCCCATCAGAGCTAGGAAGACAACATCTCATGAGGATGCTAAATAGGCTTTTGGGGTGGATTTTACTAGATTAACAGTTGTATCATCTCATTATTAAAATTGTTTTCATTTATTTGTTAGCAAGAATATTTATTAAATGAATTATAATGTTACTTTTTAAACAGAAGGAAAATATTGGTCTCTTTGGTTTTATGCAGTGAATCCAACTTACCTATGACATGCAGTTAACACATCAGCTGGACCTATTTCCTGAATGCAAGGTGACCCTTCTGTTATTTAAAGATGTAAAAAATGCAGGAGACCTAAGAAAAAAGGCCATGGAAGGCGCCATTGATGGTTCATTGATTAATCCTACAGTGGTAAGTACAAAGTGTGAGAATGAATGAGCCATACCATACATTTAAACATATATTAGAGCTAAGGCAGGAGGATTATTTGAGGCCAAAAGTTCGAGACCAGTCTGAATAACATAGTGAGACCCTGTTTCTTTTAACAAGAAAAAATTAGCCAGACATTGTGATGTGTATCTGTAGTACTAGCTACTCAGAAGGCTGAGGTAGACCACTTAAACCCAGGAGTTTGAGGCTGCAGTAAACTGTGATCACACTACTGTACTGTAGCCTGGACAACAGCCAGACCCTGTCTCCAAATAAATAAATAAGCTAAAGTTATATTGATTTTTTTGTTTTTTAGTTGTAATCTCACTCTGTTTCCCAAGCTAGAGTGCAGTGGCACACTCACGAGGCCACCCCAGCGTTGACCTGCTGGGCTCTGGAGATCCTTCCACCAAATAGCCAGAACCATAGGTGCACACTACCACATCCAGCTAATTTTTCTACTTTATTATAGAGACAAGGTCTTGCCAAGTTGCCCATGCTGGTCTCGAACCTGCAGGCTCAGGCAATCAATTCACCTCGGCCTCCCAAAGTACTGGGATTACAGGCTAAGTCACCAAGCCCAGCCTGTATTAATTTTTTGTCACGTTATAGGTTAGCCTAAAATTCTTTCGTCTTCAGTTGAAAAGTTATTATCCATGTTAGATGGCCAACCTTGAAATTTGACAGTGAGTGAAGGCAGAATTGCCAGTCCCTGCCTAGGAAATAGGATAGGTTGTGGTTTGGCTCTGACATGGCAAATGCTTGGGTCGTCAGGTTCTTATCTTATGAGAGTTTTTAACAATGTGGTTTTTGCTGAAGAAATATAGTATAATGGTTAAGAACACACACTGTTGGGATCATGTTACCAGGATTTAATCCCAGCTCTGCCATTTAATATGACTTTAAACAAGTCATAGCTAACCTTTACATAGTTACTCCTTTCCTAGCATGGTACTAAGTGTTTTACATATACTGACCCACTTACTCTTCACAACAACCCCATGAAGGGAGGTTTATTTTGTCACCTCTAACAAATAAAACACTCAGGAACTTACACAAGTTTCTTATTTGGCAAGTGACAGAGCTGGGATTCAGACCTAGACATTCTTTACCTTGGTTTCCTCATCTACTGCATACGATATCAGTTTCATAGCATAGTTTTGAGGACTTCCGAGGCCCTTGAGATTATAGTTTTGAAATATGTCCACAAGAATAGTGAAGTGAAACTACTTGATACTGGAGTTACCATGAGATAGGGCATGTGTCTTCAGAGGGCTCCGGGGTCTCTGTGTGTAATTCTTTTTGCTCTCTTTGGTAGATTGTCGATCCATTTCAGATACTTGTGGCAGCAAACAAAGCAGTTCACCTCTACAAACTGGGAAAAATGAAGACAAGAACTCTATCTACTGAAATTATTTTCAACCTTTCCCCAAATAACAATGTATGTGGAATTTGCTGACTTTATTTCTGTTGACCTTGTCTGAATAACATATGTGTTCCCCAGTGTTGGGTTGGAGGCTAAATTCCTACAACCTGGTTGTTAGTAATAAACCAAAGTACTAGTGAAGACAGCTTTGGACAGAGAGTTGACCTTTAAACTGCCTCTTATTAGACAGTCAGTTTACATACGAGTAAATACAAGTTTAGATTCTTTAAGTGATGAAGCTAGTTTTATCTCTCTTAATGTATGTATATATCAAAAGCATACATCTAGAATGTAAGCTTTTATGTATATACCACATATATATATGTAGGGCTAGAAAGATCCCTCCATTATTTTTGCTTAAGAAGCTGATAGAAATCTATGTGATAAAACATTAGACATGGGTATTTTGTGTGCTAGCATGCACACATTTCACTCTCCCTGTAAACTCCTTGAGAGTAGGATCCATGTCTTTACCATATACCTGTAACTTGCTGTTACCTATTGTAGCCTTAACACATCCTCACTCACACACCCAGTGCATAGGAAGAGTTTGTAGTTTGAGATACTCATAGTAATGCTTTCTCAAAAGTTATTAGGTTAAAGACATCCCACATATATAGCATATGAAACAAGTGACTGAAATTTTGCTAATGAAGTTTTAGTATTACTACTGTGCAACGAAGTGCTAATGTCATCAAGAGAAAAATTAGCATTTCCTACTTGTTCAATGGGAAAAAAATTTTAAAAAGAAAAATTAGGAAACCTGTGGCATGGTTTAAAATACAGATAATTGAAAAGTTTATAAAATGCAATTATTTCAGCATAGAATTACCCAGTACTTGGAATAAAGTTTGCCAGATAATTATTGTTTCTTTGAGATTATGTAAAATAATTTAAGAAACAATTGAATTCAATAAACATCTGTTGAACTTGTCCTGTTCCATTTATAGTTCTAGGAGCAAAAGAAGCAAATATGTCCCTGAGGAGAGGCAGACAAACAAGACAGAAGTGAAAGTGCCCTGAAATAAATGATACAGTGGGAACACGAATTCAAATCTAGGGAACAGCAAAGAGCCATTCATTCTAGAGGGAAGAGGGTGCAGTGAGGAGTGGCATTTGAACTGTGGACCTTGAAGCATATATTTAGCCAGTCCATGGGGAGAAGGGTGACCTGAGCAGAGGACCAAGTGCAAGCATAGACAGGATGACATGAAATGTGACTAGATCCCCCATCAGTCCAGACTGGCCAGAAGGCAGGGGTGCCTGGCTGGAGAGTCACTTGGGACTGGAGGGAGGGGGTGTTTTCCTGCCATGCCAAGAAGCCTGGGCTTGATTCCATAGGAATAAGGTGTAGATTTAAGCAGGGAGTATTTCAGAGGCAGTACCAGTGGACATTGGAAGGGAATCATTGAAATGAAAAACTAGGCAGAGGCCTGGCGCCATGGCTCCTGCCTGTATTCCTAGCACTTTGGGAGGCTTAGGTGGAAGGGAATCACTTGAGACCAGGAGTTCAAGACGAGCTTAAGAAACAGCAAGACATCCTCTCTAAAAAAAAAAATTTTTTTAATTAGCCAGACAAGCCAGGCTCGGTGGCTCAGCCTGTAATCCCGCACCTTTGGGAGGCTGAGGTGAGTGGATTGCCTGAGCCCGCAGGTTCGAGACCCGCCTGGACAGCGAGACCTCATCTGCAATAAATCAAAAAATCAGCCAGGCGTAGTAGCGCATGCCTGTTATTCCGGCTACTTGGAAGGCTGAGGCGGAAGGATCACCGGAGCCCAGCAGGCGAGGCTGCAGTAGCCGGGAGCAGCCACTGCACTCCAGTCTGGGCAGCAGAGTGAGACTCCAATTCAAAAAAAAAAAAATTAGCCAGTCATACTGGCACATGCCTGTAGTCCCAGGGAGGCTGAGATGGAAGAATCGCCTGAACTCCTGAGATAGAGGCTGCAGTGAGGTTTTATCATGATTGTGCCACTGCGCTCTAGCCTTGGTGACAGTGAGACTGACTTTTTTTTCTTATTAATCAATATTTTTTGTTTTGGTATTGTGGGGTACAGTTAAGGGTGAGGTATACAAATATGTTTCGTTCAGGCACCCTTGTTGATAAGGGGTTGTCCTCCTGTCCCCAGACAGATATTTACTACCTTTGATCCCACCTCCTTCCCCTCCCTCCCACCCCCATAGTTTCCCAGCACTGTCAATCCTTTTCTCATACTATTACAATAGACGTTCAAGGTACGCTATATGAGTGAGAACATGTGATACTCAGATCTTTGTTTCTGTGAGAGATCACTCAGTATTATAGACTCTGGTTCCATCCAGGTTGCTGATAAGTTCATGATTTTGTTCTTTTTTATGGCTGCATCATATTCCATCGTGTATATGTACCACATGTTTAAAATCCAGTCCTCTTTTGATGGACAGCATGGTTGCTTCCAGGTTCTTGCTATTGTGAACAATGCTGCGATAAACTTACGTGTGCAGGTATCTTCTTCATAGAGTGATTGGAGTTCTTCAGGGTATATTCCCAGTAGGGGGATTGCGGGGTCATATGGGAGGTCGATATTTAGAGCTTTTAGAAATCGCCACACTGTTTTCCACAGAGGTTGCACTAATTTGCACTCCCACCCAACAGTGTAGAAGTGTTCCGTTTTCCCCACACCCTCTCCAGCAACTGTTATTTTTGAGTTATTGACAAATTGCCATTCTGACTGGAGTTAGGTGGTATCTCAGTGTGGTTTTGATTTGCATCTCCCTGATGATTAGTGAGGTTGAACATTTCTTCATGTGTCTGTTGGCTGCTCGGTTTTCTTCCTTTGAGAAGTTTCTGTTCATATCTTTTGCCAATTTAATAATGAGGTTGTTTGTTTTTTTCTTTTCAGCACGTTTGAGTTCCTTGTAGATCCAAGATGTTAAGCCTTTGTCAGACCTGGAGTTGGAAAATACTTTTTCCCAGTCTGTGGGCTGTCTCCCTGCTCTCTTGATGGTTTCTTTGACTTTGCAGAAGCTTGTCAGTTTAATGAGGTCCCACTGGTCTATCTTATCTCTTATGGCCTGTGGGTTTTGGGTTTTTTTCAGGAATTGGATGCCAGTTCCAATTTCCATAAGGGTGTGTCCCGTGTTTTCTAAGGGTCTTATGGTCTGAGGTTTTACATTTAGGTCTCTGATCCATTTAGAGTTAATTTTTGTGTATGGGGATAGATAGGGGTCTTGTTTGAGTCTTCTGCATATGGACAGCCAGTTTTCCCAGCACCATTTACTGAATAGGTTCTCCTCTCCCCTTAGTGGGTGGTGGAGGCTTTGTCAAAGATGAGTTGGTTGAGAAATTGAGGTTTTGCTTCTTGAATCTCAATTCTATTCCATTGGTCTGTATGCCTGTTCCTGAATCAATACCAAGCTGTTTTCATTATTGTAGCTCTATTGTAAAGTTTGAAGTCTGGTAGTGTGATACCTCCTTCTTTGTTTTTTATGCTGAGGATTTTTCTGGCTATTCTTGGTATTTTGTGTTTCCATATGAATTCCTGTATTTTTTTTTAGCTCTGAGAAGAATGTTGCTGGTAATTTGATGGTTATTGCATTAAATCTGTAGATTGCCTTAGGTAGAGTGGACATCTTTATAATGTTGATTCTTCCAATCCATGAGCATGGGATATTTTCAACTTGTTTGTGTCATCCTTGATTTCTTTGAGCAGTATTTTGTAGTTTTCATTGTAAAGGTCTTTCACGTTTCTGGTTAGGAAGATGCCAAGGTATTTCATTTTTTTGTGTGGCTATTGTGAATGGGATTGTGTTTTTTATTTGGGTTTCTGATTGTTATTGGTGTAAAGAAATGCGATTGTCTTTTGCACATTTATTTTATACCCTGAGACTTGGCCAAAGGCCTTTATCAGTGCAAGGAGGCTTTTGACAGATTCTCTTGGGTTTTCAAGGTACACAATCATGTCATCAACAAAGAAGGATAACTTGACTTCCTCTTTTCCTATTTGGATACCCCTGATCGCCTTCTCTTTTCTGATTGTTCCAGCTAGGACTTCTAATACTATATTGAACTGGAGGGGAGAGAGTGGGCATCCTTGTCTTGTTCCAGTTTTCAGGGGAAATGGTTCCAATTTTTGTCTGTTTAGGAGTATGCTAGCTGTGGGTTTCTCATAGATGGTTTTTACTATTTTGAGGTATGTTCCATGTATGCCTAGGTGTTCAAGGGTTTTTATCAGGAAGGGGTGCTGGGTTTTATCAAATGTTTTTTTTTTGCATCTAATGATATAATCATGTGGTTTTTGTTCTGACATCTGTTGATGTATTTAATTACATTTAGTGTCTTGTGAATGTTGAACCAGCCTTGCATCCCAGGGACGCAGCCTACTTGGTCATGATGGATAATTTTTGAGATGTATTGTTGAATCCAGTTTGCTAGGATCTTGTTGAGAATTTTGGCATCTATGTTCATCAAAGATATTGGCCTGTAGTTCTCTTTTTTTGTTGGGTCTTTACCTGGCTTGGGTATCAATGTGATGTTGGCTTCATGGAATGATTTGGGGAGGGTTCCATTTTTATCAGTCTCCTCGAATACTTTCTGTAGGATTGGTATCAGCTCCTTAAATGTCTTGTAGAATTCTGCTGGAAAACCATCCAATCCAGGACTTTTTTTTGTAGGTAGTTATCTTATTACATAGTCAATTTCCTTGATTGTTATTGGTCTATTTAGGGTCTCGATTTCTTCTTGTTTCAACCTAGGCAGGTTGTGTGATATCAGAAAGTCTTCCATTTCCTTAAGGTTTTCCAGTTTTTTTCCATACAAGTGTACATAGTAGAATCTAATAATCTTTTGTGTTTCTTCCGGGCCAGATGTGACTTCATCTTTCGTGTTTCTGATTGTATTTACTTGGGCGTTTTCTCTTTTTTTCTTGGTCAGTCTTACTTAAGGGACCATCAATCTTGTTTATCCTTTCAAAGAACCAGCTTTTTGTTTCAATGACTTTTTGTATTATCTTTTTGTCTTCTATATCCCAGATTTGGGATTTTATTCTGGTAATCTGGATTCTTCTGCTGCAGTTAGGGTTTTAGTGGTCTTGCTTTTCCAGCTTCCTTAGGTGGCTTGTTAGGCTGTTGATTTGTGATCCTTCCATTTTCTTCATGTGCGTTTGTAGGGATATGAATTCCCCTCTTTACAGCTTTCATGGCATCCCAGAGATTTTGGTAAGATGTCTCTTCATTTTCATTTGTTTCCAGGTATCTTTTAATCTCTGTTTTGATTTTATTATTGACCCAGGAGTTGTTTAGCATCATGCTGTTTGTGTCCATGTCTTTGTGGGGTTGGGGGGGAGCTTGTTGGTGTTGATGTTTATTTTTATTCCACTGTGGTCTGAGAAGGTACATGACAAAATTTCAATCTTTTGATATTTGTTTATGCTTGATTTATGGCCAAGTATGTGGTCAATCTTAGAGTACATTCCATGTGGTGCTGAGTAGAATGTATATTCGTTGATTGTTGGGTGGAGTGTTCCGTAGCTCTCAATTAAGGTCATTTGGTCAAGACTCACTTTTAGATTCCAGATCTCATTGCTGACTTTTTGTCCGGATGATCTGTCTAGGGTTGTGAGTGGGGTATTAAAGTCCCCAGTTATGATGGTGTTAGAGTCAATATCTTTCTTTAGTTTTTCTAGAAGCTACTTTATGAAAGTTGGTGCTCCTATGTTGGGTGCATATATGTTTAGGAGAGATATTTCTTGTTGATGGAGTGAACCTTTTATCATTATGTAGTGGCCTTCTGTATCTGTTTTAATTTTTGATAGCTTAAATGGTATTTTGTCTGAAATTAGGATCACAACTCCTCCTTTCTTCTGTGTTCCATTCACCTGAAAATGTTTCCCATCCTCTTACTTTGAATCTGTGCATGTCCTTTCTAGTGAGATGGGTCTCTTGAAGGCAGTATATTGTTGCCTGGTGATATTTTATCCATTTTGCCATTTTATGTCTTTTCAGTGGTGCATTTAGTCCATTCACATTCAGGCTAATTTTTGAAATGTGAGAGTTGGTCCATATCATAGAGTTCTTATATAGTTGTAGTTCTTCCACTTGGTTTTTTGTCT
Source organism: Cephalopachus bancanus (assembly GCA_027257055.1). Taxonomy (NCBI): domain Eukaryota; kingdom Metazoa; phylum Chordata; class Mammalia; order Primates; family Tarsiidae; genus Cephalopachus; species Cephalopachus bancanus. The sequence continues at coordinate 4,204,560 of JAPVLO010000341.1, read as the reverse complement.
TTCTTTTGGGTTTGAGGTTGGTTCATGTGTATTTTATTCTTTTACCTGTACTCTTGTGAAGAATGTTGTTGTTCTTTTTTCCTTTTCTTCTGTGTTTAGTACTTTCTTAAGTGTTTCATGTAGAGGTGGTCTGATGGCAGCGTAAGTTCTTGGGGATTGGATATCTGGGAAAGATTTTAATTCTCCCTCACTAATGAAGCTTAACTTGGCTGGGTAGATTATTCTTGGTTGAAATTGTTTATTTTTTAGTACTTTGAAAATAGGGCTCCAAGCTCTCCTAGCCTGCAGTAGATAAATCTGCTGCTATTCTAGTTGATCTTCCATGGTAGGTGATCTGGCCTTTTTCTCTTGTTGTCTTTTGGATTTTTTCTTTTATACCTACTTTGTTTAGGCGAATTATTATGTGTCTAGGAGTTGATCTTCTCATGTTTTTGTCTTACAGGGGTTCTCTGAATCTCTTGTGTTTGAATTTTTGCATCACTGATTAGATAAGAGAAGTTTTCTTGAATGATCTCGTGGAAAGTTTGTTCCAGTGTGGTCTCTGTCTCTCTTTCTGCCTCAGGAAGGCCAATTACTCTTAGGTTCAGTCTCTTGAAGTAATCGCCCATCTCTTGAAGGTTTTGTTTTGTCTTTTTAAGCTTGTTTTCTGTGTTTTTAACAGTTTGGGTTAGTTCTATATTTTGAGCCTCAAGCTCTGAGATTCTTTCTTCTGCTTAGGTAATTCTGCTTTCCTTGCTTATCAGTTTGTATTTATTTCGTTCACAGTATTCTTTATTACTGTTATCTCAGTTATCAGCTCCTTCCTAGTTTCTTCTTATCTCTCTTTAATTCTTTTTAATCTCTCCATTAATGTCTTGATATCTAGGTTTGTAGTTTGAGACCAGTCATTCTGGGGGCTTTTCATTGTGTGCATTCCAAAGTCAGTTTTCTCACTGTCTGCCCTCCCAGGAGTCTGGGAGAGACTCATATTCTTCTTTTGGTTTTTCTTCATTTGTGTAGATTTTTCTCTCTTTCCCCCTTTCCCTCCCCTTCTTTAATTCTGTTTTTCAGGGAAGGTGGGGTTGCTTTTGCTTCGCTTGTGCAATCTCCTGTTCTTCCTTATGAGGGTCCTCTGGCTTTGTTCAGGTTTGAGGTTGGAGTGTGGGCTGCGGACTGTACTTTTTGCAGATTTGAGGTTTAATTGAGGGAGAAGCTGTGATTCAGAATCTATATGCTTATTCAGCATCCACCAACAGGTGTATGAGCACACTGGAACCTATTTCCCACTGCCTTACAATCTTTCTGGGCAGCGGGATGTAGATTTTGTCCCTGGACCAAAAAGAGGTACAAAAGAGGAAAATAATGGAGGAAGGGGGGGTCACTAGGAAGTTAGAAAGGGAGAAGAGTGAGAGGGAAAACAGGCATACATACCAACTAACAGGTGTAAAAGAAACAAGGCCAGAGAGAAGTGGAAAAAATACACAAGCAAAGTTCCCTGCTACACAAAGACAGACCGATAAAATCATGCCTTTTGATGCGTTTTCCCTAACACAAACAGATAGTGTAAGTCAAAAAACAAACAAAAGTGAGCAAAATAAACAGTCAAAATGATAAAATCAAAATAAGAAATCAGACTAGCTCTGGAATCTTTCCTATGTCTAAAGTCTCTTCAGCTCTTATCTCCAGCCTCTCCCCTTTGCTTTCATTGCAGGCAGCTAGATTTACTCGCAGCTTGGGTTTGTTCTTTTAGCCTGCTGCGTGGGAGGTCTGCGACACTTAGTTGGCTGCATCTGATTCAGCATAGGGGAGGGGATTTGTCTCCTGTTTAGTGACGTTACCTTAGGAACCGAGGTGGAGGCTGCTAATAGGTGGTCAGGGCAGTGCAAATCTCTGCCTGGAGAATGGGCAAGGTGGCAGCTCCTCTTTCGTAGATTCTTTCTCTCCGCTGGTCTGGGTCCCTGGGCAATCCACTATGATGGGCTGTGGTGGCATGGACGGCACCGGGGATCAGCTGCACAGCTGGGCGCTGGATCCAGGGTGCCACCAGCGGACTGGGGTGGAGGAGGGCGTCCAGAGTTCCCTCCTCTGGAGCTGAGAGCTTCCGATCAGCACCTCCATAAGATATGCTGTTCCCTTACACAAGCATGCAGTCACATGCTGGGTGTCTCAGCCAGGGTGCACCCAGAGCTCCAGAGCTCCAAAGGGCAGGCGATGAGCAGCAAGAGTGGTTCTGGGCCCCTCACAGGGTACTTCAGCCAGAAATGGAGCTGGTATCTCTGAGGGGCAGGCACCCAGAGCCTCCCTGGGTGACTGGCGGCTTGATGCTGGGTGCTGGGCGAGACGATGTAGCCAGGGAGGGAGCCGAGACCCAAGACTCCCACGTGGGTGGGGGTCAGGTATGGTTGAGCAGCAGCAGCCAGGGGCTGCAATATCCAGTCCTCCGTGGGACCAAGGGTGCCTGGGCCTTGGACTGGTACGGCTGGCGGTACGCAGGGGAGTGGGGGAAGGAAAATAAGATTCTTTTTGGGAACTCACGTTCGGAGAATCTCATAATTCCACCTATGCCATCACCATCTTACCGGAACTCCAAGACTGACTTTTTAAAAAACACAAAAAATAAAAACAAGACAGAGGGAGTTGTTAGAATATGAAAAATAAGAAGAAACTGACCAAGGAGGTCGGCTGATCAGATATTTCAGACATAGGAAACTGATTGGTTTTTTTCCTCTTAGATTTCAGAGGCTTTGAAAAAATTTGGTATCTCAGCAAATGACACATCAATTCTAATTGTTTACATTGAAGAAGGAGAAAAACAAATAAATCGACAATACCTAATTTCTCAAGTAGAAGGTCTTCAGGTTTCTCTGAAAAATCTTCCTGAAATAACAAATATTATAGAAGTCAAAAAGGTTCGTAAGTCCATATTTTTAGAAAGAGTGTGATAGATGAAGAATAATGTTGATACTATTTGCTCATTGATCACCAGTGCTCCTGTTTCTTTTTATTTTCAAGAAATGATAACTTTTAAAATTACTTGAAAAGCAATTATAGATACAAAGAATTGATGGGTGTGAATTTATGTAAAATATAATTGCAAACTTAGCTGATGTAACCATTCTCCATATTCATTAAGAAAACGGATACTTTTAAATATCAAGCTTAAGTGAATAAATATAATAGTAAAATTAATTTAGTATGATGTTAATATCTAGATGTATCCTTTTGAAATTGATAGGAATTTGGTTTTTATGTTCAGAGTTATCACCATATCTGCAACTCAAAGGGAATATTTTATATAAGTGATGACTTGCCTTGTACTTTGACTAGTTAAATAGCATTTGTGATTTGTTTTATACCATCATTCAATTATTTCACTTATACATGTTTGTAAAATTACAGTGCATGAATATATCAATGAGTCATAATTTGTCTTTCATTTTTACAGATATATAAACTCTCTTCACAAGAAGAAAGTATTGGGACATTATTGGATGGTATTATTTGTAGAATGTCAACAAAAGATGTTTTGTGAAATGTTATTAAAGAAATATTGATTTTCTTTTCTTGGTTATAAAACTAATATAATGTTCATTGTAGAAAATTTTGAAACACAGAATGGTATTGAAAAGACTCCTAGTCCTGTCTTATTATTTAAGAGATAAACACTATTACTATTATTTGTTATTGTCTTCTAGTGTTCTGTTGTTATTCAACTATATTTTATTTTTATATAATTGGAATAGAAATTGCAAACACTTATTGAATGCCTATAATATACTAAGTTCTTACCTTAGTGATTTTCTGTTCACCTCCCTCCCCTTACTCTGGCCACTCCAGCATACCCCTTCCAAGCCTCTGGATCCTGGTTCTAAGTGTTTTACATGCAAGAAATTCATTTAGTTCTCACAGCAACCTTATGAGGTAGATACTATTATTACTCCCATTTTACATACAAGACAGCTACAGGATTAAATAAATATTAGCTTGCCCAAGGTTATACAGCTAGCATAAAAATCATGTTTTATAAATGATTTGGTTTTTTTCTTTATCTTATATTTTAATTTGTATCAGTCAATGATAGACTAGGTCAGCAGTCAGCAAACTTCTGGGAAGGGCCAGATTGTAAATACTTCTGGCTTTGGAGGCCATACAGTCTCTGTTGCAACTACTTGGCTCTGCTGTTAGAGTACAGAAGCCTCCACAACAATGTAGAAATAACATGGTTGTGTCTCAGCAAAACTATTTATAAAAGCAAAGCAAGTGGTGAATAGGATTTGACCAAGTGTTGTAGTTTGTGGGCTTCTGGATCAGTTAGGCTGCAGTTATAATTGCAAAAGCTAATTGGCTAAATACAGCAAAAGCTTGTCTTTCTTACTCTGCTTAGGTAGCCTGAATCAGCAGGCACACCTGTTGGTGACTCAGGAGCCCTGTCTGCTGAAAGCTTATCTCAACGTGTGCTTCACAGGGGGAAGCCCAGCTGGAAGAGAGCACTCTGAGTTACATAGGAGCTCTAAAAGCTTCTATATAGAAGTGACAGACTGCTTATGTTTTATTGCCCAAAGTCAGAAACATGGCTATACCAACTACTGAAAGGGTAGGGAAGTGCAGTCCTACCATCTGCTGCCAGATGACGAGTTACAAATGAAGCATGTAGTTAATATTTCCTGAGCACTTACTTTGCTCTAGGTATTGTGCTGTGCGCTATTCATTTAGTCCTCACTGTAACTCTAAGATTTTACAAGTATGGAAACAGATTTAGTTTGTCAGCTCTTTTTTTTTTTTTTTTTTTTTTTTTTTTGAGTTGGAGTCTCACTCTATCACCCAGGCTGGAATGCAGTGGCACGCTCATGACCACCACAGTGTCGACCTACTGGACTCCAGTGATCCTTCCATCTCAGCCTTCCAAGTAGCTGGAACTACAGGCACACACTACCATGTCTAGCTAATTTTTTTTTATTTATTGTAGAGACAAGGTCTCACCAAGTTGTCCAGGCTGGTCTCAAAATCACGGACTCAGGCAATGTGCTCACCTCAGCTTCCCAAAGTGCTGGGATTACAGGCTGAGCCGCCAAGCCCATCCTGTCAACTCTTTATTTAAAAAAAAAAAAAGTTAAACCTACAGGACAAATGAAAATAGTACAAGGAGCATCCATGTGCCTTTCATATGATTCACCCTCTTTAATATTTGCTATGTTTGCCAGGCCCGGTGACTCAGCCTGTAATCCCGCGCCTTTGGGAGGCTGAGGAGAGTGGATGGCCTGAGCCCGCGGGTTTGAGACCCACCTGGGCAGGCGAGACCTCATCTCTACAATAAAATCAAAAAATTAGCCAGGTGTGGTAGCGCGCGCCTGTAATTCCGGCTACTTGGAAGGCTGAGGTGGAAGGATCGCTGGAGCCCAGCAGGTCGAGGCTGCGGTGGCCAGGAGTGGCCACTGCACTCCAGTCTGGGCAACAGAATGAGACTCCAGCTCACAAAAAAAAATATTTGCTATGTTTGCTTATTTGCTCTGTCTCCTATCCACCTATCTACACACATTCACTTTTTTTTTAGTTGAACTATTTGAAAGTAAGCTACTGACGTCATGGCACTTCACCCTACATTGTGTTTTAGTTGCCGTGTCTCTTACTCTTCTTTAGTCTAAAAAAGAAATTTTTTTTTTTTAAGTTGGAGTCTCACTCTGTTGCCCAGGCTGGAGTGCATTGGCACACTCCCAGCCACCCCAGTGCCAACCTGCTGTGCTCCGGTGATCCTTCTGCCTCAGCCTTCCAAGTAGCTGGAACTACAGGCATGTACTACCACACCTGGCTCATTATTTAAATTTATTGTAGAGATGAGGTCTCGCCAAGTTGCCTGGGCTGGTCTCAAACCCACAGGTTCAGGCAATCCAGAAAAGACATTTTTTGAGATACTGACTTTTTTTTAAGAGCACATTAAATGTCTCTCTGAGTTCCATGCAATCTGTATGTGTTCATGCTTAGCATCAGTTGAAGTACTTTTAGAAATAATAGTAAATAGGTGATGTTTGTGTCCTTCCTGGTGTATCTCATTAGGAGGCAACATAATGTCAGTCCCCTTATGGGGGATGCTAAGTTTGGTCCCTTGGTTAAGGTGGCATTCTGCCAGATCTGTCCAGTATAAAGGCATCCTTTTGGGGTTCAAGACCAGCCTGGGAAACTTGGCAAGACCTTGTCTCTACAATAAAGACCTTGTCTCGTAGCTATAAAAAAAATCAAAAAATTAGCCAGGCGTGGTGGTGCATGCTACTTGGAAGACAGGTGAAAGGATCGCCTGAGCCCAGCAGGTCCAAATTGCAGTGACACACGCATACCATTTCATTCCGCAGCATGAGATTCTGACTCCAAAAAACAAAAAAGCATCTTTTCTCCTGAGTGTAAGCTGCTGAAAAGCTCAGAATGCTATTTTCAGGATCAAAACTCATCTGGGTGACCTCAGATTCTGTGCTCTTAATGACTCAATTGTGCTCCCCTTTTCCAGATCGTTACCCTCAAAAACGTTATTTTTAATCAGTGTATAACATATTGCATATGCAATTATTCTTTTATTTTTGCACACTTCCATTGCTTTCCATTTTTTACATTACTTTTGCAAATAAATCTTTGTACACATTTCTATTTCCTTAGGATATCTTTGCCAAACTAGAAATATTAGTGAAGAGAGTATGAACTCCTGAATGGCTTTTTACCAGAAAGGTACCACTTTGCACTCCTAATAGCAGTGTACAAACATGCCTATTTCACTTTTAACTTTTAAACATTTTTGCCATCTTGGAATGTTGGACTATTGGTAGAGAGTTCAATTCATATGTTTATTAATTTGTTATGAAGAAGGCTTTGGGGAATTTTATTTCTGTTATAATGTTCTCAACTCGTAAACATTTGAGTCAAGAGGAAAAAAAAAAAGGAACGCAATTTCCTGGGAAAGAAGTTAGCATAAACTCCACAGATCTTTGAGGGTAGCAGTTTTGAGCCAATTAGGCACAATATTCCTTACCAGGTAAGTCCAGAGTCTCAGCAGAAGCAACTTGTTAGAGAAAATTGGGTGCTGTAAGCAAAACGAGTGTGATTTCATAAACCACATGTATTGGGCTCCTTAGTCATGGGTTATTCATTAAAGCAAAAACCCAGTAGTTTCCTGCGTACTCTGAGATAAGGTGTGAGGGGAAGCGGGGTCTGAACCCCAGGTGATTATTACTTCTCCCACCTTCACAGTCTTGGGAACAAACCAAGGCTGTAAATAACTACAGTGGAAGTCTCTTTCTTTCTCTCTCTCTCTCACTCTCTCTCTCTCTCTCTCTCTCTCTCTCTCTCTCTCCCTCCCTCCCTCCCTCCCTCCCTCCCACAGCTCCTTTGCAGCTGGGGCCTCTGCTGGGTCTGCAGCTGCTTCTCTGTTCCTGGCTTTGTTGTGCTGTCTGCAGTGCCACTCTGCACTCATGGTCTCAACATAGAGTAAAGCATAACCATACAGGTTGGTTAGTCTCAGACTGAGCAAAGTTTGGATTCATTAAAGTTGCCTGTTCTTGACATTTTCATAAACTTTGTGCCTGGTAGCTTCCATCTTCCCCTCCAGGTCACTACCCTTTCCCATTCTGCTCTCGTGGGAGACTGGCTTGTCTGTACTATAGCAAGATGCCCCCCTTCCTCCCTTGCTTCCCCCAGCTTTGGGTCTGGCCTGATAGAGGTGGGGCAGAGGTAGGGGGTGGTAAGGGGTTTGGAGGATTGGAGGGAGGAAGAGAGTGAGGCTGGCTCAGGTATTTATTCTGCTGTGTTCCCAAACCTCTCAGAGTAGCCTACTCTGCTCAGCAACTTGGTCAGGTTCCAATAACCCCCCTCCACCCACAGGCCTGTGACTTCCTGTGCCACCTTTGATGTCCCCCTCTACCCACCCACACCTTCAAAACTAGTCCTTTGATTATCTATGTAAAAGCTACTCAAATTATCCTAATTTGATATCCTCTTCCTTAAGAATTTGTTACAAGTTTAGGTTAGAGAACATTTATTCTCTATAAAGCAGGAACCATCATCCTAGCATTTCTGAACATCTTACCTAGGATGACATGTCTACCTTTTTTGCCTTGAAACAATTTGCTATAGTTTTGTTTCATGCATCTCCTTTGAGTATCCTCAGTGGAAATCCAGGGCATTGTTCTGATGTTGGGTGATTGATAAAAGGTTAAGGAAGATAATGTTCTTTCCTGCAGCCTAAGTAAGTTAAATGATCCTGAACTGATTTTTCTCTCCTTCCTGATTCTCCCAGAACATAATGCTACTTGATTGTCTACCTTCCATATCACTGGCCCATTTCTGGGCTGGACTGGTTCAGTCAGGGAGTGTTCATCTTAGATGCAAGCGTAGGATGTTATTGACATACACCTGTCAAATCCCATGACTCCTGGAATAACAGTGACTCCAAAAATCTCATTACCTATTATAATCAGGTTTCTAGGCAATAGAAAGATAAATAAAATAGTTTATCAGGGTAGTTTGTTAATGGCTAGTCAAATTAACTGTAACAAGTTAATTGTTAAATAAGTAAAAAGCAATTGCAATACAAGTGCTTAATGAGAAATGAAAAGGCTTCAAAGGTGGGATGGAACAAGTACAAGATTCATTTGGTTGGGAATAGTCGGAAATTGATGGAGCAGGTACCACTAAACTGGATATATATATATATATTTTTTTTTTTTTTTAATTGGAATCTCACTCTGTCGCCCAAGCTGGAGTGCAGTGGCACATCCGTGGCCACCACAGCCTCGACCTGCTGGACTCAGCCCATCCTTCTGCTTCAGTCTTCCAAGAAGCTGGAACCACACCCAAGAAATTTTTTGATTTATTGTAGAGATGAGGTCTCACGAAATTGCCCAGGCTGGTCTTGAACCCCTGAGCTCAGGCAATTTTCTCACCTCCACCTCCCAAAGTGCTGGGATTACAGGCGTGAGCCACCACACCTTGTTAAACTGGATCTTGAAAAGAATGGCATCTTAGTCACATTTTGGAATTTGGCCAAGTATGTCCTTGCGGGGGGCCAGCCCCTGCAGATATTGGGGGTCTCTGGTAGGAAAGATTGCGTCGGCAATTAAACTGAAAGGATAGATATTAAAAGAAAGAAAGATGGAGGGATAGAGAGAAAGAAAGGGGGGAGAAAGAAAGAGACTGGACTCTGTCTAGTGTAGAAGCCATTTAATGGGACAAACTGTAAGCCTTTTATCCCAAATTTTCACGGGTTAAATCACAAGACTTTCATGTGAACACAAAGCCAGGTGGATGAGGGGGCATCCCCCACCCACCAGGTGTTTCCTCAAACATGAGGAAGGACAATCCCAATTGAATCGCAAGACTTTCATGTGAACACAAAGCCAGGTGGATGAGGGGTGTCCCCCACCCACCAGGAGTTTCCTCAAGCATGAGGAAGAGCAATCCCAATTATATCACAAGACTTTCACGTGAACACAAAGCTGGTGGATGAGGGGCATCCCCCACCCACCAGGTGTTTCCTCAAGCATGAGGAAAGACAATCCCAAAATTATCTCAGTGTTCCCCATGCTTGGTCAATGTTTCTCAAAAGCAGTACAACAATTCTAACATCATAATATTCTAATAATCAATAACTTCTAAAGCTTATGCATACACAACACCTAATGACTAACTTAAATCCTTATATCTTTCTATTCTATGCTAATTCTACCTACACTATAGAAAATCTTAATTATACCCCAAACCAGTTCCTAAAGAATGTGGCCTAGTCCAAAGATCATGCTGGGCGTTTCTAGGAACAATTGATTATAATCTCTTAACAAAATGGCTATTCTAAAATCCTATATATCTATTTTAACGTCTATAAAAGTTTCTAATTCCTAATCCTAATATATAATGCTGATCATCAGCAATAAATCTTCTAAAAATAAAACCCAAATATAAACTGTAAATTGTACTAAAGCCAAAACTGCAAATGTAGAAAATGGGAAAAATGAAATTTCTAAAGTTAGCTGTATTCTTATTAAACCTCAAAATATCATGTTTGATCATGCTTGAACTAACATAATTCCCTGACATTAGCATGACCTATTCTACAATACTTCCTATGAGTAGAATAAATTCAATTTCTATAATAAGTAGAAAAAACCCTACATTAATTGTAGCTAAAACCAGTTTAAAAGAATGCAGCCCAGTCCAAAGTATGCGCTGGGCCCTTAGGAATATGACCCAGCCCAAAGTTCATGCTGGGCCACTTCTGGTAACTCTAAATAATCATCTATAACATCTAAAGCTGAAAGCAGCTCTCCATATGTATATACTAATTCTACAAATATACTTTTAAGTCTTATAAAGAAGTTTGTACTGTATAGAAGGCTCCCAAATGTGACTTGAGTTTGAATTATATCTGATACCTGAGCCGAAACCACAGTTCATAGGAAACAGGAACAATGAGTTTCTAGAGTGAGCCATGCCTGTCACAGTCACAGAGCCTTCAGCTTAGGTCAGCAGAGATCCTTTTGGCTGAGTGTGCTAAATAGAAAAAGGGAGAAGGGAATGGGGTCAACAGCTCCCAAACACATCCTAGTGGTCTTGGGGTCCACAGCCCTCCCTGATCCTTAATGCTCAGTGGGCCTCCATGGCCGGCTCCCAACATGTCCTGACCAGCAGCAACAGGATGGGGCTTGGTGGGTGAATCTTCCATACTGCCAGACAGAGCTGGGTCTCCTCACATGAGGTTTTGCACTAACTTACACTAACCCCAACTCACCAAATGCTTAACAAACACAGGCCTGCTGTACTGAAAAAGGCAAAAAAGCACAGGCTTTGGAGTCAGAACTACTTAGGTTTGAGCTTCCACCTCCTATGTGAGATCTTAGGATAACTTTGCTTTCTGGGCCTCAGTTTCCCACTTGTCAAATACCAACCGTAGCTTTTAGGCAGTTGTGAATACCAAATTGTATAGCATAGGAAAACATCTTTCTCACTGTGCCAGGCATCTAATAATTGTTAGGTTAAAAAAACAAAACCAGCAATTTCTTCTCTTTGTGTGCCAAGCTAAAGTGACTACTAGTGCTGAGTCAAGTAGTAAAATAAAATAAGACTGGTGGGAAAGTCAAATGCTACAGCCACCTTGGAAAACAGTTTGGCAGTTCCTCAAAACGTTAGATACAGGGTTAGCCTATAAACTAGCAGTTTCACTCCTGAATACATACCAGAAGGATTGAAAACTGATATTCAAAAAAAGACTACTTATGTACAAGTATTCACAGCAGCACTATTCACAATAGTCAAAAAGTGGAAAAAACCTAAATGCCCATCAGTTGATAAATGAACAAACAAAATGTGGCATGTATACAAGAAATATTATTCAACCGTAAAAAGGAATGAAGTACTGATTCATGCTGCAGTATGAATGAATTCTGGAAGCATTAAGGGAAAGAAGCCAGACATAAAAGGTCCCATATTAAATGACTCCATTTATATGAAATAATTGCAATAAGACCAGAGAGACAGAAAGCAGGTTACCAGTTACCGGAGACTGGGGAGAGAGGGAAATGGAAAATGGTGAGTGACTGCTTAACAAATAAGGAGTTTCCTTTTGTAATGATGGAATGTTTTGGAACTAGATAGAGATGGTGGGTGTATACTATTGTGAATGTATTAAATGCCCCTGAATTGTACCCATGAATAGCTAACACCCATAATTAATTAAATTAGTAAAATCGGACCCCTGTCTTAGCTTAGGAGTCTAAAATCTTACCTGGATCCTAATAGACTAAAGTTAGCTGAGGCAGAGATGGATTCCTAAGTCTCAGTTTCATTGTCTGAAAGCAAAGACAAGAGCCTAGAATGTGCTAAGACCTTAGGTCTTAATCTTCTCCACAGAGAATCCTCTGTAATTTCTCTATCCAGAGCTGCCAACATTTGGTATAACATTCAGATTTGACTTCCAGCAAGATGGCGATGGGGCAGCTTGATCTATGAGACCTCTGCAAAAGAGAACATAAAAAGACTCTGGCTCTCTCCCCGGTTGCTGCAGATCCCATAGTCGGCAGCCTGCTCTTCACATGGAGCTCGGCCATTGAAACTGCTGAAGCATCACAGTGGTCCGGGCAGCCACTTCCACCACTGCCGCCGCCACCACTGCAGCAGCCATTGCACATCGCACCATGCCTGAGGAAATCCATGCCTTCAGACCTTGAAGCCCCTGCAAGCAAGATCTGCTGAGATCGCTGCCACCACTACTGTCACTGTGATGTCCTGCCAGGCCATGGGTCTCCTCCCATGTGCCTTGAGGCAGCAGCTCCCATTTCCGGCTTCTTTCCACCTCCCTCCCCTGTGGGGCAAGGTGCTGAGATAAAGACCATTTGGAGCAGTGAGATACCACCACCTGCTGTGATTCAAGGTAACAACACCAAAAGGGGAAAACCAGAAGCTTGATAAATAGACACAGGCCAGATCTGAGTGGTGAACTGGGCAGTGGTGAACTGAGTGGTGATCTGAACTACCCTTCAGAGCAGGCAAGGGGCAACTGACCCTAACTGTGAACAAATTTACCAACCTGAAAAAACAGCTAGAAATCAGAACTGAAAGAACATTGGAATTAAATGAAAAGTCTCAGAGTGTGCTTGATTGATTCTGTTGGTTTATTGATTTGATTCTATTCCTTTTGTTTTGTTCCTTTTTTTTTCTTCTTTTCTTCTCTCTGTAAACCACATCTTTGTATAGAGGAAGAGCACACCAATAAAGAGATTGGTTAGCTTGTATGTTAACATCATTGTATGTTTTAGGGTTTTTTTGGATGGGAGTTGGTTAGTCTGTAGCTGTGGTCTATTGTTTTTATCTGTTTCAGTTTTTGTCTCTGTCTCCATTTGTTGGTACACTCGTCTGTTTTCCCCAACTACTCTCTCTCTCCACCCCCCTCTTCCCCCCACTGTCTGCTCCATTCTCTTCCCTCTGTTAACCTCATTTTATTTGAGGGAGTAAACCTACAAACCCACTGCATGGACAGATTCCAAGGCAGTGGGAAGTGGGTTTCAGATTATCCATACACCTGTTGGCAGATACCAGGACCTGCAGAGAGATTTTGAATCACAGCCCCCTCCCCTTAACTAAATCTCAAAACTGCAAAAAGTTTTGAAATTTACTTAAGGGGAGGGGGCTGTGATTCAAAATCTCTCTGCAAGTCCTAGAATCTGCCAACAGGTGTATGGATAATCTGAAACCCACTTCCCACTGCCTTGGAATGTATACCTAACACTTATCTGTACCCCACAACATCATAATAAAAAATATTGATTAAAAAAACTGAAAAAAGGACCACCCCCAACCTATAGTGCAACTCCAGAATTGAACAAAGTAAGAGGATATACATAAAGAAGAATAGGAGATTGAACAAACAGAAGTAGAAACAAGCCCTCCACCCCTGAATAACAGAATTAAAGAAGACAGTGACATAGAGTGAAGGAAAAAGTAGGGAAGAAAAATCTGCACAAATGAAGAAAAACCCAATGAAGAATATACGTCTCACACAGACCCCTGGGAGGTCAGACACTGAGAAAACACACTCTGGAACACAAACAATGACGAGCCCCCAGAATGACTGGTCACATGCAAAAAACACAGACATCAACACATTAATAGAGAGAATAAAAAAAATTGAGGAGAGACAAGAGGAAAATAGAAAGGAGCTGATGACAGAAATAACAGCAGTAAAGAATACTGTGAAGGAAATAAATAACAAACTAATAAGCATGGAAAGCAGAATAGGCCAAGCAGAAGAAAGAATCTCAGAACTTGAAGACCAAAACACAGAACTAACCCAAACTGTCAAAACATAGAAAAAAAGTTTCAAAAGACAGAACAAAATCTTCAAGAGATGAATAATCACTTCAAGAGAAAAAAACCTAAGAGTAATTGGCCTTCCTGAGGCAGAGAGTGAAACAGAGGCCACACTGGAATAAACATTTCATGAAATCACTCAAGAAAACTTCCGTCATCTCATCAGTGATGAAAAAATTCAAACACAAGAGATTCAGGGAACCCCTGCAAGACAACAACTGAGAAGACCAACTCCCAGACCCATAATAATTCACCTAAACAAAGTAGGTATAAAAGAAAAAATCCTAAAGACAGCAAGAGAAAAAGGTCAGACTACCTACCAAGGAAGACCAATTAGAATAGCAGCAGATTTATCTACAGAAACCCGCCAGGCTAGGAGAACTTGGATCCCTATCTTCACAGTTCTAAATGATAAACAATTACAACCGAGAATAACCTACCCAGCCAAGCTAAGCTTCATCAGTGGGGGAGAATTGAAATCTATCCCAAACATCCAATCCCTAAGAACTGACGCTGCCACCAGACCACCTATAAAAGAAACACTTAAGAAAGTACTGAACAAAGAAGAAAAGGAAAAAAGAACAACTACATTCTTCACAAGACTACAGGGCAAAAGATTAAAAACACACATGAACCGACTCTAAAACCAAAAAAAAGACGGCACACAAACAGGAAGAAGAACAATGACTCTGTAAGAACATTATGACAGGGATCAACTCTCACATTTCAATAATTAGCTTGAATGTGATCAGACTAAATGCACCACTGAAAAGATATAGAAAGCCAAAATGGATACAACATCACCAGGCAATAATTTATTGCCTTCAAGAGACTCACTAGAAAGGACACTCACAGTCTCAAAGTAAGAGAATGGGACACAAATTTTCAGGTGAACAGAACACAAAAGACGGGGCACAATCTTAATCTCAGACAAAATACCCTTTAAGCTATCAAAAATTAAGAAAGATACAGAAGGTCACTACATAATGATAAAAGGTTCAATCCATCAACAAGAAATATCCATCCTAAACATCTATGCACCCAACATAGGAGCACCAACTTTCATAAAGCAGCTTCTGGGTAAACTAAAAGAAGATATTGACTCCAACACCATCATAGCAGGGGAATTCAATACCCCACTCACAACTCTAGACAGATCATCAGGACAAAAAATCAGCAACAAGATCCAAAACTTCAATGTGAATCTTGACCAAATGGACTTAATTGATACCTACAGAACACTCCATCCAAAAACCACAGAATATACATTCTACTCAATACTGCACAGAATGTACTCTAAGATCGACCACATACTTGGCCATAAATCAAGCATAAGCAAATTTAAAAGGACCGAAATTTTACCATGCACATTCTCGGACCATGGTGGAAGAAAAATAAACATTAACACCAAAAATGTCCCCCTAAAACCCACAAAGACATGGACACTGAACAGCATGATGCTAAACAACTCCTGGGTCAATGATGAAACCAAAACACAGATTAAAAGATACATGGAAACAAATGTAAATGAAGAAACATCTTACCAAAATCTCTGGGACGCCATGAAATTTGTAGTAAGAGGGAAATTTATATCCCTACAAATGTACATGAGGAAAATGGAAGGATCACAAATTAACAGCCTAACAAGCCGCCTAAGGAAGCTGGAAAAGCAAGACCACAAAAACCCTAATTTCAGCAAAAGAATTCACATCACCAAATTAAAAGCCTAAATCCAGGACATAGAAGACAAAAAGATAATTTTAAAAAATCAATGAAACAAAAACCTGGTTCTTCGAAATGATAAACAAGATCAATGATCCCCTAACTAGACTGATCAAGAAAAAGAGAGAAAAAGCCCAAATAAACACCCAAAAGATGAAGTCACATCTGACCCTGAAGATATACAAAAGAACATTAGAGACTACTATGTACACCTGTATGGAAACAAACTTGAAAACCTTAAGGAAATGGAGGACTTTCTGATATCACACAACCTGACTAGGTTGAAACAAGAAGAAATTGAGACCCTAATTAGACCAATAACAATCAAGGAAATTGACTACATAATAAGAAAACTACCTACAAAAAAAGCCCTGGACCAGATGGCTTTCCAGCAGAATTCTCCGCGACATTTAAGGAGGAGCTGATACCAATCCTACTGAAGGTATTCCAGGTGATTGAGAAAGATGGAACTCTCCCCAAATCATTTTATGAAGCTAACATCACATTGATACCCAAGCCAGGTAAAAACACAACAAAGAAAGAGGACTACAGGCAAATATCTTTGATGAAAATAGATGCTAAAATTCTCAAAACATCCTAATGAACCGGATTCAACAACACATCTCAAAAATCATCCATCATGACCAAGTAGGCTTCATCCCTGGGATGCAAGGCTGGTTCAGCATTTGTAAAACCATAAATGTAATTATATACATCAACAGATGTCTAAACAAAAACCACATGATTATATCATTAGATGCAGAAAAAGCTTTTGATAAAATCCAGCAACCCAGCTGGGCTTGGTGGCTCAGCCTATAATCCTGCGCCTTTGGGAGGCTGAGGTGAGTAGATTGCCTGAGTCTGTGGGTTCGAGACCTGCCTGGGCACGAGGAGAGATCTCATCTCTACAATAAATCAAAAATTAGACGAGCGCAGTAGTGTGTGCCTGTAGTTCCAGCTACTTGGAAGACTGAGGCAAAAGGATCACCGGAGCCAAGCAGGTTAAGGCTGCAGTGGCCGGGAGTGGCAACTGCATTCCAGTCTGGGTGACAGAGTGAGACTCCAACTCAAAAAAAAAAAAAAAAATCCAGCACCCCTTCTTGATAAAAACCCTCGAACATCTAGGCATACGTGGAACCTACCTCAAAATAGTAAGAGCCATCTATGAGAAATCCACAGCCAGCATACTCCTAAACAGACAAAAATTGGAACCATTTCCCCTGAATACTGGAACAAGACAAGGATGCCCACTCTCACCCCTCCTGTTCAATATAGCATTGGAAGTCCTTGCTAGAGCAATCAGAGAAGAGAAAGCAATCAGGGGTATCCAAATAGGTAAACAGGAAGTCAAGTTATCTTTCTTTCAGATGACATTATTGTGTACCTTCAAAACCCAATAAAATCTGTCAAAAACCTCCTTACACTGATAAAGGCCTTTGGCAAAGTCTCAGGATATAAAATAAATGTGCAAAAGACAATCGCATTTCTTTACACCAATAATAAACACACAGAAACCCAAATAAAAACCACAATTCCATTCACAATAGCCACTAAAAAAAAATGAAATACCTTGGCATCTTCCTAACCAGAGACATGAAAGACCTTCACAATGAAAACTACAAAATACTGCTCAAAGAAATCAAAGGTGACACAAACAAGTGGAAAAATATCCCATGCTCATGGATTGGAAGAATCAACATTATGATGTCCATCCTACCTTAAAAAATCAACAGATTTAATGCAATATCCATCAAATTACTAGCAACATTTTTCTCAGACCTAGAAAAAACAACACAGGAATTCATATGGAAACACAAATGATCACGAATAGCCAGAACAATCCTCAGCAAAAAAAACAAAGCAGGTGGTATCACATTACCAGACTTCAAACTTTACTATAAAGCTACACTAATCCAAACTGCTTGGTATTGGTACATGAACAGGCAAACAGACAAATGGAATAGAATTGAGATTCCAGAAGCAAAACCTCAATTTCTCACCCAACTCATCTTCGACAAAGCCTCCACCACCCATCACTGAGGAGAGGAGAACCTATTCAGTAGATGGTGCTGGGAAAACTGGCTGACCACATGCAGAAGACTCAAACAAGACCCCTATCTATCCCCATACACAAATATTAACTCTAAATGGATTAGAGACCTAAATGTAAAAGCTCAAACCATAAGAACCTTAGAAAATGAAGGACATACCCTCATGGAAATTGGAACTGGCATCCAATTCCTAAAGAAAAACCGAAACCCACAGGCCATAAGAGATAAGATAGACCAGTGGGACCTCATTAAACTGACAAGCTTCTGCAAAGCCAAAGAAACCATCAAGAGAGCAGGGAGACAGCCCACAGACTGGGAAAAAGTATTTTCCAACTCCAGGTCTGACAAAGGCTTAACATCTTGGATCTACAAGGAGCGCATACGTGCTGAAAAGAAAAAAACAAACAACCCCATTATAAAATGGACAAAAGATATGAACAGACAATTCTCAAAGGAAGACATCCGAGCAGCCAACAGACATATGAAAAAATGTTCAACCTCACTAATCATCAGGGAGATGCAAATCAAAACCACACTGAGATACCACCTAACTCCAGTCAGAATGGCAATTATCAATAACTCAAAAAATAACAGTTGATGAAGAGGGTGTGGCGAAAAGGGAACACTTCTACACTGTTGGGTGGGAGTGCAAACTAGTGCAACCTCTGTGGAAAACAGTGTGGCGATTCCTAAAAGCTCTAAATATTGACATTCCATATGATCCCGCAATCCCCGTACTGGGAATATACCCTGAAGAACTCAAATCACTCTATAGAAAAGATACCTGCACAAGAATGTTTATTGCAGCATTGTTCACAATAGCAAGAACCTGAAAGCAACCATGCTGTCCATCAGAAGAGGACTGGATAAAAAAATGTGGTACATATACACGATGGAATACTACGCAGCCATAAAAAAGAACAAAATCATGAATTTCGCAGCAACCTGGATGGAACTAGAGTCTATAATACAGAGCAACCTCTCACAGAAACAAAGATCTGAGAACCTCATGTTCTCACTCATATAATGGACCTTGAACAGCCATTGTAATACTATAAGAAAAGGACTGACAGTGGTGGGAAACTATGAGGGAGGAAAGGGACGGGAGGTGGAATTAACAGTACTCATATATGTCTGGGGATGGGGAAACACCCCTTATCAACAAGGGTGCCTGAACAAGGCATATTTGTATTCCTAACCCTTAACTGTACCCCACAATACCAAAATAAAAAATATTGATATATAAAAAAATTCAGATTTTTCTCTCTGAATGCTTGTTTGTGTACATAATTTTTAAATTATTTTTCCAAAAATTAAACACACTGTTTTATCATCTTCCCTTGCTTGGTGCTAAATTTGGACAATTTTTCTATGTCCATAATACCTCATCATCATTGATCATGGCGGTGGAGTATTATGTTATAGAACTGTAGCAGAATTTATTTAACCAATCCTCTCCTGTTATACTTTAGATGACCAATAAACTTGTGGTGATGAACATTGTTCTTCTGAGTGCCTCAGTCTGAAATTCAGTTGAACTTCCTGTTATTCCTGACTTCCTCTGCCTTATGGGAGGGCGGCTGCCATGTTGCATTTAGAAGGAAGTTTTCCAGGATTAATACTATTATGCTAATATCAATCTTGTGGACCTAATAAGCTGCATATTCATACTTACCTTTTTATCATTAGCAACTTATTTTTGATATAATTTAGAAAATATTCTACAAATGGTAAAAAATTTAATAGATTTTTAACTGGTTGAAGGTTTGTATCATCTAGTATTGTGTTGGTATTCTATTTCTGCTCTAACAAGCTACCACAAAACTGGTGGCTTAAAACAACACACATTTTTTTTCCTCTTGTGTCCTGGAGGTCTGGCTCCTTGATTCCATTCTCACTTTTGAGAAGTTCCCAGATAATGCTGCTGTGGCTGAGCTGGGGACTCCACTTTGGTAGCCAAGGACTAAATCACAGCAAACGCCAGAATTAAGGCAGGATGGACTTACTCCTCCCACTTCAGATGGTATGGAGTTGCAGAAAAAACACAGGTAGGGAGGGGGAAGACGAATCTTCCAGGCAAAGGGAACAGTGTGCTCAAAGGCCTCAAGCAGAAAGAGGCTTCAGTTATTAAAAGAACTAGAAGCAGCTCCTTGAGGTTGGGGAGTGAGTGCAGGGGGTGGAGCAGGGGAAGTCCGGGCCCCATTCCTGGCTCTGAGTTTCCAGGAGCAGGGCTTCTCTGTGTTCTGAGAAGCCCTCCACCAATGAGTGGGCTGGTCTTTTTTAGTGTCCATCCATGGTGTCTAGGACTTCCCCATCACATTATTGACAAAATGTATATCCTTGCTCCTCCCTTGGTCTCTTGCTGCCTCTGGCATGTAACGCTTGCTGGTCCTGGATCTTGCCTATCAGGGATTAGTAAAGTCATGTCATTGTTATTTAATTAACTTTTCAAAACTAGGGACCTCTGTGGGCTTTTCTCATCTCCAGCTTCAGCATGGAGACTGAGAGACACATACCTTGCTGGGTGAGGGAAGCTGGCAGGAGCAGCAAGCGAGGCCTCTCTGAGGCCAGGCTCCAGGTTCCCACTGTTCAACCAGAAGCTTGGTTTAAAACATCAGGAGTGTGTGGGGCAAAGTTTGACAAGTGACTTGGATAGTTAAGTTTTCAGAGAAGCACAATAGAGGTAGGCCTAAGAAGGTAGACAGCCTGGCAGTGAAGAGTGCGTGTGACCAAGGTCAGAAAGAGAGGCCAGCATGGGAGCCAGACACTAATGTTTGGAACTACCCAAGACACATGACAAAGAGTCTCCATTAGGTGAAATGTGCCTGCAAAGCCAGTTGGCAGGATTAGGCCTGGTGTGCCCTGGGCCCTTCAGAGGAGGTCAGCTCTGAGCAAAGGGACTGACAGGGCAGGAGAGAACCACAAATGCTGCCTGTATGTCACAAGAACGTGACTGAAAGGTCACATGGAGTTCTGCATTAGCTGGGGACTAAGCCTCTGGGTTGGGGGCCACCAGTGAGAGACTACAGACCACTAATGGGTATACCCAGGGTTGATAAACAAGCTGGGAAAGGGGACAGTGGTGCAAACACCTACACAGGCCAAGTCTCAACTCATTGTGTCCCCCGCTTAAGGGCTGACCTGGTACCTATGAAAATCTGAGGTCTCTGAGCATTTAGGGGGCAGAGGATGGGTCCCAAGTGTGGCGGGTCTGGGAAACTCAACAATCCATTCACTCTTTCTGGACAGAAAAGGAAGACTACAGACCCAGCCTCCCTTCAGGCCTGCTAGGGCCACATGGCTCGGGCATGACCAGTACGGTGAGGATTTCATCCTTTCCAGGCCTAACCCATGTTAAATCCCACTGTTTTTTGTTTTTGTTTTTATTTTGAGTTGGAGTATCACTCTGTTGCCCAGGCTGGAGTGCAGTGGCATGCTCCCAGCCACCACAGCCTCAACCTGCTGGGCTCAGGCAATCCTTCCACCTCAGCCTTCCAAGTAGCTGGAACTATAGGCGCATGCTACCACACCCAACTAATTTTTTTATTTATTGTACAGACAAGGGCTCACCATGTTACCCAGGCTGGTCTTGAACCCATGGGCTCAGGCAATCCTCTTGCCTCAGTCTCCCAAACTGCTGGGATTATAGACTTGAGTCACCACACCCAGCCAAAATCCCACTGTTGATCACCAATGACCTTCTTCCCCTCTGTAGAGACCTGGGGCTAAAGTGGATTGATCTTACTGGTCCTGATTCTTCTCCTGTGGCTGCATCCCATCCCTTTGCTATGTGACTTTGTTGTTCTTCCCACTACAGAGGTGGGTCTATTCCTCCCCCTTGAGTCTAGAATGTCATAGATGTGACACCTGTGGTGACTTGAAATCCCATTTGCTGGAGACATCACATCTGATTTCAAATTATAAACAAGGCTGTAGTAACCAAAACAGCATAGTACTGGTACAAGAGCAGACACATGGCCCAATGGAACAGAAGAGAAAATCCAGAAATAAACCCAAATATCACAACCAGCTGATCTTTGACACAGCAGACAAAAACACATGGGAAGATGTCCTATTCAACAAATGGCACTGGGAAAATTAGCTACATGCAGAAAAATGAAACTTGATTTCTTTTTTTTTCTTTTTTTATCAATATTTTTTATTATGATATTGTAGGGTACAGTTAAGGGTTAGGTATACATATATGCTTCGTTCAGGTACCATTGTTGATAAGAGGGGTCTCCCCATCCCCAGACAGATATTTACTACCGTAAATCCCATCTCCCTTCCCCTCCCCCCCATAGTTTCCCACCACTGTCAATCATTTTCTTTTCTTTTCTTTTATAATTAATCAGTATTTTTTATTATGGTTTTGTGGGATAGAGTTAAGGGTTAGGTGTACAATTACGTTTCATTCAGGCACCCTGTTGATAAGAGGTGTTTTCCCAGTCCCAGACAGATATTTGCTACTGTTAATCCCACCCCATAGTTTCCCAGTACCGTCAGTCATTTTCTTATAGTATGACATTGGATGTTCAAAGTCCATTATATGAGTGAGAACATGTGATATTCTGATCTTTGTTTCTGTGAGAGGTCACTCAGTATTATAGACTCTAGTTCCATCCAGGTTGCTGTGAAATTCATGATTTTGTTCTTTTTTATGGCTGCGTAGTATTCCATCGTGTATATGTACCACATTGTTTTAATCCAGTCCTCTTTTGATGGGCAGCATGGTTGTTTCCATGTTCTTGCTATTGTGAACAATGCTGCGATAAACATACCGTGTGCAGGTATCTTTTTTATAGAGTGATATGTGTTCTTCAGGATATATTCCCAGTAGGGGGATTGCAGGGTCACATGGGAGGTCAATTTTTAGAGCTTTTAGGAATCACCACACTGCTTTCCACAGAGGTTGCACTAGTTTACACTCCCACCAACAGTGTAGAAGTGTTCCCTTTTCACCACACCCTCTCCAGCAGCTGTTATTTTTTGAGTTGTTGATAATTGCCATTCTGACTGGAGTTAGGTGGTATCTCAGTGTGGCTTTGATTTGCATCCCCTGATGATTAGTGAGGTTGAGCATTTCTTCATGTGTTTGTTGGCTGCTCGAATGTCTTCTTTTGTGAAGTGTCTGTTCATATCTTTTGCCCATTTTATAATGGGGTTGCTTATTTTCTTCTTTTCAGTACGTTTCAGTTCCTTGTAGATCCAGGATGTTAAGCCTTTGTCAGACCTAGAGTTGGCAAATACTTTTTCCCAGTCTGTAGGCTGTCTCCCTGCTCTCTTGATGGTTTCTATGGCTTTGCAGAAGTTTGTCAGTTTAATAAGGTCCCATTTGTCGATCTTCTCTCTTAAGTCCTGTGGGTTTCGGGTTTTGTACAGGAATTGGATGCCAGTTCCGATTTCCATAAGAGTATTTCCTTCCTTTTCTAAGGTTCTTATGGTTTGAGGTTCTATATTTAGGTCTCTGATCCATTTGGAGTTAACCTTAGTGCATGGGGATAGATAGGGGTCCTGTTTCAATCTTCTGCATGTGGTCAGCCAGTTTTCCCAGCACCATTTACTGAATAGGTTCTCCTCTCCCCATTGGTAGGTGGTGGGGGCTTTGTCGAAGATGAGTTGGTTGGGAAATTGAGGTTTTGCTTCTGGAATCTCAATTCTGTTCCATTGATCTATATGCCTGTTCCTGTACCAATACCAAGCTGTTTTGATGATTGTAGCTTTATAGTAAAGTTTGAAGTCTGGTATTGTGATACCACCTGCTTTGTTTTTTTTGCTGAGGATTGTTCTGGCTATTCCTGGACGTTTGTTTTTTCACATGAATTCCTGTGTTGTTTTTTCTAGGTCTGAGAAGAATGTTGTTGGTAATTTAATGGGTATTTCATTGAATTTGTAGATTGCCTTAGGTAAGATGGACATCTTCACAATGTTGATTCTTCCGATCCATGAGCATGGGATATTTTTCTACTTGTTCGTGTCATCTTTGATTTATTTGAGCAGTGTTTTGTAATTTTCATTGTAAAGGTCTTTCACATCTCTGGTTAGGAAGATGCCAAAGTATTTCATTTTTTTGTGGCTATTGTGAATGGAATTGTGTTTTTTATTTGGGTTTCTGTTTGTTTATTGTTGGTGTAGAGAAATGCAATTGTATTTTGTACATTTATTTTGTATCCTGAGACTTTGCCAAAGGCCTTTATCAATGTAAGGAGGGCTTTGACAGATTCTCTTGGGTTTTCAAGGTACACCATCATATCATCTGCATAGAGCGATAACTTGACTTCCTCTTTTCCTATTTGAATACTTCTGATTGCCTCCTCTTCTCTGATTGCTGTAGCCAGGACTTCCAATACTATGTTGAACAGGAGGGGAGAGAGTGGGCATCCTTGTCTAGTTCCAGTTTTCAGGGGAATTGGTTCCAATTTTTGTCCATTTAGGAGTATGCTTGCTGTGGGTTTCTCGTAGATGGCTTTTTCCTATTTTGAGGTGTGTTCCCCGTATGCCTAGATGTTCAAGGGTTTTTATCAAGAAGGGGTGCTGGATTTTATCAAAAGCTTTTTCTGCATCTAATGATATGATCATGTGGTTTTTGTTTTGACATCTGTTGATGTGTTTAATTACATTTATGGTTTTACGAATGATGAACCAGCCTTTCATGCCAGGAATGAAGCCTACTTGGTCATGGTGGATGATTTTTGAGATGTATTGCTGAATCCGGTATGTTAGGATTTCGTTGAGAATTTTAGCATCTATGTTCATCAAAGATATTGGCCTGTAGTTCTCTTTCTTTGTAGGATCTTTACCTGGCTTGGGTATCAATGTGATGTTGGCTTCATAAAATGATTTGGGGAGAGTTCCATCTTTTTCAATCGCCTGGAATACCTTCAGTAGGATTGGTATCAGCTCCTCCTTAAATGTTGCATAGAATTCTGCTGGAAAGCCATCTGGTCCAGGGCTCTTTTTTGTAGGAAGTTTTCTTATTACGTAGCCAATTTCCTTGATTGTTATTGGTCTATTTAGGGTCTCAATTTCTTCTTGTTCCAACCTAGGTAGGTTGTGTGATGTCAGAAAGTCCTCCATTTCCTTATGGTTTTCAAGTTTGTTTCCATACAAGTGTACGTAGCAGTCTCTAATGATCTTTTGTATTTCTTCAGGGTCAGATGTGACTTCATCTTTTGTGTTTCTGATTATTCTTATTTGATTTTTTTCTCGTTTTTTCTTGGTCAGTCTAGCTAGGGGACCATCAATCTTGTTTACCCTTTGGAAGAACCAGCTTTTTGTTTCATTGATTTTTTTGTATTATCTCTTTGTCTTCTATGTCCTGGATTTGGGCTTTTATTTTGGCGATCCAGATTCTTCTGCTGAAATGAGGGTTTTTGTGGTCTTGCTTTTCCAGCTTCTTTAAGTGGCTTGTTAGGTTGTGAATTTCTGTTCCTTCCATTTTCTTCATGTGTGTTTGTAGGGATATAAATTCCCCCTTACTACAGCTTTCAGGGCATCCCAGATATTTTGGTAAGATGTTTCTTCATTTTCATTTGTTTCCAGGTATCTTTTGATCCCTGTTTTGATTTCGTCGTTGACCCAGGAGTTGTTTAGCATCATGCTGCTTAGTGTCCATGTCTTTGTGGGTTTTGGGGGGACTTTTTTGGTGTCAATGTTTATTTTTATTCCACTGTGGTCCGAGAAGGTGTTTGGTAGAATTTCAGTCCTTTTAAATTTGCTTATGCTTGGTTTATGGCCGAGTATGTGGTCGATCTTAGAATATGTTCCATGTGGTGATGAGTAGAATATGTATTCTGTGGTCTTTGGATGGAGTGTTCTGTAGGTATCATTTAAGTCCATTTGGTCCAAAGTTACATTGAGGTTCTGGATCTCCTTGCTCATTTTTGTCCTGATGATCTGTCTAGGGTTGTGAGTGGGGTATTAAATTCCCCAGTTATGATAGTGTTAGAGTCAATATCTTTCTTTAGTTTTCCAAGAAGTTGCTTTATGAAAGTTGGCGCACCTATGTTGGGTGCATATATGTTTCGGATAGATATTTCTCGTTGATGGATTGAGCCTTTTATCATTATGTAGTGGCCTTCTGTATCTTTTTTTATTTTTAATAATTTGAAGGGTATTTTGTCTGAAATTAAGATGGCTACTCCTCCTTTCTTTTGTATTCCGTTCGCCTGTAAGTTTGTTTCCCATCCTCATACTTTGAGTCTGTGCGTGTCCTTTCTAGTGAGGTGAGTCTCTTGAAGGCAATAGATTGTTGCCTGATGATATTTTATCCATTTTGCCAATCTATGTCTTTTCAGTGGTGCATTTAGTCCGTTCACATTTAGGCTAATAATTGAAATGCAAGAGTTGATCCCTGTCATAAGGTTCTTACAGAGTTGTTCCTGTTTATTTGTTGTCGTTCTTTGGGTTTTGGTGTTGGTTCATGTGTGTTTTTAATCTTTTGCCAGTACTCTTGTGAAGAATGCTGTTGTTCTTTTTTCTTTTTCTTCTGTGTTCAGTACTTTCTTAAGTGTGTCTTGTAGAGGTGGTCTGGTGGCAGCGTAGGTTCTTAGGGATTGGATGTCTGGAAGAGATTTCAATTCTCCCTCACTAATGAAGCTTAGTTTGGCTGGGTAGGTTATTCTTGGTTGAAATTGTTTCTCTTTTAGAACTTTGAAGATAGGGCTCCAGGTTCTCCTGGCCTGAAGTGTTTCTGTGGATAAATCTGCTGCTATTCTAATTGGTTTTCCCTGGTAGGTAGTCTGGCCTTTTTCTCTTGCTGCCTTTAGGATTTTTCCTTTCATAGCTACTTTGTTTAGACGAATTATTATGTGTCTGGGAGTTGGTCTTCTCGTTTGTTGTCTTGCAGGGGTTCTCTGAATCTCTTGTGTTTGAATTTTTTCATCCTTAATGAGATGAGGGAAGTTTTCTTGAATGATTTCATGAAATGTTTGTTCCAGTGTGGCTTCTGTTTCTCTTTCTGCCTCAGGAAGCCCAACTCTTCTTAGGTTTGGTCTCTTGAAGTGATCTTGCAGTGATCATCTCTTGCAGGTTTTGTTCTGTCTTTTTTAGCTTCTTTTCTATGCTTTTGACAGTTTGGGTTAGTTCTGTGTTTTGGTCTTCGAACTCTGAGATTCTTTCTTCTGCTTGGCTGATTCTGCTCTCCATGCTTATTAGTCTGTTATTCATTTCCATCACAGTATTCTTTACTGCTGTCATTTCTGACAACAGCTCCTTCCTAATTTCCTCTTGTCTCTCCTCAATTTTTTTAATTCTTTCCATTAATGTCTTGATGTCTGGGTTTGTTGCATGTGATCAGTCATTCTGGGGACTCTTCATTGTCTGTGTTCCAGAATCTGTTTTCTCATTGTCTGATCTCCCAGGGGTCTGTGTAAGACCTATATTCTTCTTTTGGTTTTTCTTCATTTGTGCAGTTTTTCCCCCTCCCTACTTTTTCCTTCCCTCCACATCACCATCTTCTTTAATTCTGTTAATCAGGGGTAAAGGGATTGGTTTTACTTCTGTTTGTTCAATCTCCTATTCTTTATGTATGTCCTCTTACTTTGTTCAATTCTGAAGTTGCACTGTAGGTTGGAGGTGGTCCTTTTTGCAGTTTTGAGATGTACTTAAGGGGAGAGCTGTGATTCAGAATCTGTCTGCAGGTCCTGGTATTCGTTGACAGGCGTGTGGATAATGTGGAACCCACTTCCCACTGCCCTGGAATCTGTCCGTGCAGTGGGGCTGTAGGTTTACTCCCTGAAATAAAATGTGGTTAGCAGATGGGAGAGAATGGAGCAGATAGTGGATTTAAGAGGGGAGTGGAGAGATAGAGGAGTAAGGGGGGAAACAAACGAGTGTGCCAACAAATAGAGAGAGAGGCCTATACTGAAACAGATAAAAACAGTAAACCACAGCTACAGTCAAACCAACTCTCATACAAACAAAAATAAAACATATAGTGATGCTAACATACCAGCTTTCCAACCACCTTATTAGTGTGCTGTTCCTCTATACAAAGACATGGTTTACAGACAGAAGAAAAGAGAAGAAAAGGAAAAGGAAAAGAGAAAAAAAGGGAACATTACGGTAGGAATAGAATTAAGTCATTAAACTACTAGAATCAATGAAGCACACTCTGAGACATTTCGTTTAAGTCCAATGTCCTTTCAGGTCTGATTTCTAGTTTTCTTTTCAAGCTGGTAAATTAGTTTGCAGTTAGGGTCAGTTCCCCTGATCTGCTGTGAAGGACAGTTCAGATTACCCTCCGTTCAGCACTCTGGCCTATGTCTTTATCAAGCTTGTTTCTCCCGTTTCGGTGTTGTTACCTTGAATCGCCAGCAGGTGGTGATATCTCATCTGCTCGCTCCAGAGGGGGTGGGGCCGGACAGGAACAAGATGGCTGCCTGCCTCCCAGCAGGCAACAGGTGCCCCACGCCGGGCGGGCAGGACAGTCTCGGCCACAGAAGAGGTGGCAGCGATCCCAGCAGATCTTCCCTGAAGTGGTTTGGTGTGGATCTCCTCGGGCCAGGTTGTGATGAGCTACCCATCCCAGAGGCTGCGGTGGTGGCGGTGGCAGTGACAGGAGCGCCGGGGGGAGGGGCTGAGGTGGCGGTGGGACAGTGCAATGCAGTAAAACTGTCCAGTCGTTGCGATGTTCCAGAGGTGGCACTGGCCAAGCTCTGTCTGAAGAGCAGGCTGCAATGCTGGGGTCCCCAGCCCCCCGGGACGAGAGTCATAGACCCACTGCAGATCTCCCTTGCAGAGGGCTTCAGATGCCGGGTTGCCCTGTCGCCATCTTGCCGTGTCCCCCCAGTCATTTTCTTATAGTATTACATTGGAGGTTCAAGGTCCATTATATGAGTGAGAACATGTGATACTCAGATCTTTGTTTCTGTGAGAGGTCACTCAGTATTATAGACACTAGTTCCATCCAGATTGCTGCAAAATTCATGATTTTGTTCTTTTTTATGACTGTGTAGTATTCCATCTTGGACATGTACCATATTTTTTTGATCCAGTCCTCTTTTGATGGACAGCATGGTTGATTCCAGGTTCTTGCTATTGTGAACAGTACTGCAATAAACATATATGTACAGGTATCTTTTTTATAGAGTGATTGGAGTTCTTCAGGGTATATTCCCAGTAGGGGGATTGCGAGGTCATATGGGAGGTCAATATTTAGAGCTTTTAGGAATCGCCATACTGTTTTCCACAGAGGTTGCACTAGTTTGCACTCCCACCCAACAGTGTAGAAGTGTTCCCTTTTCGCCACACCCTCTTCATCAACTGTTATTTTTTGAGTTATTTATAATTGCCATTCTGACTGGAGTTAGGTGGTATCTCAGTGTGGTTTTGATTTGCATCTCCCTGATGATTAGTGAGGTTGAACATTTTTTTCATATGTCTGTTGGCTGCTCGGATGTCTTCCTTTGTGAAGTGTCTGTTCATATCTTTTGTCCATTTTATAATGGGGTTGTTTGTTTTTTTCTTTTCAGCACGTTTGAGCTCCTTGTAGATCCAAGATGTTAAGCCTTTGTCAGTCCTGGAGTTGGAAAATACTTTTTCCCAGTCTGTGGGCTGTCTCCCTGCTCTCTTGATGGTTTCTTTGGCTTTGCAGAAGCTTGTCAGTTTAATGAGGTCCCACTTGTCTATCTTATCTCTTATGGCCTGTGGGTTTCGGTTTTTCTTTAGGAATTGGATGCCAGTTCTAATTTCCATGAGGGTATGTCCTTCATTTTCTAAGGTTCTTATGGTTTGAGGTTTTACATTTAGGTCTCTGATGCATTTAGAGTTAATTTTTGTGTATGGGGTTTCAGTCTTCTGCAAGTGGTCAGTCAGTTTTCCCAGCACCATGTACTGAATAGGTTCTCCTCTCCCCAGTGGTAGGTGGTGGAGGCTTTGTCAAAGATGAGTTGGTTGGAAAATCGAGATTTTCCTTCTGGAATCTCAATTCTATTCCATTGATCTATATGCCTGTTTTTGTACCAATACCAAGCTGTTTTGATAATTGTAGCTTTATAATAAAGTTTGAAGTCTGGTAATGTGATACTACCTGCTTTGGTGTTTTTGGTTTTTTTGGTTTTTTTTTTGCTCAGGATTGTTCTGGCTATTCTTGGCCGTTTGTGTTTCCATATGAATTCCTGTTTTGTTTTTTCTATGTCTGAGAAGAATGTTGCTGGTAATTTGATGGGTATTGCATTGAATTTGTAGATTGCCTTAGGTAAGATGGACATCTTCACAATGTTGATTCTTCCAATCCATGAGCATGGAATATTGTTCCACTTGTTTGTGTCATCTTTGATTTCTTTGAGCAGTGTTTTGTAATTTTCATTGTAAAGGTCTTTCACATCTCTGGTTAGGAAGATGCCGGGTATTTCATTTTTTTGGTGGCTATTGTGAATGGAATTGTGGTTTTTATTTGGGTTTCTGTTTGGTTATTATTGGTGTAAAGAAATGCGATTGTCTTTTGCACATTTATTTTATATCCTGAGACTTTACCAAAGGCTTTTATCAGTGTAAGGAGGTTTTTGACAGATTCTCTTGGGTTTTCAAGGTACACGATCATGTCATCTGCAAAGCAAGATGGTTTTACTTCCTCTTTTCCTATTTGAATACCCCTGATTGCCTTCTCTTCTCTGATTGCTGTAGCCAGGACTTCCAATACTATGTTGAACAGGAGGGGTGAGAGTGGGCATCCTTGTCTTATTCCAGTTTTCAGGGGAAATGTTTCCAGTTTTTATCCTTTTAGGAGTATGCTGGCTGTGGGTTTCTCATGGATGGCTTTTACGATTTTGAGGTATGTTCCCTGTATGCCTGGCTGTTTGAGGGTTTTTATCAAGAAGGGGTGCTGGATTTTATCAAAATCTTTTTCTGCATCTAATGATATAATCATGTGGTTTTTATTTTGACATCTGTTGATGTATTTAATTACATTTATGGTTTTACAAATATTGAACCAGCCTTGCATC
Source organism: Cephalopachus bancanus (assembly GCA_027257055.1). NCBI lineage: Eukaryota > Metazoa > Chordata > Mammalia > Primates > Tarsiidae > Cephalopachus > Cephalopachus bancanus. The sequence goes on along the minus strand of JAPVLO010000341.1, from coordinate 4,174,025 downwards.
CCAGGATGAAGCCTACTTGGTCATGATGGATGATTTTTGAGATGTGTTGTTGAATTTGGTTTACTAGGATCTTGTTGAGAATTTTAGCATCTATGTTCATCAAACATATTGTCCTGTAGTTCTCTTTCTTTGCTGGGTCTTTACCTGGCTTGGGTATCAATGTGATGTTGGCTTCATAAAATGATTTGGGGAGAATTCCGTCTTTCTCAATCACCTGGAATACCTTCAGTAGGATTGGTATCAGCTCCTCCTTAAATGTCTTGTAGAATTCTGCTGGAAAACCATCTGGTCCAGGGCTCTTTTTTGTAGGAAGTTTTCTTATTATGTAGTCAATTTCCTTGATTGTTATTGGTCTATTTAGGGTCTCAATTTCTTCTTGTTTCAACCTAGGCAGGTTGTGTGATTACAGAAAGTCGTCCATTTCCTTAAGGTTTTCAAGTTTGTTTCCATACAAGTGTACATAGTAGTCTCTTATGATCTTTTGTATTTCTTCAGGATCAGATGTGACTTCATCTTCCGTGTTTCTGATTGTGTTTTTTTGGGTTTTTCTCTGGTTTTCTTGGTCAGTCAAACTAGGGGACCATTGATCTTGTTTATCCTTTCAAAGAACCAGCTTTTTGTTTCATTGATTTTTTGTATTATCTTTTTGTCTTCTATGTCCTGGATTTAGGCTTTTATTTTGGTGATCTGGATTCTTCTGCTGAAATTAGGCTTTTGGTGGTCTTGCTTTTCCAGCTTTTTTAGGTGGCTTCTTAGGCTGTTAATTTGTGATCCTTCCATTTTCATCATGTGCATTTGTAGGGATATAAATTTCCCTCATACTACAGATTTCATGGCATCCCAGAGATTTTGGTAAGATGTTTCTTCATTTTCATTTGTTTCCATTTATCTTTTCATCTCTGTTTTGATTTCATCATTGCCCCAGGTGTTGTTTAGCATCATGCTGTTTAGTGTCCATGTCTTTGTGTGTTTTGGGGGGACCTTGTTCGTGTTAATGTTTATTTTTCTTCCACTGTGGTCCGAGAAGGTGCATGGTAAAATTTCGGTCCTTTTAAATTTGCTTATGCTTGATTTATGGCCAAGGATGTGGTCAATCCTAGAGTATGTTCCATGTGGTGATAAGTAGAATGTGTATTCTGTGGTCTTTGGATGGAGGGTCTTGTAGGTATCAATTAAGTCCATTTGATCAAGAGTCACATTGAGGTTTTGGATCTCATTGCTGATTTTTTGTCCTGATGATCTGTCTAGGGTTGTGAGTGGGATATTGAATTCCCCAGCTATGATGGTATTGGAGTCGATATCTGTTTTAGTTTACCTAGGAGCTGCTTTATGAAAGTTGGTGCTCCTATGTTTGGTGCATATATGTTCAAAATGGATATTTCTTGTTGATGGATTGAACCTTTATCATTATGTAGTCGCCTTCCGTATCTTTTTTAATTTTTGATAGCTTAAAGGGTATTTCATCTGAGATTATGATCGCAACTCCTCCTTTCTTTTGTGTTCCATTCGCCTGAAAATTTGTTTCCCATCCTTTTACTTTGAGTCTGTGAGTGTCCTCTCTAGTGATGTGAGGCTCTTAAAGGCAATAGATTGTTGCCTGGTGATATTTTATCCATTTTGCCATTCTATGTCTTTTCAGTGGTTCATTTAGTTCATTCACATTCAAACTAATTATTGAAATGTGAGAGTTGATCCCTATAATAATGTTCTTACAAGTTTTTTTCTTCCTGTTTCTGTGTTGTCTTTCTTTTGGTTTTAGAGTTGGATCATCTGTGTTTTTAATCTTTTGCCTGTACTCTTGTGAAGAACGTTGTTGTTCTTTTTTCCTTTTCTTCTATGTTCAATACTTTCTTAAGTGTTTCTTGTAGAAGTGGTCTTGTGGCAGTGTAGGTTCTTAGGGATTGGATATCTGGGAAAGATTCCAATTGTCCCTCACTGATGAAGCTTAGCTTGGCTGTGTAGTTTATTCTCGGTTGAAATTGTTTATCTTTTAGAACTTTGAAGATAGGGCTCCAAGCTCTCCTAGCCTGAAGGGTTTCTGTGGATAAATCTGCTGCTATTCTAATTGGTCTTCCCTGGTACATAGTCTGACCTTTTTCTCTTGCAGCCTTTAGGATTTTTTCTTTTATACCTACTTTGTTTAGACGAATTATTATATGTCTGGGAGTTGGTCTTCTCATTTGTTGTCTTGAAGGGGTTCTCTGAATCTCTTGTGTTTGAATTTTTTCATGATGAGATGAGGGAAGTTTTCTTGAATGATTTCATGAAATGTTTGTTTCAGTGTGGCCTCTGTTTCTCTCTCTGCCTCAGGAAGGCCAATTAGTCTTAGGTTCGGTCTCTTGAAGTGATCATTCATCTGTTGAAGGTTTTGTTCTGTCTTTTTGAGCTTCTTTTCCATGCTTTTGACAGTTGGGGTTAGTTCTGTGTTTTGATCTTCGAGCTCTGAGATTCTTTCTTCTGCTTGGCTAATTCTGCTTTCCATACTTATTAGTTTATTATTTCCATCACCGTATTCTTTACTGCTGTTATTTCTGACATCAGCTCCTTCCTATTTTCCTATTGTCTCTCCTCAATTTTTAAAATTCTCTCCATTAATGTCTTGATGTCTGTGTTTTTTGCATGTGACCAGTCATTCTGGGGGCTCTTCATTGTTTGTGTTCCAAAATCTGTTTTCTCAGTGTCTGATCTCCCAGAGGTCTGTGTGAGACCTATATTCTTTTTGTTTTTCTTCATTTGTGAGGTTTTTTTCCCCCTCCCTACTTTTTCCATCCTTCCATGTCACCATCTTTTTTAATTCTGTTATTCAGGAGTAGAGGGATTGGTTTTACTTCTGTTTGTTCAATCTCCTATTCTTTATGTATGTTCTCTTATTTTGTTCAATTCTGGAGTTGCACTGTAGGTTGAGGGTGGTCCTTTTTGCAGTTTTGAGATTTACTTTAGTGGGGAGCTGTGATTCAAAAATCTATCTGCAGGTCCTGGTATTTGCTGACAGATGTATGGATAATTTGAAACCCACTTCCCACTGCCTTGGAATCTGTCCATCCTGTGGGGCTGTAGGTTTACTCCCTGAAATAAAATGTGGTTAGCAGAGGGAAGAGAATGGAGCAGACAGTGGGGAGAAGAGGGGGTTGGAGAAAGAGAGAGGAGTAAGGGGGGATACAAACGAGTGTACCAACAAATGGAGAGAGAGACCTAAACTGAAACAGATAAAAACAATAGACCACAGCTGCAGACTAATCAACTCCCATACAAAAAAAATATAACATATGATGATGCTAACATACAAGCTAACCAACCACCTTATTGGTGTGCTGTTCCTCTATACAAAGATATGGTTTACAGAGAGGAGAAAAGAGAAGACAAGGAAGAGGGGAAAAGGGGGGAAAAGGGAACAATACAGTAGGAATAGAATTAAGTCATTAATCTAATAGAACCAATCAAGCACACTCTGAGACTTTTTGTTTAAGTCCAATGTTCTTTCAGCTCTGATTTCTAGCTTTCTTTTCAAGCTGGTAAATTAGTTTGCAGTTCGGGTCAGTTGCCCCTGGCCTGCTGTGAAGGACAATTGAGATCACCCTCCGTTCATCACTCTGGCCTGTGTCTGTTTTTCAAGCTTGTTTCTCCCGTTTCGGTGCTGTTAACTTGAATCGCCAGCAGGTGGTGCTATCTCAGCTGCTCACCCCAGAGGGGGTGGGGCCGGACAGGAACCGGGCAGAGGCCGAAGATGGAAGCCTACCTCAGGGCACACGGAGGAGATCCACGGCAGCAGGACATTAGGGTCACAGGAGAGGTGGCAGCGATCCCAGCAGATCATGCCTGCAGGGGCTTCAAGGACTGAAGTCGTGGATCACCTCAGGCATGGGTGGTGCGATGTGCTATGGCCACCATGGAGGCAGCAGCTGCACCGGCGCTGCTGTGTCTGCAGCTGCAGTGGCTGTCCAGACCACTGCGATGCCCCAGTGGTGGCAACAGCCGAGCTCCGTGTGAAAAGCAAGGTGCGATGTTGGGGTCTGCAGCCCCCAGGGAGAGAGCCAGAGACCCTCTGCGTTCTCCTTTGCAGAGGCTTTTATAGACCAGGTTGCCCCAAAACTTGATTTCTATCACTGTGAGCTCAAGATGGATTAAAGACTTAAATGTCAAACCTGAAACCATAAAAGTCCTAGATGAAAACCTAGAAAACCTCTTCTGGACATTGGCCTAGGTAAAGAATTTATGGCTAAGACCACAAAAGCGAATGCAACAAAAGTGAAAATAAGTTGGATTTAATTAAACTAAAAAGATCCTGCAAAGCAAAAAATAATAATAATAATCAATCAAGAGAGTAAATAGGAAATCTACAGAATGGGAGAACATATTTGCAAAATATACATCTGATAAATGACTAATACCCAGAATCTATGCAGAACTCAAATCATCAAGAAAAATGCAAATGCCATGAACAGACATTTCTCAAAGAAAGATTAAAAAATGGCCAAAAACATGAAAAAATGCTCAATATTACTAGTCATCAGAGAGATGCACATTGAAACCATGAGATACCACCCTACACCAGTCAGAACGGCCATTAATTTAAAAAAGTAGATGTTGGTATGAATGCAGTGAAAAGGGAAATCTTATACACTTTTGGTGGAAGTGTAAACTAGTACAACCTCTATAGAAATTGGTATGGAGATTTCTCAAAGAAGTAAAAGTAGATCTACCATTTGATCTAGCAGTCCTACTACTTAGCATCTACCCAAGGGAACAGAGGTCATTATACAAAAAAGACACCTGCACTCATATGTTTATTGCAGCACAATTCATAGTCACAAAGATGTGGAATCAACCTAAATGTCCATTAACTGATCAATGGATAATTAAAATGTGTAATGAATACACACACATACACACACCATGAAATACTCTTCAGTCATGAAAAGGAATGAAATAATGTCTTTTGCAGCAACTTAGATATAACTGGAGACCATCATCGTAAGTGAAGTAACACAGGAACAGAAAACCAAAGGCCATATGCTTTCACTTATAAGTGGGAGCTGAACAAAGGAACTGAAAAGGCATATAGAATAGCATAATGGACATTGAAGACTCAGAAAGGGAAGGGTGAGGAGAGGATAGGGATGAAAAATCACCTATTAGGTACAGCGTGCACAGGTGGGGTGAAAGTTCTCCTTAAAGCCCAGACTTTTGTTTTATTTGAATTTTGGGACACGTGAAGATTTACTACATAAGTAAATTGCATGCAGATGAGGTTTGGTCTTCTAGTGGGCCCTCTTTCCCTCTGATAGTGGATCTGGTACCCAGTGTGGTAGTGTGTGCGCCTTATCTATCCTCCCTTCCTCCCTCCTTTAACAGTGTTCCTACACTTGTGCTCACGTGACCAGTGATCAGAGCCCTGTTATGAGTGAGAACATTTGCTATTCAGTTTTTTTGTTTCTGTGATAGTTCAGTATGATGGTCTCCAGCTACAACCATGTTGCTGCAAAGGACATGATTTTGTTCTTCTTCATGGCCTCATAATATTCCGTCTTGTATATGTACCACATTTTCTTTATCTTGTTCACTTTTGATGGGCATCTGGGTTGGTTCCATGTTTTTTGCTATTGTGAATAGTGCTGCAATGAACACGTGTGCAGGTATCTTTCTGGTAGAGCAATTTATGTTCTTCTGGGTATACTCCCAGAAGTAAGACTGCTGGCTTGTATGGAAGCTCAAATTTTAGTTCTTTGAGAAAATGCCATACTGCTTTCCACTAAGGTTGGGCTAACTTACATTCCCACCAACAGTGTAGAAGTGTTCCTTTTTCTCCACAGTCATGCCTACACCTGTTGATTTTTTGACTTTTTAATGACAGCCATTCTTACCGGTGTTAGGTGGTATCTCATTGTAGTTTTGATTTGCATTTCCCTGACGATTAGTGAGGCTAATAATTTTTCTTTTTTTTTTTTTTGAGTCAGAGTCTCACCCTTGCCCAGGCTGGAGTGCGGTGGCACTCCACCGCAGCCTAGACCAACTGGGCTCAGGCAATTCGTCTACCTCAGTCTTCCAAGTAGCTGGGACCACAGGCGTACACCACTATACCCAGCTAATTTGTTTTTATTTATTGTAAAGAAAAGGTCTCACAAAGTAGGACAGGCTGGCCTTAAATTCCTGGACTCAGGCAATCCTCTCACCTCTACCTCCCAAAGTGCTGGTATTACAGCTATGAGCCATCATGCCCAGCTTGGCTAATACTTTTTTCATGTTTACTGGTTGCTTGAATTTCTTCCTTTGAGAAGTGTCTGTTTATGTCTTTTGGCCACTTTTAAATGGGTTTTTTTTTTTCCAGTTGATTCATTTGCGTTCCTTATAGATACTGGATATTAGGCCTTTGTCAGATGCATAGCTTGCAAATATTTGTTCCCATTCTGTGAGTTGTCTCTTTACTCTCTTAATGCTTTCTTTTGCTGTGCAATAACTTTTTAGTTTGATAAGTTCCCACCTGTCAATATTAACTTTTACTGCATTTGCTTTTGAGGATTCAGCCATGAGTTCATTGCCTACTCAGATGTCCAGGAAGGTGTTCCCTAAGTTTTCTTCTAGGATTTGTATACTCTGAGGCTTCACATTTAAGTCTTTGGGTTAATTTTTGTATACGGTGATAGGTAGCTGTCCAGTTTCATTTTTCGGTATGTGATTAAGCAGTTTTACCAGAACCATTTGCTAAATATGGTTTCCTTTCCCCAATGTTTATTTTTGTCAGCTTTGTTGAAGGTGAGTTGGTTGAAGGTCTGTGGTTTATTTCTAGATTATCTGTCCTGTTCCATTGGTCTTTGTGTCTATTCCTGTAGCTATACCATGATGTGTTGGTTACTACTGTAGCCTTGTACTAAAGTTTAAAGTCTGGAGGTGTGATGCCTTCAGCTTTGTGCCTTTTGCTGGGTATTGCTTTAGCTATTCGGACTCTTTTTTGCTTCATTTTAATTTCTATATTGTCTTTTCTGGGTTTGTGAAAAATAATGCTGGGAACTTGATAAGAATTACATTGACTCTGTAGATTGCCTTGGTAGATTGGACATCTTGACAATATTGATTATTCTAATCCATGAGCACGGGATGTTTTCCCATTTGTTTGTGTCACTCTTGATTTCTTTGAGCAGTGTTTTGTAGTTCTCATTGTAAAGGTCTTTCATTTATTTGGCTAGGTGGATGCTAAGGCATTTTATTTTTGTGTGGCTATTGTGAATGGGATTGTGTTTTTTTAATTTGGTTCTCAGACTGCTTGTTGTTGGTGTATAGAAATGCAACTGTTTTTTGTGCATTTATTTTTGTATCCAGAGATTTTAATGAAGTCATTTATCAGTGCAAGGTAGTTTTTTACAGACTCTCTAGGGTTTTCTAGGTATAGAATCATAGCATCTGCAAAGCAGAATAACTTAGCTTCCTCTTTTCCTGCTTGGATTCCCCTGATTTCTTTCTTCTGCCTGATTGTTCTGGTTGGGACTTCCAGTACAATGTTGAATAGGAGGAGTGAGAGAGGTTTTGATGTGTTGTGTCTTGTTCCAGTTCTTAGGGGGAATGCTTCCCATTTCTGCCCATTAAGTATGATGTTAGCTGCAGGTTTGTTTGTCAGAGATAGCTCTTATTATTTTGAGGAATAATCTTTCAATGCCTAGGTGTTCAGGGGTTTTAGTCAAGAAGGGATGTTGGATTTTATTGAATTTTTTTCTACATCTAATGAGACAATCACGTGGTTTGGGGTTTAATACTTGTTTATGTGATGTATTACATGTATTGATTTACATATGTTGAGTCTTGTATTCCGGGAATGAAGTTTACCTAATCATGATGGATGATCTTTGAAATGTGCTGTTGGATGTGATTTGCTAGAATCTTGTATAAAAATGTTTGTATCTATGCTCATCAGGAAAATTGGCCTTTAGTTTTCTTTCCTTGTTAAGTCTTTGCCATTTTTAGTTATCAGGATGATACTGACTTCATAGAATGTACTAGGGAAAATTCTTTCCTTCTCAATAGCCTGGAATACTTTCAGTAGTATTGGTATCAGCTCTTCCTTGTATCTCCTGTAGAATTCAGTTGAGAAATCATCTGACCCAGGACATTTTTTGGTGGGGAGGTTTCTTATAACTGAGTTAATTTCTTAGATTGTTATTGGTCTGATTAGAGTTTCAATTTCTTCCTGTTTCAAGATTCAGAGGTTATGTGATGCCAGGAATTCCTCAATTTCCACTAGATTTTCTAGCTTATTTGCATACAGATGTTCATAGTACTCTCTGATGACCATTTTAATTTCTTCAGAGCCAGTTGTGGCATCACCCTTTCATTTCTAATTGTGTCTATTTGGACTTTCTCTTTTTTTAGTCAATCTTGCCAGGGATCCATCAATCTTATTTGCCCTTTCAAAGAGCCAGATTTTTGTCTCATGGATCCTTTCTATCATGTTTTGTATTTTATTTCATTCAACTGTGATTTAATTTTAATAATTTCAATTTTCTACTAAATCTAGGACTGGATTCTCTCGACTTTTCAGCTCCCTTAGGTGTGATGTTAGGCTGTTTATTTGAGATCCTTCTATTTTCTTGATATGTGTGTGCAATGCTATAAACTTCCCTATCAGCCTCAATTTCATGGTATCTCAGAGGTTTTGATGTGTTGTGTCTTTGTCTTCATTTGTTTCCAGGAATCATTTCATTTCTGTCTTGATTTTTGGGTTAACCCAAAAGTCATTCAGAAGCATGTTGTTCTATTTCCACATATTTGTGTGTTTGGGGGATTCTGTTGGTGATGATATTTATTGTTATCCCAGTGTGGTCTGAGAAAATGCTTGGTATGAGTTTGACTTTTGAAATTTGTTAACACTTTTATGCCCAAGAATGTGATTGACCTATTCCATGTGCTAATGAGAAGAATGTATATGCTGTGATTGTTGGGTGAAATGTTCTGTTGATGTCTCCTTGGTCCAATTGGTCAAGTGTTAAGGTTTAGGATTTACTTGTTAGTTTTTTTTCCTCAATGACCTGTGTAAGGCTGTTAGTGGGGTACTAAAAATAAAGTCTGACTGTAATTTTATGGATGTCTATATCCTCTCTTAGTTTAATGAGCAATTGTTTTATAAATTTAGGTGCTCCTATGTTGGGTTCATATATATTCATGATGGATATTTCTTGCTGGTGGATTGAGTCTTTTATCATTATGTAGTGTCCTTCATGTTCTTTTCAACTTTATTTATTTATTTGGCTTAAAGTATTTTTTGAAAAAATAGCTATTCCTGCTCTATTTTGTTTTCCATTTTCCTGGAAGATCTTTTTCTAGCCCTTTATCTTGAGCCTATGTCTGTACTTTGCAGTGAGCTGGGTTTCCTGAAGGCAGCAGAAGTTTGACTCATGTTTATTTATCTAATTTGCTACTCTGTACCTTTTGAGTGGCATTTTCAGTCCATTCATGCTTAGTTATGAATATATGGGGTTCTTTTTCATGTCATATTGCTATGAAGAGGTTGCTTTGCATTTTTAGTTTTTGTAATTGATACATATGGTATGTTAACTCAGTGCTTGCCTGTGCTTTTGTGATGGATAGAACCATCCTTTCATTTCTGTGCTTAGAACTTTCTTAAGCATCTCCTAAATGGCTGGTCTGAAGGTAATATATTCTCAGGAATGAATGTCTGGAAAGGATTTTAATTCTTAATTATTGAAGCTTAGCTAGGTAGAGTAGATATTCTTGGCTGTAATAGCTTTTCTTTAAGAACATTAAAGATGGCCAGGCTCACCCTGTTATCCCAGCACTTTGGAAGGCCAAGGTGAGTGGATTGCTTGAGCCCACGGGTTCAAGACCAGCCCAGGCAACTTGGTGAGACCTCGTTTCTACAATAAATGAAAAATTAGCCAGGCGTGGTAGCACACACCTATAGTTCCAGCTACTTGGAAGGCTGAGGTGGAAGGATTGCCAGAGCCCAGCATGTCAACACCAGGGTGGCCATGAGCTTGCCACTGCACTCCAGCCTGGGTGACAGAGTAAGACTCCAACTCAATAATAATAATAATAATAATAATAATAATAATAATAGAACATTAAAGATGAGATTCCAGTCTTATCTGGTTTGTAGAGTTTCTGCTGAGCAATTCTGATGGGTCTTCCCCAGTAGGTGGTCTGTCCCTTCTCTGTAGTTGCCTTTAGGATCTTTTCTTGTGTCTTGGGGATGGTCTTCTTATGTAATACCTTGCAGGAGTTCTCTGGATCTTTTGCATCTGCATAGTCACCTCTCTGGTGACAGAGAGGAAGTTTTCTGGGAGGACCTCTTGGAAGGATTGTTTCAGCATGTTCTCAGTTTCCCTTTCTATCTCAGGGATGTCAGCTGTAGATTTGGTTTCTTTACATAATCCCAAACCTCTCATAGGCTTTGCTCATTCTTCTTGAGCCTTTTCTCGTTGTTTTTGTCAGACTGGGTATTTCAAACTCTGAGATTCTTTCCTCTGCCTGGTCAATTACACTGTTCAGGTCTGTCATTATGCTTTGAAATTCCAGGAAAGAATTCTTCATTTCCAGGATTTCATATTGTACCTATCTGATATTGACCAACTCAGCTTTTATTTCCTGCTTTGTTTTCAGTTGGGGGATGTTCTGTGCTTCAACCTTCTTGTGACTTTCCTTTGCTGTTTTGCTACTCACAGTCTGAATTCTATGTCTCTCATCAGGAATAGGTCATTCTGGATGGGTTCCATTGCTTGGGAACTGGGAGGACATCTTGTGGGTAATGCCTCTTTAAGGCTTTGGCGATTGCTGCTGTTCCTCATCTGTGAGGACAGACTCTTCTCCTCTTATTCTTTGTTGTTGTTTTGTTGTTTTTTGGTTAGATAAGGTAACTACTGTTGGGTGGCCTTTTGTGGTATTTATTTTTTATTTTTATTCTTATGTTTCTGTCTTATTGTTTTTATCCCACAGAGGCTCCCCTGTTGTGTTGCACTCCTCCTTCCCTTGGGGGTGGTAGTATATGAGGGCCCAACCACTGTGGGTCCTGCTGCTCTTCTGGGTCTAGCTACCCTAGGAGGCTGCCACCATTTGGCTGGTGCTAGAGGGTGTCTGCAAGGTGTCTCATGATATTAAGGCATGAGGGCTGAATTCTAGGGGAGTTGGTCATCAACGTCCTTGGAAGATCTAGAGAAGCCCTCTGATGTCTCAAGACTATGGAATGGTCTGCTGAGATGTACAGTGGCATGGACTTTGTCCTCATCTCCATTACTTGTCTCAGATGAAATGGCTCTGCCAGTTGGCCTCCAAACAGGCAGTGGCGTGTGAAGAAAACAGCCAAATGCAATAGTGGTTGTGGGCTTTTTGCTTTCCCCAGGGAGGTATGCAGATGACCCAGGTGATGGTTAGGGTTATGGGAACTCCCAAAACGTCCAGTCCCTGGGATTCTAAGGGGTTTGGAGTAGGGGAGAAAGCTGGTCAGTGAGGGCTAGTTCAGACCGGGATTCTTTCCAGCTACCCCCCTGCAGGCATGATAGGTTACGCCAGTGAAAAATGGAACTCCTGGCCACTGTGGCCACACTGTGGTGCTGGCTGAGCCTTTTTTGTTGTACAAGAGTTCATACAGGGAGAGAGGGGTTGCCAGGAAAACAGGCACAAACAGGCTGGTTCCCCTTCCTTTGTGTAAGGCTGTCAATGTGCAGAACTCAAAGTTTCTTTCCATAGCAACATTTTTCCTGTGGGTGGAACCAGCTGGTCTGTGTTCCGATCCCCAGTGGTGAGCACTCTAGGGGGCTGGCAGGAGTATGGGCCCCTGGTGGAATAGCAGAGCCATCTGTTGCCTAGAAGCATTCACAAGGGGCATGGAGGTAACCAGGAGCACCTCCCTGTTCCCCCTCCCCCACTAGAGGCTAATCCATGTTCAGAACTCAAAAGCTCTTTCAGCAACAGAATCTCTGCCACATCTTGCCCCAAACCAGAGCTGTCTGCAGCAGTGAAACCTGCCCCTGCAGTGAGTGAAGGTGGCCGTGTTCTTTCCTGGCCTGGGACCTGGCCCCTGAGAGCTGCCCACAGAAGTCAAGCCTTCTTAGCCACTTTACAGTACACCTATGTAACTAAAAATAATTTGTACCCTTTAAAGTCATTGAAATAAATTTTTTTAAAGAGCATGCACTTGCTTGTTTCTGCTTTTACTTTTGCTTCTCACCAAATTATTTTAAAGCCAGCCTATGCTAACCTGATAGACAACGAAAGGGCCCTGGAGCCCTTGTCAGTTCAGCCAACCCCACAGTATTTATACAACATAATCTGAAACCAGAAGAGCTGCCCAGCCCAAATTGTTGACACAAAGACTCATCAGCTAGGTAAATGCTTATTAGTAACTTATGGTTTGCTTTTATGTAACATTATTGTGCCACTAGGAGAAGGAGACAAGGAGACCCAAAAAGACTGAGAGGAGCAGAATTCCATAGGCCACACCATCACCAAACATGTGGGACTCAGATGCAGATGAGTAATAAACTTTTATTGTGTTATAGCACTGAAAGATCAAGGGTTTGCTTGTTGCTACCGCAGAGTGGATTCTGTCCTGACTAATACACAAGTCAGGAGATCACAGATCCCCTGCCTGAGCAGAAGGGAGGTGGTAGAGGAAATGAACTGTAGGAACATCCACTAACCTGGCGCTCATCAAGAAATAGGACTGGCCTATCTCCTGGAAGCCCATGTCACGGTAGAGGGCCATGGCAGAGGACTGCATCAAGCTGGTGTCAAGGACAACTTCGCTGTAACCCAGGTCCCGGGCAAACTGGAGAACGGTTCTGACCAGGGCTTTTGCTATCCCCTGACGACGGTGCTCAGAGGCCACAGAAAGGTGAAACAGCTGCAACCTCTTCTTCCGCAGGGTGGGATCATCCACAGGCAGAGCTCCCACCATGCCCACCACATTCTCTTCAGACTCAGCCACCCAAAAGCAGGAGCTGCACTCATTCAGGTAGGATTTGGTGATGTCAGCCATGTCTGTGTGCAAACTCATGTCTACATACTTCTCCCAAGGATGTTTTACAAGGAACCACAGGACAGACAGGAGGGTGAGGCTGAACATAAGTGCCAGGAGCCAGGAGCCAGAGACCAGAAGTAGAGCCAGGGACCCTCCAAGTAAGAGCACAAGCGTTCGGGGCAGCTTCAGCAAGTGGCGGAAGTTAGTAGAGATGTGCTCGGTAATTCCCCTGGAGAACAAGGCCAGGACCCACTTGCGGTCGCTCTCCCGGTATTTGCGGATGTGATAAGGAGCCATGGAGAGGCTTCTGCATCTGAAATCCCAAAGTCCACGAGAGAGAGCTAGGATACCTGCACGCCTTGCCGGCAGCCCTATGAAAGAGAGGGGAAGCCACATGAATACCCCCATTGCTCACAGCCTCACAGGAATAGGGGAGGCCTGCTCAGGGTTCCATCTTCTGCTTTTTCCCATCAGAAAGCAGGCACTCCACTGGGAAAAGATAGGGTCAGAAAGATCAGCATTTGAATCCCGGTTCCATGCCCATCTAGCTGTGTGATCTAGGCATGCCACTTCACCTCTCTGTTTCTTCATCTGTAGAAGAGCACAAAAGAAAACCTGCTTTCTAGGGTTGTTTTGAGAATCTAATAAAGTAACTTCCATAGAGCACTGATAGATAAAGTACCTTCCTCCCCACACTCCTTTTTCCTGGCTCTCTCAGGAGAGGGGTGACATCTGCAGCCCTTTGGTACCTCTCCAGGGACCATACATTGCAGAAATCCTATGTTCAAACATAAGTTTCATCAAAGTATCCTTCCTTCTTGATTGGAAGTATTTAAGTTGCTGAGGTGACAAAAAAGTCAAGCACTGCCCTTCCCTCACGTCACCTCACCTGTAGATCCTTGAGTGTCCAGGGCAGCCTCACTCTCAGCCTCTGACTGGCACACAGGAGACACTGTCTCAAGTCTGCCCCACCTCTGGGGAGCAGCTGGATGGCTGCCTCGTTGGCTGGCTGCCAGATGCTTGACAATCATAAACCTCAGGGTCAAAGAACTGGGCTGTGACCCAGCAGAGCCCAATGTGCATTCTCCTTCATGGTCACCAGGAATGAGCATAGTGGTGGGGGATACAGAGGACCTAGGGTCCAGAACCGCCCAAGGCTTGGGAGAGCCCAGGGTCCTCCCCCTTATGGAAGGCCTGCCACATCCCTTGCTGTGGCAGATCAGGTCTGGTGCGTCTTTCGCCTGGCACACTCCGTGCCCTCAGACCCACCCTGGTCCCTGCACGCAGCTTCTAGGACCTGGGAACAGTGCCATTCACCCTGTGCACGGTCATTGCTGGCCAGAGGCCAAGTTCCCTGACTCATCAACCAGGTTTTTCACAGCTAGGCTTCTCCCTGCCAAGGCTTTTCATGGTTCAGCATAACTGACTGTTGACAGTTTCCTACACTCCTCACCCACCTCCACTTTCACTCATTCACTCAGTCAACAATTGTGTATGATGCACCTCCCGCATCTGGGTGCCATTCAAACAATGTCGGCATACAGCTGACAGGCACAGCATGGCGTGTGGCTGGTGCGTGTTCTGGTTGATAAGAGTCCATGCCATAACAGGTGTTCACTATTTTGCACTGAGGATATAACAGTAGCTCAACAGGCAAAAGCAAAACAAAACAGAAAAATCCCTTTTCCATGGAACATGCATGCTATGGAAGGGTGGCTTTCCTTCAAAAATTTAGCTCACACTCCTTCCCAAAGGCCCTATCTTCACAGACCAGGTAGGCCCCTGGCTTTATATGCCCAGTGCTCTCTGCAGTGTAGTGAAGTATTTATTGTGATATTTAGCCAAAGCTTGTTGTGGGCCAGATGGCATGTGGACACCTGAGCTTAAGCAGAGAAGCCGGCAGATCTACAGCCTCTCATTTAGGAGCTCCTTGGAACTGTCACTGTCTGGGAGACAGGTGCACACCTCTCACAGCTGTGAAGAGGCGGGTGGGGTGGCGATGCACTTTCTGCTCCTGGAGAGAATCGTGAGGTCTTTCAGGGAGGACATGTGGGAAATGTGCAGGTAGCCCTGAGCAAGGCAGAGTGAGGAGCGCGTTTCAGGCTGAGGAACAGAAGTCTGAAGACCTGAGGAAGAATGAAGGTAAACCTTCTGCAAAAATGGCCAGCATGGCTGCTGAGAGAGGGAGCAGCTGAGGGTGGTAGGGGCCTGTCCTGCAGGGCCCATCATCCAGGTTAGGTAGTTTGGACTGTAATCCAAGAGCAAGGGGAGGCCATTTATATGTGCAAGTGTGTGTGTGTGTGTGTGTGTGTGTGTGTGTGTGTGTGTGTGTATTATTCTGGTTGCAGGTGGAGAATGGATCTGAGGAGGCAGGAATGGAAGCAGATTCCCCCCAGTGGCTAGTACAGCACCCAGGGGACTAAAGGGTCCCCAGTAGAGAGATGCATGGTGCGCACTGCACCAAGAACGTCTCGTGGGAACTAAAATTGAGCCATGGCACAGAACTGAGTCAGGCCAAAGGAAAAGTCACCTTTTTCTCATGTGCACAAAGATATTGCTTGCCTACTAAGCTCTGTATCCAGAGCGCTGCATTACTTGAGGGGGTTCACTGTATTCACAAAAGAGCTGCCCAAGCTACCAGCAGCTCTTGAGAGAGCTGTGGCTTGGACAGAGAGAAGTCGTCAAGATGGTGAGAACTGGACCACCTAGAGGCACATTTGGGCGCAGAAATGGCAGGAGTTAGAATAATTCACATGGTGATGAAAATGAAAACAAGCTGAAGGACAACAGCGAAGTTTCTGGCAAGAGTATCCAGGAGGATGTTGGAGAAAGACCAGATCTGGGAAGATCAAGACGTCTCCCATGGGTACTGCCCTGCAGTCTTCCTCAGCAGCAACCAATGTTGACAGCCAGGAGCTGGAATCCAGGGCTGGTGGGGAGAGGCTGCTGAGATGCTGAATCTTTGGCATATGATCAGGGTGAAGTCTAATTAAATCAATTCTGGGCAGTGTGTCCCTGGGTGCTTGTTGTGTTGTTCTTAGAACATTATAATATTGCCTTGGTTCCTCCGTGCTACCGAGCCCTCCGCCGCCATGGCCCCCCGCCACCACCTCTGAGCAGAAGATGGCTGTACCTCCCATGTTCGTTGATCTTGGAAAATCTGCCTGGGACATCTTCACCAACGGCTATGGATTTGGCTTAATAAAGCTTGATTTGAAAACAAAATCCAAGAATGGATTGGAATTTACAAGTTTAGGCTCAGCCAACACTGAGATCACCAAAGTGACAGGCAGTCTGGAGAACAAGTACAAGTGGATTGAATATGGCCTGACGTTTACAGAGAAATGGAACACGGACAACACATTAGGCACTGAGATTACTGTAGAAGATCAACTTGCACATGGACTGAAGCTGACCTTCAATTTATCCCTCTCACCTTGCACTGGGGAATAAAATGCTAAAATCAAGACAGGGTACAAGTGGGAGCACATCAACCTGGGCTGCTATGTGGATTTTGACATTTCCGGGCCTTCAATTTGGGGCGCTGTGGTGCTGGGTCACGAGGGCTGGCTGGCTGGCTACCAGATGAATTTTGAGACCACAATCCCAAGTGACCCAGAACAACTCTGCGGCTGGCTACAAGGCTGATGAATTCCAGCTTCACAGTAATGTGAACGACAGAACAGAGTTCAGTGGCTCCATTTACCAGAAGGTTAACAAGAAACTGGAGACTGCTGTCAATCTTGCTTGGACAGCAGAAACAGCAACACTCACTTTGGAACAGCAGCCAAGTATCATCAGATCGACCCTGATGCCTGCTTCTTGGCTAAAGTGAACAACTCCAGCCTGATTGGTTTAGGATGCACTCATAACCTAAAGCCAGGTATCAAACTGACGCTATGAGCTCTCCTGGATGGCAAGAACATCAATGCCAGTGGCCACAAGCTTGGTCTAGGACTGAAATTTCAAGCATAAATGAATACTGTACAATCGTTTCATTTTAAACTATTTTGCAGCATAGCTACCTTTAGAATTTAGTGTATCTTTTAATGACATATATCTGGGATGCAAGTATTGCTAAATATCATGTTAGACCTCCAGGTTAAAGATGATTCAGCTTTAAGGGATGTTACCCTTTCAGAGGTACAGAAGAAACCCAATTCCATAAAGGTCCTTTCAGCTGTAGACTTGGGGGGATCTTGGTGGTCCTCTAGAGATGCCAGGTTTCCTTTTAGTCTAGAAACGGCTGCAAGTGGAAGCTGATGATGTGTAGGCACTTTGTAAATTCATACTGAGTCCTCGAATGAAATTGTGACTTCCTGAGAATTGAACCTTTGTTTCCTAACCCTAATCAACGAGAGGGTCATTGCTTGATGGTGTGCACAACCTCACCTGAAAGGGACTTTTTTTGACAGATTGTCATGACCTGTTCCCACCCCAGTCCTTCATCACTTTTACACTAAAAGGTCTGCAGGGTGTGGTAGCTGTTTCTTTTGTGCCATTTTGAGGTGGAGAGGGTGGATGTGATGAAGTCAATAATTCAGGACTTAATTCTTTGTGTTCTTTGCCCTTGCACCAGAATATGAAATAGCTTCCAGGAACTCCAGGTATAAGTTTGGAAGAGTCTCCATGATTGTAATCACGTGGTGGTAACACTCAGAATCTCAATTGGACTTCTGTTGTATTCTCACCACTCAATTTATTTTTTTGCCAGTTTAATGGGTACATTTTAGAGTCTTCCAGTTTGTGTGGAATTAGATCCTCCCCTTCAAATGCTGTAATTAACATCACTGAGAAATAAAAGTTGAATAAAATATTGAAACCTCATTCCATTTCTGTTGTCTTTATTAATAAAAATATAAATAAACAACAACAGAAAAAGAACATTATAATATTTTCTACAAACATTTTAGTGTTAAGCAAAGTTGACCGAGGAAGAAAAAGTGGTGCACAGAGGGTTCCAAAGTACAGGTGAGTATTCCAAAGGTGAGCCTTACTCATGCTAACTAGTCAAAAGTCTAATGACTTTGCCTGCAGTTCCTGTGTCCCTGAAATATATAAAACCAAGCAGTAACCCAAGCACATTGGGCATATTCTTGTGACCTCCTGAGATTGTGTAAACCTGAGCTGTAGTCACTCATATTTGCTCAGAACAAATCTCTTTAAATATAGTTTGGCAGAGATTTTTTTTTTGCATATTAATTCCTGGCACCCAATATGGGTCTTAGAGGAGACTCTCAGGATGCCCTGGAAAATGTCATCTGAGGCCGGGTGCGGTGGCTCATACCTATAAGTGCAGCACATTGGGTAAGAAGATTGCCTGAGTCCAGAGGTTTGAAACCAGCCTGGACCACTTGGTAAGACCTCATCTCTACAATAAATAAATGAAGAAATTAGCCGGGTATGGTGGTGTATTCTTGTAGTTCCAGCTATTTGAAAGGCTGAGGCCAGCAGGCCAATGTTACAGTGGCAGTGAGCCTGCCACTGCACTGCAGCCTGGGTGATATAATGAAACTCCTACTCAAAAAAAGTCATCTGAACCTGGCACTAAATTACCCGCATGGGCCCATTGTAAGCCCTCCAACTCTGAGCTTCTCTTCAGGTGGAACTTGTAAGTCCTCCCGAGCCCCTGACCTCCTGCGTGGTTGAAGGTCCTTGGCTTATTCTGAGCAGTCCTTTTCCTAGGAAGTTATTTGGGATTGTAATTTTAATTTGGAGGTACATTTTTAAAGGTCCTCTCTACTGCCTTTTCTTCCCCCAAATGAATCTTGATTGGCTTATCTGAGCATTTGCATGAGGAACCAGACTGTCATTTTGTAGATAAATAAGAGACTGAGTTCCTCAGCGCTGAAGAGAAAGTGTGTTTTGCTCTTTCCAGCCAAGACGTACCCCTGGGTGATTGAGGACCCATTGGGAAAGTCTGCTGGATTGACCCTGCATGATGTTCAATGGCGCTACAGGAAGTCCCCACAATTGATCAAAAAAAGGCTTATCCAGGAAATGCATATCTGAGCTGATCATTTGGTGTTTTGAGAGCTCTCAGCGGTGATGAAACTCAAAAGAGAGAAACTGGAGCACATTAGAGGGTGGAAACGACTCAGTCACAAAACACTGTAGAGTCCCCAACTCTCTGATCCACTACGCAAAACCCTAGGTCACAGTCTTTTTTTCCCCTTTTTAAATAAAAATGGAAATGTATCCTCTAAAAGAGAGAAGAGGTGAGGAGATTGTCCCTTTTCAGGCACCACAGCTGGCTTAATGTTTGATAATCATAGCACCTCTACTTGCAAGTATTTGTGCAAATAGAAAAATCTTACTGAGGATGAACTAGGTCTAGGATTTCCAAAATGGGGAACTTCTGATATTCCCAAATTGAATTTCTTATTCACTAAAAGTTAGAAAAATTACTCTCTGGAATAAAGGAAAATGAATTCGAGTTGTAGTTTAGCTGGCACCTCAAATTATCCCAAAGAAAGAATGATAAACTTGCCTTCCTCCAGGAATTTAATAAGAAAATATTTGAGACTGTCTCAGAATTAAAGAAACTAACAGAAACTGCCTTTGAAATCAGGAAGGCACCAGAAATTGTTTTTCCTTCTACTCCTCCTAACCCTTTACTCTTTGAACTTCTTTGTCCAGGTTATTTCATTGTTCTCCTCCTTAACCTATTCCCTCATCTCAAGCTGAAAAGGGAATAGATATAGCTAGGGAAGAAGATTACATTGTAGTTGTTTCTTTTAGAATAAAACCTACCAGGAAAGGGGATCCTACCATATATACACTGGACCAAGTCAGAGTTAAGGGGTCTGATATCTGGATTCCCCAAACCAAATGAAGAACCCCCCAGATTTGCCAAGAAATTCCAATTAATGCTCATGACCTAAGATCCATCGTTTTTTAACCAATATCAGTTAATTGAATTACTGGTCCCCTAAAACAAAGCTGAAGAATGGTTTAGGATAGCAGATTGCAAACAACCAAAAGACTTTGACAAAACAGATGCAAATGGGAGACAGAAATGTACGGAGCTTTGCAACTGCTTCTATGAGAATCTACCACAGATAATCCCTATGAGTATGTATTAAACAAAGAAACAATATAAAATACATCCAAATGAAACCATACCTGATTTTTTATATCTGGATAAAAAAATATTGAAACAACATTCAGGGATACCTCCTAAAGACTTTGATCATGGTAGAATAACACTAACTTCTGGATTTGTACAGGTTTAGATGATGAGTTAACATCCTTGATAAAGACAAGTGATGTGGCTTGGGCTTCTTTGCCTACTGGCCACCTAGTCACCCTAGCTGACCAGTTGTCACAAATGATCACCAAGAAGGAAATGGAAACAGCCTCTAAGATTATGAGTTTACAACTAAAATTACTAAAACCAATCTGGAAGTTCTCACGGTTTTGCACAAAGAAGGAGGCACCACAATAACTCAAATAGCAGGATAGAGATGCTCTGAGAGAAAAGAGGGTTTTTCCTGTACTTCTAACACTTTAGGTAAAGTAATTAATGGTAATACCCATGAATGGGGAAAATACCAGAGTCCTTGTAGAGACTGGTGCTACACTGTCACTTTTCACTGTCACTTGTCAAACCTACCCTGATTTAAAACACTCTTCCTCAGAGAAAAAAAGTTCAAATGACATCCCCAATTACAGCTTTTAAATAAATCCCCCTTTAATTTCAACTAGGTGAAGTATAGGACTCCACATTGTCCTTATAGTAGAGAGTCCCCACATTCACCTGCTGAAATGGAATTTCCCAGGCACCTCTAGATCCCATCGCCACAGAAGGAGAAAAAATATTCAACTTGTGAAGCACAGTAGACTTGGAAAACATGTAATATTACACCTACTAAAGTTAATCAATAATTCAAACAGGGAGAATCAGAGACTTTCTTATTCAAAGTACCAAGTTCTTCCACTGGTATTAGAATTAAGTCAGCGGTTCCTATAGCAAAAACCATAGATAAATTTAAGCGATATTTTCCTAGATCTGAAGCATTACTGCAATTAAACCAATCATTCAGGACTATTTAGACAAAGGACTCAAGTCACCTTGCACCAGTCCTTGCAACACACCACAATACTTCTAGTTAGAAAGCCAAATCGAAAAAGCTAGAGATTTGTAAAGGACGTAAGAACTATAAATAAAATGATGGTTCCTAGACATACTGTTGCTTGCAACTCCCATACCATGCTGTCCCAAATTCCTATTACTATCAACCACTATCCTCTCATTGACTTATGTATGCTTTCTTCGGCAAACCTGGAAAGCAGAATAGCCCATGTATTTTTGCCATTAACTGTATCATCAATATACATGAATGGTCTTGTCTCAGGGCTATTCTGAGAGTCTTACTTATTTTTCTCAAATATTAAAGGAAGATTTAGATGATGCAGAATTTCCAAGTGGATCTATACCAATTCAGTATGTGGATGATGTGTTGTTGTGTTCATTCCCTCTGACAAAATACAGAGAAAACACTGTCTACTTGTTGCAACAGCTTGCTTTTGAAGGGACAAAAAGTGTCTAGAGATAAAGTGTAATTTTTCCTCCTTCAAGTTAAATACTTTGGAAATTTGATTTCCCTAAAGGTGCTAACTAATAAACCCTGAGAGAATCTTTGCTATCATGACTGTTCCTTCCCGTGGCAAACACAGGAAGACAACGAAATAACAGGCTATCGTATAAGTTGGATTCCAAATTGCTCATTAAATAAAAAACGAAAACATGCACAACCATACACAATGGCCGGGAAGAAAATGAAAAACACACAGAGAATTTAAAACAGGTTCTCACCAGAGCATCTGCTTCAGCCCATTCCAGCTACAGCCTTCCTTTTTTATTTCTTTTTGTACATGGAACAAATAGAAGTGCTCTACAAGTATTAACTCAAAACATGGCAACAATCACAGGCCAATTAGTTATTTCAGCCAACAATTATTCCAGTTGCAGGACGCCTCCCTTTGTATGAGGGCTGTATCTGCTGCAGCCAGCTTAAGTAAGAATGTTGAATAATTTGTCCTAGGGTCCCTACCTCCTGTTCTGTGGAATTCCTTCTAAGTTTTTACCACATTCAACACTATTTACTCTTATGAGATGGCTTTCCTTTCTGCACCTAGCATCCCTTTGAAGTGCTGTGACATTCTCAACCCTACTACGACCTGGCTCCCTCTTCCAGACAAAAAATTAGAGGGAAAACATGACTGCAGTCTACTAACAGGTCTTAACTCCCCTTTAGGAAAGATGTACAGGAAACTCCCATTGAGAACGCTGAATTCAGTTGGTTCCCAGATAGCTCTTATTTTAGGGGACAATTAGAAAGACATTACCAGGCAGGATGTGCCATTACTTTTGTGGTAGACATAATCAAAAGCACCCAACTCCGAGGAGTAAAATCAGCAAATATGGCTGAGTTAATAGCATTAACTAGAGCTTGCCAATTGGTGAAAATATGGACAAATACCTATACTGATAGTCGATATGACTTTTGAATACTCCATGATTTAAGCATGATATGGAAACAGAGGATGTTTCTCACCTCATCCAGGACAACTATACGAAACAGGCACTAAGTCTCAGAGCTACTAAAATCAAATGCCAAAACAGCTCACAATCATAAAAATCTCTGGACACTCGCAAAATAACACTAAAGAAGCAAAAGTAAATAATTTAGCTGATGCTGCAGCAAAGAAAGCTGCCTTAGGAAAAATGCCCATCTTATACAAGAAAGCACTCTCTGTCCTGTCAGTTCCCTTGTTAACATTCTTTTGCAATACCAACAGGCCTCAACCCCTCAGAGAAACAAATTTGGCAGCAAAACAGAGGTGTATTGACTCAAGTAGAGAATTGTGACTAGTCCCTAACAAAAAAATTCATAGTTCCAGTAGTTGCATAATTCCTCTTCTTCAATTTATTCATGAAATGACACACTGGACCTACAAGAAAATAATATCATGGGGGAAAACAATACTTCTGGAAACCATCCCCCACAGTAACCCAAAATGTATACTTTTGATGCAATATATGTTTAAAACCTAACCCTGGCAAGCCCTTACATGGCTCCCAAGATCATTTTCTTTTGCCAAAGGGACCATTTAAAATACGGCAATTGGATTTTATCCAGATGTCATTAATTCTAAATTATAAATATGAGTTGGTCTTGATTTGTATATTTTTTCATTGGGTAAAAGCATTTTCTTTATGGAGGGCTACTGCCTTAATGGTAGGAAAAATATTGTTGAAGAGAATCGTTCTTGTCTGGGGTATCCCTTCTGAGTTATATAGTGATAATGGGACTCATTTTCCTGGACAAGTTGTGCAATTCATTTGCAAGATGTGGCCCATAGTCCAAGATTTCTATTGTGCACATTATCCCCAATCCTCTGGTTTGGTACAATGAACAATGGCACAATAACAATTCAATTAGCTGAATCTGCAGAGGCTTTTAATCCTCCCTTGGCCAAAAGCCTTCTCACCAGCCTTGCTTAATCTTAGATTCACTCCTTTTAGAAAACATTGTATATAACCGTGTGAAATAATAACAGGAAGACCTATGAGGTTAGACAAGGGCTTACATGAGCCAGGTTTACTTGGGGAGGAAAAACTGCATTGTGGTCAAGGACTTTGAAAACTTAAAAAATAACCCAAAACAGGAAACAGGGTTTTTTCAAACTTACCTCCCAGGGGTGGAAGACTCCAAGGATCATAAATTATAACCAGGTGACATTGTATACTAGAAAAGACATCTAGTGAAAGACCCCCACCGACTCCACTAGAAAGATCTACCAGGTATTTTTAACTAACTCTCATCCTGAAAAAGGGAATCACTTCTTAGAATTGTATCTCATACCTAAGTGGGCACTTGACCACATTCCTGCCCACATGTGGACCTCAGAACCTGTTTCCAACACTTGCCTGCAGTTTCAGAAAACCCCAAGTTTCAGTTGGTCTCCAGAGGAACAACCAAAGCACATTTTTCCAGAGACATTGAACCAGTCTTCATAAACCTAGAAACTACTTTCCTGGCAATAGAGCATATTGCTGGAAATGCTGATGTTTTAACTGAGAGTCCTGAAGGTTGTTTGGGATCTATGGAATCTTCTTCAGTAATGGTTCTGAATGAGGATGCTTATGAGTTTTCTTGTTAAAGCCAGAAAAACATTTTACCTGCTCACCCTCATTCCCATAATATCCTCTATCTACCTACACTACATTCCTTCTTTCTTCAAACCCCAAAACTACTCCTGGTTCTACACAAACCTCACTGATTTTCCTGAAGATATAGTCCACATCATTTGGTATGACAAAGATCAGGAAGAAGAAATGAAAGCTACTAAGCAGAACAGTTCCACCCTAAACTTTCCCCCAAGGTGTCCTTTTTTCACAGTGCCTCTATCATAAGACTTTTGCCACATACGACAACCTGGAGGAATATTTATCTAACAGTGCCTCAGGATGGTTATGGAGGGGGTCTAACCAGATAGAACACAAAATAACAACAGATATTGATGGTGACCAGCTTAGACAGTTGCCTGAGTGTGACCAAAGAAATCTGTTGCCTCCTGTGCAAACTGCTGCAGCACAGCCTGCCCAATAACCCCCAACCCTGTCCCTGGGGCCAGATGCCCTCACCCAGCACCAGCCACACTGACGCGGTCCTCCACGAACTACATATGAGAGTCAGCTGGAGGGCAGAATTCCCCAGAAGGACAAACCAGGCCTAAGGCCAAGGCTCCTCTGGAAAGCATTCTAGAACACCTAGCCACGGGCCTATTTAGAGTCAGCCTCTAGTCATCTAACAATTGTTTGGGATACCAATGATTCTGAGTTGACCCTGTGTTTCTGAAGTTCGCTGATGCCATTAGCATACAATGGCAACAGTATTCCAGGTGGATACACCAAAGTTGGCAATACAAAAGACCAAAATAAGACTTCTTAAGAGGAACTAGAATTGGGTTTAGTATTGGTGCAAGATGAATTCTTGACTAAAGAATAGAGGCATTTCTTTTTCTTCTTCTTCTTTTTTTGGGGGGTGGGGGACAGAATCTCACTCCATCACCCAGGTTGGAGTGCAGTGGTACATTCACAGCCAACCCAGTATCGACCTGCTGGGCTCCAGTGACCCTTCCACCTCAGCCTTCCAAGTAGCTGGAACTACAGGCACAAACTACCACACCCAGCTAATTTTTAATTTATTGTAGAGACGAGGTCTCGTCAAGTTGCCTGGGCTGGTCTCGAACCTGCAGGCTCAGGCAATCCACTTGTCTCGTCCTCCCAAAGTGCTGGGATTACAGACTGAGCCACCAAGCCTGGCCAGAATAAGGGCATTTCTTAGAAAAAGCAGTCCTTTTTTAAAAATAGACCATATGGAAGGACTGCTGTTTCAAGTAGAGGGAAAGGGATGGGAAACTTCCCTAAAAGATGTTGGGGCACTCATCAGATATATAGAAGAAACATGCTCCCAAACCAAAGGTGGAAACATCCATGCACTCTAAGCCAACAAGAGTCCATGTCCATGTGATTATAAGCGGAATGTGAGGTAGTCATGAAGCAATGGCCTGCACTGTGCTAAGGTACCATCTAAACACCTTTGGAAGCTATAAGATCCCCTACACTTACAGACATTTTTAGATGATTAATGTGATCTCAGACACTGTATTCAGCACAGGAAACAAAGTTGAATGAGACATCTCTTTGGTTAGGTGCTGTTGCTCATGCCTGTTTAATTCCAGCACTTTGGAAGGCCAAGGCAGCAGGATTGCCTGAGCCCAGGAGTTCGAGACCAGCTTGGGCAACGTGGCAAGACCTTGTTTCTACAATAAAATAAGAAAATTAGGACTTCCAGCAAGATGGCGACGGGGTAGCCGGGTCTATGAACCCCTTTGCAAAGGAGAACACAGAGGGTCTCTGACTCTCTCCCCAGGGGCTGCGGATCCCAACATTGGCAGCCTGCTCTTTCACAGCTTGACCTTCACCACTGCTGGGGCAACGCAGACATCTGGACAACCACTGCAGCCGCTGGCCGCTGCGGCCTCCAAGGCGGCTGTAGTGCATCCCGCCACCTGTGCCTGAGATGATCCATGACTTCAGTCCTTGAAACCCCTGCAGGCAAGATCTGCTGGGATCGCTGCCACTTCTGCTGCCACGGTGACGTCCTGCCGGCCGTGGGTCTCCTCCCATGTGCCCTGAGGCAGGCTTCCATCTCTGGCCTCTGCCGGACTCCTGTCCGGATCCACCGGCTCTGGGGCGAGCAGCTGAGATAGCACCACCTGCTGGTGATTCAAGGTAACAACACTGAAACGGGAGAAACAAGCTTGAAAAGGACATAGGCCAGAGTGGTGAACAGAGGGTGATCTGAACTGTCCTTCACAGCAGGCCAGGGGCAACTGACCCTAACTGTGAACTAATTTACCAGCTTGAAAAGACAGGTAGAAATCAGAGCTGAAAGGACATTGGACTTAAACAAAAAGTGTCAGAGTGTGCTCGATTGGTTCTGTTAAAGACTTAATTCTATTCCTACTGTTTTGTTCCTTTCTTTTTCTTTTCCTCTTCCTTTTCCTCTCTTTTCTCCTCTCTGTAAACCATATTTTTGTATAGAGGAACAGCACACCAATCAGGTGGTTGGTTAGCTTGTATGTTAGCATCATTGTATGATTAAGTTTTTTTGGATGGGAGTTGGTTAGTCTGTAGCCATGGTCTATACTTTTTATCTGTTTCAGTTTAGGTCTCTCTCTCCATTTGTTGGTACACTTGTCTGTTTCCCCCTTACTCCTCTCTCTCTCCACTCCCCTTTTCCCCCCAGAGTCTGCTCCATTCTCTTCCCTCTGCTAACCTCATTTTAGTTCAGGGAGTAAACCTACAGCCCCATGGCATGGACAGATTCCAAGGCAGTGAGAAGTGGGTTTCAGATTATCCATACAGCGGATAGAGAATACCAAGACCTACAGATACATTTTGAATCACAGCTCCCCCCTAAAGTAAATCTCAAAACTGCAAAAAGGACCACCCCCAACCTACAGTGCAACTCCAGAATTGAGCAAAGTAAGAGGGCATACAAAAGAATAATAGGAGATTGAACAAACAGAAGTAAAAGCAATCCTTCTACCCCTGAATAACAGAATTAAAAAAGACGGTGAGGAGGAGGGAAGGAAAATGTGGGGGGGGAGGAACCACACAAATGAAGAAAAACCAAAAGAAGAATATAGGTCTCACACAGACCTCTGGGAGATCAGACACTGAGAAAACAAATTTTGGAACACAAACAATGAAGAGCCCCCAAAATGACTGGTCACAGGCAACAAACCCAGACATCAAGACATTAATGGAGAGAATTTAAAAATTGAGGAGAGACAAGATGAAAATAGGAAGGAGCTGATGTCAGAAATAATAGCAGTAAAGAATACAGTGATGGAAATAAATAACAAACTAATAAGCATGGAAAGCAGAATTAGCCAAGCAGAAGAAAGAATCTCAGAGCTCAAAGACCAAAACACAGAACTAAACCAAACTGTCAAAAGCATAGAAAAGAAGCTCAAAAAGACAGAACAAAACCTTCAAGAGATGAATGAACACTTCAAGAGACTGAACCTAAGAGTAATTGGCCTTCCTGAGGCAGAGAGAAAAACAGAGGTCACACTGGAACAAACATTTCATGAAATCATTCAAGAAAACTTCCCTCATCTCATCAAGGATGAAAATATTCAAACACAAGAGATTCAGAGAACCCCTGCAAGACAACAAATGAGAAGACCAACTCCCAGACATATAATAATTCGTCTAAACAAAATAGCTATAAAAGAAAAAATCCTAAAGGCTGCAAGAGAAAAAGGCCAGACTACCTACCAGGGAAGATCAATTAGAATAGCAGCAGATTTATCCACAGAAACCCTTCAGGCTAGGAGATCCTGGAGCCCTATCTTCAAAGTTCTAAAAGATAAACAATTTCAACCGAGAATAACTTACACAGCCAAGCTAAGCTTCATCAGTGAGGGACAGTTGAAATCTTTCCCAGATATCCAATCCCTAAGAACCTACGCTGCCACAAGACCACCTCTACAAGAAACACTTAAGAAAGTATTGAACACAGAAGAAAAGGAAAAAAGAGCAACAACGTTCCTCACAAGAGTACAGGCAAAAGATTAAAAACACACATGATCCAACTCTAAAACCAAAAGAAAGACAACACACACAGGAAGAACAACAACTCAGAAAGAACATTATGATAAGGATCGACTCTCACATTGCAATAATTAGTTTGAATGTGAACGGACTAAATGCATGACTGAAAAGACATAGAATGGCAAAATGAATAAAATATCACCAGGCAACAATCTATTGCCTTCAAGAGACTCACCTCACTAGAAAGGACACTCACGGAC
The DNA here is from genome assembly GCA_027257055.1 of Cephalopachus bancanus. Lineage (NCBI taxonomy): Eukaryota > Metazoa > Chordata > Mammalia > Primates > Tarsiidae > Cephalopachus > Cephalopachus bancanus. The sequence goes on along the minus strand of JAPVLO010000341.1, from coordinate 4,145,665 downwards.
TCAAAGTAAGAGGATGGGAAACAAATTTTCAGGCGAATGGAATACAAAAGAAAGGAGGAGTCATGATCTTAATCTCAGATAAAATATCCTTTAAGCTATCAAAAATTTAAAAAGATACAAGGCCACTACATAATGATAAAAGGTTCATTCCATCAACAAGAAATATCCATCCTAAACATATATGCACCAAACATAGGAGCACCAACTTTCATAAAGCAGCTCCTAGGTAAACTAAAAAAAGATATCGACTCCAATACCATCATAACTGGAGACTTTAATACCCCACTCACAACCCTAGACAGATCATCAGGACAAAAAATCAGCAACAAGGTCCGAAACCTCAATGTGACTCTTGATCAAATGGAATTAATTGATACCTACAGAACCCTCCATCCAAAGACCACAGAATACACATTCTACTCATCCCCACATGGGAAGTACTCTAAGATCCACCACATACTTGGCCATAAATCAAGCATAAGCAAAATTAAAAGTACTGAAATTTTACCATGCACCTTCTCGGGCCACAGTGGAAGAAAAATAAACATTAACACCAACAAGGTCCCCCCAAAACACACAAAGACATGGACACTAAACAGCATGATGCTAAACAACTCCTGGGTCAATGATGAAATCAAAACAGAAATCAAAAGATACCTGGAAACAAATGAAAATGAAGAAACATCTTACCAAAAACTCTGGGACGCCATGACAGCTGTAGTAAGAGAAGAATTAATATCCCTACAAATGCACATGAAGAAAATGGAAGGATCACAAATTATCAGCCTAAGAAGCCACCTAAAAAAGCTGGAAAAGCAAGACCACAAAACCTCTAATTTCAGCAGAAGAACCCAGTTCACCAAAATAAAAACCCAAATCCAGGACATAGAAGACAAAAAGATAATACAAAAAATCAATGAAACAAAAGCTGGTTCTTCGAAAGGTTATTGGGCTTCGAAAGATCGATGGTCCCCTAGTTTGACTGACCCAGAAAAACAGAGAAAAAGCCCAAATAAACACAGTCAGAAACACAAAGATGAAGTCACATCTGATCCTGAAGAAATACAAAAGATCATTTGAGACTACTATGTACACTTGTATGGAAACAAACTTGAAAACCTTAAGGAAATGGAGGACTTTCTGACATCACACAACCTGCCTAGGTTGAAACAAGAAGAAATTGAGACCCTAATTAGACCAATAACAACCAAGGAAATTGACTACATGATAAGAAAACTACCTCCAAAAAAAGCCCTGGACCAGATGGCTTTCCAGCAGAATTCTACAAGAATTTAAGGTGGAGCTTATACCAATCCTACTGAAGGTATTCCAGGCAATTGAGAAAGATAGAACTCTCCCCAAATCATTTTATGAAGCTAACATCACATTGATACCCAAGCCAGGTAAAGACCCAACAAAGAAAGAGAACTACAGGACAATATCTTTAATGAACATAGATTTTAAAATTCTCAACAAGATCCTAGTGAACCAGATTCAACAACAAATCTCAATAATCATCCATCATGACCAAGTAGGCTTCATCCCTGGGATGCAAGGCTGGTTCAATTAAATACATCAACAGATGTCAAAACAAAAACCACATGATTATATCATTAGATGCAGAAAAAGCTTTTGATAAAATCCAGCACCCCTTCTTGATAAAAACCCTCGAACATCTAGGCGTACAAGGAACATACCTCAAAATAGTAAAAGCCATACACAAGAAACCCACAGCCAACATACTCCTAAATGGACAAAAACTGGAACCATTTCCCCTGAAAACTGGAATAAGACAAGAATGACAACTCTCACCCCTCCTGTTCAACATAGTACTGGAAGTCCTGGCTAGAGCAATCAGAGAAGAGAAGGTAATCAGGGGTATTCAAATAGGAAAAGAGGAAGTCAAGTTATCTCTCTTTGCAGATGACATGATCATGTACCTTGAAAACCCAAGAGAATCTGTCAAAAAACCTCCTTACACTGATAAAGGACTTTGACAAAGTCTCAGGATATAAAATAAATGTGCAAAAGACAATCACATTTCTTTACACCAATAATAACCAAACAGAAACCCAAATAAAAAGCAAAATTCCATTCACAATAGCCACAAAGAATGAAATACCTTGGCATCTTCCTAACCAGAGACATGAAAGATCTTTAAAATGAAAACTACAAAACACTACTCAAACAAATCAAAGATGACACAAACAAGTGGAAAAATATCCCATGCTCATGGATTGGAAGAATCAACATTGTGAAGATGTCCACCTTACCTGAGGCAATCTACAGAATTAATGCAATACCCATCAAATTACCAGCAACATTCTTCTGAGACCTAGAAAAAACAACACAGGAATTCATATGGAAACACAAAAGACCAAGAATAGCCAGAACAATCCTCAGCAAAAAAAAACAAAGCAGTGGTATCACATTACCAGACTTCAAACTTTACTATAAAGCTACAGTAATCAAAACAACTTAGTATTGGTAGAGGAACAGGCATATAGACCAATGGAATAGAATTGAGATTCCAGAAGCAAAACCTCAATTTCTCAACCAACTCATCTTCGACAAAGCCTCCACCACCTACCACTGGGCAGAGAACCTATTCAGTAAATGGTGCTGGGAAAACTGGCTGACCATATGCAGAAGATTGAAACAGGACCCCTTTCTATCCCCGTACACAAAAATTAACTCTAAATGGATCAGCCTAAATGTAAAACCTCAAACCATAAGAACCTTAGAAAATGAAGGACATACCGTCATGGAAATTGGAACTGGCATTCAATTCCTGAACGAAATCTGAAGCCCACAGGCCATAAGAGAGAAGATAGACAAGTGGGACCTCATTAAACTGACAAGAGAGCAGGGAGACAGCCTACAGACTGGGAAAAAGTATTTACCAACTCCAGGTCTGACAAAGGCTGAACATCTTGGATCTACAAGGAACTCAAACATGCTGAAAAGGAAAAAACAAACAACCCCATGATAAAATGGGCAAAAGATATGAACAGACACTTCTCAAAGGAAGACATCCGAGCAGCCAACAGACACATGAAGAAATGTTCAACCTCACTAATCATCAGGGAGATGCAAATCAAAACCACACTGAGATACCACCTAACTCCAGTCAGAATGGCAATTATCAACAACTCAAAAAATAACAGCTGCTAGAGAGAGTGTGGTGAAAAGGGAGCACTTCTACACTGGTGGGAGTGCAACCTCTGTGGAAAACAGTATGGTGATTCCTAAAAGCTCTAAATATCAACCTCCCATATCACCCTGCAATCCCCCTACTGGGAATATATCCTGAAGAACTCAAATCACTCTATGAAAAAGATACCTACACACATATGTTTATTCCAGCATTATCCACAATAGCAAGAACCTGGAATCAACCATGCTGTCCACCAAAAGAGGACTGGATTAAAAAAATGTGGTACATATACACGATGGAATACTACGCAGCCATAAAAAAGAACAAAATCATGAATTTCACAGCAACCTGGAGGGAACTAGAGTCTATAATACTGAGTGACCTCTCACAGAAACAAAGATCTGAGTATCACGTGTTCTCACTCATATAATGGACCTTGAACATCCAAGGTAATACTATAAGAAAATGACTGACAGTTGTGGGAAACTATGGGGGGAGGGGAAGGGAGATGGGATTAACGGTAGTGAATATTTGTCTGGGGATGGGGAGACACCTTATCAACAAGGGTGCCTGAACAAATCATATTTGTATACCTAACACTTAACTGTACCCCACAATATCATAATAAAAAGTATTGATTAAAAAATAAAATTAAAATTAAAATAAATAAATAAATAAAATTTTCTTCTAGAAAAAAAATAAAAGAAAATTAGTTTGGCATGGTGACGTGCTCCTGTAGTCCCAGCTACCTGAGAAGCTAAGGTGGAAGGATTGCCTGAGCCCAGCAGTTTGAGGCTGCAGTAGCCGTGAGCGTGCCACTGCACTGCAGCCTGGGCAACAGAGTGAGACACCAACTCAAAAGAAAAAAAGTAATATCTTTGTTCAACAGGCATGCATTTTGACCATGTAAATAATATGAGGATACCTCCCATGGGAAGGTGATGGGCTACATTAGCTAATAAAAATACATGGCATCTTATTGCTCTCTCAGGTTGTGTAAACAGAAAAGGACAATGGTTATGTCCTCAAACCACTTGGAACCCTGTTTTGTCCCAAATTTTGCTCCTTAGTATCCACCTCCTTGGGATACAACACTTGGTATATGAGAAAGAGCCATTTTTGTTTGTAAGAAGAAGAAAAGACACTGTAGAATTATATGACTTCTCCTGCAGCCAAACTATTTTTTTCTTTCCCAATTACTGCTATATGGTGCAACCCAAAATAGTGGGGAAAATAGATCTGTCAGCTGCAAACAAGTCTGATGACAATTTGGACATTGAGGACCCGAAGATTCTCAAATTTGATTTACACCCTCCTCAGGATGTTATACCTATAGAGAGCAATAGGCTAGAAGAAAAATTAAATGCATTGGATTCTGATTTGGTGTTGGTTGTGTACTCTTTGGATAAGATTTATCAAAAAGTTCAACTGACACTTGATAAGGAAGGTCAGCACATTGTAAGTCTGATTAAAGAACATGATGATGCATGTAAGGTTGTTTCTTTTTTGGCTGGTTATGTTGTTACTGTTCTCTGCTTCTGTCACTTTTTTGATGCTCAATCTTTACTGTTAGTATGACATATTTTATATCAGCAGTCCCCAACCTTTTTGGCATCGGGGACCGGTTTCATGGAAGACTATTTTTCCATGGATGGGAGTGGGGGAGGTCATCAGGCATTAGATTCTCATAAGGAGTGTGCAACCTAGATCTCTCACATGTGCAGTTCACAATAGGATTCGTGCTCCCATGAGAATCTAATGCCAACACTGATCTGACAGAAGACAGAGCTCTGTGTGCCTGCCACTTACCTCCTGCCACGTGACTCTGTTCCTAACAGGCTGGTGACCTCAGACACTGTATTCTCACAGCACAGGAAACAAAGTTGAATGAGACACATTGCCTTGGTTAGGTGCTGGGGGTTGGGGACCTCTGTTGTATATTATCATAATGTGTCCTTGTAAATGCTATTCCAGATACAGGAAAAGAAAAAGGGACACAATCACAAACCTGGATCATGATAGCTTGCAGACAGATTTGATCTGACCTAGGATTTTTTAAGACTGGACCCTAGTACTGACTCTCTCTCACCCCCCTAAACAACTAGCTATTAAATCAGGTCAAACCATGTCCTTCCCCCATGATCTAATATCACTGCTATTGAAATTATTGTCACCAAAGTCAGGTTACCAAACAGGCAACTCTAAGAATGACCATTCCTAGCACCATGGGACCTCCTGCTAATTGCTGGTGTGCACATGCTCTCTATACAATGATCTTTGTCCAAGATGGAGCATGAAGAGTAAACTCTGGCCTTTTTTCCTTCTATTTTAGGGGACTGGGGAGTCCCACCCTATAAACCATACAAATCTGACTACATGGGTTTTCATTAACCCAGATTATGTGGTTTCAAATCTGACTCTAAAATAGCATAACATGACACATGGTAGACTCTAAAGGAAATCAAAATATCAAAAATATCAAAATATTTTTAACATATTTTGAAATGGCTGCCACAGAGCCAATTCAGTAAAGTAAACCTGCAAAATTATCTGTTGTGGGAGAAATGTGCATCTGTAGAGAATCTCCATGAACACAGTTAGACCTTCCACTTCTAGGCCTTTTTTGTATCTAAGAGAGATTAACTGAGAGTCTGGCACCTTTTAAGGTCTGAAAAGAGATACTCATTTATTCTCTTTGAGGGTTGCCACCAGTGAGGCTTCACCTACATAACAACACTGGCCTCTACAACTCCCTTATCTTAACTCAGGCATTTCTTTCTACTGTCTTCAAGTCTTTAAACAATATCCTAACTCTCTCAACCAAATGTCAACTAAAGTATCCCTAAAACCTAGGCTGAGCGTGGTGGTTCATGCCTGTAATCCCAGCACTTTGGAAGGCTGAGACGGTAGATTGCTTGAGCCCAGGAGTTCAAGACTAGCCTAGGTAACATAGTGAGACCTCATCTCTACAAAAAAGTTTAAAAAAATAGCTGGATGTGGAGGTGTGTGCCTGTAGTCTCAGCTACTTGGGATACCGAGGTGGGAGGATCACCTGACCCCAGGAGGTCAAGGCTGCCATGAGTCATGACCGTCATGATTGTGCCACAGCACTCCAACCTGGCTGACAGAGTGAGACTACAACTCAAAAACAGACAAGAAAGTATCTCCAAAACACAGCTATGTCTTATAAATCCTAGCTTTGAGATGTTCTGACTTTTCAGGTTGAATTGATATATACCTTCCATGTACTGACTTATGATTTTACCTATAATTCCCATCTCCCTGAAATGTATGCAACCAAACTGTAATCCAACAGTTTGGAGTGCTCTTTCTCAGAACCTCTTCAGAACTTCTTCGCAGGCCACAGTCACTCATATTGGCTCAGAGAAAACCTCTTTAAATATATTTTGGCAGAAATTGGCTTTTTCCATTATCATAAATGTAATAAGTTACTACTTACTCCTGTTGGTTTCCAGAAGAAAATGACTTTTTAAAGTTAATATAAGCCAAATTGAACTTTTCCCTCCATAAAGTTACCCTGGGGTCCTTAGAGTCCACAACCGTGCCAATAGAATCTGGATGAAGCTGGTGGCAACAGTCACCTCTGACCCTTCTGAAACCTCCCATCTCCTACTCCTCCTGCCACACATTCTGTCAAAACTGGCATCCTTTTCTTAGGTCTTTTCTTCTTTTTTCCCATATCACGGTAGAAGAGAAAGAAAACTTTCCTTCTACCCTCTGAAGTTTCAGTAATTTGAGTCTGTGAAATAAACTGATAGTAAAAAGATTAACAGGAGTAAAGGTATACAGATTTTATTCTTGCATAGCAAGGGAGTCCCACAGCATATGAGGTTTGAAGAAGAGACAGACGATTGACGTTTGCATAGTGTCCTAAGCTCCAGAAAGGAATAGGGGTTTGGGCTTTGGGGGTGGGAATGGGGGAGTGGCGACAAGCTATGGGACAGTGAAGGAAGAAATCGCCCGACCAAAAAAGATTGTCTTGTTAGGCAGATAAAAAGTCTCTCGGGTAATAAAAGTTGTTCAGTAGCAGCCCATCAGAAGAATGGTGCTGTTCTGTGATGTCTCTCTAGGGGTGTTGTCAGCCTCTAGTTTCCTCTCTTGTGGTATGAGTTAGTTAATAGTTAGTCTTATCTTGTATCTTACCCATGGTCCTTTCTGTTTCTTTCTGAAGCCCATAAAGTGGAGGACAGGATGGTGTGGGGCAGGGACAGAGACCCTCATCATTACAGTTTTTTCCTCCTGTGAACAGACGATTGTTCCAAAGTATATCTACTTCTCTATGGAGCTGATGTGTTGGAACAGCCATTCAAGTTTACTCCTGGAAGCCTGGCTTGGGAATCGAGCTTATCAGCTGCACAGGAAACCTGAAACAAAACATCTAAAGTCTACCCTATTGAAAACTCTTACCAGAGTTTTATTAACTAGACTTGGTGTAGCCAGCCAGTCTCTATTCCGTGCGGCGGTGTGCTGTTTTTCCCACATAAAGCACAGACAGGGCTCAGCCACAGCCGCCTCAAGAAAAAAGTAAAGGGTTGGTTCAGGGTTAACTTGTGCACCTGCAAGAGCTCCTTAAACTTGCCATTGTGGGAAAGTTGGTGGGTTCACTTTCTACATCAGATCTTCAAAGGATCTGTAATCCCAAAAGGTTGAGAACTATCAAATTAGAACATTTCTAAAATATTTTCCAGTTTGACAAATTCTCAGTTCTAGTTTATTCTCAGTGACGAAGTACGAGGATGGGTTCTGTAGCATCCTGGTAAGCTGCCTGGAATTGGGCATTTGTTGCAGATAATGCTCAAAGTGAAAAACTAAAGGTGTGTAAGCCTGGATGCGAAATCATTCTCCTCAGCTGTTGCTGTGTGACTGTGAGTGGCAGCTAGCAAAGTCTACACAGGGGAAGATGGCAAATGAACAACCCAGCAAAGTACGCATCTTAATGACATTTCATTTCACTTCCTTAGAGTTAAGACTTTCTTGAGAGGAACATGCATATTTATACAAAATGCTAAGCTAGTTGATCTTTAAAAAATGTAATAAGGAGCAGGGGGACGTTTCACTCCATTATGTGAGGCTCTGAAGTACTGACGGTATGACAGAGGAGTACTTCTCTCAGAACTAGTGTAAGAGCAAACAGACAAAAAGAAAACCAAGAGGCTAAATCCTCTCTGTTAGAACTAAACATCCTTTCTCTCCTTTTCTTAGATATATTCTTTGAAAACTTGGAATTGTAAATCCTTCCTCTGCCCCTTAGAGATGCGTGCAAACCTGTTTTACAGCTAGTAAGTCTCTTGCCAGCTTCACACCCAAGACTGTCTTTCTCATGGGCCTGGGGGCCTTGCTCCTCAAGGGAGACAAACTCCTATCTCCCAGTCTCTGGGGGAGAATGGGAGCCTGACTTCTGCTCTGAGTTGTAAATCTTTCTCCTGTTATAAAGATAAGAGTTTACTTTTCCTTTGTATCATGCCAGTTAGCAAACACAGGTGGCCAGGCAAGTGTAGAATGAATCTAGGATGAACTCTGTGTGACCAGTGGTGCTGTGAAGTCCCCCGACTAGAGGACTCGTTAGTTAATTGCTGATCTCGAGAATACACATAGTGTGGAATGAGCTGGATCTGCTGCTCTACAGAGGGTGAGATTCCTTCTGTCTTTGCCGTGGATTGGCAGATTCCCCTGTGATGTGTATCATACTCTAGTTAATACTGCTTCGTGGATAAGAGTGTTTTCTTAGCTATCGCTTAAGAGACGCTTTCTGGGATGGAAGGAGATTTTGTTCGTAATTCTATTTTTCCACCGCCAGAGGACTGCTCTGGGGGCTCACCCAGTGGGGAAGGAGTTTAGAACCCACACTCATATCTTCTGCAGCCTTCAGGCACCCAGTTCAGCAGTAGCAGAACTTACTAGGGTTTTTCTGGGACTCCGTAATGTCTGGAAAGAGGAATTCACGTGGCTTTCATCGCTGACACTTGAGTGCTTGTACAGTCGTCCTTTGCCAGCTCCACCCTGTGCCCACCTCGACGACAGAGGACCACTGGGAGCCTGGCCAGGATAGCCCAGGGCCTCTGAGGAAGGGAGGCTGGGCTGTTGGGGTCCCGGGAGCAAAGGCCTGGGGACGTCCCCACTGGAGGACGTTGCTCTCCAGACGAGTGGTGGGTCCTCCTGAGGGCTGGGGCCCACCAGGGCGGGTGTTGGTCAGCATTCATGTGAACGCGGAGAACGAGAATGGCGTCCCTCGCTGGGAACCGGTGGGGATGCGATGGGGGCAGGAGGAGCGGGGGCGGCCCAAGAAGCCACGACTCCCAACTGGTGTCTCTGACCTGCCTCTGCAGCTGAGACCAGACTTCAGGGGGCCAGGCTTCTGCCTTCCCTGCTCCCGTGCTGGCTTTTTACCCACCCGAGGCTGAGGGGTAGCAGCAGGTTCACAGAGGCTCTGCCGGCTCCCCACCCTACCTTCGTGTGAACCATCAGGTTTTTCCTGGCCTGTCTTTTCTCCCTCCCTTTGGGTGTGGTCTCCCCCACCCCCAGCCTTCTAAGTGACCACTGCAGTTAGAGCCATCAGTGGGGCCCCACGAGAGGAGCTGCCCCTGGCCTGAACGCCCGGCTTGACTGCTGTAGACCACGGCTCCAGACATGCCCCCCTTTCAGGCCTCCTCCTTCAGTCAGGCCCCCTTACCACTCCCTCAGCTCTTCTGTCTAGGGAACAGCATCATCTCCTCTTCTCAAAGCCTCTTAGTGTTCATCAGGGGAGCCAGTGCCAGGACCCCCCCCCTTCTGCCTTGGGCAAAGCTGGCCTCCAGGCAGCCAACCCTGGGCTCCACAGCTTCTGCTGTGGCTGAAAGTCAAGGCCAAGGCCCCTTGACTCACACAGGTGTAGTTCCCACTGTGAGGGGAAGACCAGACATCTCCAGAAGGCTGCTTGACCTTGGGCTGGTCCTTTGCCCTGCACCATCTAGCCTCAGGCGCTGTAGCCCCATTTACTGCTCAAGTCCCTAAGTGCCTGGCCCACAATCCTCAGGCTACGCTCCCACAATCCTCAGGCTAGCCGGCTCAAGGGTGGCTAGTTTTCCACCACAGCCCTTAGACCGGGGCTTCCTCTCAGACAGTCCTACCCAAACCACCCTATTTTAAAATGCAATTCATCCCCAACCCAGCAGCCCATTCCCTGTCCCCTAACCTGACTCTACGTTTTTCGTATCAACCTCTAACCTACTCTAAATGCTATAGATATATATTTGTTTTTGTTTCTATTTAGTGAGCTCTGTAAAGCAGGGATCTTTGTCTCTTAAGTTCATTCATGTGTCTCAAGTTCCCAGAAAAAGCCTAGCATATAGTACATACTCAAAAAATAATTATTGCCTGACTAAACAACAGACAAGCAGTTTGTGAATTCCAAGTAGTGCAGGAGCAGGGAAGAGGCACATTTTCTTGGAAGCTACAAAGGTTAACCTTCAAAGCTCCTCTTTACCTTGGACTGGTCCCTAGCAAAAATTTCTATTTTGGTTTAAAGTTTTACATTCTAAGTCCAGAGTGGAGTCTTGGATCTCATTTTTGCAACAATAAGAGTATGCAATGTTTGGCAGTAGTGGGAAACTGCTGGGAGGAGGGCTGGAAAATGGGATTGGCAGTAGTGAGAATCTGCCAGGGGAAGGGGGGGCACACCTCATCAACAAGGGTACCTGCACAGTGGATATTTGTATACCTCACCCTGAATTGTACCCCACATCTTAAAATAAAAGAATTATAAGGAAAAAATAAAGAGTATCCAATGTAAAACCAACAGTATTGGAGGAAACAGGCCCAGGGACACGGACACACACACACACACACGTAAAGGTTTGACCCCAATGCCTAAGTAGGAGATGGCTTGGACTACTGAGCATTTCTGGGTGAAATAGTTCTCTCTGAATGGTAGAAAAGGAGCAGATATGGCTAAGACTGCTCAGAATATGAAAATTTCATATCTATGTTCTTGTGACTATCTTCCCTTAACATGTGGCCCAGTCAGGTTTTTAAAATGACCTGCCCTGCAACCACCCCAGGCTTGTTGGTGCCAGAGTTTCCTTAGATCAAGATGCTCATTTTGGGGAGTTGCAAGGGTGCAGGGCTGTGGAGATGAACCAGGAGTGCTCCCTAGAGGTCAGTATTGTTAGTTTTAATTTTGATACCCTTTTTCCTCGTGCCAATTCCTGCACTCCCTTCCTGAGTCTTTAGTGAGAAATTTGGAAAGGGCCACAAGTAAGGTTTCAGAGCCAGTAAAAATAAGCCTAACATCATAGGCAAAATCACCCAGTTCCCAAACAGGAAAGATGTAGACCTCGCCCACAGTTCAGCTTTCTAACACCGGCTTCACTTTGTAATACTGGCCAGAACAATCCTTTGGGACATGTCCAGTGCACTGTGATTTATAGTTAAAATACTACGTCTTCTTCATGCATTCCCTTCCCACAACTGCATGTGCTGATGGTCTTTGCTGGGGGTAGGCAGAAGCAGAAGCTGCCATCAGGGAAGAGGAGAGGCTGAAGAGGCCAGAGTCTAACCCACAGGAGAAAAGACAGAGGTGGCCTCTCAGGTTAGGTGTGACCTAGGCCTAGGAAGAAGCAACTCAAAAGTGCATCCCATCAGAGCGCAGCACCCGGAGTAATGGTGCAGCCTCAGCTTGGGCTTTCCACCTCTCTGCAAGGAAAAAAACAAACTAAACAAAATCAGAGGCTCAAGTTCATGCCAGGCACGAACAGAGCATGTGGCTTGTGGAACAGCGAACTGAGCAACTGATGACCACACGAATAGCAGCATGAGGTGGTGACTGTATAGCTTGTGCCAGGTGCTCAGCCCAGCTGGTCTGTGCAGAGTGAGGGACCACCCTGAGCTCTGGGACTGAGCAGATTCTGGGAGAGGCCCTAGTGTGGCCTGTGAGGCTGATGCTTGGGTCCTCCAGGCCACACTCAGTCAAAGGTCTTTTCCCACAGAACTGTCAGGTTTTCATTCCAGAGTCCCTGATGGCAATTATATGCCCTTTGTGGGTAAGACAGATACCTCTAAAGCTGTTAGACTGAAGAATGTGTCAGTGTGGCATAAGAGTTGTCAACTTGGGGTGAGTGGAAGGACTGGAGTGTGAGACTGCCAGCAACCCATGCCCCCTTCCTGCTACATTCTGTGCTTTGACCTTGCCTCCTGACCATGCCCACAGCAGGTGACCTTGGGAAATCCTGCTATCATGTGACAGTAAGTCTGTAGGCTTCCTGTTGAAACAAACCCCACGGAGATGCTAACAGGTTTCCCCAGTGCACCTGACAATTCTGACATTTGGGGCACGCCCACCATGACACCTGAGGAGCATCCTAGGAGGTATATTTTGTCTGGGCTTGGAGGAGCTGCTGCCAGCTGCCAGATGGACTTCACAGGCCTTAAAACTACATGTTCTGGGAAGACATCTGTCTGGATGATGCAGCCCTGGGCCTACAAAGAATCATGCTCATCGTTCCCTCTCAAGACTCCATCCTACCCTGGTTTCCTGCAGTCCCAGGTTTGAGAAAATGGGTTTTTTTTCATTGCTGGCAAGACCCCTGCCCATGAGATTCTTGAACTCATAGCACCACTGAGTCCACTGGGGCTACGGGTAGGGAATGGTGGCACCTTGGGATCCTCTCACCCCCAAGTTGACAACTCTTACGCCACACTGACACATTCTTCAGTTTAACAGTTCTAGAGGTATCTGTCTTACCTGCAAAGGGCATAAAATCGCCATCAGGGACTCTGGAATGAAAATCTGACAATTCTGATATTTTGGATATTTCCACCATGACATCTGAATTAACTCCAAATGTGTGCATGGGAAGTGCCTTACACATTTCAGGCTGAAGAGCTAAACCTGACATGAAATCTAATCACAGGTGCCTTATCTTCCAGATTTCAGCACTGGCACAGTGTATTGTGAGTTTCAGTATCCTCCTCAGTTGCGGTTAATTCTGAGGGTATGCTCGATAGGTCGAGGAGCTTCTCTCCATTTCTTTCCTCTGATAATCCTGATCCATCCCACTCTAGAAAGAGGACAGTCCGACCTTTTGTACAGCTGGGCTCTCAGCTGGTATGCCTTATCTTCCAATCTCCTCTTCTCTCCTTTGCTGTACTTCTAGAAGCTTCTCATAACCCTTAGAAAAGGCAACAATGGAAAGGTAGAAAGTAGAGAGGTAACCAGGGTGTGGAGGCTCACAACCGCTCATGACCTCTCCCTACACTGCACTTCTCTGCTCTGCAAGCACTCATCCCTCCCAGACAGGCCTAGGCCCCTGTGAGGCACTCGGACACAGAGAACCCTGGCCTGGGGGCTCACCATCTGTTAAGGGAGACAGGGAAATACAAGTAACAAAATCCTGCCAATAGAGGTTACTTCTGGAAAAGGAGTGGGATAAAGGGAGTGGAGGCGAGTTTCTGCCTGCCACTCCACATGCAAAAAGGTCTTGTTTCAGCATAAGATAATGAGCAGGTATTATTGTATTTTCTTTTTTTTTTTTTTTTTGAGTTGGAGTCTCACTCTGTCACGCAGACTGGAGTGCAGTGGACACTCCCGGCCACCGCAGCCTCAAGCTGCTGGGCACCAGTGATCCTTCCAAGTAGCTGGAACTCAGGCGTGCGCTATCTCAGTCTTCTAAGTAGCTGGAACTACAGGCGTGCGCTACCACGCCCAGCTAATTTTTTTATTTATTGTAGAGATGAGGTCCCGCCAAGTTGCCCAGGCGAGTCTCTAACCCGCAGGCTCAGGCAATCCACTCACCTCAGCCTCCCAAAGGCGCGGGATTACAGGCTGAGTTTTCAACACAAGGAAAATTATGGAAAAGGAAAGTGCTGAAGTGACCACATCTACAAAATACTACAGTTACAGGAGCAGAAAAATCTTATTCTGAAGGAAGGAGGCCAGAAAAGGCTTCAGAGAAGAGATCAGGCATGAATTGTATCTTAAGAATAGTTCGGATAGTTAGCAGAAAGGGAACAGAAGGAGAAGAGAAAAAGGACACTGGAGTTAGAGAAAATGAATGTTGGTGAAAATGGAGTCACGTCTTCCTGGGGCAGGTGGGGTCGGGGTGAGGTGGGCCATGGAGGGTCTTGTAGCCAAGTGAAAAACTTGGGTTCTGTCCTACCAGGGGCTGGGCGCCACTGATTTTAAGTGGAAGGGAATGCAATCAAATGTGCATTTGATAAATATACTTTAAGTGGAAATCATCTAAATCTCTGACAAAAGAACAGTTGAACAGGTTATAGAGCATAACAGAATTATTACAAAGCATAAGAAAAATGTTTCAAGACTTTTTAATGACATAGGGAAAAGTTCACGACATAATGTTGAGTAAAATAAAGCAAAACTCAAGCCTATATGTGCAATCTGATTGACAATTTTTTGTAGAATGAGTTTTATACAGGTCTCTTGAGTTTTAAACTGGTCTGCAAGACCCCAAACTTGTCACTGGAAATAGAAATTATGTATGTTTAGATGAAAGTATTCTAACTGATGTTTATTTTCTCCTTTCTCCTTTTCTCTATATTTTCTTTCTTATTGTTTTTGAATCAGGTTTCACTCTGTCACTCAGGCTGGAATTCAGTGGCACAATCATGGCTTACCCTGGCCTCCACCTCCTGGGCTCAAGTGTTCCTTATGGCTCTGCTTCCTGAGTAGCTTGGACTACAGGTGTTTGCCACCATGCCTGGCTAATTTTTGGATTTTTTTTTTGTAGAGATGGGGGTCTTGCAATGTTTCCCAGGTTGATCTTGATTGAACTCCTGGTCTCAAGCAATCCTCCTGGCTCAGCCTCTCAAAGTGCTATGATTTCAGGTGTGAGTCACCTTGCCAAGCATATATTTTCTAAAGTTTTCTATAATGAAAAAAATTATTTAAATAATGCAGAGGTTCTGTGGGAAATAGATTCGAGAAGTTAAAGGTGTTTCTTGAAGGACACACTGGAACACATGCTTCCAGATAAAAAAGATGAGTTCTCTCTTCTCCAAATCTTTTCTTCTCATCAGAACCTTTAAATATCTTTGGTAGAGATAGGGAATGAGAAAAGATAATGAATAACACATACTCCAAAGACACAGACCCTTGACATGATACAGTTGGAGGAGTATTGGACGGAAGCCCTAACATCGGGCTCTAACCTCAGCCCTGAACTTACCTTGCTGGGTTACCTTCTCTCTCTGGGTTGCAGGTTTCTAAATTCAATGGTGACTAGATGACATTTAAAGTCCTATTTATCTCTTTGATTCTCAGATGGAAGTAGATTACTTCCTTGTAAAAGGCCACAAGAGAAATAAAATGGAATAGAAACACTCTAATAAAAAGGTACCCGTTTAAAACTCAAGTCACTCTCA
Organism: Cephalopachus bancanus; assembly: GCA_027257055.1. NCBI lineage: Eukaryota > Metazoa > Chordata > Mammalia > Primates > Tarsiidae > Cephalopachus > Cephalopachus bancanus. The sequence continues at coordinate 4,130,130 of JAPVLO010000341.1, read as the reverse complement.
GAAGAGGGTGCTTAATCCTCTCCTAAAGTTTATTTCTGAGAGAGAGCTCTGCTACCTTGTAGAAGATGCCTTGCCGTCTTTCCATAGGCAGGCTTTGTAGTCCCTTACAGCAGGGATGCCTCTTGCTGAGTTAGAGCATAATTAGCGACCAGACAACAGACATTGTACATAAATTTTGTGACAAAGTTAGAATGAAGGAATGATTCTCCAATTTTTTGGAGTTAGAGCTCCTTTACACCGCTGCAAAGTAGTTTGTTTTGTTTTGTTTTGTTTTTTTGAGTCAAGTTTTCACTCTTTCGCCCAAGCTGGAGTGCAGTGGCATGATCATGGCTCACCTCATTCTCAATCTTCTGGGCTCAGGCAATCCTCTCACTTCAGCTTCCCTAGTAGCTGGGACTACAGATGTGCACCACATCACATGTCTGGTAATATTTTTATGTTTTGTATGAGGTCTCACTATGTTGCCTAGCCTGGTCTTGAACTCCTGGGCTCAAGTGATCTTCTCACCTTGGCCTCCCAAAGTGCTGAGATTACAGGTGTGAGTCACTATGCTCAGCCTCAATGTGGATTTTATCTACTGATACTGTATTAAAATTAAAACTAAACATTTAAAAATACTTATTTCTTAATACACTTAAGGTAACAATGACATGCCTGCTACATGCTAACATAAGTAATCTATGGCTAATGAAAAGATATAGATATTTTCCAATATAAAACTAATAAGAATACTGACACTGTTATACATTTTTTGCAAAACTCTATAATGTCTAGTTTAATAGAAGATAGCTGGACTCATATCCGCTTCTGTATTAAGTTGTTGTCTGTCTGTCTTGCACAGGCAGCTCCTCTCACCAGATCAAGAGCACCATCCCAAAGGTCCCCGACCCCTCACCTATTACACTATCACTTTTTGGCTTGCTACTGGATCTCTTCACCTTTTTTTTTATAATCAATATTTTTTATTTTGGTTTTGTGGGGTACAGTTAATGGTTAGGTGTACAATTACGTTTCATTCAGGCACCCTGTTGATAAGAGGTGTTTCCCCATCCCCAGACAGATATTTGCTACTGTTAAATCCCTTTTCCCTCCCCCACCCCCGATAGTTTCCCAGTACCGTCAGTCATTTTCTTACAGTATTGCATTGGATGTTCAAGGTCCATTATATGAGTGAGAACATGTGATACTTGGATCTTTGTTTCTGTGAGAGGTCACTCAGTATTATAGACTCTAGTTCCATCCAGGTTGCTGCGAAATTCATGATTTTGTTCTTTTTTATGGCTGCGTAGTATTCCATCGTGTATATGTACCACATTTTTTTAATCCAGTCCTCTTTTGATGGGCAGCATGGTTGTTTCTAGGTTCTTGCTATTGTTAACAACGCTGCGATAAACATATGTGTGCAGGTATCTTTTTTACAGAGTGATTTGAGTTCTTCAGGGTATATTCCCAGTAGGGGGATTGCAGGGTCATATGGGAGGTTGATATTTAGAGCTTTTAGGAATCGCCACACTGCTTTCCACAGAGGTTGCACTAGTTTACACTCCCACCAACAGTGTAGAAGTGTTCCCTTTTCACCACACCCTCTCCAGCAGCTGCTATTTTTTGAGTTATTGATAATTGCCATTCTGACTGGAATTAGGTGGTATCTCAGTGTGGTTTTGATTTGCATCTCCCTGATGATTAATGAGGTTGAACATTTCTTCATGTGTTTGTTGGTTGCTCAGATGTCCTCTTTTGTGAAGTGTCTGTTCATATCTTTTGCCCATTTTATCATGGGGTTGTTTGTTTTTCTCTTTTCAGCACTTTTGAGTTCCTTGTAGATCCAGGATGTTAAGCCTTTGTCAGACCTGGTGTTGGCAAATACTTTTTCCCAGAGTGTAGGCTGTCTCCCTACTCTCTTGATGGTTTCTTTGGCCTTGCAGAAGCTTGTCAGTTTAATGAGGTCCCACTTATCTATCTTATCTCTTATGACCTGTGGGTTTCGGGTTATGTTCAGGAATTGGATGCCAGTTCCGATTTCCATGAGGGTATTTCCTTCATTTTCTAAGGTTCTTATGGTTTGAGGTTTTACATTTAGGTCTCTGATCCATTTGGAGTTAACCTTTGTGCATGGGGATAGATAGGGGTCCTGTTTCGATCTTCTGCATGTGGTCAGCCAGTTTTCCCAGCACCATTTACTGAATAGGTTCTCCTCTCGCCAGTGGTAGGTGGTGGAGGCTTTGTCAAAGATGAGTTGGTTGAGAAATTGAGGTTTTGTTTCTGGGATCTCAATTCTGTTCCATTGATCTATATGCTTGTTCCTATACCAATACCAAGCTATTTTGATGATTGTAGCTTTATAGTAAAGTTTGAAGTCTGGTAATGTGATACCACCTGCTTTGTTTTTTTTGCTGAGGATTGTTCTGGCTATTCTTGGATGTTTGTGTTTCCATATGAATTCCTGTGCTGTCTTTTCTAGGTCTGAGAAGAATGTTGTTGGTAATTTGATGGGTATTGCATTGAATTTGTAGATTGCCTTAGGTAAGATGGACATCTTCACAATGTTGATTCTTCCAATCCATGAGCATGGAATATTTTTCCACTTGTTTGTGTCATCTTTGATTTCTTTGAGCAGTGTTTTGTAATTTTCATTGTAAAGGTCTTTCATGTCTCTGGTTAGGAAGATGGCAAGGTATTTCATTTTTTTTTTTTTTGGCTATTGTGAATGGAACTGTGTTTTTTATTTGGGTTACTGTTTGTTTATTATTGGTGTAGAGAAATGCGATTGTATTTTGTACATTTATTTTGTATCCTGATACTTTGCCAAAGGCCTTTATCAGTGTAAGGAGGTTTTTGACAGATTCTCTTGGGTTTTCAAGATACACAATCATATCATCTGCAAAGAGAGATAACTTGACTTCCTCTTTTCCTATTTGGATATCCCTGATTGCCTCCTCTTCTCTGATTGCGCGAGCCAGGACTTCCAATACTATGTTGAACAAGAGGGGTGAGAGTGGGCATCCTTGTCTTGTTCCAGTTTTAGGGGAAATGGTTCCAATTTGTGTCCATTTAGGATATGCTGGCTGTGGGTTTCTCGTAGATGGCTTTCACTATTTTGAGGTATGTTCCCAGTATGCCTAGATGTTCAAGGGTTTTTATCAAGAAGGGGTGCTGGATGTTATCAAAAGCTTTGTCTGCATCTAATGATATAATCATGTGATTTTTGTTTTGACATCTGTTGATGTATTTAATTACATTTATGGTTTTACAAATGTTGAACCAGCCTTGCATCCCAGGAATGAAGCCTACTTGGTCATGATGGATAATTTTTTAGATGTGTTGCTGAATTCAGTTTGCTAGGATCTTGTTGAGAATTTTAGCATCTATGTTCATCAAAGATATTGGCCTGTAGTTCTCTTTCTTTGTTGGATCTTTACCTGGCTTGGGTATCAATGTGATGTTGGCTTCATAAAATGATTTGGGGAGAGTTCCATCTTTTTCAATCGCCTGGAATACCTTCAGTAGGATTGGTATCAGCTCCGCCTTAAATGTCTTGTAGAATTCTGCTGGAAAGCCATCTGGTCCAGGGCTCTTTTTTGTAGGAAGTTTTCTTACTACGTAGCCAATTTCCTTGATTGTTATTGGTCTATTTAGGGTCTCAATTTCTTCTTGTTCCAACCTAGGTAGGTTGTGTGATGTCAGAAAGTCCTCCATTTCCTTATGGTTTTTAAGTTTGTTTCGATACAAGTGTACATAGCAGTCTCTAATGAGTTTTTGTATTTCTCCAGGGTTAGATGTGACTTCATCTTTTGTGTTTCTGATTATGCTTGTTTGATTTTTTTCTCGTTTTTTCTTGGTCAGTCTAGCTAGGGGACCATCAATCTTGTTTACCCTTTGGAAGAACCAGCTTTTTGTTTCATTGATTTTTTTGTATTATCTTTTTGTCTTCTATGTCCTGGATTTGGGCTTTCATTTTGGTGATCTGGATTCTTCTGCAGAAATTAGGGTTTTTGTGGTCTTGCTTTTCCAGCTTCGTTAGGTGGCTTGTTAGGTTGTGAATTTCTGTTCCTTCCATTTTCTTCATGTGTGTTTGTAGGGATATAAATTCCCCTCTTACTACAGCTTTCAGGGCATCCCAGATATTTTGGTAAGATGTTTCTTCATTTTCATTTGTTTCCAGGTATCTTTTGATCCCTGTTTTGATTTCGTCGTTGACCCAGGAGTTGTTTAGCATCATGCTGCTTAGTGTCCATGTCTTTGTGGGTTTTGGGGGGACTTTTTTGGTGTCAATGTTTCTTTTTATTCCACTGTGGTCCGAGAAGGTGTTTGGTAGAATTTCAGTTCTTTTAAATTTGCTTATGCTTGATTTATGGCCGAGTATGTGGTCGATCTTAGAATATGTTCCATGTGGTGATGAGTAGAATATGTATTCTGTGGTCTTTGGATGGAGTGTTCTGTAGGTATCATTTAAGTCCATTTGGTCCAAAGTCACATTGAGGTTCCGGATCTCCTTGCTCATTTTTTGTCCTGATGATCTGTCTAGGGTTGTGAGTGGGGTATTAAAGTCCCCAGTTATGATAGTGTTAGAGTCAATATCTTTCTTTAGTTTTCCAAGAAGTTGCTTTATGAAAGATGGCGCACCTATGTTGGGTGCATATATGTTTCGGATAGATATTTCTCGTTGATGGATTGAGCCTTTTATCATTATGTAGTGGCCTTCTGTATCTTTTTTTATTTTTAATAATTTGAAGGGTATTTTGTCTGAAATTAAGATGGCTACTCCTCCTTTCTTTTGTATTCCGTTCGCCTGTAAGTTTGTTTCCCATCCTCTTACTTTGAGTCTGTGCATGTCCTTTCTAGTGAGGTGAGTCTCTTGAAGGCAATAGATTGTTGCCTGGTGATATTTTATCCATTTTGCCAATCTATGTCTTTTCAGTGGTGCATTTAGTCCGTTCACATTTAGGCTAATAATTGAAATGCAAGAGTTGATCCCTGTCATAAGGTTCTTACAGAGTTGTTCCTGTTTATTTGTTGTCTTTCTTTGGGTTTTGGAATTGGTTCATGTGTGTTTTTAATCTTTTGCCTGTACTCTTGTGAAGAATGCTGTTGTTCTTTTTTCTTTTTCTTCTGTGTTAAGTACTTTCTTAAGTGTTTCTTGTAGAGGTGGTCTGGTGGCAGCTTAGATTCTTAGGGATTGGATGTTTGGAAAAGATTTCAATTCTCCCTCACTAATGAAGCTTAGTTTGGCTGGGTAGGTTATTCTTGGTTGAAATTGTTTCTCTTTTAGAACTTTGAAGATAGGGCTCCAGGTTCTCCTGGCCTGAAGTGTTTCTGTGGATAAATTTGCTGCTATTCTAATTGGTTTTCCCTCGTAGGTAGTCTGTCCTTTTTCTCTTGCTGCCTTTAGGATTTTTCCTTTCATAGCTACTTTGTTTAGGCGAATTATTATGTGCCTGGGAGTTGGTCTTCTCGTTTGTTGTCTTGCAGGGGTTCTCTGAATCTCTTGTGTTTGAATTTTTTCATCCTTAATGAGATGAGGGAAGTTTTCTTGAAAGATTTCATGAAATGTTTGTTCCAGTGTGGCTTCTGTTTCTCTTTCTGCCTCAGGAAGCCCAACTATTCTTAGGTTTGGTCTCTTGAAGTGATCATTCATCTCTTGCAGGTTTTGTTCTGTCTTTTTGAGCTTCTTTTCTATGCTTTTGACAGTTTGGGTTAGTTCTGTGTTTTGGTCTTCGAGCTCTGAGATTCTTTCTTCTGCTTGGCTGATTCTGCTTTCCATGCTTATTAGTCTGTTATTCATTTCCATCATAGTATTCTTTACTGCTGTCATTTCTGACAACAGCTCCTTCCTAATTTCCTCTTGTCTCTCCTCAATTTTTTAAATTCTCTCCATTAATGTCTTGATGTCTGGGTTTGTTGCATGTGACCCGTCATTCTGGGGACTCTTCATTGTCTGTGTTCCAGAATTTGTTTTCTCATTGTCTGATCTCCCAGGGGTCTGTGTAAGACCTATATTCTTCTTTTGGTTTTTCTTCATTTGTGCGGTTTTTCCCCTTCCCTACTTTTTCCTTCCCTCCACATCACCGTCTTCTTTAATTCTGTTATTCAGGGGTAAAGGGATTGGTTTTACATTTGTTTGTTCAATCTCCTATTCTTTATGTATGTCCTCTTACTTTGTTCAATTCTGAAGTTGCACTGTAGGTTGGAGGTGGTCCTTTTTGCAGTTTTGAGATGTACTTAAGGGGAGAGCTGTGATTCAGAATCTGTCTGCAGGTCCTGGTATTCGCTGACAGGCGTGTGGATAATGTGGAACCCACTTCCCACTGCCCTGGAATCTGTCCGTGCAGTGGGCTGTAGGTATACTCCATGAAATAAAATGTGGTTAGCAGAGGGGAGAGAATGGAGCAGATAGTGGGTTGAAGAGGGGAGTGGAGAGATAGAGGAGTAAGGGGGGAAACAAACGAGTGTGCCAACAAATAGAGAGAGAGGCCTATACTGAAACAGATAAAAACTGTAAACCACAGCTACAGTCGAACCAACTCTCATACAAACAAAAATAAAACATATAGTGATGCTAACATACCAGCTTTCCAACCACCTTATTAGTGTGCTGTTCCTCTATACAAAGACATGGTTTACAGACAGAAGAAAAGAGAAGAAAAGGAAAAGGAAAAGAGAAAAAAGGGAACAATACGGTAGGAATAGAATTAAGTCATTAAACTACTAGAATCAATGAAGCACACTCTGAGACATTTCGTTTAAGTCCAATGTCCTTTCAGGTCTTATTTCTAGTTTTCTTTTCAGGCTGGTAAATTAGTTTGCAGTTAGGGTCAGTTGCCCCTGGTCTGCTGTGAAGGACAGTTCAGATTAACCTCGGTTCAGAAGTTTGGTCTATGTCTTTATCAAGCTTGTTTCTCCCGTTTCGGTGTTGTTACCTTGAATCGCCAGCAGGTGGTGATATCTCATCTGCTCGCCCCAGAGGGGGTGGGGCCGGACAGGAACAAGATGGCTGCCTGCCTCCGAGCAGGCAACAGGTGCCCCACGCCGGGCGGGCAGGACAGTCTCGGCCACAGAAGAGGTGGCAGCGATCCCAGCAGATCTTCCCTGAAGCGGTTTGGTGTGGATCTCCTTGGGCCAGGTTGTGATGAGCTACCCATCCCAGAGGCTGCGGCGGTGGCAGCGGCAGTGACAGGAGCGCCGGGGGGAGGGGCTGCAGTGGCGGTGGGACAGTGCAATGCAGTAAAACTGTCCAGTCCTTGCGATGTTCCAGAGGTGGCACTGGCCAAGCTCTGTCTGAAAAGCAGGCTGCAATGCTGGGGTCCCCAGCCCCCCGGGGCGAGAGTCATAGACCCACTGCAGATCTCCCTTGCAGAGGGCTTCAGATGCCGGGTTGCCCCGTCGCCATCTTGCCGTGTCCCCCCAGTCATTTTCTTATAGTATTACATTGGAGGTTCAAGGTCCATTATATGAGTGAGAACATGTGATACTCGGATCTTTGTTTCTGTGAGAGGTCACTCAGTATTATAGACACTAGTTCCAACCAGATTGCTGCAAATTCATGATTTTGTTCTTTTTTATGACTGTGTAGTATTCCATCGTGGACATGTACCACATTGTTTTGATCCAGTCCTCTTTTGATGGACAGCATGGTTGATTCCAGGTTCTTGCTATTGTGAAGAGTGCTGCAACAAACATATGTGTACAGGTATCTTTTTTATAGAGTGATTGGAGTTCTTCAGGGTATATTCCCAGTAGAGGGATTGTGGGGTCATATGGGAGGTCAATATTTAGAGCTTTTAGGAATCGACATACTGTTTTCCACAGAGGTTGTACTAGTTTGCACTCCCACCCAACAGTGTAGAAGTGTTCCCTTTTCGCCACACCCTCTTCATCAACTGTTATTTTTTGAGTTATTGATAATTGCCATTCTGACTGGAGTTAGGTGGTATCTCAATGTGGTTTTGATTTGCATCTCCCTGATGATTAGTGAGTTTGAACATTTTTTCCTATGTCTGTAGGCTGCTCGGATGTCTTCCTTTGAGAAGTGTCTGTTCAATGTAAGGAGGGCTTTGACAGATTCTCTTGGGTTTTCAAGGTACACCATCATATCATCTGCATAGAGCGATAACTTGACTTCCTCTTTTCCTATTTGAATACCTCTGATTGCCTCCTCTTCTCTGATTGCTCTAGCCAGGACTTCCAATACTATGTTGAACAGGAGGGGAGAGAGTGGGCATCCTTGTCTAGTTCCAGTTTTCAGGGGAATCAGTTCCAATTTTTGTCCATTTAGGAGTATGCTGGCTGTGGGTTTCTCGTAGATGGCTTTTTCCTATTTTGAGGTGTGTTCCCCATATGCCTAGATATTCAAGGGTTTTTATCAAGAAGGGGTGCTGGCTTTTATCAAAAGCTTTTTCTGCATCTAATGATATGATCATGTGGTTTTTGTTTTGACATCTGTTGATGTGTTTAATTACATTTATGGTTTTACGAATGATGAACCAGCCTTGCATGCCAGGAATGAAGCCTACTTGGTCATGGTGGATGATTTTTGAGATGTATTGCTGAATCCGGTATGCTAGGATTTTGTTGAGAATTTTAGCATCTATGTTCATCAAAGATATTGGCCTGTAGTTCTCTTTCTTTGTTGGATGTTTACCTGGCTTGGGTATCAATGTGATGTTGGCTTCGTAAAATGATTTGGGGAGAGGTCCATCTTTTTCAAAAGCCTGGAATACCTTCAGTAGGATTGGTATCAGCTCCTCCTTAAATGTCTTGTAGAATTCTGCTGGAAAGCCATCTGGACCACGGCTTTTTTTTGTAGGAAGTTTTCTTATTATGTAGTCGATTTACTTGATTGTTATTGGTCTATTTAGGGTCTCAATTTCTTCTTGTTCCAATCTAGGTAGGTTGTGTGATGTCAGAAAATCCTCCATTTCCTTAAGGTTTTCAAGTTTGTTTCCATACGAGTGTACGTAGTAGTCTCTAATGATCTTTTGTATTTCTTCAGGGTCAGATGTGACTTCATCTTTTGTGTTTCTGATTGTGCTTATTTGGTTTTTTTCTCATTTTTTCTTGGTCAGTCTAGCTAGGGGACCATGGATCTTGTTTATCCTTTCAAAGAACCAGCTTTTTATTTCATTGATTTTTTTGTATTATCTTTTTGTCTTCTATGTCCTGGATTTGGGCTTTTATTTTGGTGGTCTGGATTCTTCAGCAGAAATTAGGGTTTTTGTGGTCTTGCTTTTCCAGCTTCTTTAGGCAGTTTGTTAGGTTGTTAGTTTGTGTTTCTTCCATTTTCTTCATGTGTGTTTGTAGGGATATAAATTCCCCTCTTATTACAGCTTTCAAGGCGTCCCAGAGATTTTGGTAAGATGTTTCTTCATTTTCATTTGTTTCCAGGTATCTTTTGATCTCTGTTTTGATTTCATTATTGACCCAGGAATTGTTTAGCATCATACTGTTTAGTGTCCATGTCTTTGTGGGTTTTGGGGGGACTTTGTTGGTGTCAATGTTTATTTTTATTCCACTGTGGTCCAAGAAGGTGCATGGTAGAATTTCGGACCTTTTAAATTTGCTTATGCTTGATTTATGGCCAATTACGTGGTTGATCTTAGAATACGTTCCATGCAGTGATGAGTAGAATGTATATTCTGTGGTCTTTGGATGGAGTGTTCTATAGGTATCAATTAAGTCCATTTGTTCCAAGTCACATTGAGGTTCCGGATCTCCTTGCTGATTTTTTGTCCTGATGATCTGCCTAGGGTTGTGAGTGGGGTATTAAAGTCCCCAGTTATGATGGTGTTAGAGTCAATATCTTTCTTTAGTTTTCCTAGAAGTTGCTTTATGAAAGTTGGTGCACCTATGTTGGGTGCATATATGTTTAGGATAGATATTTCTTGTTGATGGATTGAAACTTTTATCATTATGTAGTGGCCTTCTATATATTTTTTGATTTTTAATAGCTTGAAGGGTATTTTGTCTGAAATTAAGATCGCTACTCCTCTTTTCTTTTGCATTCCGTTCACCTGAAAGTTTGTTTCCCATCCTCTTACTTTGAGTCTGTGGGTATCCTTTCTAGTGAGGTGAGTCTCTTGAAGGCAGTAGATTGTTGCCTGATGATATTTTATCCATTTTGCCATTCTATGTCTTTTCAGTGGTTCATTTAGTCTATTCACATTTAGGCTGATAATTCAAATGCAAGAGTTGATCCCTGTCATAAGGTTCTTACAGAGTTATTTCTGTTTGTTTGTTGTCTTTCTTTGGGTTTTGGAGTTGGCTCATGTATGTTTTTAATCTTTTGCCTGTACTCTTGTGAAGAATGCTGTTGTTCTTTTTTCTTTTTCTTCTGTGTTAAGTACTTTCTTAAGTGTTTCTTGTAGAGGTGGTCTTGTGGCAGCGTAGGTTCTTAGGGATTGGATATCTGGGAAAGATTTCAATTCTCTCTCACTAATGAAGCTTAGTTTGGCTGGGTAGTCTATTCTTGGTTGAAATTGTTTATCTTTTAGAACTTTGAAGATAGGGCTCCAGGCTCTCCTAGCCTGAAGGCTTTCTGTGGATAAATCTGCTGCTATTCTAATTGGTCTTCCCTGGTAGGTAGTCTGACCTTTTTCTCTTGCTGCCTTTAGGATTTTTTATTTTATAGCTATTTTGTTTAGGCGAATTATTATATGTCTTGGAGTTGGTCTTCTCATTTGTTTTCTTTCAGGGGTTCTCTGAATCTCTTGTGTTTGGATTTTTTCATCCTTGATGGGATGAGGGAAGTTTTCTTGAATGATTTCATGAAATGTTTGTTCCAGTGTGGCCTCTGTTTCTCTCTCTGGCTCAGGAAGCCCAACTACTCTTAAGTTTGGTCTCTTGAAGTGATAATTCATCTCTTGCAGGTTTTGTTCTGTCTTTTTTAGCTTCTTTTCTATGCTTTTGACAGTTTGGGTTAGTTCTGTTTTTTGGTCTTCAAGCTCTGAGATTCTTCTGCTTGGTTAATTCTGCTTTCCATGCTTATTAGTCTGTTATTCATTTCCATCACAGTATTCTTTACTGCTGTTATTTCTGACATCAGCTCCTTCCTATTTTCCTCTTGTCTCTCCTCAATTTCTTTAATTCTTTCCATTAATGTCTTGATGTCTGGGTTTTTTGCATGTGACCAGTCATTCTGGGGGCTCTTCATTGTTTGTGTTCCAGAATCTGTTTTCTCAGTGTCTGATCTCCCAGGGGTCTGTGTAAGACCTATATTCTTCTTTTGGTTTTTCTTCATTTGTGCAGTTTTTCTCCCTCCCTTCTTTTTCCTTCCCTCCACGTCACCGTCTTCTTTAATTTGGTTATTCAGGGGCAGAGGGATTGGTTTTACTTCTGTTTGTTCAATCTCCTATTCTTTATGTATGCCCTCTTACTTTGTTCAATTCTGGAGTTGCACTGTAGGTTGGGGGTGGTCCTTTTTTCAGTTTTAGATTTACTTAAGGGGGGAGCTGTGATTCAAAATCTATCTGCAGGTCCTGGTATTCGCTCACAGGTGTGTGGGTAATCTGGAACCCACTTTTCACTGCCTTGGAATCTGTCCATGCATTGGGGCTGTCGGTTTACTCCCTGAAATAAAATGTGGTTAGCCGAGGGAAGAGAATGGAGGAGACAGTGGGTTGAAGAGGGGGGTGGAGAGATAGAGAAGTAAGGGGGGATACAAACAAGTGTGCCAACAAATGGAGAGAGAGAGACCTATACTGAAACAGATGAAAACAACAGACCACAGCTACAGACGAACCAACTCCCATACAAAAAAATAATAAAACAAATAGTGATGCTAACATACCAGCTATCCAACCACCTTATTAGTGTGCTGTTCCTCTATACAAATATATGGTTTACAGAGAGAAGAAAAGAGAAGAAAAGGAAGAGGTAAAAAGAAAAAAAAGGAACAATACAGTAGGAATAGAATTAAGTCATTAAACTAACAGAATCAATGAAGCACACTCTGAGACTTTTCGTTTAAGTCCAATGTCCTTTCAGTTCTGGTTTCTAGCTTTCTTTTCAAGCAGGTAAATTAGTTTGCAGTTAGGGTCAGTTGCCCCTGGTCTGCTGTGAAGGACAGTTCAGATCACCCTCTGTTCACCACTCTGGCCCTTGTCTTTTTCAAGCTTGTTTCTCCCGTTTTGGTGTTGTTACCTTGAATCGCCAGCAGGTGGTGCTATCTCAGCTGCTCGCCCCAGAGGGGGCGGGGCTGAACAGGAACAGGCAGAGACTGGAGATGGTGCCTGCCTCAGGGCACAGGCAGGAGTCTCATGGCAGGCAGGACATCTCGGTCACAGGAGAGGTGGCAGCGATCCCATCAGATCTTCCCTGAAGGGGCTGCAAGGACTGAAGCTGTGGATTGCCTCTGGCCCGGGTGGTGCGATGTGCTACCGGCGGCGGCGCGGTGTCTGCACTGCAGTGGCTGTCCATTCTGCTGCAATGCCCCAGCGGTGGCAATGGCCGAGCTCCATATGAAGAGCAGGCTGCGATGTTGGGGTCCGCAGCCCCCGGGGCGAGAGCCAGAGACCCTCTGCAATTCTCCTTTGCAGAGGGTTTCACAGACCAGGTTGCCCCGTCGCCATCTTGCCAGAAGTCCTGGATCTCTTCTAATAAAGTATTATTTCTCCCCCTTAACATAAAACAAAACTTTTTTTATAACTTTGCTTTCCTCAGCAGCTACCGTCCCTTTCCCTGTTCTGCTCTGTGGAAAACCGCTCCGGTGTCATTTACTCACCTCCAGATCCTCCCCTCTCATCTTTGGAACCCTCCCTTGTCTGGTCTTCTTTGGAGGACGTGCCACCTAAATTTCTGTCAAGGTCACTGGTCACCTTCATCTTGCTACATCTGTGTTCAATATCAGTCAATTCCTCATCCCTCTGGGTGACTGATTCATCATAAAAGCCTTGCATCATGAAATTTATTTCACAAAGAATAAAGAAAAGTTTTGAAAAGCAGATACTACTTTAGGTTATATTATAATTGATGCATACAAAAGAATCTATGAGATGTATATATTAATAGGTTAGATACAATCAGTCATTTCAAAAATTTTCTCCTGTTCATCCATTCCTACAAACATGTCCTGCTCACTCTGTTGAGGCTTACACATGTGGAGATGTTATTACTGTTTCACAAAAGAGTAGAGGGAGCTTAGAGAGATTAAGACATGTACTGAGCAAGGAGGTGGGGGGGTGCGTGTCTAGGGCCCCGGTGTACAGCAGCCAGGCCATGGAGCCCAGGTCCAGGGACAGTTCCTCTCCTGGGACCTCACTGATGTCTCCAGCTGTGGGTGGTCACTTAGCTGGACTCTAGACCTAATTTGGGCCTTTGTTCCTTGCAGAAGCCAAGGTGGGGAGAGGGGGAGTGCCCCACAGAAGGTAAGAAGGCTGTGCCAGGGAAATCCAATGGCCAGGGTGAGACTTGTGCCCTGCTCCCCAGCATTCCCTGCCACCCTCATCATCTCTGTGAACTTGCCATTGCCCTTTGGCATCCCATGGGTGAAGAGACAGCACATGGGAAGGGGAGTCAGAAAAGCGACCCCAAGAAGTCAGCCCTAAGGCAAATCAGTGGCCCTGGCCCAGAGCTGAGGTTTCATAGGCAGCCCACTCCACCCCATCTGCATTAGGCTCCCAGAGGAGCGCTCCATCTTCTCCCTCCACATTCACATTGATCTTGACCAACACCTCACCCTGGTGGGACCCAGGCCTTTAGGATGGCCACACCCTTGCCTGAAAAGCAACATTGCCCTCCAGTGGAAAGTCCCCAGGCCTTCACTCCTGGGACCCCAACAACCCAGTCTCTCTTCCTGGGAGGCTCCAGACTAGCCTGGCCAGGACTCATGAGGTCCCATGTGGTCGAAGTGAGTGCAGGGTGGGGCCAGGCAAAGGGTAAGCACTGTGTGCACTCACGTGTAGCAATGAAAGACATGTGACTCTCTTTTCAGATGTTAAGAGTCCCAGGAAGACTCTCAGAAGTTCTGCTACTGCCAAACTGGGAGTGTTTACTCTCTTTATCAAGGCTCACTTGAACCTTATGATAAATCTTACTTGAGGATTGTAGTGTTGATGATACATGCCAAACTCTGTAAAATACTTAAGAAGGTTTACTCTGAACAAATGGGAGTGACTTGGTCAATGGCACTGTCCCAAGAAGTCCTAAAAACATGTGCCCAAGGTGACTGACTTGCAGCTTGGTTATATGCCTCTTAGGAAAATGGAAGTTACAAAGAACCATAAATCAATACATGTGAGATTGGTGTTGGTTTGGCCTGAAACAGCAAGCCATCTTCAAACGGAGGCTTGCAGGACAAAAAATAGCAAGAGGTCTCATGGCACTAGGAAACCTCATTCCTAGAATTGTCTATATGGTGATGCTAGTATCAATATTAACGATGTTGGATCATGGGAGAAGATGGTTTGACCTGATTTTATAGCCAATTGATTAGGGGGCAAAAATGTGTCAGATCTAGGATTCAAATATTTTTTGATTGGCAATTAGTAGCAAGAGTTAGGGCTTGTTTAAGAAACTCTGAAATTAGCAAAGGAAATGCCATGTTGAGATAAGGAAGTCAAGTTTCTTAATATGCAGATGAGGCCTCATAGACAGCAACCCTAAGAAAGAAAAGATGGCACATATCTAGCTCTTCTGGAGGTCCCCTGGAAGGAGATTCTAGATAGATGCAAAGTTCCCCAAAAGATGACTTTGCAGCCGGGCTCGGTGGCTCAGCCTGTAATCCCGCACCTTTGGGAGGCTGAGGTGAGTGGATTGCCTGAGCCTGTGGGTTCAAGACCCGCCTGGGCAGCGAGACCTCATCTCTACAATAAATCAAAAAATCAGCTGGGCGTGGTAGCGCAAGCCTGTAATTCCGGCTACTTGGAAGGCTGAGGCGGAGGATCGCCGGAGCCCAGCAGGTCGAGGCTGCAGTGGCCGGGAGCAGCCACTGCACTTTAGACTGGGCAACAGAGTGAGACTCCAACTCAAAAAAAAAATGGTTTTGCAATGGTGAATAGAGCTGCAACAAACATTCATGTGCAGGTATCTTTTTGGTAGAATGACTTGAGTTCCTCCAGGTATACTCCCAATAGGTGAATTGCTGTGTCATATGGAAGGTCAATGTCTAGTTCTCTCAGAAACCACCGCACTGTCTTCCAAAGAGGTTGCACTAGTTTGAATTCCCACCAGCAGTATAGAAGCATTCTTTTTTCTCTACATCCTTGCCAGCATCTGTTGTTATTTGTTTTATTAATGATGGCCATTCCTACAGGGGTTAGGTGGTATCTCAATGTGGTTTTGATTTGCATTTCTCTGATGATGAGTGAGGCTGAGCACTTTTTCATGTGTCTGTTGGCTGCCCGTATCCCTTCTTTTGAGAAGTGTCTATTCATGTCTTTTGCCCACTTTTTAATGAGATTGTTTTTTTTTCCTTTCAGCACATTTGAGTTCCTTGTAGCTCCTAGATATTAGCAAAAGCATGGAACCAACAACGATGTCCATTGAAGCTGGACTGGATTTTTAAAAATTTGGTACCTATATACAATGGAATGTTATGCAGCCATAAAGAAGGACAAACATATGGACTTCGCAGCAACTTGGATGAATTTAGAGTCTATCATACTGAGTGATCCATCACAGAAACAAAGAACAGAGTACCATATGTTCTCACTCCTAAGTGGACCTTGAACAATTACCATAATACTATAAGAAAGGGATTGGCAGTAGTGGGAAACTGCCAGGGGAGGAAGGGCACATCTCAACAAGGGTACCTGCATAATGAACGTTTGTATACCTAACTCTGAATTGTATCCCACATCTTTAAAATAAAGGGAAAAAAGAGATGATTTGCAGGGTCATAAAATAATTTTGATTTCCTTCTTGATTTGTTACATAATGTTATGTCAAAGTCAGACTGGAAAGTAAAATTTTATAGATTCATAAGGTCATCCATTTGTCAGTAGTAAAGTTTCTTCTCAGTCTACAGTATCAATCTTTACAATTACCTGTTTCATTGTCCCAGGTAACCAAAAATTTCCACTTCTAGAAGGACACTTAGGTAAAACAAGAGAGAAAATTTGTATTTTAAAAGCACAGAATTAAGATGTTGGGTCTGAATATTATACTATCATTTGCTTAAATGAAAATAATAAATGATATAAAGAAATTTCAGTTAAGAAAGCCAGAAAAAGCACTTTTTACAAAGGTATAAATTTAATACAAAGCAAAAGAGAGCAGAGCTTTAGATCTGAGAGGAATCTGTCTGCTTACTATTCTTGGGGTTCCATAAGGAAAAACCGAGATTCCTCCCAAGAGTGAATTTGTGATGCGATTTCTGTTTTCCTTAAGTGAGTCCCGTTTGTTAGTAACTATCTTCGGTCCTCTCATGTGGGCATTGAGGGCAGCCTGAACCAGGAGAAACAGACAGAAGCAAATGGAGAAATGGACAAAATTTAGTTGAATAAAAAAATTCCAAAAAGGATCTCTGAAGAGAAAAAGCATAAAGGCGTGTGTGTGTGTGTGTGTGTGTGTGTGTGTGTGTGTGTGTGTGTTTAATTAAGCTGCCTTTTAGCCTCAGAGCTTTAAAATAAAATTAAAAAAACACTTTCACATCTATTATCAGCCAGGACAAACAGCTGCTATATTTCTGGTTTCTAAGCTTTTTTTTTAAATTATTATTAACAAAGATATCCCCCAACTTTTTTAACCAAGGATTAAATGGCAAAAACCACAGCCAAATGAGGTGAACACAAACATCAAACCAGGAAGGAGAGAATTCTAAAGGATAGCCATGATGCTATATGTGGGGGGCCAGCCCATGCAGATATTGGGGGGTCTCTGGTAGGAAAGATGGTGTTGGCGATTAAACTAGAGGGATAGATAAAGAAAGAGACTGGTCTCCTGTCTAATGCAGAAGCCGTTTAATGGGACAAACTGCAAGCCTTTTATCCTAAAGTTTCACAGGCAAAATCACAAGACTTTCATGTGAACACATAGCCAGGTGGACGAGGGGCGTCCCCCACCCACCAGGTGTTTCCTCAAGCATGAGGAAGGACAATCCCAAAATTATCTCACTGTTCCTTATGCTTGGTTAATGTTCCTCAAAAGCAATACAACAATTCTATCATAATATTTTAATAATCAATAACTTCTAAAGCTTATGCATACACAACACCTATGACTAACTTAAATCCTAATACCTTTCTACTCTATGCTAATTTTATCTACACTATAGAAACTCTTGATTATAGCCCAAACCAGTTCCTGAAGAATGTGACCCAGTCCAAAGATCACACTGGGCATTTCTAGGAACAATTGATTATAATCTCTTAACAAAATGGCTATTCTAAAATCCTATATATCTATTTTAACTTCTATAAAAGTTTCTAATTCCTAATCCTATATATACAGCTGATCATCAGCAATAAAGCTTCTAAAAATAAAACCCAAATATAAACTGTAAATTGTACTAAAGCCAAAACCACAAATGTAGAAAATGGGAACAATGAAATTTTTAAAGTTAGTTGTATTCTTATTAAACCTCAAAATATCATGTTTGATCATGCTTGAACTAAACATAATTCCCTGACATTAGCACGACCTATTCTATAATACTATGAGTAAAATAAATTCAATTTCTATAATAAGTAGAAAAACCCTATACTAATTGTAGCTAAAACCAGTTTTAAAAAATGCAGCCCAGTCCAAAGCACGCACTGGGTCCTTAGGAATGTGGCCCAGCCCAAAGTTCATGCTGGGCTATTTCTGGTAACTCTAGATAATCATCTATACCATCTAAAGATGAAAACAGCTCTCCATATGTATATGCTAATTCTTCAAATATACTTTTAAATCTTATAAAGAAGTTTGTACCATATAGAAATCTCCCAAATGTGACCTGAGTTTGAATTTTATCTAATACCTAAGCCAAAACCGCAGTTCATGGGAAACAGGAACAATGAGTTTCTAGAGTTCCCCATGCCTATATCAGTCACAGAGGCTTCAGCTTAGGTCAGCAGAGATCCTTTTGGCTAAGTGTGCTAAATAGAAAAAGGGAGGAGGGAATGGGGTCAACAGCTCCCAAACGCATCCTGGTGGTCTCGGGGTCCACGGCCCTCCCTGATCCCTAAAGCTCAGTGGGCCTCCATGGCTGGCTCCCAACAGCTATAACATTTTTCTTTTAATTTAAATGTTTCATCAATTGTTTAGAATGAGAGATCTCTAAATTATTTTTTATTTTCAATGATACACTTATTTCTAAGAGATGCTCATCCCCAAAACCTCTGTAAAGCCCAGGTGGTAATTTTCCAGGTTTTTACCATATAAGTAAGGGTTGTTACTGGAAAGGGCATAGAGGAGGCAAGATTCCCCAAAATTCACTCTCAGAAATAGACAGAAGATAGTAAAATACAACAAAGCCCCACTGGGATGGGATCCTTGAAAACAAAACTCCCTTAAGAGCTTCACGTGTTTGGAATGAAGAGTGTGCTGCTTACAATCTTACGTGTCTTGGACTCCGAGTCTTTTCGAATTGACCAGTTGACATAAACTTGAACATTTACACCCCCTGGACAGTGTATGCCAAGATGGAATATCCCCTTAAGGTCACAAAGTTGAGCTCTCAAGGTCATAAAGATGAGATAAGAGAGAAACCTCATCTGGTTTTCATTTTAGGAACTCACAGCAATGTTTGTCTTTAAGACATCTGTCTAGTCAGAATCACAAAACTGAACAGTTTGCAGGGCCAGCTCAAACAGCAAGCTCATAGGGGTTCTAGGTTTGTGTTCTGCCCTATGATACCCCTCTTTATGACACACAAACACAAAGACAAGGGAAAAGGAATTTCTGAGAGGAAAAGGGATCAAACAATATGAATATTCATATTTTCATATTTTAAAGTACCAAAAATACACCAAAGTTGCTATACCAAGACTAGTCACACAACTTTTTTTCCCATTAATGAAATCTTGCAGATGAAACAAACAGTGATTTTTACTGTGACTTCCCAGAGTGCACAAAGAGAAGCCAGGAGGTAAAAAAATTCTTACCCCATTGTCTACAAAACAGGTTACTGGGTTCTCCTCACTGTGACTTCTAGTAACACACATGCAAATAAATTAAAGTCCTATGACTTTTACTTTGGAACTCTAACCATTAGCTAGCAAACTTGTCAGTTTACAAAAAACTGATTGTGACCAAACAGTGGTTTTACCTCAAGGCCAGTAGAAAAGTAGTAGTAGATTTAAAACAAAAATAGAAAAATAGAGATAGATAGAGAACTTAGGATAATCTATATTTAATCTGTATAGTTTCAGGTCAACCTTTGAGCTCTGAATTCTTTTTGGTGCCCAGGGTCTCCAAAAGATAGCTTTTCAGGGTCATAAAATACTTTGATTTTCCTTCTTCATCTATTATGTGATGTTATGCCAGAGCCATTATATAGTTAATAAAAAATTTGTCTCTCCAGGCCTTAAGAATTTGGCAAGATAAAGAAAAAGGTCAGAGTTCAGTCTTCACTCCCAAGCTGAGAACCATTTCTTTCTCCCTTCTGTGAAAGTGGCATGTGAGCATTATAGGGCTCTAGGAAATCCCGTCCCAGCAGAAGTATGGGGCCACTGTCTACTCTAAGGAAGTAATGTTGCCCTATTGTTCTCTCAGTTGAAATTGATGGGGATTTTATTTAAAAGCTGTAATTGGGGAGTTTGAAACTTTTTCTTTACTCTGGAGGAGAGGGTTTTTAGTCAAGGGAGGGCTGAGGACTGACAGTATAGGGCCACTATACACAGGGCTCTGGTGTTTTCTCTATTTATGGGTATTTTAACTTCACCTTGTGTTTATTAGAAGTAGTAGAAAAACCTTCTCTATTCCCTCAAAACATCTCTATTCTGATTTTTGTGTTATTTTGGTGCCTCCTTCTGGGGACTTTGGTGCACTTTGTGTAAGCATTCATTTACGTTTTTTGCAATTCTTAATATGTCGTTTCTTTTTTCAATAGTAGCAAAGTGATCTTTCTATGGCATTTTGGGAATTCTGGGGTTGGGGAGAATGAATTTCTGGTGACCTTCCAAGTTGGTCACTAAGTTGTCTGAGTTGTAAATTCACAATTTTAGAGGTATTTCTTTTCCTTCTTAATAATCATTAGTGACAATTGGTCAACTCCGGTGACTGAGTGGCTAGTAGGCAAAGAAGCCCAATCCACATTATTTCTTTTTATCAATGATGCTAACTCATCACCTAAACTTTGTACAACCCAGAATTTAATAAGGTATCATTCTATCATGTTTCTACCAAGTTTTTTGGAGGTATCCCTTAATATCATTCGAATAATTTTTCAGCATGATATAAAAGTCAGACTTCATTTGGCATAGTTTACACTGTTATGCCTTTGTCCAATGTATAATGTTGGCAAATATCTGTAGTAGAGCCTCACAGAGGTGGTTGCAAAGCTTTCAGCATTTCTCTTTCCTATTTGAATCTATTTTGTCAAAATCTTCTAAAGGCTGTTTTCAATCTACTGCCCTAAACCAGTCTCCAATTTTGTTTTTGGGGACCAGTAACTTGATTAGTTGATATAGGTCAGAAAACCCTGGATCACTGTTGTTGAGTGTTAATTGGAATTCCTTGGCAAATTTCAGGGGTCTTGAGTTGGATCTGGGAATCCAGATGACATAGAGACCCACTAATGTCTGTCCATATTGTCACAGCCCCTAAAGAAGAGCATGGCAAGGGCTCAAGTGCTCCAGTACATTCCTGAACATTATTTCTGAAAACTAATAAAAGGTGCACTTCCCCTTGTCTCCTATGCACTCCCAGTAAGTAGCTTCAGGGAATCCTTGACTTCCCTGTAGTCTATGCCCCATCAACTGAAAGACGCAAATCTCCATTTACTCCCTTTTTCTGAGTGGTTATAAGTTTGAATAACACAGTATCAATGTAATCATAAGCCCTGTGATTTGTGTAACTTTTGTATCAATGTAATCATAAGTTTTGTGATTTTTATAACTTTTGTGTAATGCATGATGTCTTAGGCCTTGTAAACTCCCTTTACTCTATGGCAACCTTGATTAACATTTCTGCCAGGCCCTTCTGATAAAAGCTATGAGATGCCTCTGATACCTGGTACCAGGAAGTCTGGACCGAAAAATGTCACTATTGATAAATGCAGCTGAAACTCAAGTTGTATGCAATGCTCTGCTGGTCACATGGTTAATGTACAGGTACTAACAACTGGACGTATAAAAGTGAACTGCAAAAGTCTGGAGGTTGAGCAGAGCCACTTCAGAAAGACCACGAGTCTGGCTCAACTCCTAGATTCTAGCTCAGAAATAAACTTCTTTCTTCCAGTTCCCTGCCCTTTTGACTTATTGGTATCAAGGGGAACAGCCAAGCATTACTCAGACCATAACACAGATACCAGGGCTCTCAGTTCTGATTTGGTCCAGGGTGTACACAGTATGCTAGGATATCCTCTCTCGGTAGGTTTTATTTCCAAAGGAGCAACTACTATTTTATCTCCTCCTTTAGCTGTTACCTTTGTGGCTTGAGGTGAAGGAATAGGAGAAGGAGGAGGAGGAGGAGGAGGAAGGAGAGGGGGAGTGGAGGGGGAGGAGGGAATGGAATTGTTCAGACACTGAAGTTCAGAGAGCAGAGGGTTAGGAGGAGCAGGAGGAGAGACAGGTTCTGGCACCTTCCTGATTTCAGAAATGGCTTCTGCGAGTTTCTTCACTTCTGAGAAAGTCTCAAGTATTTTCTCATGAACTTCCCAGAGGGAGGCAAGTTTATCATTCACTCTTTGGGATGATTGTGGTTACCAGTTAAAGTATGACTCCTGTTCACTTTCCTTGATTTGAGAACTCAATTTTTTCTACTTTAGTGCCCAGGAAAAACAATTTGGAACTATTGAAAGTTCTCTATTTTCGAAACCTTAGGCCTAGTTTTTCCTTAGTCTGATCTTCCCACTTGCACAAATACTTTCAAATGGCAACGCTGTAGTTTTCAAACATTAAGCCATCTGGGATGCCCTGGTTGGGGAGAAGTTGCTCCTTGCCTTTCCTCTTTTTGTAAAGAATTTATTTCCTCTTTTCTTTAAAAAGGAGGACCCGGGCTGTGGCCTAGGGTTGAGCGTGGTGGATCAAAGTGTGCAGATCATGGGTAGGACTCCACAGTGTTAGCCTGAGTTATTTCTACCTTCTTATGTGACCCAGTTTCTCTCTTCAGAGGTCGATCACTTCCAAGAGGGCTCAGTTTTCTGAATGTCGGCTCTTGTACACGTTTTCTGGACAAGAGTTCTTTTAACTAATTTGTCAAGGATTCAAGGTATGCTGATTGTCAAGGTATGCTGCATGTCACTGAGGTTATCCCTCCAGACTCTCCTACTGAACCCTAGTCACTGAGGGGCATATTTCAGCTGGGAGGAGTAAAGTGCCCTTTCTCTATAGAGCTGAAGAATCCAGTCTCTTATTTACCTAAGAAAATAATAGTTCGGTTCTTCATGAGAATGAACAAATAAGCTAAACAAGATTAATTCCAGAAGGAAAAGGCAATGTAAAGCACCCTTTAAAATACACTGTTAGCCAGGCTCAGTGGCTCAGCCTGTAGTCCCGTGCCTTTGGGAGGCTGAGGTGAGTGGATTGTCTGAGCCTGCGGTTTTGAGACCTGCCTGGGCAGCAAGACCTCATCTCTACAATAAATCAAAAATCGGCCGGGCATGGTGGTGCATGCCTGTAATTCCAGCTACCCAGAAGGCTGAGGCAGAAGGATCGCCAGAGCCCAGCAGGCGAGGCTGCGGTGGCCAGGAGCGGCCACTGCACTCCAGTCTGGGCGATAGAGTGAGACTTCAACTCAAAAAAAAAACACTGCCAAATCAAAATTTGGATTCCAACAAAAACTTTCTAGGAAAACAACAGCTCAGAATAAGCCAAGGACCATGAACCACACAGGATAACTAGGGCTCAAGAGGACTTACCAGCTCCATAGGAGGAGAAGTTTAAAGCCCCAGGGATTCAACAGGTTCATGCTGGTGCCTGAGTGCTGGGTACCAGTGAATCCTTCATGGAAACTGAGTCTTCTCTGATCCCCAGTTTGGTAATAAAAAATCGATGATGAAAAAAATTTCTGCCAAAATACATAAAGAGGTTAGGGTTAAATATAAGTGACTGTGACTGGGGTTTCACAATCTCAAGAGGTCTTGAGAGAGTGTGGTCAAGGTGATTAGGTTATAGCTTGGTTTTATACATTTCAGAAAGACAGGAATTGCAAGTAAAATAGAAATCAATACGAGGAAGGTATACATTGGTTCAGTCTGAAAAAGCAAGACATCTCAAAGTGGGGGCTTACAAGTCATAGTTGGGTTTCAGGATTCTTTCATTGAAAACTTCTTGAGAGAACTGAGCTATTTTCTAAAGACTTGAAGTCAGAAGAAAGGAGTGCTTGCGTTAAGATAAGTATTGTAAAGACCAAGGTTCTTGCTGTGTAAATGAAGCCATATAGGTGACATCTTCAGAAAGGATAGGTGTCAAATGACTCTTGTAAGACCTTGGTGGAACCTGGCTCTCAGTTAATCTCTCCTACATCCTAATCTCCTACATCATCTCCTAGGTAAGACCTAGAGAGGGAAGGCCTGCCTACGTTCATGGAGATTCTCTACAGTTAAAAAGTCTCCTCCACAAAAGATGGCTTTGCAGGGCCATTTTAATCTGTTGGCCCCTGGAAGCCTATTAAAAATATGTCACAGAAATATATTTTGGGGCAAATATTTTGATTTCTTTGGTGTCAGCTATTTGTCATGTGATGCTATGCCAGGGCCAGGTTAGAGAGAAAGTCACATTGTAGTTTAACAAAAACATGACTTCAACTTTTTTGGGTTTGTAGCATGTGACTTCTCTGGCACCTTAGGTGAGAAGTTGGGCAAAAGAAAAGAAAGGTCAGAGTTTAGACTTTACTTCTTTTAAAAACTAGTGAGAAATTAACTCATTTCAGAGGTCGCAAAATCGTGTCTCCTCCAGTCTTCTCCTAATTCCGTCCCCATCTCCCATCATCATAGCAATCCACCTCATCCTACTGTCATATAATAGACACAACAAAAGAGGTGAGGCGTGGAGGCCCCGAATATTTGCACCCTGGGGCTTTAACTTCTTTGCAAATCCACGTATGCATATGTGGTTGGCATTTATTGGCTGGGACCAGCCCCCACAGTGAAATTTCCTGAACGCGGAAAGCCTGCAGTGGGGGAAGAAGTCCCTGTCACTCACCCTTTCAGCCCTGGGTGCCCAGTGGCCCTCCATCTCCTTGGTATGCTGGTGTCCTTGAGACAGACCTCTTTTAGCAAAACTCCAAGAGGGCTCCTGCTGTGAAATGGACGTCCAGTCCCCAGAAAAGTGAATGAGTCTCCATGTAAACATTCTCTGACGCTTGGAATGCTGGGGACTTGAGTCCTCACCTTTCTGCTGGTGGTGAGTGAGGACACATACAGCTTCAACTGGGGCTGTGAACATCTTACATCCTGTGAGGTCTCCAGTCTTGGGAGGAGCTGATACTCTGCCCATTACAGCAGAAAAACCATGAGGTCAACCCACCCTCAGACTACCCTTTCTTTCTGGAGTTAGAAGCTTCATTGATCATTTCTAGTAATTAGCCGATTCTTTTTTTTCTTTGGAGTCAGAGTCTCACTCTGTTGCCCAGGCTGGAGTGCAGTGGCACACCCACTGCAGCCTTGACCTGCTGGGCTAGGGCGATCCTTCCACCTCAGTCTTCCAAGTAGCTGGAATTAAAGGCACATGCCCCCACACCCTGCTGATTTTTCTTGATTTATTGTAGAGACAAGGTCTCGCCAAGTTGCCCGGGCCGGTCTCGAACCCATGGGCTCAGGCAATCCTCTCAACTCAGCCTCCCGAAGTGCTGGGACTACAGGCTTGAGTCACCAGGCCCAGACTCTGGGTGGCTTTTTCATACCTGCAGCATAAAAGCCGCAAGTTCAACCCCCTAAAAACGTTATTCTGGATTTGATGTTGCTACCATTGCCCTGTTCCCAGAAGCACATCAAGTGTTTCTCCCTGAGGGTGGCAACCACACCTCCCTCATCTGGTGCCTTTTATGCCCAGTAGAAGGCCCGGCCACATGGCAGATTCTCGGCCACTGTTTGGTGTATGAAGAAATGACCCTTTTTGGTATAACAAAGAAAATCCAGGCATCTATCAAGAAAACCACACAAATACAGAAGTCACACTAACCCCGGGGAATGTAAACCAAAGCTGCTATGTTTTGAGGAAGCCAAAAAAATCAGTGAGCACACAGGAAAAGAGAGCACCAAGACAGACCGGAAACCTCTCACTGTTCACCTGTGAGGTTTCTGACTGGTAAATATAGGCCAGACTTGCCTTAGAAATACTCTGCTTGGACTTCCGGCAAGATGGCGACGGGGCTACATGGTCTGTGTGACCCTCTGCGAAAGAGAGCACTCATAAAGACCCCAGCTCTCTCCCAAGGGCTGCAGCTCCCATCTTCCACAACCTGCTCTTCACAGGGAGCTTAGCCACCACCGACACCTGCCACCACTACTCAGATATCATGGTGGTCTGGGCTGCTCCCGCAGTCACAGATGCTGCTGCTGCGGTCATTGCTTGCCAATGCCTGAGGCGACCCACGACTACAGACTGTGAAGCCCCTGCAAGCAGGATCTTCTGAGATCACCGCTGCCCAGCTGCATGCATAACCGGCTCACGCCCCTCTGGACTGCAGCGATGAGATAGCACCACCTGCTGGGGATCCAAGGTAACAACATCAAATGACAGAGACTCTTTCCTCTTGTTAAATAGAAAAGGCCAGATCTCAGTAATAGACTGGGCAGGGGGCCCATATCTGAACTGGTCTTCACAGCAGGCCAGGGGCAACTGACCTTAATCATGAACAATTCTACCAGCCTGCAAAGACAGCTGGAAATCAGAGCTGAAAGGACATTGGACTTAAAGAAAAAGTCTCAGAGTGTGCTCAGTTGGTTCTGCTAGTCTACTGATTTCAATCTACCCCTTTTCCCTTTTTTTCTTTCTTGTTTTCTTTTTCTTATTTCTCTGTAAACCCCATCTTTGTATAGAGGAATAGCACACTAATAAGGAGGTTGGTAAGCGTTTCCGTTAGCATCATTGTATGTTTTAGCTTTTTATACGGTTGTTAGTAGTTTTCAGTTGTGGTTATTGTTTTTCTTTATATTTGTTTCAGTCTTTGTGTCTCTTCTCACTTACCAGTCGGTACACTCATCTGTTTTTCCTCTCACTCCTCTCCCTCTCCGCTCCCCTCCTCCCTCTCTCCACTCCCCTCCTCCCCCTACTGCCTGCTCCATTCTCTTCCCTCTGTTAACTTCATTTTGCTTTCAGGGAGTAAACCTACAACCCCACTGCATGGACAGACTCCAAGGTAGTGGGAAGTGGGTTTCAGACTATCCATACACCAGTTGGTGGATACCGGGATCTGCAGAGAGATTTTGAATCATAGCTCCCCCCTTAATTAAATCCCAAAACTACAAAAAGGACTGCGCTCAACCTACAGTCCAACTCCAGAACTGAAAAAAGCAAGAGGAAATACATCAGGAAGAATAGGAGATTGAACAAAGAGAAGTAAAAGAAACCCCTCCACCCCTGAATAACAGAATTAAAGAAGACGGGGAAGTGGAGAGAAGGGAAAAGTAGGGAGGAAAAATCTGCACAAATGAAGAAAAACCAAAAGAAGAACACAGGGCTCACACAGGCCCCTGGGAGGTCAGACACTGAGAAAACAGACTTCGGAACACAAACAATGAAGAGCCCCCAGAATGACTGGGCAAAAGCAATAAACCCAGACATCAAGGCATTAATAGAGAGAATTTTAAAAATTGAGGAGAGACAAGAGGAAAATAGGAAGGAAGTGATGACAGAAATAACAGCAGTAAAGAATACTGTGATGGAAATAAATGACAAACTAATAAGCATGGAAAGCAGAATTAGCCAAGCAGAAGAGAGAATCTCAGAACTTGAAGACCAAAATAGAGAACTAACCCAAACTGTCAAAAACATAGAAAATAAGCTTAAAAAGTCAGAAAAAAACCTTCAAGAGATGAATGATTACTTCAAGAGTCCCAATCTAAGAGTAATTGGGCTTCCTGAGGCAGAGAGAGAGTCAGAGGTCACACTGGAACAAACATTTCATGCAATCATTCAAAAAATTTCCCTCATCTTATCAGTAATGCAAAAATTCAAGCACAAGAGATTCAGAGAACCCCTGCAAGACAACAAATGAAAAGACCAACTCCCAGACACATAATAATTCGCCTAAACAAAGTAGGCATAAAAGAAAAATTCCTAAAGGCAGCAAGAGAAAAAGGCCAGACTACCTACCAGGGAAGACCAATTAGAATAGCAGCAGATTTATCTAAAGAAACCCTCCAGGCTAGGAGAGCCTGGAGCCCTATCTTCAAAGTTCTAAAAGATAAACAATTTCAACCAAAAATAACCTACCAAGCCAAGCTAAACTTCATTAGTGAGGGAGAATTGAAATCTTTTCCAGATATCCAATCCCTAAGAACCTACGCTGCCACAAGACCACCTCTACAAGAAACACTTAAGAAAGTACTGAACACAGAAGAAAAGGAAAAAAGAACAACAACATTCTTCACAAGAGTACAGGCAAAAGATTAAAACACACATGAACCAACTCCAAAACGAAAAGAAAAACAACAAACAAACAGGAGCAACAACTCTGTAAGAACCTTATGACAGGGATCAACCCGTGCATTTCAATAATTAGCCTAAATGTGAATGGACTAAATGCACCACTGAAAAGACATAGGATGGCAAAATGAATAAAATATCACCAGGCAACAATCTATTGCCTTCAAGAGACTCACTTCACTAGAAAGGACACTCACAGACTCGAAGTAAGAGGATGGGTAACAAACTTTCAGGCGAACGGAAAACAAAAGAAAGGAGGAGTAGCGATCTTAATTTCAGACAAAATACCCTTCAAGATATTAAAAATTTAAAAAGAGAGCTGGGCTCAGTAGCTCAGCTTGTAATTCCACACCTTTGGGAGGCTGAGGTGAGTGGATTGCCTGAGCCTGCGGGTTCAAAACCCACCTGGGCAGCAAGACCTCACCTTTACAATAAATCAAAAAATCAGCCGGGCATGGTAGCACATGCCTGTAATTCTGGCTACATGGAAGGCTGTGGCGGAAGGGATCGCTGGAGCCCAGCAGGTCAAGGCTGTGGTGGCCAGGAGTGGCCACTGCACTCCAGTCTGGGTGACAGAGTGAGACTCCAACTCAAAAAAAAAGATACAGAAGGCCACTACATAATGATAAAAGTTTCAATCCATCAACAAGAAATATCCATCTTAAATATATATGCACCCAACATAGGAGCACCAACTTTCATAAAGCAGCTTCTAGGTAAACTAAAAAAAATCGACTCCAACACCATCATAGCTTGGGACTTCAATACCCCACTCAAACCCTAGACAGATCATCAAAACAAAAAATCAGCAACGAGATCGAAAACCTCAATGTGACATTTGACCAAATGGACTTAATTGATACCTTCAGAACACTTCATCCAAAGACCACAGAATATACATTCTACTCATCACAGCATGGAACATACTCTAAGATTGATCACATTCTTGGCCATAAATCAAGTATAAGCAAATTTAAAAGCACCGAAATTTTACCATGTACCTTCTCAGACCACAGTGGAATAAAAATAAACATCAACACCAACAAAGTCCCCCTACAACCCACAAAGACATGAACACTAAACAGCATGATGCTAAACAACTCCTGGGTCAATGATGAAATCAAAACAGAGATTAACAGGAACCTGGAAACAAATGAAAATAAAGAAACATCTTACCAAAATCTCTGGGACACCATGAAATCTGTAGTAAGAGGGGAATTTATATCCCTACAAACACACATGAAGAAAATGGAAGGATCACAAATTAATAGCTTAATAAGCCACCTGAGGAAGCTGGAAAAGCAAGACCACCAAAACCCTAATTTCAGCAGAAGAATCCAGATCACCAAAATAAAAACCCAAATCCAGGACATAGAAGACAAAAAGATAATACAAAAAAATCAATGAAACAAAAAGCTGGTTCTTCGAAAGGATAAACAAGATCCATGGTCCCCTAGCTAGACTGACCAAGAAAAAGAGAAAAAAAGCCCAAATAAGTACAATCAGAAACACAAAAGATGATGTCACATCTAACCCTGAAGAAATACAAAAGATCATTAGAGACTACTACGTACACTCGTATGGAAACAAACTTGAAAACCTTAAGGAAATGGAGGACTTTCTGACATCACACCACCTAACTAGGTTGGAACAAGAAGAAATTGAGACCCTAAATAGACCAATAACAATCAAGGAAATTGATTGAAAACATGATAAGATACCAATCTTACTGAAGGTATTCCAGGTGATTGAAAAAGATGAACCTCTCCCCAAATCATTTTACGAAGCCAACATCACATTGATACCCAAGCCAGGTAAAGATCCAACAAAGAAAGAGAACTACAGGTCAATATCTTTGATGAACATAGAGGCTAAAATTCTCAACAAGATCCTAGCAAACTGGATTCAATAATACATCTCAAAAATCATCCATCATGACCAAGTAGGCTTCATCCCCGGATGCAAGGCTAGTTCAACATTCGTAAAACCATAAATGTAATTAAATACATCAACAGATGTCAAAACAAAAACCACATGATTATGTCATTCGATGCAGAAAAAGCTTTTGATAAAATCCAGCACCACTTCTTGATTTAAAACCCTCGAATGGAGACGGGAACAAGATGGCGACGGCATAGGTGAACTTGTGAGATTCTCCAAACGTGAGTTCCCAAAAAGACTCTTATTTCTCTTCCCTGATCCCCCAGCCCACCACCAGGCGTGCTGGTGCGAGGCCTGGGGAACTTGGGTCCCACGCAGGGCCAGATAATGCGGCCCCCTGCTGCTGTTGTTCCACTGCGTGTGTGGGAGTCTCAGGTCCCAGCCCCCCCTCAGCTCCTCCCTGGCTACATCGTCTCCAGCCCGGCACCTGGCACCAAACCGCCAGTCACTCAGGGAGGGTCTGGGCACCCGCCCCTCAAAGACACCGGTCCCATTCCTGGCTGAAGTACTCTGTGGGGGGTCCAGAGCCACTCTCGCTGCTCACCGCCTGCCCGTTGGAGCTTTGGAGCTCTGGAACTCCGGGCCCACCCTGGCTAAGGCACTCAGCGCAAGACCCCAAGCTAGGGGACCCAGACAAGCGGAGAAAAACAGATCTGCATAAACTACCTCGCCATTCCCCAGGCAGAGACTTCCATTGCCCCGCCCATCTAGCAACAAACTTTACCTCAGTTCCTAAGGCAATGGCGCAAAACAGGAGACAAAGCCCCACCCCTACACTGCAATGAAAAACAAAAGGGAGAGGCCAGAATTGGAGATCAGAGAAGTGACTTTAGTCTGATCGCATATTTGGACTTACGATTTTATCATTGTAACTGTTGGTTTTGATCACGTTTGTTGTTTGCCTTCTGACTTACACTGTTTCTTGATTTTATTGGCCTGTCTCTGTGTAGCTATCAGTACTCTTTAGGGAATCTTTCTTACATGTCTTTCTTCACTGCTTCCCGGCCCTGTGTCTCTTTCTCACCTGATAGTTGGTATGTATCTCTGTTTTCCCTCTCATTCTTCTCTCTTTCTAACTCCCTATTGACCCCACCTTCCTCCATTATTTTCCTCTTTTATACCCCCCTTTTTAATCTAGGGACCAAGACTACATACTGCTGAATGGACAGATTGTAAGGCAGAGGGAAACAGGTTGCAGTGTGCTCATACACCTGTTCGTGGATGCTAGAATCAGCATATACATTCTGAACCACAGCTTCCCTCTCAATTAAACCTCAAAACTACAAAAAGTACAGATTGCAGCCTATGCTCCAACCTGAAAAGTGAGCAAAGCCAGAAGACCCTCATAAGGAAGAACAGGATATTGCAGAAGAGAAATAAAAGCACCCCACCTTCCCTCAAAAACAGAATTAAAGAAGGGAAGGGAAAGGGGGAGAGAGAGAAAAATCTACACAAATGAAGAAAAACCAGAAGAAGAGTATGGGTCTCTCCCAGACCCCTGGGAGGGCAGACACCGAGAAAACTGACTTCGGAATGCAAACAATGAAGAACCCTCAGAATGAAGGGTCTCAAACTACAAACGTAGATATCAAGACAATAATGGAGAGATTAAAAAGAATTGAGGAGACACAAGAAGAAACTAGGAAGGAGCTGATATCTGAGATAACAATAATAAAGAATACTGTGAATGAAATAAATGACAAACTGATAAGCATGGAAAGAAGAATTACCCAAGCAGAAGAAAGAATCTCAGAGCTTGAGGACCAAAATATAGAACTAACCCAAACTCTTAAAAACACAGAAAATAAGCTCAAAAAGACAGAACAAAACCTTCAAGAGATGAGTGATTACCTCAAGAGGCCTAACCTAAGAGTAATTGGACTTCCTGAGGCAGAAAGAGAGACAGAGACCACACTGGAACAAACTTTCCATGAGATCATTCAAGAAAACTTCCCTTATCTAATCAGTGGTGCAAAAATTCAAACACAAGAGATTCAGAGAACCCCTGCAAGAAAACAAATGAGAAGACCAACTCCCAGACACATAATAATTCGCCTAAACAAAGTAGGCGAAAAAGAAAAAATCCTAAAGGCAGCAAGAGAAAAAGGCCAGATCACCTACCATGGAAGACCAATCAGAATAGCAGCAGATTTATCTACAGAAACCCTGCAGGCTAGGAGAGCTTGGAGCCCTATCTTCAAAGTCCTAAAAGATAAACAATTTCAACCAAGAATAACCTACCCGGCCAAGCTAAGCTTCATCAGTGAGGGAGAATTAAAATCTTTCCCAGATATCCAATCCCTAAGAACTTATGCTGCCACCAAACCATCTCTACATGAAACACTAAAGAAAGTACTAAACACAGATAAAAAGGAAAAAAGTACAACGTTCTTCGCAAGAGTACAGGGAAAAGAATAAAATATACATGAATCAAACCCAAAACCAAAAGAAAGACCAAAAAAAAAAAAAAAAAAACAAGTAGAAGAACACCAACTCTATAAGAATTCTAAGAACCTGGAAGCAACCATGCTGCCCATCAAAAGAGGACTGGATTAAAAAATGTGGTACATATACACGATGGAATACTACGCAGCCATAAAAAAGAACAAAATCATGAATTTCGCAGCAACCTGGATGGAACTAGAGTCTATAATACTGAGTGACCTCTCACAGAAACAAAGATCAGAATATCACATGTTCTCACTCATATAATGAACCTTGAACATCCAATGTAATACTATAAGAAAATGACTGACGGTACTGGGAAATTATGGGGGGGGATGGGATTAACAGTAGCTAATATCTACCTGGGACTGGGGAAACACCTCTTATCAACAGGGTGCCTGAATGAAACGTAATTGTACACCTAACCCTTAACTGTACCCCACAAAACAATAATAAAAAATACTGATTAATTATAAAAAAAAAAAAAGAATTCTATGATAGGGACGAACTCTCACATTTCAATAATTAGCCTGAATGTGAATGAACTAAACGCACCACTGAAAAGACATAGAATGGCAAAATGGATAAAATATCACCAGGCAACAATATACTGCCTTCAAGAGACCCATCTCACTAGAAAGGACATACACAGACTCAAAGTAAGAAGATGGGAAACAAATTTTCAGGCGAATGGAACACAAAAGAAAGGAGGAGCCGCAATCCTAATTTCAGACAAAATAGCATTTAAGCTATCAAAAATTTAAAAAGATACAGAGGGCCACTACATAATGATAAAAGGTTCACTCCATCAACAAGAAATATCTCTCCTAAACATATATGCACCCAACATAGGAGCACCAACTTTCATAAAGCAACTTCTAGGAAAACTAAAGAAAGATATTGACTCTAACACAATCATAACTGGAGACTTTAATACCCCACTCACAACCCTAGACAGATCATCAGGACAAAAAATCAGCAAGGAGATCCGGAACCTCAATGAGGCTCTGGACCAAATGGAATTAATTGATACCTACAGAACACTCCATCCAAAGACCACAGAATACACATTCTACTCATCACCTCATGGAACATATTCTAAGATCGACCACGTAATTGGCCATAAATCAAACATAAGCAAATTTAAAAGGACCGAAATTCTACCATGCACCTTCTCGGACCACAGTGGAATAAAAATAAACATTGACACCAACAAGGTCCCCCCAAAACCCACAAAGACATGGACACTAAACAGCATGATGCTAAACAACTCCTGGGTCAATGATGAAATCAAAACAGAGATCAAAAGATACCTGGAAACAAATGAAAATAAAGAAACATCTTACCAAAATCTCTGGGATGCCCTGAAAGCTGTAGTAAGAGGGGAATTTATATCCCTACAAACACACATGAAGAAAATAGAAGGAACAGAAATTCACAACCTAACAAGCCACCTAAAGAAGCTGGAAAAGCAAGACCACAGAAACCCTAATTTCAGCAGAAGAATCCAGATCACCAAAATAAAAGCCCAAATCCAGGACATAGAAGACAAAAAGATAATACAAAAAAATCAATGAAACAAAAAGCTAGTTCTTTGAAAGGATAAACAAGATCCATGGTCCCCTAGCTAGACTGACCAAGAAAAAGAGAAAAAAAGCCCAAATAAGCACAATCAGAAACACAAAAGATGATGTCACATCTGACCCTGAAGAAATACAAAAGATCATTAGAGACTACTACATACACTCGTATGGAAACAAACTTGAAAACCTTAAGGAAATGGAGGACTTTCTGACATCACACCACCTAACTAGGTTGGAACAAGAAGAAATTGAGACCCTAAATAGACCAATAACAATCAAGGAAATCGACTACATAATAAGAAAACTTCCTACAAAAAAAAGCCCTGGTCCAGATGGTTTTCCAGCAGAATTCTACAAGACATTTAAGGAGGAGCTGATACCAATCCTACTGAAGGTATTCCAGGCGATTGAAAAAGATGGAACTCTCCCTAAATCATCTTACGAAGCCAACATCACATTGATACCCAAGCCAGGTAAATATCCAACAAAGAAAGGGAACTACAGGCCAATATCTTTGATAAACATAGATGCTAAAATTCTCAACAAGATCCTAGCAAACAGGATTCAGCAATACATCTCAAAAATCATCCATCTTGAGCAAGTAGGCTTCATTCCTGGGATGCAAGGCTGGTTCAACATTCATAAAACCATAAATGTAATTAAATATATCAACAGATGTCAAAACAAAAACCACATGATTATGTCATTAGATGCAGAAAAATATTTTGATAAAATCCAGCACCCCTTTTTGATAAAAACTCACCCATGAAATACAGAAGCTCTCTCTCACATGCAGAAATTCTTCCTCAGGCACAGCGAATCTTCCTAAGGTACCAGGCTCACCCTTATCAGATTTGGGGGCCCTTCCTCAGAGGCAGGGCCTCTCTCTTAGATGCAGTGACTCTTCATCAGGTGCAGGGCTTTTCTCAAAGTGCAGGGGCCCTCCCCCAGGTACAGGGCATCTTTCAAATACAGGAGCTCTCCTGCAAGTACAGGAGCTCTCCCTCAAGTTTAGCACTCTTCCTTGGGATAGGAGCTCTTCCTCAGGTGCAGAGACCCTTCTTCAGGTGCCTGGACTTTCTATCAGGTTCAAGACTTTTTCTTCAGTGCAGAGGCTTAATTAAGTGTGGTGGATCTTCCTCAGGTGCAGTGGCTCTATCCCAGGAGCAGGGGTGCTTTATCTGTGCTGAGCCCTTCCTCAGGTTAAGGGGCTTTCCTTTAGGTGCAGGGGCTCTTTCTCAGGTGCTGGGATCCTCCTCAGATGCAGGTGCTCTACCTCAGTTGCATTTCTCTCCCTCAGATGCAGGACTCTCTTTTGGATGCAGGGCTCTCTTTCAGATGTGGAGTTCTTCATCATGTGCTGGGCTCTTCTTCAGGTGCAGGGGCTTTCCTCTAGGTGCATGGCTGTTTCTCAAATGCAGGGTTCTCCCTCAGGTGCAGGGGTTCTTTCTGATTTAGGGGCTCTCCCTCTTGTGCAGGAATACTTCTTCAGGAACAGGGTTGTTCCTTAGTTTGAGGAGCTGTCCCACATGTTCAGAAGCTCTTTTCCAGGTGTAAGGCATTTCCCAGGTGCAGGAGCTCTTCATCAGGTGCTGGACTTTTCCTTAGTTGTAGGGACCCTTCCTCAGATGAGGGGTATCTATCTGAGGTGCAGAAGCTCTTTTTCAGATTCAGCACTATTACTCAGTTGTAGGAGATTTCCCTCACATGCAGGGCCTTCATCAGGTGCTGGGATTTTTGTCAGGAACAGGGGCTCTCCCTCAGATGAAAGACTCTTAGTCAGGTGTTGGGCACTCCCTAACGTACAGGGGCTCTTTATCAGGGGCTAGCCTTTCTCTCAGGTTAAGAGGCTCTCCCTCAGGCACAGGAGCTCTTTCTTTCTTTCTTTTTTGTTGCTATCAAACCAAATATCTTTTTTTCTCTCTCTCTCTTTTTTAAATCAATATTTTTTAATATGATATTGTGGGGTACAGTTAAGGGTTAGGTATACAAATATGCTTCGTTAAGGCACCCTTGTTGATAAGAGGTGTCTCCCCATCCCCAGACAGAAATGACCTACCATTAATCCCATCTCCCTTCTCCTCCCCCCGCAATAGTTTCCCACCACTGTCAGTCATTTTCTCATAGTATTACATTGAACATTCAAGGTCCACTATATGAGTGAGAACATGTGATACCCAGATCTTTGTTTCTGTGAGAGATCACTCAGTATTATAGACTCTAGTTCCATCCAGGTTGCTGCGAAATTCATGATTTTGTTCTTTTTTATGGCTGTTTAGTATTCCATCGTGTATATGTACATTTTTTTAATCCAGTCCTCTTTTGATGGACAGCATGGTTGCTTCCAGGTTCTTGCTGTTGTGAACAATGCTGTGATAACCATATGTGTGCAGGCATCTTTTCTATAGAGTGATTTGAGTTCTTCAGGGTATATTCCCAGTAGGGGGATTGCAGAGTCTTATGGGAGGTCAATATTTAGAGCTTTTAGGAATCGTCATACTGTTTTCCACAGAGGTTGCACTAGTTTGCACTCCCACCAACAGTGTAGAAGTGTTCCCTTTTCGCCACACCCTCTCCAGCAACTGATATTTTTTGAGTTATTGATAATTGCCATTCTGACTGGAGTTAGGTGGTATCTCAGTGTGGTTTTGATTTGCATCTGGTATCACATTACCAGACTTCAAACTTTACTATAAAGCTACAATAATCAAGACAGCTTGGTATTGGTACAGGAACAGGCATATAGATCAATGGAATAGAATTGAGATCCCAGAAGTAAAACCTTAATTTCTCAACCAACTCATCTTCGACAAAGCCCCCACCACCTACCACTGGGGAGAGGAGAATCTATTCAGTAAATGTTGCTGGGAAAACTGGCTGACCACATGCAGAAGATTGAAACAGGACCCCTATCTATCCCCATGCACAAATGTTAACTCCAAATGGATCAGAGACCTAAGGGTGAGTCCCTGAACCTGAGACATTTCCTGTACCTGAGGAGAAGTTCCCACACCTGATGAGAGTCATTGCATCACAGGGAGAGCCTCTGCACCTGAGGATGGGCTCAGCACCTGAGGAAGATGGCCTGCATCTTTTGAAGAGCCCCTGCCCCTAGGTGAGAGCCCATCCACCTGAGGGAGAACCTTGCACCTAAGAAAGAACCACGCACCCAAGAAAGAGTCCTGCACCTGAGATAAAGTTCTGCATCTGAGGAAAAATCCAGAACCTGATGAAGAGCCCCTGCACCTGGGAAAGAGCCCTGCACCTGTAGAAACCTTGCATATCCTTCATGAGGCCCCCACACCTGAGCCTCTGCACTTAAGGGAAAGCCTTGCCTCTGAGAGAGTCCCTGCACCTAAGTGAGAGCCCCCGTGCCTAAGGGAGATTACCTGAACCTGAGGAGATATTACCTCATCTAAGGGACAGTCACTGGACCAGAGAAAGAGCCTCTGCACCCCAAAAAATTCCTTCCCCTGCATGTCAAGAAGACCCCCTGCACCTGGAAGAGACCCTGCCACTAAGGACGAGCCCCTGAACATGGGGAGAGTCCAACTACCTGAGGGAGAGCCCTTGCACTTGAGGGAGAAATCTGAACCTGAGAAAGAACCAAGCACTCGAGAAAGAGCCCTGCACCTCAGATAGAGCCTTGCAACTGAGAAAGAATCCAGAACCTGAGAAAGAGCCTCTGCACCTGGGGGAGGGAGATCCCTGCACCTGAAGGAGTGCTCCTGAACATGAGGGAGAATCCCACCGCCTGAGGGAGGACCCCTGGATCTGAGGGAGAACCCTGTACCTTATAAAGAGTCCTTGCACCTGAGGAAGAGTTCTGCACCTAAGAGCCCTTCTGCTGAGCCTAAGGAAGACCCCAGCATCTGAAGAAGATCCCCTGCAATGGAGGGTGAGCTCCTGAATCTGGGGGAGAGCCCTCACACCTGGTTGAGAGCCCCTGCACAAAAGAAAGGGCCTTGAACCTAAGGGAAAATCCCTGCACTTGAGGAAGAGTCCCCACAATTAAGAGACTTCCTGCAACTGAGGGAGAACCCCTGCACCTGAGAGAGAACCCTACACCAGACAAAGAACCATGCAAAAGAAAAAGAGCACTGTACCTGAGATACTGCATTGCAACTGAGAAATAATCCAGAAACTAATAAAGAGCCCCTGCTCCTGGGGGAGAATCCTACACCTGAAGAAGTGCTCCTGCACATGAGGGAGAGTCCCACTACTTGAGGGAGAGCCCAGCACCTGATGAAGAACCCCTGTACCAGAGAGAGAGAGAGAGATCCTGTACCTGAGAGCCCCTACCTGTGATGAATAGCTCCTGCACTGAAGATGCAGTCTTGTACCAGAAGGAAAATCCCTGCACCGGAGGAAGAGAATATGCACCAGAGAGAGAGCTCTGCAACTGAAGGAGAGACCCTGCATCTGGAAGATGCCCTGGAACTGAAGGAGAGTCCCTGCTTCTGAGAGAGAGACTCCACACCTTATGAAGAGCCCCAACACCTAAGGAAGAGCCCTGCACCTGAAGAAGAGCCCCTGCAGCAGAGGGAGAGGCCAGCAGCTGAAGAAGAGCCCCTGAGCCCCCACCTAAGAAAGAATCCAACACCTGATGAAGAGGCCCTACACCTGAGGAATACCTCCGGCACTGGGAGAGCCCCTTCTCCTGAGGGAGTGCACTGTACCTGAAGAAGTACTCCTGCACATGAGGAAGAATCCCTCCACCTGGGAGAAATTCCCTCCACCTGAAGAAATGCCCCTGCATCTGAGGGAAAGTTCTGCACCTTATGATGAGTTCCTGCCTAAGAGGGAGAAACTTGCACCTGAAAGAGAGCCATGCACCTGAGATAGAGCCCTGCATCTGAAAGACAGCCCCTGCATCTGAGGCAGAATCCAGTACCTGATAAAGATCCTCATGCCTGAAGGAGAGCCCTGCATCCGAAAGAAACTTCTGCATCTGAGAGATAGCCTAAAACTCGATGAAGAGTCCATGCACCCAAGGGAGAGCATGGCACCTGAGGGAGAGCCCAGCATCCGATGAAGAGTACCTGTACCTGAGGGAGAGCCCTGTACCTAAGAGCCCAGCACCAGACAAAAAGCCCAGCATCTGATGAAGAGCCCCAACACATAAAAGCAATCTCCTGCACCTGGGAAAGAGCCTGGACTTGATGAAGAGCCCCTGCACTGAAAGAGCCCCTTCACATGGGGCAGGGCCCTGAACCCGAAGGAATACCCCTGCATGTAAAGGAGACTTCTTCCACCTGAGAGAGACCCACTGACTGCCTCTGACAAAGAACCTGGCACCTTATGAAGAATTCTGAACCTGTTGGAGAATCCCGCACCAGAGAGAGAGTCATGCATCCGAGGGAGAGTCCCGTACTTGGGGAAGTGCCCCCACACCTGATAGAAAGAGGTTGGCACCTGAGGGACAGTCCTTGTACTTGAAGAGTCCCTGCACTTAAGAGAGACCTCCTGCAACTGAGATCCCTGAGGAAGAGCTCTAAACTTGAGGGAGAGCCCCAGCACCTGATGAAGAACCCTGCATCTGTCAAAGAATCATGCATCCAAGAAAGAGCCCTGTACCTGAGATACAGTGCTGCAACTGAAAAGAATCCAGAGGAGTCCCTGCACATGGGGTAGAGCCCTAAACCTGAAGAAGTGCTTTTCCACATGAAGGAGAGTCCCACCACCTGAGTTAGTGCCCCTGAGTCTGAAAGAGAACCCTGCAAGTTATGAAGGGTCTCTGAACCTAAGGGAAGGCTCCTGCATCCGAGGAAGATTGCCTGCACCAGAAAGAGAGCTCCTGCAAGTGAGGGAGGGATGCTAAAACTGGAAGATGGTTTGCAACTGAAGGAGAGCCTCTGCTCCTGAGAGCGAGC
Organism: Cephalopachus bancanus; assembly: GCA_027257055.1. Taxonomy (NCBI): domain Eukaryota; kingdom Metazoa; phylum Chordata; class Mammalia; order Primates; family Tarsiidae; genus Cephalopachus; species Cephalopachus bancanus. The sequence continues at coordinate 4,090,620 of JAPVLO010000341.1, read as the reverse complement.
CCCCATGCCTGATGAAGAACCCCTGCACCTAGGGAGAGCCCTGCACCTGAAGGAGAGCCCCTGCTGCTGAGGGACAACCCAGCACCTGAAGAAGAGGCCCTGAACCTGACAAAGAGCCTCCGCACCTGATGAAGAATCCAGCACCAGAGAAAAAGCCCTTCTCCCCAGAAACTGCCCTGTACCTGAAGAAGTACTCCTGTGCCTGAGGGGAGTCCTACCACCTGAGGTAGCGCGCCTGCATCTAAGAGAGAACTCTGTACCCTATGAAGAGTTCCTGCATCGGACAAAGAGACTTGCCCCTGAAGGAGAGGCATGCACCAGAGAAAGACCTGCACCTGAGATAGAGTCCTGCCACTGAAGGAGAGCCCAGCACCTGATAAAAAGTCTCACACCTGAAAGAGAGCCCTGCACCCGAAAGACATTCCTGTACCTGAAGGAGAGCCTAGAACTTAACGAAGAGCCCAAGTGCCCAAGGGAGATCTCTGCACCTGAGGGAGAGGCCCTGCTCCTGAGTAAGAGCCCAGCCCCAGATGAAGAGTCCCTAAACATGAGGGAAAGATTCTGCACCTGACAGAGAGGAACTGCAGTTAGGGAGAGGCCCGGCACCTGAGGAGAAGTGCCAGCACCTGACTAAGAGTCCTGCACCTGAGAAAGACACCAGCACCTTATAAAGAGCCCCTACCCATAAAGAGAGCCCTACAATTTGGGAGATCCTGCACCTGAGAAAGCCCTTGCACCAGAGGAGTCCAGCACCTGGTTGCAGACCCTGCACCTAAAGGAGAACTTGGTACCTGAGGCAGAGTCCCTGCACCTGAGAAAGAGCACAACCCCTGGTGATGAGCACCTGCACCTTAGGGAGAGCCCAACACCAGAAGAAGGGCCCTCCACCTGAAATAAAGCTTAGCACTTAATGGAAAGCCTCTGCATATGAAGATCTCTTGCACCTGAGTAAACAGTGCTGAATCTGAGGGAGAGCTGCTGCGTCTCAGGTAGATCCCCTCACCTGAGGCAAGAAAGAGCCAAGCAGCTGATGAAAAGCCCTTGCACCTGTAGAAGTGCCCTGCACCTTTTGAACAGCCCCTGCACCTGGGAGAGCCCTGGCTCCTGGGGAAGTGCTTGTGACCATGTAAAAGAGCCCCAAGCCTAAGGAATAGCCCTGCGCCTCAGGAAGTGCCAGAGCACATCATGGAGAGCCCCTGCACATAAGGGAGAACTGGCACCTGAGAAAGAGCCACGCACCCAAGAAACATCACAATGCCTGACACAGAACTCTGCAACTGAAGAAGAGCCCAGAACCTGGAAAAGAACCCCATACCTGAGAAAGAATCCAGTACATGAGGAAGAGCCCCTACACCTGAAGAAGAGTCCCTGCACTGGGAGAGCCCCTTCTCCTAAGAGATTGCCTTGTACCTGAAGAAGTACTTCTGCACATAAGGGAAAATCCCTCTGCCTAATGGAGCGCCCCTGCAGATAAGGGAGAACTCTGCACCCTATTAAGAGTTCCTGGATCACAGGGAGAGACTTGCCCCTGAGGGAGAGCCCTGCACCTGAGATACAGCCCTGCACCTGAGATAGAACCCTGCACCCGAAAGGAATTCCTGAAACTGAGGGAGAGCTTGACGAAGAGCTTGATGAAGAGCTCATGCACCCGAGGGAGATCTCTGCACCTGAGGGAAAGGCCTGCCCCTGAGGGAGAGCCCACCATCCAGTGAAGAGCCCCTGCACCTGAGAGAAAGATCCTATTCACCTGACAGAGAGTACTGCACTGAGGGAGAGATCGAACTACTGAGAAGTTCCTGCACCTGACTAAGAGCCCTGCACCTAAGAAAGACCTCCTACACCTAAAGGAGATATCAGCACCTTATGAAGAGCCCCTGCCCTTAAGGACAGCCCTGCAATTTGGGAGAAGCCTGCACCCGAGGAAGCCCTTGCACCTGAGGAGAGTGCAAGGACTTCCTTAACCTGGTTAAGAGACCTTGCACTCGAGGGAGAGTCCTTGCACCTGAGGAAGGGGCCAGCCCCTGATGACCAGCCCTTGCAACTAAGGAGAGTCCAACACTTGAGCAAGAGCCCTGTACCTGACAAAAAGTCCAGCACTGAATAAAGAACCCCTGCACATGAGGAAGTTCTCCTACACCTAAGAAACAGTGCTAATCTGAGGGAGAACAACTGTACCTCAGGGAGATCACCCTCACCCGAAGGACAGCCTCTGCAGCTAAGGAAGAGCCAAGCACCTGATGAAAACCTATGTAACTGGAGAAGTGTCCTGCACCTGTGGAAGAGCCCTTGCACCTGGGAGAGCACTGGCCCATGGGGAAGTGCTCATGAACATGAGAAAGAGCCCCTCAACCTGAGGGACAGTCCTGCACCTGAAGAAGTACCCGGGCACATCAGGGAGATCCCCTGCACCTGAAGGAAAGCCCTTGCACCTGAGGGACAACCCTGCACCTGAGAAAGAGCCATACACCAGAGAAAGATCCCTGCACTTGACAGAGCCCTGCAATCAAGGAAGAGTCCAGTACCTAAAGGAGAGCCCTGCATGCAATAGAGACTCCTTCGCAAGAGGGACAGCCCAGAACTTGATGAAGAGCTCGTGCACCTGAGGGAGATTTCTGCATCTGAGGGAAAGGCCCTGCCCCTGAGGAAGAGCCCAGCATCTGATGAACAGCACTGCACCTAAAGGAAAGATCCTTCACCTGACGGAGAGCCACTTCACTCAGGAAGACACCAAACTCCTGAGGAGAAGTTTCTGCACCTGACTAAGAGTGCTGCACCCTAGAAAGGGCTCCTACACCTAATGGAGACACCAGGATCTTATGAAGAGCCCTGCCCTTAAGGACTACCCTGCAATTTGGGAGAAGCCTGCACCTGAGAAAGCCCTTGCCCCTGAGAGTTCAGTACCTGGTTAAGAGCTCCTGCACTCGAGGGAGAGACCTTGCACATGAGGAAGAGCCCAGTCCCTGATGACCAGTCCCTGCCCCTTAGGGAGAGCCCTGCACCTCACAAAAAACTCACAACTTAATGAAGAAACCTGCACATGAAGAAGATCTCCTGCACCTGAGTAACAGTGCTGAATATGAGGGAGAACATCTGTGTCTCAGGGACAGCCCCTGCATTTAAAGAAGAGACAAGCTCCTGATGAAGAGCCCCTGCACCTGGAGAAGTGCCTTTGCACTTGGGAGAACCCTGGTCTCTTGGGGAAGTGCTCCTGAACATGGGAAAGAGCCCCTCAACCTATGGGTCAACGCTGCACCCGAGGAAGTGCCCCAGCACACCAGGGAGAGCCTCTGCACCTGAGGGAGGGAAAGCCCTGCACCTGAGAAAGAGTTATGCACCTGAGAAAGATCCCTGTACCTGAGACAAAGCCCTGCCACTAAGGAAAAGTCCAAAACCTGAGGAAGGGCACCTTCACCTGGGGAAGAGCTCTACACCTGAAGAAGAGCCCCTGCACCTGATAAAGAGTCCAGCACATGATGATAAGCCACGACATCTTGGAAAGATTCCTGCACCTTAGGAAGTGCCCCTGCATTTAAGAGCCCCTTCACATGGGGTAGAGCCCTGTACCTGAAGAAATGCCCCTGCATATGAAGGAGACTCTCCCACCTGAGGGAGACCCCTGCTCTGAGGAAGAACCCGGCACCTTATGAAGAACTCTTAACCTGAGGAAGGGTCCTGCGCCTCAGAGAGAGCAATGTACTCAAGGGAGAGTCCTGCACCTGGGACCTGCCCCTGCGCCTGGTGGAGGTGGAGAGCCCCACACTGAAGAAAAAGGCTTGCATCTGAGGGAGAGTCACTGCACTTGAGGAAGAATTCCTGTGCTTAACAGAGCCCTCCCACAGCCGAGGAAGAGCTCTAAACTTGAGAGAGAGCCCCTGCACCTGAGGGAGAACCCTGCACCTGAAAGAGATCTCTGTGCTTGAGAAAGTGCCCTCTACCCAATGAAGAGTCCTAAAACTGAGACAGAACACTGCACCTAATTGAGGTGACCAGTAGTGAAAGCTCCTGCATCTATGGGAGAGCCTCTCTGCTGGTGGAAAATCCCTGCACCTGAGGGAGAGCCTTAATCCTCAGGGAAGCCCTACACCTGAGGAGAGCCCTACACTTAGTAAGAGTACTGAACCTAACAGGGAGCTCCTACACCTGAGGGAGAGCCCCTGTACCTAAGAGAGATCCTTGCACCTGCGATGGAGCCCTGAACGTGAAGGAGAATCCTACACCTGAGGAAGAGTTCAGCATCTGGAGGAGAACCCTGCACCCGAGGGAGATCCCTGCACCTGATGAATAGCCCCTGGACTGGGGAAGAGTCTTGTACCTGATGATGAACTTCTGAACCTGGGAAAGGCCCTACACCTGGGGAAACCCTCTGAATATGGTGAAGAGCCAGCCCCTGAACACAGCAGAGAGCCCTTGACCCTGGGGAAGCCTAAAAAATTACTCCTGCACATGAGAATCTCTCCACCTGAGGGAGAACCATGCACCTTATGAAGAGCTCCAGCATCTGAGGGAGAGTTCTACACTGCAGGGAAAGCCCTTGCACCTGAGGGAAAGCCCTGAATGCAAGGGAGACACCTGCACCTGAACGAGAGCCCTGAACCTGAGTGAGAGCACTGACGCTGAAAGACTGCTCCACACCTGAGATTGAGTCCCTCTATCTGAGGTAGATCCCTGCACTTGAGGAAGAGCCCCTTACATGAGAAAGAGTCCTGCACCTGAAGGAGAGTCCTGAACCTGAGGAAGAGTCCAGCACCTGATAAAGAGCTTCTGCACCTGGAGGAGAACACTGCACCTGATGAAATGCTCTTGCACATGAGGCAGAGCTCCTGCACCTAAGTAAGAATGCTGAAACTGAAAGAGGGTGCCTGCACCTGAGAGAGACCCTGAATCTGAGGGAAAGCCCAGTACCTGATGAAGAGGCTCTGAACCTGATGAATAGCCTCTGCACCTAAGTGAGAGTTCCTGCACCTGAGGATGAAGAACCCCTGCATTTCAGAGAAAGCACTGCACCTGAAGAAAAGTTCCTGCACTTGAGAAAGAGCTTCTGCACCTTAGGGAGAGTCCCTGAGCCTGGAAGATGCCCTGAACCTGGGGAAGAGTTGCTGCCACTGAGGAAACCTCCCACACCTGAAGAGTCCCTGCATGTAAGGGAGAGCCCTGCACCTGGGGGAAAGCCCTGCACCTGATGAAGAGCTACTGCACATGAGAGATCCCGCACCTGAGTATGAATGCTAATCCTGAGAGACAGATCTACACCTGAGAAAGAGTCCTGCACCAGAGGGAGAGCTCCTGGATCTGATAAACAGTCCCTGTACCTGAGAAAGAGCCCCTGCACCTTGAGAAAATCTGGCACCTTATGAAGAGCCCCTGCTCTTGAGAAAGACCCTTGAACCTGAGGAAGATCCCTACACTCGAGGGAGAGCTGTGCACTGAGGGATAGCCCAGCACCTGAGAGAAATCTCCTGCACCTGAGAAAGATTCCAGCTCCTGGCATCTGAGGGTGAACCCTACAGTAAGAGCGTGAACCTGAGGAGAAGCTCCTATACTTGAGGGAAAGCCCTGCACCTGAGGGAGAACTCCTGAACCTCAGAGAGTACCCCTCACCGAAGAGGGAGCCGTCTCACCTTGGGTGGAGTCCTGGAGCCTGGAGGAAGCTTCTGCAACTGAGGAAAAGTTGCTGCATCTGATGAAGAGACCCCCCATTGCTCTGATGATGAGCTTCTGCACCTCAGGAAGAGCTCTTCTGCCTGATGAGAAGCCTTGACACCTGACGAAGGACTCCCACACCTGAAGTAGGACTTTTGTGCCGAATGCAGAGCTGCTATGCCTAATGTAGACCTCCTCCCCGTGATAAAGAGTTCTTGCACCTATGGGGTCAAGGACAGAGACACCAAGGATTTAGGCTTACCTCCCTCCAGATCCAGGTGACAGTGTCCATCAAAAGGTGTGTGCAGTGGAGACGAGTAAGGCGACTTGACTCACCATGAGAACAGGACTTGAGAGGAACTGGGGGCCGTAATCTCGCTGCGGGCAGTTGGACTTCGATCTGCCTGTCCCAAGCACCAGTCCCCTGTCAGTGAATATTTGGGTTGTCATTACCACATTTTTGCCATTAAAAAAAAAATACTGGCCGGGTCTGGTGGCTCAGCCTGTAATCCCAGCACTTTGGGAAGCCGAGGCAAGCGGATTGCCTGAGCCCGTGGGTTCATGATCAGCCCAGGCAACTTAGCAAGACCTCATCTCCACAATAAATCAAAAAAATTAGCCAGTCATGGTAGTAGTTCTGGCTACTTGGAAGGCTGAGGCAGAAGGATCGCCAGAGCCCAGAAGGTTGACGCTGGGGTGGCTGTGAGTGTGCCACTGCACTCCAGCCTGGGCAACAGAGTGAGACTTCAACTCAAAAAAAAAGATTCAAGTACAAGCTCATACAAGGATTTCACCCCAGCTGTGCCAAAGCCTCATTTAATCAGAACACTAGTTCTATTTAACCTCTGCCAAGCAGCTGGTTGAAGTGACTTTTTTTCCAGTTAAATTAACTGGCTGTCTTGGTGTTCTGTCATGTCAGGCCCAGTGTACCATGAAATGGAATAGTGGGTCAATCCAATGCTAGGCCACGCTTAGTGTTGTGCATTCCTAAAAACAAAGTCACTCATAAGGTTGAACATACCATGAGAATTGGAGATCCAGAGGACCACACGATTCCAGGCGTGATTGTTGTGCGTGAATTCTTTGTTGGATGAAGCTCCTCTGTTCCTGGAAGGGAAAAGGGTAAGAAAGATGAAGAAAGAGAGCTGTCCCTGAAAGTGGGTGCCTATTCCTGTCGCTAGATGCTCGTCACATCCAGTGCTTCTAATGGTCTCCAAAGAACTCACCATTATGTCTCTTCTTACTTAGAAGGTCATGGATTCTGTTAGAGGCAGTGGTGGCCCCATGGGACTGTTGTGATCCGGGTGTCACACTCACTTTTCATGAGTAATGTGGTCCTTCCTCACTGAACCCCTAGCCTGGTCTCATACGCATGTGTTTGCACATACACACATTCGTGACACATAACCAGGCTGCTGGGGAGATAGTGGTGGTGCAGCAATATCACGAAAATTGTAATGAGGTTCCTTGCAGGGAAATACTATGGGTTTGGAAGAGATTTTTAAAGCTACTGGAAGTGCGGTGGGGGTGGGGTAAGACCCCTGAGTGAGGAAACAACAGGGGGAGGTTGGTTGACCTACACAGGGGTCAGGGCTGTGTTTTTGAGTGTGGTACACAGGAAGGCGTGGGTCCCAGCTCCCTCCCCATGCCACCCCCCCTCCAAATACATGCCGACTTCATGTTGAAAGAGTAGCTGTTTTGAGGACAGCCAGGTCATTCCTCTTCCTGATGAGCCCACATTTCCCTCCTCTGTTGTTCACACATTCACATATGCTCACACACAGGCACACACACAGTCTCACGCAAGGCTTACACACAGGCTCACACACAGATTCACAAAGCCACACACATACTCACACACAGGCTCACACAGCATTACACATGCACACATGCAGGCACATGCTCACACACACATGTAGCCTCACACAGGCTCACATCCAAGTTCACACACGCTCACTGCACCATCCCCCCCATGCTGTTGCACCTAAAGCTCCCCCAGGGCCTCAAGGCTAACGTCCCCAGAAAGGCACCTGAGAATGATGGTCAACTGTTAGAGGTCAGACACAAACACCCATCTCCAGTGACCCTGTACCTCGGTTTCCCAGTCACCCTGAATCGGGGGTAGGAAGGCCTGCCATGTCTGAGTTTCACAGGGATCCCAGGACACCTGGTGCTCAGTGGATGCTGTGGCAAGTCTGAGTCCAGCAGGGCAGGGCTGCCTTGACTTGCTGTGACAATAGTAAGTGACCCTCACTGCTGCAGCCTGGACAAGAGAGCTGGGAGGGAGGGGAGAAAGAGGGATGGGGGAGAGAAAGGATAGGGAGACAGGGAGAGGGAGAGGGCGAGGGGTAGAAAGGGAGAGGGAAAAAGAGAGAAAGGGAACAAATTCCAGAGAACCTACCAGAGAGACAGGGAGGAAAGGAGAGGGAGAGCCACAGCCTGTCAGAGCCACGTCCACGTCACAGATGGCACCACCCTGGAAGGATGTCCCATACTGAGCACCGATGTTTGTGGGCCAAGATGGAGGATGCAGCCTATGAACTGAATCCCTTTGGAATGCAAGGCATCCTTGGGGTCTCCCTAGGATGTTCTAGCATGGACTACTAGCCACTAAACAGACTACCTCTTCCGGGGACAGTGACCAAGAATGGGTGGCACGTGGGTCACCAACAGCCATGTGACCTTAAGCAAACCTGTGGGTCTCTCAGGCCTCGTCCTCACAACAGGTAGTGAGTGGCTGGACTCACCTCCTCATCAGCATGTCCTGAAACATTACCTGGATGCCCCAGGTGCATGTGAACTCATGGAAACCCTGGGCATGCAAGGTGGCAGCCCATTTAACTCTGCAGACCACTGTCCCTTTCTGGTTGCGGGTCTACAGCCACTTCTGCGCAGCTGATGCATCTGCGAGTTGGCTCTTCAGAGTCCACGTGTGAATCCAGTTTTCCTGGTCCAGCCCTACATGCAATCATGCACACACACTCACATATGTGCCTGGGCAAGGGGCACACATGCATATGCACCCCTGGACACACACGTACTCACACAAACACACGGGCATGCACACAGAGATAAAAACAACCTGGAACTCAGGAGGCACCTTCCACTCATGCTGCTGCTGTGACGTGTGCGGCACGCAGTGCTGGCAGTGGAGAGAACAGCTCCTCCAGCTGGCGGGCCCTGTCCTTGCTGCAGGTGTGTCCAGGAAGGCATGACAGCCACACGCCACACGGGCTGGTGGCAGGCGGGGATGGGGATGAGGTTCCTGCCTTTCTTCCCTCTGGGGGGCCACCTGCCGAGGACACTCACTCCGGGGTGGCTGTAGCTGAAGGTGTCCTCCAATTTTCTGCCAGGATATGAATGCTAGCACAACGCCACTCAGGAAGTCCACACACGGGAGGAAAGATAGTTACACTCACATGCCTCTAGGTTCATTTAGCACAGGATCATCAGATCAAGGCTAAGTTACCACAAAGCGCCCAGTTATCTGTGAGAAATGAGCCCTGTCTTCTTTCGAGGGCTTAATACGTGCACACATCACTAAAGAAGCAGGCAGCTCTTTGGCTGATGACTCCAACATGGATTAAGGTCAAGAGTGGCCCTGGAGACCACACTTCCTGGTGAAGAACTGCCACATAACCTCATGTGTCCTTTGCTTCTGAATTCCTTCTTCTCCCAGCAACAACCAACCAGCTCTCCAGGCTGGTGCTAGGTCTGCAATAGGTTTGTTCTTCTTGTAGCAAAGAGCTGGAGAAATACAGTGAGAATCAGTCTTTCCAGGCTAAACTGTGTCACACCCAACTTGTGGGGGGTGTCCAGTCTCTTGTTATTAGACCCTAATTTTGTTGTAATGACTATTGCCTAGAATAAATGGGCAATCGATGAGGCTTAGGGATCGCAAGCATGCTTCAGTGATTTCTATGGTAGTGGTATTTGTTGTAGAGAATTTGACCTGTATTCGGGCCGTGAGTTTTATTCATTACATTGGAGTCTTGGCTCTTCCATTGTTCATGCACTATATACAAAACACTGTAGCTTAAAGTCACTTACAAAGCTGTAAAAAACTCTCAGAACACAAGAAGCTTCCAGAACTCAAGACCTCAGCCGGGATTATATATTGTTTTATTTAGCTACATGTTCTGGATAGTCAAAGGTTGGCTGCTTTTAATTCCTAAGAGGCTGTTTCTGTTTCCTACCATTTGTGACATAAATTTTTCTGAAGTGTTTGATATACAATTTCTTGCCTTCTTCTGAGCATTGTTTAGTTTATGTGTGAGGCAAAGGGTCATCATTTTTTAACATAATCACATTGCGCTATGATATGGGGAGGACCTTAAGGACTGAGATGTGCATCCAACTGTTTGGGGCACTAAACACCCCCCTTAAGCTGGGTGTCTGGAGCTTTCCAGCCTACTCAAAACTTTTGTCTTCCCTATTGCTGTCACTTCTTCCTTCTTGACCAGTTTTCTCTGGAAGTCTGTTTCTCTCCCTTAAATGTAATTTGCAGTAGGCTAGGAAACTAGACAAACATGTAGAAATGTGATGACCTCTGCAGCTGTGCCCTCTGGCCCAACCGGAATGGTCAGACTCCCAAGTCACCACAATGGCAGAGCATCCAGACTTCCTTTCCAGTAGCAGCCCTGGAGGAGGCTGTCACCTGGCCTAGGGCTCCAGGAGCTGACAACCTTTGCCAGGGAGTTCTCTTCCTGTGAGCAAGGAGCTCAGTCCCAGGTACCCAGTGGCACTCATCATCAAGGCTGACAGGAGCCCATGCAGGGTTGCAGTGATTAGTCAGTTTCAAGAGTCCTTTAGTTCTGAAAAAGACTTTGTATGCACGTGCATGTGCACATACACATCACACCACTCACATATGGACATACTTAGCAGGGGGTGCAGACTCACTGGATGCCCTCACTGTGCACGCCAGTGCCTGGGTTACCACAATAGGAAGATGTCCTTTCTGCAGCATGAAGCCATGGAAATTTTCAAAGTTGCAAGTAAATACCCAAATACCCCTTACTCTTACTATTCCTGCAAAGTCCTATAACACTGGAGGCCAGGAAAAACCTTCATTGTGGGAGATGGAGCCAAAAAGGAAAGGTGAGCTCTAGCAACGGGCAACGACAGCGTCAGCTTGGGGGAGCAGTGAGGCCACCTAGATGCCGTTTCTGAGCCCAACTCTAGCCATGAGATGTCATTTTGAGAAAGAACTAGAAGTGAGATTCCAGAAGCAAACCTCAATTTCTCAACCAACTCATCTTCGACAAAGCCTCTACCACCCACCACTGGGGAGAGGAGGACCTATTCAGTAAATGGTGCTGGGAAAACTGGCTGACCACATGCAGAAGAGTCAAACAAGACCCCTATCTATCCCCATACACAAAAATTAACTCTAAATGGATCAGAGACCTAAATGTAAAACCTCAAACCATAATAACTTTGGAAAATGCAGGACACACCCTTATGGAAATTGAAACTGGCATCCAATTCCTGAACAAAACCTGAAACGCACGGACCATAAGAGATAAGATAGACAAGTGGGACCTCATTAAACTGACAAGCTTCTGCAAAGCCAAAGAAACCATCAAGAGAGCAGGGAGACAGACCACAGACTGGGAAAAAGTATTTGCCAACTTCATGTCTGACAAAGGCCTAACATCTTGGATCTACAAGGAACTCAAACATGCTGAAAAGAAAAAAACAAGCACCCCATTACAAAGTGGGCAAAAGATATGAACAGACACTTCTCAAAAGAAGACATACAAGTGGCCAACGGACACATGGAGAAATGTTCAACCTCACTAGTCATCAAGGAGATGCAAATTAAAACTACTCTGAGATACTACCTAACTCCAGTCAGAGTGGCCATTATGAATAACTCAAAAAATAACAGAAGTTGGAGAGGATGTGGTGAAAAGGGAACACTACTACACTGTTGGTGGGAGTGTAAACTAGTGCAGCCTCTGTGGAAATCAGTGTGGTGATTCCTAAAAGCTCTAAAAATTGACCTTCCATATGACGCCGCAATCCCCCTCCTGGGAATATACCCTGAAGAACTCAAATCTCTCTATAAAAAAGATACCTGCATACGTATGTTTATCTCAGCATTGTTCACAATAGCAAGATCATGGAACCAACCATGCTGTCCATCAAAGAGGACTGGATTTTTAAAATGTGGTACATATACACAATGGAATATTACGCAGCCATAAAAAAGAACAAAGTCATGAATTTTGCAGCAACCTGAATGAGATTGGAGTTTATAATACTGAGTGATCTCTCATAGAAACAAAGATTTGAGTATCACATGTTCTCACTCATAAGTGGACCTTGAACAACTATCATAATACTGTAAGAAAAGGATTGACAGTGGCGGGAAACTATGGGGGGGCAGGGAGGGGAAGGGAGGTGGGATTAACAGTAGTCAATATCTGTCTGGGGACGGGGGAGGCACACCTCATCAACAAGTGTACCTGTACAATGCATATTTGTATACCTAACCCTTAACTGTACCCCACAATTTTAAAATAAAAATTATGTTTAAAAAAGAGAAAACTCATGAGGTAAGCTGCCAGCTGTGAGGGACCAATGGCCTTCTCACCCATTTCAGGAGTGGCACAGCATGGTCCAAAAGGCCTGTCCACAGTGGGGAGAGCCGGATTCGAATCCGCATCCTGCATTTCCTGGCATGTCAACTCGAGGCGTGACTCTTGCAGCTGTGTCTGTTTTCTCATCTAGGAAACCGGTGCAGTGCAGGGCCTAGCTCTCAGCTGGTCCTCAGCACAGGTGACTTTCTTGACCTGTCAGAGCTGAGACTGCAAGCGCTTCCCAGGATTGCCTCGAATTCAATGCTCTCAACCCAAAGGACAAGTCCCTCGCAGCAGCCAGAACCCCAACATTCCAAAGCTGGCAGAAACTGCCAAGCCTCTGACTGACTCTAGAGACATTCATCTCCTACCTCCCAGGACACAGTCCTGGGCTCTCGGACTCACTGATCTGGCAGGATGGGAGCACGTCACACACTGGAGGTGGGTGCCACTGCAGGAGGCATCCTAGTTCTCTGATAAATGCTGCCGGCAGGAGTGCGGGAGCCTGGGCAGAAGCTACTGTGCTGGAGCTAACGCTTCCCTGGTTGAAATTTCATCAGGTGCTGAAGACAGCGGGGACCACAAGTCAAACCCAAAGCCCTTTCTGAGTAAAAGCAGAAGTGCTTTCCTTGAAGAGCACAGAGATATGGTAATTTATGGAGAGAGGCTGGCACATATTTTTATATTTCCATTTATATCCACAGCATAAATGACTAGACTTCCCAGATATCGAGTTAAAGTAATAACATATGATCAGGTAGAAGAGCCAAGGATCTGCCCATTGATAATAGAAGACTCCTGACTGGAGATCAAACAATGATTACTGGGGAAAGATAACACAGGTTCTGATATATAAACTCAAGAGTTCTTCTGATATATAAACTCAAGAGTGACTGCTGGTCCTTCTTTAGGGGACTTTGGCTGGATGTGATCGGAGGCTGTAGTCAGTGGTGTACCAAACAATTGAGCACTTACAGGCAGACAGGTAAAAGACTAACAAAATCATAGGCTTTTTTGGGGAGGGGGCACAAGTTTGAGAGAAAAGCACTGGTTTTTGTTTGTTGTTTGTTTGTTTGTTGAACAGCTCCCACTGCTGTCAGCCTCACTTTCTGACACATTCAGTGTGCAGGGTTTACCCCAGCCTAGAAACATCTATGCCTGGTAGCTTTCTGAAAGATGTGACGCATTTCACAGAATTGAAACATAGCAACTCCACAGCAAGTTTTGCTTCTGTCTCAAAATCACCCTGCACGCACACAAGTCAGATGGTCCCAAGCCCTGTGGTAAGTGCACAGGTCACAAGCAGGCAGACAGGCAAGAGGTACTTCCCCAGTGCAGGCACGCTGGTTCTGCCTCAGAGGTCCTAGAAGTCCAGATTCTGCATCAGTGCACCCCCCAGCTGCCTGGGCATGGTTCTAATTGGAACCTCGGGAGTGAGCATCAAACGCCTGTGAAGGCAGGAGGGGGACACACAGTCCAGAGCCAGCGAGAACCACCTCTCAAGTCTCCTCTCTCACTGAATGGTTTATGCACAGAAGCACTCTGCCTGTAACATAACTGTGTGTTTCGTGTCCAAATAAGGTCATCTCCTACTCCAAACCATCTGTTAAGGAAAACTGACACTCAGGAAGATGCAGGTTTTAAGCTTCTCCTAGCACACCCCTAACACCCCCAAATGCTTGGGCGTCAGAGCCTGGGATGCCGGTGGGGAAGGCGAGGAGTCTGCCCTCAGAGCATCTCTGCTTTGTGGCTTGAGAAGACAGAGCCAGGTGTGGGGGAGACCTGGAGGCCTGTGGGTGGGGAGCACCTCAGGGAGAAGGAAACCCGTCGGAGTAAGAGGAGGGTACATCTGTCTGCTGGGAGCCGGAGCTGAATTCAACACACGGGTGACAGGGTTTCTCCCCACACTGCATTTAAGCCAAATTGGGCTGAAATGGGGCAGGACTGGCAGGAACCCACACTGAAAATTCCCATTGGGTAATACATATTCCAGCCCTTATGTTGTGACAAGCCCACACAACTTGCCGACCTCATCCCAAGGATTCAGCTTCCCTCAGCCCCTTTCCTGACTACTTAGGAAACTCAGGCAACCCAAATTCAATAATACCAATATCAGCTTTTAATCAGAGTTTTTTGGTCTTCTCTTTTTTCCTAATGTCATTTCCTCTCCACCTCCTCTATCATTTTCTCATTTCCACAGTACTAAATTATGAGTCTGAAGTCCTAGGTAAACTCATATGCTAAAAACTCTATCATCCTAACATTTAACTCTTTCTCCAACCCTGTTTTCAAGTCATCCCTTTTAATTCGTGGCTCCACATTCTTACAAATGCAGAAGTGGCCTCTTGGAGACTGTCAGTTTGACCCTGCTGGGCCCCCATCTATGTCACACACACATGACCTCTGGGGCTTCAGGTGTGAATTAAAACACTGTATCATAAACTGACTACTCCCACAGATGATGAAGCCTTCCTGGAGGCTGTGCTCTTGGAGGATGGGTTTGGCTGACGGAATGGGAATGCTGCTGTCACTGAGGACAAAGTTCAAGTCTACCCTCCCCAAAAGAAGAAACTGGAAGAACTGACGCATCTCTGTGAGGAAGTATTCTCAAGGGTTCCTGCAAAACAGCTGCATGTCCTGCAGCTTCTACCCTCCATAGCCCTGCTGTGAGTTATCCTCAAGGCAGGTCTGGACTCCAAGACTCTGACCAGGTGCCTCTCGCCTGACAGTCCATGGAGGGGATGGTTTCCAGCCATCTAAGATGAAGTGAGGCCAGCTCACACACCCCTCCTTCCCTGAGATGCATGCCAGCTGAGGCACGGCATGGGAGAGGGGGAGAAGGTCAGTTACAGTGGCAGGCGTAACGGACAGGAGAAACCCAGACGATGAGCCTCAAGACCATTCACAGCACAGCCCTGGCAAGATGATTTGGAGCTCCACGTCTCCAAAGAGGCAAGGGAAATAGAGGTTATGATAACTTGGAGACACTGACATCCCTCGTAAATGTCTATAGTCAGTGTCCATGACACCCCACATAACAGCATAACACCCCGCTCTATAGGTGAGGAAGACGGTGAGTAGAAGGAAATGACTCCCAAGTCCGCAGCAGACAGAGCTGCACTGCACTCAGACTGGCCTCACGTCAGTCCTGGCAGGAGACAAGCAGTGGGTGAAGGGCATACCTGGGACAGTGCCCAGCCGGGACCCCGCAAGGCTGCATCAGCAGTAGAGACGAGCAGCAGCTGTTGAAGACATTCCAATGCCATGCTGCCATGCTGACTCTAACCCTAGGTGGGCACCAGTTAGCAGAAAACCTCCTCCCTGCTCGGGGAGATCCTAATAGTCTCTTTTGAAAAAGATGCACAGCTACACTTTTCCAGTTTTCACAACTGCAGCTAGTCTGCAACCCTCCGGTTGTGATCTGGCTGCAAGATGGCCCTGCCCTCAGCTTCTCACTTGGTCCTGGTGGGCACCAGCAAACAGTTACACAAAAAGACTTCCACCAAGACACTGTTCTCTGGACTTAAGAGCATTTCTCTGGGTCAGACAGCAACTTCAATTTATACCCTGTCTGTCCTGAGGCGAGAGGCACCCAGGTCTCACTCTTCTAGTCAGGTTCCCTAGGAAATACCGTTCAAGGCTTGAGCCTAAGATGACGAAATCCGAATGAAGTCAGGACTGGTGAGGAAGGCAGATTTTCTGCAGCCTTCTGGGCCTTGGAGCTCAGGGGCTCAGCGTGCCTCCACACGGTCATCCTGTGAAAGGCAGTCTTTGCAACGGGAGGTCCTTGGCGGCTGGAGGTGTTACCCATTGACCATTGTATCCCATGTTTAATAACATGCCAGGTACTCAAGGCACATTGACAGCCAGTATCTGGGGGGTCTCCAACATACCTCAGCCAAGGAAGGTGTTGGCCAGAGGTGAGAGGTCAGGGAGACAGACTTCCAAGGCTGAAATTGGGCCCAGCAGATAGCACACCTTTCTCTGGGAAGAATGAGGTCTGCCTACTGGGAGACTCCTCAGTGGGACAGCATGGCACACCGCGACCAGTCACTGTGGAGTCACCACCCAGGCCCTTCAATGCTGAGCCATGTAAATTTGAAAATGCTACTTAACCTCCTCAATGCCTCAGTTTCCTTATGAGTGAAATGGGGCATCATTCACTCATTCACTCTTTCAGTAAGCAAGTGTTTATTGCGTGCTCCCAATCCATGAGGTCCTGGAACAGACAAAATAAAATGAAAAGGATGGACAGGGCCTGTCCTCATGGAGCTTAACTCACAGTGAGGAGTCAAGTCAACAAGTGCAAACCTTCAGAGAGTGGCTATGAAGAAATAAGCCCCAGTGCTGGGTGGAGAGTGCTGCTGCGTGTGTCCTCAGGAAGGGGACAGCCTGGGACCTCAGAGCTGAGATGCGAATTAAATGAGACAGCAGGTGGAAGGTGGCTCGCACCCTGCCTGGCAGATACCGAGCAGTCAACCACACTTAGCAGGCTTTGTCACCCCATCCTAAAGTCAGCGACTTCTCTCTCACCTCATGGCATCTGAGCCCGAGCTCCTTGCCAGTGGGACTACAGGGTGAATGTGTGGGGTCTCAGCCCCAGGAACTCACAGTCTGGAAGCGAGCACAACTGTGTGTCATGGAGTGCCGAGTTCTTCCTAAACGCAGAACAGTCTTTATCCTCCAGTGTGAACAGACGGATCAGCATCTTCTAGGACAATGGGCCCAGGAGTGGTGTGCCATGTGGAAAAACAACTTGAACAGCTCCTGAAGACACTGGACAGTTCAGCGGGCTTAGAAGCCGCAGGAAGAAAGACTAGGAAACACAGTGAGGGGTGCACCAAGAGAAGTGGCGCATCTGCCACTCAGGGTCATGCCTGAAGCATCTCCTACCATGGGGGTACAACTGGGAAGGAACAGGGGCAAGGAGGTGGCAGGGCTCTGCATGGTGTCCACCCCGCCAGCACTTACACGTGAATGAGGGCTCCGCCTACAACTCTCAGGCTGCATCTACGTGACTCCCCAAGGCAGCACAAACAGACGTTTCAGGGAATAAAGAAAAACCAACACCCAGTGGCAACTCCACACAGAAACACGCGGGCTGGCAGGAGCAGGTTGCATAGATGCAACCAGGCATCAGCCAGCTCCAGAGAACCTGGATGTATGCGCAGGTGCCAGGTTGCTGACCCAGGCCTGCAGGGGACAGACACTCACTCCCCACCAGATCCTGGAGCTCCTTCTTTGTCAAAGCCAGACCCGTTTGTCCAAGAGCCCAACCCCATGCCAGGGCGGTGAGAGCTCCAGAATGGGGAGATAGGACACCCTGAGGTGGTGGCCTGGGCTAGTCAACAGCTCAGGCATCTATGCGGCAGGTCAGCTCTGGAAGGAGTGGAGTGGCATCCTCCATGCCCAGCTCCCTGACTGTTGATGACTTTATCTTCTCCTGCCCATACAGTCAATATTTCTTCCATGAGTCTCCCCAGAACATGGAAAAGAAGAGAGCTGTCCCCACCTGTGCCTCATAGCCCAAGAGCTACAATACAGCTGACAGGTCATGGTTATCATGGAGAAGATAGCCGGCACCTGCATCTGCTCTAGGCGCATCTCACAAGAAGCTCTCTTGGGACCACGGCTCCGTGCTGTGGGGCGCAGGAAAACACAAGTGTGGCCAACCGGGATGACCCAGACCCACAGAAATATCAAGCAGAAGAGCCAACACAGAGAGGAGAGGATGGACACCCCCTGCAGGTCCCTGCCCATCTCAGAGCTGAAGAGTGGCTGTGCTGCTCCGAGTCCTGAAGGAAGTCGCAGACCCCGATGCAGCGCTGGGATGCAGCAAGGCCCTGGCTACCTTCAACACTCTCCTCCCACAGGCCACTACGCTCAAACTCCCCATGGAAGTCATTCCTCAGTCTGAGGTGCTGCCCCAGACAATTCCTTCAGTTGAGTTCAAGTTAAAAATCAGCTCATGTTACAAGACGGAAGGCTGTCCTGGGACCACATAAGAACATGAGCACAGGGGTGCCTTTGGATGAGCCTCTGTTCTCTCAGATAAGCTGACGGGCGGGATCAAGTCTGGCTGGAAAGAAAGAAACCATCAAAGAGGGTCAGGGCCAGTGCGTTGAAAGGAGCAGATGAGGATAGCCAGAGACACACTGTGCCTTCCTCCCAGGATTCCTGCATGCAGAAGAACTCGTTTATGGCTCAGTATCAATATAAATCGGGTGTCCTAGGATGTATTTCTGGTATCCTGAAAGTCAGGTGCTCTGCGCTGGCCCAATCACAGGTCCAGCCAGAGGGGACAGCGCAAACAGCCCGGGGGTACCAGGAAACAAGCCTTTGAGCACTGAGGACAGCCAGGTGCCCTCCAGAACTGCTGATCAAGGGGCTCAGCTGACGCTCTGAGGGCAGGGCTCCCTGCATCATCCACCTGCCTTTTAGACAGAGGGGAGCAGGGGGCACAGGCACAGAAGTCTAGGTCTTAGCCCAGTCCTTCCTCTCATTAACTGCGTCCTCCTAGGTCGGCTTCTTCACCTGGCCTTCACGACCCACCATTCTATCCCCTGCCTCCTTCTTGGATGAGACGATGTCTAAGGCCTTGCACTGAGCCCCAATCCAACTCAAGTTTACTACAGAACAATAAATGCATCCAATGGCTTGTCTATGCTACCATGAGAGCCAGCACAAAGTACATAGGTCTTTCACTCACCCCACCCCCCATTCACCAACCAATACTCCTCCCATCTCCACTTGGCCCAGCAGTGGGTAGAAGGCAGAGGTGGCAGCACGTAAAGGTTTCAGCCAACCACTTTGGAGAAAAGAGGAGAGAATTCCTTGGGGAGCTGTTTTTAAATTTAAAAACATTTGCTGTGAGACAATAAAGCTACTCTCCTATAAAAACTTCTTAGGACCTTTGGTTGAAATATATGCAAGAAAGAAAAAAGGAAAAGGAAGAGCAATGATGCTGTCTGTGTGCAGGAGGCCATGCAAAGCCTGTGGCACTCATTTCATGTTCAGCTGGAAAGAGAACGCTTCTTTCCTTCCAAAATTGCCTCTCCTGCTGCCTCCTGAGTCTGACTCTGGCAGCTCTGGAAGCCCTGGTGGGACAGAGGCTGCAGGCAGCTAACCTCAGGCCTCTTCTGGTCCAGGGAAAGATGGAAACACCAGACTTCGGAAACGAGGTCATCAGCTGCAGGGGTCCAGCAGCCAGGACTAAAGACTACGGGCCTGGGGGAAGGACCAGATGCTCACACACTCAGCTTGTCGTCATCCTAATTGGCAAGAATGGGTGCGGCAGGGCTGCAAAGGACATTCTGGCTGGGGACAAACCACAACTCAAATTAGGCCCAGCACAGGAAGGGAGAAAAGGTCTAGAGAAAGACAGTAGGATGACTCCACAAACCTGATATAACTCTATCCCAGAAGCTTTATTTTCCTTCTTTCATTTCAGCTCCCCTCCGCCTTCTCCCCTTCTCCCTTCCCTATCCCCTCCCCTCCCATCTGGTAGAGAATAGTAAGGACACTGAAATCCATGGAGAGTTTTCAAACCTCCGCGGCAGCTCAGTCCTACTCCTCCTTTACAAGGATGGTCTAAACAGCTATGAACAAGGAACAGCAAGGCCCTCTCTTGCCCCAGGGTGCAGCTGCCACATCCTCTCTTTCCCTACCCGAGTCACAGTCGTCCCCATGAAGACTGCTGACCACCCCAGGCCACAGAGACACTTGCCACCCTCCCAGGCTCCTGGAGGCCCAAGGGGACATAGAGGTCGTAGTACTCATGGGAGCAACAGAAAGGCCGAAGCTGAGGGCGAGAGACCAGGTGAGCCAGATGCAGCCCTACAAGGGACAAGCACAGGCAACCACCCTGGAGGTGCGGCTGGCGGCAGAGGGGAGGGCAGGGTGGCAGCCCCACATAGTGCCCCTTCACCAGCAGGATAATCCATCAGGGGACCAGAAACGGGTTGTGCACCCAGGATGGAGGCTGGGGGCAGTGGGGGACACAAAGCCTCCGGGTGAAGCTCTGGCTGCGTGGTGGGAAACACACAGGGCCTGGAAGATCATCCAAGATTGGGCACTAAGCACTGACCTGCAACCCGCGTCCTGGGTACTGAAACTGACCTGATACTGACACTGGTCTTCCCTCCTCCAGTCTGGGATCTGCCACTCAAAGGCACATATCCAGATTTGTCATGTGCAGCCCCGAGCAGCAGCCCTGGGTCTAGGAAGATTTGTGGAATGGAGACACAGAAGATTTCCATCATTCCTTCCATTTCCTATACCTCAATCCCCTTTCCCTTGGAGAAGACAGTCACAATTAGAAAGCAAACAAGTGGGAAGCAGTCTGAGTCCCCAGGAGGCAGGCAGGCGTGGGTAATGATCCACCGGCTCCACCTGTGTGCTGACGCTCCCGCGGGCACACCAGTCCTCCTGGCGACGACGGGAGATGCTGCAGAAATGTACTGTCGGCTGCTCTATTCGTCATCTTGGTATCTCCTTTGTTTCATGCCTTGGCTGGTATGTTTAAGATGATGGGAGTTTGCCCACATCATGATCCTCTACTGATCATACCTTCAGATGAGCTGCCATCCCAAGTGGGCAGGTGTGCAGATATCCTCAGCGCCCTCCTCCAGCTGCCAGTGCTGTGGAGAGACCCACTGCCTTGTGGTACCAAGCAGTCCCCATGCCACCCACTTTCCCAGAAGTCAGATGCAAGTTCATATCAAGCAACAAGCCTGCTTAATCCCTCCCTAGTGTCAAGCAGCCATTAACAGCACTTAAGGAAATCACAAATGGAAGGTGAGAACACTTGGACAGGAAAGGTAGGGGGTGGCACGTATCAGCCCACCTCCTATGTGGAGGGAAAACAGGCCATGAAGCCAGCTTGCTTCTGGAAAGTGGATCTGCCTCTGGGAAATCACAGAGCACTGTGTCTCTGCCACTCTCCCACTGGGACCCAGCACATCAGGGCACCCGGGAGCCCTTTTGCCAACACAACTGAGTATGATGACATTTTAAGCCACTGTGTATCTTTAAAAATCTACTCAGTGAGCATGTGCTAGAATCAGCAGTCCAATTAGGCCTGCCCCTCTGTGAAGAAGGCATTGATTTTGTTTTACAGATGTGGAAACCAAGGTTCACAGAGGTTCATAAGTTGGCCGCATCCGGGTCCCGGGATTGAGCAACTGCAAAACTCACATTCTTCCCACTAATAAGGTCAGGCGGGCCTGTGGCTCCCTGCTAGAGGTCTGCATCTTTCTGAGCTACGTTCTCAGAAGCGGTTACTTCTGGGCCAAGTAGGTGCTTGTGTGGTTGGTCTGCGGGTGTGGTGGCTTTTCCTGTCCATCTGATTTAAGGAGTAGTCAGCCTATTTATCCTAAGTGGACTTATGGAATCTCTGTGATGGAATTGTTTGTTCTTCAGTCTTCAGTTGTCAATAACCGCCCAAAAGGACTGGGAATTAGGATAAGTAGCTAATCTTGGGGAGGTCACTTTCCCCCTTGCGTTTTAGTATCCTCATCTGTAAAATGAACCAAATAAAACCTGTGGAATAGAGTCGATGTGAACACTACATAGGAACCCTATTAAAGTTCTTAATATTATATAAGGTGCAAGGTAAACACTTCATAAACAAGAGCTATTACTGTAATTTGTTTTATTTTGGGTGAAAAGTTTCAGAAGTTGCTCAGGCTTCGTACCAACCTGCTCTCATTCAATATGTAGTATTTGAGGTTGAAAATGTCTTTAAACGTTGAGCTTGTTTCACGGCTAAAAACAACTAAAACCCAAGGATGGCAGCGAGAGTGCAAATGACTGGAGTCCAGGAAATGCAGCGCGCTGATTGTCTGGGGCAGGTCTCCTCCCATACAGTTCAATGCCTGGCGACTCAGAAGCTGGAAACTTAAACTGTCCAGAACAGACACACAGTGGGGTGCTGTGAAGACACGTCAGGATGAGTAATGGTAATGGCCAGCTTTAGTGACGCAGCCCTGAAGGCATGGCTGCTGGGGGACCTCTGGGATGGGCAGCTCCTGGAGGGGCAGGCTGGGTCCCCACTGCCACTCTCAAGGCCGAGCTCCTGCCCAATAGAGCAGGACACCCAGGGGGCTCATCTCAGGTTTCAGTCTCTGCGCTTCGGACTCAAAGCTGCCATGCGCCTGTCCTTGGTGCTCTCCCGCAGAGTCCTGTGACCAGCACTACAGGAGACACTTTCTCTCTGTGTCTCCTTCTGCATCCCTTTCAGAAAGGCTCTCTAGGTTGAGGCAAGATCAGCCCTGCCCCAGGGCAGAAGCAACGTGCTGTGGGTCCTGCGCTGAGGGGTGGCTGCCTAGACACACCCGAACCAAGCTCTGGAGGGTCTGCCTCTTGCTGTTTTCTGTCAGGGGACAGGTACAGAAGGCATGACTGCTGTTCGAATCTGCAAAAATGGAGAATAGGGGATTCAGGGATCCAACTCGGAGCTAGATTCATTGGTGTTGTAATGAATCCCCAAAACAGTATGTTTGGTTCTGCAAAATTCTCTGGAAAACCTTGAAAAGTGAACTTTTCAGTATAGGACAGCGCTAGCAGCTTTTGGGTCTGAGGGAAATATAGAACAATAGCTTCTTTAAGGTTACTGCACCGGCCTTACCTACTATGTTTCTAGAGAGATTCGAGAAAACTAGTTCTTGCAAGTCTGTCTTTCAGGTAGTGACCTAAGAGTCAGGTGACGCACTATGTAACAATTAAGGATCAAGAGTCTCAAAGAGGGGACAGCACTCTCTATGAAACAGGAAGTGAAAGCTACTGAAATTCGACAACCTAGCTTTTTGAGAGTAGATTTCAGCAACAAAAAGCTAGTGAGTCACCAGGAAGAAGAAGCAAACCAGGAATGTGTCCAGTCACAAAATGACTCCCCAAGCACCACGGAGGAATGGCATCATGGGCACTGGGCAGCTTCTCTGGAAGCATGACCTGAACCTCTCATCAGGCTGCAGTGTTAATTCAGCTCTTTGAGTCTCTGCGCTCTCCCCAAGGTGAGAATAATAAAAGTCCCTACTTCTAAGGGACACTGTGAGTTTGGTCTGGCTCATGGTAAACCCTCAATTAATGTAAGCTATTCTCACAGCTATTATTAATCTTACAAAACCTTGACGTATTGTAAATCCTTTGAACCAGCAATTCCACTTCAGGAATTTATCATGAGAAAATTATTTTTAAAAATATATGAACACATACCTGCAAGAATGTTTATTGTATAATGACTTATAATATTGAAAAAGGGGTTTAGTTCAAGAAAACTCATATTCAAGACAATGGACTATTTTTGAGACATTTTAAATGAGCTTATGGACAAATACTCAGACCTGGAAAGATGTTCTCTACCTATTATAAACAAATAGTAAAAATAGTGTGATCCTATATTTGTAAAAATTATCACTATATGTGTACTGAAAACTGTCTAGAGAATAAACTAAAAATGTTAATGTTTTCTATTTTTCCCATCATTGTCGTCATCATCTATTACTTTTTAAAGAGAAATACACAAGTAAAAGTTACCTAAAAAAAAAAAAAGGCCAGGCGCAGTGGCTCAAGTCTGTAATCCCAGCATTTTGGGAGGCTGATGTGAGGGGATTGCCTGAGGCCACTGGTTAGAGAACAGTCTGGGCAACTTGGTAAGACCTCATCTCTATAATAAATCCAAAAAAAAATTAACCAGGTGTGGTAGTGCACGCCTGCAGTGCTGGTTACTTGGAAGGATGAGGCGGAAGGATTGCCTGAGCCCAGCAGGTCGACGCCAGGGTGGCCGTGAGCATGCCACTGCACTCCAGCCTGGGCAGTGGAGTGAGACTCCAACTCAAAAAAAAAAAAAAAAAAGAAAGAAGGAAGGAAAAAGCTGGTGAGATTTAAGATCACTTAAAGATGTAGAGAGAAAGGCTACTTTCTCCCAAGCCAACTTTTGCAAAGGGTCTTACCCTTTTCTATTAGAAGCAAACAAACCTTTCCAAACCCTTAAATAGATATGCATGTGTGTGTATACACCTATATACCCACAGGTGAATGCTTATGTGTGCGCCCACGTGCACACACACACAGACACACACTCATTCTAAATTCATTTTGCAACCACTTTTGAGGACTTGGCCATGAATTCATTGCCTACTCTGAGGTCCAGAAGTATGTTCCCTATGTTTTCTTCTAAGACTCTTATAGTTTGAGGTTTTACATTTAAGTCCTTAATCCATTTTGAGTTAATTTTTGTAGACAGTGACAGGTAGGGGTCCAGTTTCATTCTTCCGCATGTTGATAGCCAGTTTTCCCAGCACCGCTTGCTAAATATGGTTTCCTTTCCCCAATGTCTGTTATTGATGGCTTTGTCAATATTATAGAGAAGACACTTGTGAAAAAGACACACTGTTTACACTCATGGCACGCTCTAGGGAGAAGAAAGAAAAGACGCTAAATACATAATACATGCTTGTGTCATGCCAAGCACACAGACACCAACACAGGGCAAGGATGCAGGCCTGGTGGAGGGTTTCAGAAGAGACGACAGTGAGGGAGCCACGGGAAGGCCCAGATATGAGCGCTCCAGCAGAAGGGAACATGGGCACAGGCCCTGTTATGGGCAGTATCTGCCCCTGCCGGGAAAAGGGGGAGAAAGCTGCAGGGCTAAATGGGCAACAGGCCATGTGCCAGAAGATGGAGAGAGGCAGGTGGAAGCCTTGTCCTGCCCCACCTCGGGTGGTTCTGAAGCAAAGTCCGCACATGATGCGCTTCACACCGGGAGTGTGAGAGTGACACAACCGTCTCTGGAGCTTGCAAGTCCACTCCGGCTCCTCCAAGAAGGACGGAAGGGGTGTGTGGGGATGTGAGCAAGTGACAGAGGCTGAGGGCAACAGGGGTCGTGGAGGGAACTTTGTGGCTTGGACCAGGGTGCAGAGAGGTGGTGGAGCAGCCTCTGATATGATGCACACCGGAGGGTTAAGCTACAGGATTTGCTGGTTAGCTGGATACAGATTGTGAAGAAAGAGAGACAAGCTGAGGGTGACCTGAGGCTGCAGGTTGAGACAGGATGACGCCACTGGTGAGGAAGGCAAAGGCAAGGATGCCTTCTAGGGACGCAGGAGAACACAGAGTTATGTCCTGAACAAAAGGAGCCGTGAGCGCCAAGGCACAGGACATGGAGCAGGAAGCTCATGCTGTGCCCCAACTCCTGCCACAGACAGTCACTGCCTCTCGCTCAACCTCCTCATCTGTGTAACATGGAAACTGCACGACCACCACTAGGGACAGGCAGAATAAGGAGATGAGAGATCCGTGGACCCTGTAAATTGCAAAGGTGCCGGATCAAGGTCAATCATCTTGTTTCCTTTGTTATTTCTGGTAAATGTTTGTTTACATGATTCTTTCTTTGTGTTTGTTTGTTTGTTTTTTTTGCTCATGTGAAACCTATGAGCTAGTTTTCTTTTTTTTAATCAATATTTTTTATTATGATGTTGTGGGGTACAGTTAAGGGTTAGGTATACAATTACGTTTCATTCAGGCACCCTGTTGATAAGAGGTGTTTCCCCATCCTCAGACAGATATTTGCTACTGTCAATCCCATCTCCCTCCCCCCCTCATAGTTTCCCAGTACCGTCAGTCATTTTCTTATAGTATTACATTGGATGTTCAAGGTCCATTATATGAGTGAGAACATGTGATACTCGGATCTTTGTTTCTGTGAGAGGTCACTCAGTATTATAGACTCTAGTTCCATCCAGGTTGCTGCGAAATTCATGATTTTGTTCTTTTTTATGGCTGTGTAGTATTCCATCATGTATATGTACCACATTTTTTAAATCCAGTCCTCTTTTGATGGGCAGCATGGTTGCTTCCAGGTTCTTGCTATTGTGAACAATGCTGTGATAAACATACGTGTGCAGATATCTTTTTTATAGATACCTGATTTGAGTTCTTCAGGATATATTCCCAGTAGGGGATTGCAGGGTCATATGGGAGGTTGATATTTAGAGCTTTTAGGAATCGCCACACTGCTTTCCACAGAGGTTGCACTAGTTTACATTCCCACCAACAGTGTAGAAGTGTTCCCTTTTCACCACACCCTCTCCAGCAGCTGTTATTTTTTGAGTTGTTGATAATTGCCATTCTGACTGGAGTTAGGTGGTATCTCAGTGTGGTTTTGATTTGCATCTCCCTGATGATTAGTGAGGTTGAACATTTCTTCATGTGTCCATTGGCTGCTCGGATGTCTTCCTTTGTGAAGTGTCTGTTCATATCTTTTGCCCATTTTATAATAGGGTTGTTTGTTTTTTTCTTTTCAGCATGGTTGAGTTCCTTGTAGATCCAGGATGTTAAGCCTTTGTCAGACCTGGTGTTGGCAAATACTTTTTTCCAGTCTGTAGGCTGTCTCCCTGCTCTCTTGATGGTTTCTTTGGCTTTGCAGAAGCTTGTCAGTTTAATAAGGTCCCACTTGTCTATTTTCTGTCTTATGACCTGTGGGTTTTGGGTTTTGTTCAGGAATTGGATGCCAGTTCTCTATGATAGGGACTAACTCTCACATTTAAATAATTAGCCTGAATGTGAATGGACTAAACACACCACTGAAGAGACATAGAATGGCAAAATGGACAAAATATCACCAGGCAACAAAATACTGCCTTCAAGAGACCCATCTCACTAGAAAGGACATACACAGACTCAAAGTAAGAGGATGGGAAACAAATTTTCAGGCGAATGGAACCCAAAAGAAAGGAGGAGTCATGATCCTAATTTCAGACAAAATACCATTTAAGCTATCAAAAATTAAAAAGATACAGAGGGCCACTACATAGTGATAAAAGGTTCACTCCATCAACAAGAAACATCAATCCTAAACATATATGCACCCAACATAGGTGCGCCAACTTTCATAAAGCAACTTCTAGGAAAACTAAAGAAAGATATTGACTCTAACACCCTCATAACTGGGGACTTTAATACCCCACTCACAACCCTAGACAGATCATCAGGACAAAAAAATCAGCAAGGAGATCCGGAACCTCAATGAGACTCTGGACCAAATGGACTTAATTGATACCTACATGATTCTTATTTGAGACTCAGGTTGTATATACAACTACATCTTAACAAATACCATTATAAAGACTTAACTTTCATCCAGTCCTATTCCACTTGTTTAATATCATACACCTTTAAAGAGGATAGGCACACTTGCATTTCTTACATACTGTCATTCACAGATATTATCTGACTTGAGTCTTAATACAGACAGAGTAGATGAGAACTTCTGTGAAAGGCCTGGATCTGGGTCTCACTGCTCTCCTCTCTTAGCCTTTAAGTCAGAATAATGGGATCCTAGTGTCTAGAAGCCAATAATGTAATTGATTGGCCTCAATCCCTGGTTACATTAGGGAAATTTATGGCTGAATGGGAAGCATTTCCATGCTCATTCGTGAAAAAAAGAAACTAGGTATTCCTTAGTTGCAGTACTCAATAGGTTGCAAATTACCTTTATGCATATTATTGTCTTGGTTCCCCCAACATGTGATAAGTGTGGCAGTCACCAGGTGTAAGAGGCACTATCGTGACATAAAAAGGTAAGCTCACTTCATGCACTGACTTAAAACTAGAACAGTGTTGCTGTCCTGGGCAGCTTTGTATTTAGTAATGCTCCTTGTCACTGTCTGATTCCTTCATTCATTTAACCAATTATGGGTGTCTGCTCTGTGCTAGGCAATGTGCTGAGTGTTTGGCATAGGCACCATAACTTTGTTGTTGTTGATAATAATAACAAAACATTACATTGCTAAGATGATAAGAACACAAAACTTATTTATGATAATCCTTTTTTTAAGATGGAACTATAAACATCCAAGTTTTTTTTTCTCATGTCAATTTTTTTTTTTGAGTTGGAGTCTCACTCTATCACCCAAGTTGAAGTTCAGTGGCACACTCACGGCTACCCCAGTGTCGAACTGCCTGGCTCCAGGGATCCTTTCGCCTCAGCCTTCCAAGGCCAGAACTACAGGTGCACACTACCACGCCTGACTAATTTTTGATTTATTGTAGAGACGAGGTCTCACCAAGTTGCCAGGGCTGATCTCGAACCTACAGGCTCAGGCAATCCACTCACCTCGGCCTTCCAAAGTGCTGGGATTAAAAGCTGAGCCACCGAATCTGGCCAATTTATTTTCTTAAGAGACAAGGTATCTCACAATCACCCAGGCTAGAGTACAGTGACACAATCATAGCACCCTGCAACCTTGAGCTCCTGGGTTCAAGCGATCCTCCTACCTCAGCCTTGGAACTACAAGTGCATGCCACCATGCCTGGCTAAATTTTTTTTTAATTTTCTGTAAAGATGGGGTTTCTCAGATGCTGGCGAGGATGTGGCAAAAAGGGAACACTTCTACACTGTTGGTGGGAGTGTAAACTAGTATACAGCCTCTGTGGAAATCAGTGTGGCAATTCCTAAAAGCTCTAAAAATCGACCTTTCATATGACCCCGCAATCCCCCTACTGGGAATATACCCGGAAGAACTCTGTAAAAAAAAGATACCTGCACACGTATGTTCATCGCAGCATTGTTCACAATAACAAGGTCATAGAACCAAACATGCTGCCCATCAAAAGAGAAGTGGATTAAAAAAATGTGGTACATATATACAACAGACTATTACTCAGCCATAAAGAAGAACAAAATCATGAACTTCGCAGTAATGTGGGTGGAATTAGAGCTTATAATACTGAGCGATCTCTCACAGAAACAAAGAGATGAGTATCACATGTTCTCACTCATAAGTGGACCTTGAACAACTACCGTATTACTGTAAGAAAGGGATTGAAAGTAGCAGGAAACTGCGGGGAGGGGCATGGGGGATGGGGGGCGGGTAGCTGGGATTGACAGTAGTCGATATCCACCTGGGGAAGCGGGGGCACACCTCATCAACAAGGGTACCTGCACAATGAACATTTGTATACCTAACCCTGAATTGTACCCCACAATTTCAAAATAAAAATTAAAAGAGAAAAAATAAAAAAATAAAAAGATGGGGTTTCTCTATGTTGTCCAAGCTGGTCTCAAACTCCTGGCCTCAAGTAATCCTCTCATCTCACCCTTCCAAAGTGCTAGGATTACAGGCATGAGCCACCACACCTGGCCTCATGTCAATTTTTTGAAATATCCCAAAAGCCCTCTCCAGGCCTTATTTCCTCAGGAATGTGTATTAGCTTTACTCTCTGTACCCACGAAAGCTACACCTTTAACTGTGGTGCAGATAAAGCATATCAATATGTGTAGAGAAGTGGTTGGCAAGTCCCAGTTATTTTAAATAAAAATGCAGTGAAGAAATTTCAAATCAAGGCAATGTGGATTTTTTTTTTTTGAAAACAGAATTTTGGGGGGGGGGGCGTTGAGTCAGAGTCTCACTCTGTTGCCCAGGCTAGAATGCAGTGGCACACTCACGGCCACCCCAGCGTCAACCTGCTGGGCTCCAGCAATCCTTCTACCTCAATTTTCCAAGCAGCCAGGACTACAGGTGTGCACTACAGCACTCAGATAATTTTTTTTTCATTGTAGAGACGAGGTCTCGCCAAGTTTCCCAGGCTGGTCTCGAACCCATGGGCTCAGGCCATCCACTCACCGTGGCCTCCCGAAGTGCTGGGATTACAGGCTGAGCCACTGAGCCTGGCCAGAAAGCAGGATTTATTGAGAGGACAGAAAAGCTCCCAGTGCAGAGGGGACCCAGGGGGTTGCCCTCTACACAGTTCCATCCCCTCTTTCTGCAGGGCCAGGCATCAGGAACAAGTCCTAGCACAGTAGGGAATGAGCAACCTCACATCATGTGCCCTGAGGACCTGCTTCTGCAGGACGTTTCTGTGATGGGGGTTAAAAGCCTCCATGACCAATTAGGCATGGGCACACTATGATCCACAAAGCACACAGATTTCACTGCCAGGGGCTGCTCAGCATCTCCGTCATACTGCGATGCCTGGGGAGCTCCAAGAGGTGGGTGAAGAAACAGCGTCTGCCAACTTACTGATCCACGGAAGCCCAGTGTAGAAGAACACACTGAAAGCTGGAATAATGAGTGTGCAGGCTATGATGTCTGGAGAGCCCGGCACTGGTGGATTCCACTAAAGCTGCAGGGGCATGCCTCTTCACAGGCTTCAGAGTTGGGCATACACAGAACACATATGTGCCCCTGGAACGTGGAGGAGAGACTGTGCATCACATGCAAGCACCACGAAAACAAGTCTGCGCATGGTTTTGCTTCCTACCACAGCCCCAACATGGTGCACAATGTGGCACAGAGCAGACACTTGTTATGATTTGTTGATTAAACAAGTAAAGGAGTGACTTGCGGAAATGACAGAGGCTCGTGGAGACTGCAGAACGAGTGCCGCATTGTCTCTGTCTTCAGTGGTTTCAGTTTCCATATTGAGACTTCTAGATGGTGCTTAATTTATTTTCTTCGAACACCATGACCCTGCACTAATCTAGTAAGAGAAAGACTACACTGCTTTTTGTTGATGAACTGCACATTCATGAGGTATCCTTGCAAGAATCCCATCTCTATTGTGTAGACAGAATTACATTTTTCAGCATCATTACTGTGTCAGTCAAGCTCCCAAATGTTGATATTAATCGTTTCACTTGCAAAGGCAATATCAACATATTAATTTCTCCAACCTCTGGAAAACCGCGCGTAAGCTCACAGTTTAAGTAGTGATTCTTAGCCTGTGCAGCTCTCTTCCTGCATCGTCTGCATATTTCCTACCTGCCAGAGGGACCAGATGAGTTTTAGTTTCCATAGTAGATTTTAAAAGAAGAACTAATTGGGATCCTTAAGATGTGGCTTTAAATTATATATCACTGCATTCCTCAACCCCTACTTGAGATTCTAGAATGTAAGCTCTTTGAGGGCAGGGGTTTTGGATGTTTTGCCCACAAATGTATCACTAGCACCAAAGACAATGTGGGAACAAAGTAGGTACCCTAGAAACCCTGCTGTGTGGATACCTGTCTCTGTTTCTCTCTCTCTCTCTGTCTCTCTCTCTCTCTCTCTCTCTCTCTCTCTCTCACACACACACACACACAAACACACACACACACACACAGGTCTTGCTATATACTTTGGCATTTTTCCCATGAAAAATATGAACATCATGAAGGTCTGGTTAAAACAGATCACCAGATGAGTTCTGGACAGCCTCTCTGCATTACTTAATGCCAAGAAGTCACCTCCTCTTCTGAACCTTAACCCACACTGAGTCACAAAACCAAGTTGAGAAAGAACCATGACTCATACGTACTCACCTGATCAGGGCTTGGGATACAGGACTAATCTTGAGCCACAAGCCTGACAAATCTCAAAAACAACATGACATCCTCCAACACTACTCACTGAGTAATTTTTATTTTGCAGCTTGCCATAGTTCACTGGAAAAAAATATTTTCCTTTTTATTACAGACTGTTTATATATACTCAAACCTGGTATCGTTCTTGATTGCGATCATGCTCTCCCTGTAGAGTGTGGTGCAGGTTCTATTTCATAAATACAATCCTACAGCATGTGACGATTCAGTATGCGGACTCACTTGCTCTGTGACTTTGGTCAAGGTACTGAACAGCTCTGATATGAGAATAACAGCATGACTTCCTGGGCTGTTTTGAGGATGAAGTGAGATCATCATCCATGAGTGCCAGCTGCTCCCATTAACATAGCCTCTGACGGGCTGACAGAGTGAGAGCCAGATGATCAAGTCTCTAAACAATTTCACCCCTCTAGTAGTCTTCCTTTCATCCACTTTCTAATAAGCTACTCAATCCACAGGAGACACTCATGACAAGCACGCTTCGTGAGCCCTGGTGAGAATTCTCCTGTGGCATTCGACAGCATCTCCGTGCTGCTTCTGGCTGGTTGTGTCCCTCACCTAGGCCCTGCATGGCCCTGCACAGCCTAGGTAACACTCTTCTTTCCTCAGGTGGGTCCTTAAAGAGGCCTGGCTGGGGCCTCAACTCTCCACTTTAGTGTATTGAGAACTCCTAACCGGAGGGGCCGGGCCAGAAGCAATCTCTGTGCCAGGCCGGTCCTCTGTGCAGCTGGCCGGTAATGGCTTAGTTTCCCCTCTCACAAAAGTCATCTCCATTTCTCTCCCCCCCACCTCCACCCTGGCCCCTAGTTCAGAATCAGCTCTGCAGTCAGCCTACTGCCTCTCCTGCTGTTGCCATAGAAACAGCTGGTCCACAGCCACCACTGGTGAACAGTGGCTGCTAGCTCCACAGAAGCCCAGGGGGCACGGAGGTTTGCCTGGCTGGGAGGGCTGCTCCTTCCACTGTGCACGCCTTCCTGGCAAGCCCAAGTTCACTTTCTTCTCAAACAGCTTGTTGACATCCAACAAAGAAAATTTTTTAAAATGTCTGACAAAAATACCTAACCCCTGTGGGCCTGTCATAAGCCCTTCCATGGCTCCTCTTATCCAGCCAAGAGCTCGGAAGATCTGGCTCTTCCATCTCCTGCAAAGGCAGTTGAGTGCAACCATGAGCAGCGGAGTATGAAGCCTGACAGATCCAGGTTCTAATCCTGGCTGAATCACTTCACCTCTGACAGCATCCGCTTCTTTGTCTACAAACAGGGGATGGGAACACTTATGCCTCACAGAGCCGAACTCTGAGGTAACCAGTGCAGGCCCAGCCCCACTGCGTGTTCAACTACTGGCAAGAGTCACTGCTCTTGTGGTGAGCCATTGATCCTAGACAGGCCTGAAAGTCAAGACAGAGTCAGCAGCTTGTGTGTGACGGTGCCTGGATGGTGGAAGAAGAGGGGACACGGCCCCAGTGCCCAGCCCAGGTGCCCCAGCAACCAGGCTGCTGAGATCCTGTCCACTCCTCTGCCCTGAACTGTTTTGCTCCCGCTCAGTCTCGCCTTCCTCTGAACAGACTGAGGGAAGCAGAGGGTACATGACACGTGCTTGCCAAGAAAACAAAACACTTGTCTGTTTCACCACTGCCTGGCAAACTTCAGGGAAAACCTGGGAGTGGAGTCAGGGAGTAAGGAATGAGGCGTTTATCTGAGGTTTGTTTCCTCCGAAAAAGCCTGTGTGCAGACAAGAAAGTACTTCTTCTGTGAATCTGCAACCACTCCTGTGTAGGGCCTGGCTCCAAACGAGGCCAGGCACATGAACTTGGTCCCTGGCACAAACCTCTCCATGTGGGGTACCCCAGCCTCAACCCAGCCTTTGAAGCCATCCCCCTATGGTTCTAATTTTAAGAAAACCTGCACTCCCCAACTCTGAACTTCAAACCATCTTGAAATGAAAAAGGAAAAGCCAACAAAAACTCCACCAGCATGTGCTTCAGCATCGGCTAGTGATGTTCACAAGACACTTCTGAATCAAGAGGTGAATGCAGTTCAGCCACACAGGCTCACAACAAAAGGAAGCACCCTCGGAAGCTGCAGGGAAAATGGAATGAATGACCTCTTGCCCGCCTCTTACTGGGAAAAGCTGTGAGAATAAGCTTTGAGACCTGCGGGTTTCTCCTGAAGTGAGAAAGACACCATGAACAGTAATTCTGCTGGGACTGCCAAAGGTGAGAGGCCACTCGCAGGCGAGGGGCCACTTCGAGGTAAGGGCCCACAAGAGGATATCCAGCTTAGTTACTCTGAACACAGAGGCCAGAGTCCTGCGACTTTCTAGAATCCACCCTGCTTACTGTGAATCCAAAAAGGCCACGAGGACCAGCAAGGAAAGGGAGAACTAGGCCACCGCCAGCCTCTCCAGCCTTAACGCCCACCCAGGGCCCGAGGTGGTGTCCTTTCACATCATGTTAATTATCTGACTCCCTTTTAAGTAAAGCCTCTATACCCTTAAATCTATCTGGAAAATGCTGGGGTTTTTTGTTTTTGTTTTTGAATCAGAGTCTCACTCCGTCGCCCAGGCTGGAGTGCAGTGGCTCATTCAAGGTCACTCCAGCGTCGACCTGCTGGGCTCTGGCGATCCTTCTGCCTTAGCCTTCCAAGTAGCCGGAACTACAGGCACATGCTATCACACCCGGCTAATTTTTTGGATATAATGTAGAGGCGAGGGCTCGCCAAGTGGCCCAGGCTGGTCTCAAGCCCCTGGGCTCAGGCAATCCTCTCGCCTCAGCCTCCCAAAAGTGCTGAGATTACAGGCTTGAGCCACTGTGCCTGGCCTATGTTGGTATTTTAATACTGTTGCTCTTCTTTAACTCAGAAGGAACAAAATAACTACAGCAGGTCCTTGAATAGAGTCATTTTGATCAATGTTGATTTGTTATAATGTTGGTGAGGAAAAAAAATCAGTTCTTGGTCGGGGCCACCGTGTGTGGAGATGGCATGTTCTCCTGTGTTTCCTCCATATCCCAACAATGGGCATGTTGGGGGAACTGGAACTACATAGTCCCAGTCTGAGTGGGTGAGGGTGAGTGTGGGTGACCCCGCAGTGGGAAGGCGTCCTGGTCGGGAAGGTTCCTACCTTGTGCCCTGAGTCACTGGGACAGGCTCCAGATCCTGAATTGGAATAGCTGGGTCATTATCGTACTTGCTTCTATTCAGGTTTCTTAACTCTTGTACACACCAACCAACTCTATGGAAAAACTGGTGTCATTACACATCATTTCACTCACACCACAGTTTCCAAGAGCCTATCGATGACGTTCAGGGAGGACATGCTGCGTTTTCCCAACCTGATTTCAAATTAGAGGAAGGTAGGAGCTATCAAATTAGGACACAAATCCAACCATTTCCTTTTACAAGGACTTGATCTCAATAGCTTATTTTTCCACCTAAAAGAGCAAACCCAAAGTATGTGTGTGCTTTAAGGTGAGTGAGATCTGGTTGGGGAAACAGAAGCATAAAGAAGGCAAACACGCCCGACACAATGTCCGAGTTGTGCCTGGAGGTAGCCAGAGATCCGTGGCTTCTGTCCTGCGTGGCACCGTCGCCAGGAGTAATGTGTGGGAGACCAGCAGCAGCCACGGGGACCTCCGCATAGCACGCCTGGCCCTCACAGGTGGACCCGCCCACTCGGAGCCTTGTCTCCTTCCCCGTCTGGCCTCGTGGCCGCTCGCCACCCAGTGACGGTTCTCACTCCTCAGTGCCCTTTGCTCGCTGGTCTTTGCCAAGATGGCCTCCTCCCTTCCATGAAAAGCCCCTCCCACCTGTGGCCAAGGTCCAGGAAGGCTCCCTTTCCTGACTCTACCTGAGCTGATTATCTCCTACTCACACTCAGCACATTCAGAGGGTCATCACAGGACAGTGGCCAGGAGCGTGCACTCAAGTCACACTCCCCGAGTCTGAAAGCCACTCTCTTGCTTTTGGCTTGGGATCTCGTGAGTGTAGAACCACTCTGTGACTGTTTGTCATTTCAGGTAAGAAATGAAGATAACATATCAACCATTTGTTGGGGCTGCTGTCCTAATACATGTAAATGTTTAAAATACTTCACACACAGCTGGCACTCAATAAATGCCTCTTTACAACAATTTATCATGGCAATAATTATTATGCTTTGCCTAAATATAGTTAAAATTGTTTACCTAGGTCTCTTTCAAACTAGATTTTGCGCTCTTTAAATGCAGGATGATGTCTTGGTCATCTCAGTTCCCTGAGGCCTGGCCTGGGGCCTGGCACACATTAGGTGTTCTAAGATGTCTGCTAAATAGATGAAAGAGAAATTCCTGTTCGAGAGGTTAGAGAACAGAGCTCCTCGTAGCAAGTGCTGCCTTGATGGGCTCTGAGGTCAGAAGTCTGAACGAGCTCAGCCACCCCGGCCACCAAGTGTCCTGACCATGCACGGATGGCTGCTCGAACTGATCAAAGGAGAGCCACGGCATGCAGAGGGACAGCCAGGACCTTCCCATGGGCCCTCTGTTCCTGGCACATGGAGTGGGGAGGTGACATCGGAACACCAGCTGCTCCAGGGGCGGCCCCTCTGGTGTAGATGCAATGGCTGGAGGACCCTCCACTGAGCTTCCCAGCCCTGTGTGGACTCTCTGGCTAACGTCCAACATACACACAGTAAAGTGTGGCTCTCGGGCAAAATTTCTGAAAATCATCAACTTTAGCAAGGAGGCTTGTTTCTGGTGCAGACAGGCAGCACGGTGCACAGCATGGCTCTGTCCTTCACCTGGCTGGAGTAGGAGATAAATGATCCCCACCAGCACAGGAAACAGCCAGGTCGGCTCTATGGCAGGGAAAAGGGGAATTCATAGACTCCAGGAAGGGCCAGCCTAGGCGAGGGCAGCCGCTCTGCCCAGTAAGCAGCCCCCACGGCTCCACTCCATGTCCTGAGCACCACAGCCGCCTTCTTTAGCTTCCAGACAGTCCCCTGAAATGAAGACAACAAGCCACGAATCTGCAACCAGAAGGCAAAAGAAACTCAAGTGTGTCACTGGCTTAATTCTCTTTCAGCTGTATAATCTAAGCAGTCAGAAAGAGAAGCACTGCATCTGAGAACATGTGGCTACTCCCTGGAGCAAGAGAGTCCCTAGCAGACAGCCCCAGGATGATTTTTAAAGAAACAAAATTGAGAAGATTTTTAAAAGCCCTCAAAATCATAGAATCTATATGCAGATTTTTCCCACTCCACATCTGATATGAGACTCCTCACAGCCACACCCCTAAAAGCAGGCAGGGTAGGGCTGGGAAGGATGAAGCCAGGGAAATAAAAACAGAGTGCGGGGAGATGAGTCGATGTGCCAAGTTCACACAGTGGCAGGTTAAATGGCGCCCGCAGGCTCTGCCTCGGCTCCCCCTCCAGGGTGTGCCCCCCACTAGACCACAGGGTAAGCATGAGTCGAAGTCACAAGGGTCTCAGCAGGGGGTCTTATCTGAAAAGCAGCGAGCTCTGAAGATGAAAGATTCCACAGAAGTTCCAAGTATGGCTGTTACCATTAAAAAGCCATTTTCCTCTTATTAAATAAATTTTTTAAATGTGGTTACATATACACAATGGAATATTATGCAGCCGTAAAGAAAAACGAAATCATGAACTTCACAGCAACCTGGATGGAATTAAAGTCTATAATCCTGAGTGATCTTTCACAGAAACAAAGAACTGTGTATCACAAGGTCTCACTCATAAGCGGACCTTGAACAATTATCGCAATACTATAAGAGGATGATTGGCAGTAGCGGGAAACTGCTGGAAGCGGGGTAGGGAAGGGCGATTGGCAGAAGTGGGAATCTGCCTGGGGAAGGGGGGCACACCTCATCAACAAGGGTACCTGCAAAATGAACAAATTTGTACAACTAACCCTGAATTGTACCTCACATCTTTAAAATAAAAAAATTAAAAGGGGGGAAAAATCACAGAAAACCTCAATAGCAAATCAAAATTTAATCCTCAAGAGTTTAAGGGTCTTCTCCTCTGACTTCCTCGCCCTGCAGGACGGGTCTCATGCCAACATACCCCCTGCCACGCCCTCTCCTCAAAGACACCGTATTCTCTGCAGGCTCCAGCAGGAGACAAGAAGGAGCTGTCTGTGAGGGAGCACAAGCATCTCCCACAACCACACAGAAGAGACAGAAAAGTGTAAATAGCTTCTTTTGCTTGGAAAAAAAATCGCTCTGGGCTTCAAACACAACCTCTTAGACGACGACTCCACGGCAGCTGATATCCATGTTCTACACAGCAGGACTCTCGTCCCTCATGCCCTCCCAGAATCCCTGTCACATACGTGGACGTGTGTGGTGGACGGAGGCATGAGCTACTGGATCGGGAGGCCGCAGGGCCCAAGGAGGGCTTGGCTGGCTGCTGCTGCCCAGGGAGACCCTTCTGCTACTGACCCTCAAGGACTCTGTGAGAATGACAGAGGCTAAGGAAAGGGACGCAGCCCGCAGAAAACAGGCCACAGCAATTCATCACCAAAGCAGCGAAAGAATGCTCAGGTTAGAGGAATGAGGCTAAGTGGTCTCTGAGGAAGAGACCCTGCTCTCACACAGGTCACAGAGCAAAATCTGCTGGCCCCTTCAAGACAGTCCAGTGGTAGCCAAGCTCTGAAGCCAGACAAGAGTCACGTCCCAGCCCTGCCACTGTCTAGCCATGTGATCCAAGGCAGGTTCGCTTCCCCAAGCATTCACGTCCTTGTTTTGACAAGTGGGACAGTGACTCCATCCTAAGTGTCACAGGAGGACTGGATGAGAATATGCATAGAGCACTCTGGACATAATGAACCGTCAATATGCGGGTAGCTATGGTGATTACTGTTCATCAGCAGGACAGCTGCACAGCAAAATTCAGGGCCAGAAATAGACATGGCAGAAAGCACAGGATTTGGTCCCCTTGCATCAAAGAGCTTGGGCAATCAAAGCAGAAGCGAAAAAAGAAGCGAGAATCCAGCTGGTGGATAGGGAGGAAGACGGACCAGAGATGGATGACCCACAGACAGGGCTGTGCTTCGGTCCCCACTGTGGGGTGGGCTGGACCCTGACTCCCTGGACCCGTGGACAGCAGAGAAGTAGGCATGTGGTGAGAGCCTGGCTGGGGAGCCACAGCCGAGCTCAGGGTCTTGGCGTCACTTCTCACCCATCCCCTGTGTAGGGACCCACATTTCATTTCTGCCTCCCTGCACATCAAACCCCCATTTAATTCTGTCAGCAGTACAGAAGACTTTGGAACAGAATCTTACTCAGCTTACTCAAATGGTAAAGTGTACGCACAAATGAGAGACTTTTCAGAGCAGAGGCAACCTGAACAGAAGTGTTAACTGGAGTCAATGGAGCCAAGTGGTCGTTCGATGCAAATAAACTGAATGGAACCAACAGGGATGAATTTGAAGGTTAAGAAAGGAACCATGACTCCTCTTCCCTCTTTCTGCCGAAGGGAACATGCTCTTCAAGTCCTCATTGTACCTAAAAGGGTTCTGTCAAGTCTCAGTCCGGCACACCCCCTGCTCCAGGGAGACAGTTGGACATCGTGGCGGCTGGTGAGCAAACTCAAGGCCCCTCCACTGCCAAGATGACACAAAGCTACATGTGACCAAACTCCAAAACCAGGATCTCTCGCTGGATAGTGTCTTCTGAAGGCAGCTCATCTCTTCAGAAGGGCCTTGTACTCTCTCTGCATGAGATGGGTGTGCTCACCCCATCAGGCCCTCCCAAGACAGAAGTCCACAGCTACCTTAGGCAGCCTCATGTGGCCTCTGTGCAGGTATTTTCCTTATCAGGACTTTATCTGAACTCTCTTTCTGGGAAAGAAAGTCTTGGGCTCTTCCTGGCCTGGATTTTAAGGAGCTAGGGCCAATCTTTGGAGAAGAGATGGAGTGCCAAGGAGATGATTTAAAGAGTGTGTCTAAACCAAAGGTCCATGCAAGATGATTTTTTTTAAAAAAGCCTAGCCAATAACTAGAGAAGATATTGATTTAAGTACCCATCACAGCTAGCCTAGTCTAACTAAGCCTGTAAGGTTTTCATTCATATATATATATGAATGTAAAGTATATATCAAATTTATATATAAATAGATTGAGATGTCTATTATGTGTCACTATGTTGCCCAAGCTGGTCTTGAACTCCTGAGCTCAAGTGATCCTCCCACCTTGGCCTCTCAAGTTATGGGGACTACAGGCACACACTCACCATCCCCCCAAATCCTCCAGGCTCTTGATCCACCTCCATGTTGCCTTCCATTTCTAGGCAGGGGCCATGCCACAGTGCAAACTGCTGAGGTTAATCCCTGTTTAAAATTCCCAATGGAATATTACACAGCCGTCAAGAAAGACAATATCATGGACTTCTCAACAGATTGGCTGGAACTGGAGACAATCATTCTTAGCGAACTATCATAGCAACAAAGGGCCAAATACCACACGTTCTCACTCGTAAGTGGGACCTGAACGTTAATCACAGTACCACAAGGGAGGGATGGGCCATCGCAGGATCCTGCCAGGGGAGAGGCACGTGACAGCACAAAGGGACCCTACACCAGGGAGGAGGAAGAAAGGAAGGAGGGAAAAGAACCGCATCACAGAAGGAGCCCGTTCCTGAGAAGAGCCGGAGGACGGCATTGAAAGGGCTCCTGAGGCCTGCAGGCTTAAAGCCAGAGCCCACTGCGTTAGCCACAGTCGACAAGGAGCTGCATGGGCCCATGCAGTTCTGCAGCGGAGTTTGAGAGCTGCCGTTTCCAAGGGACGGGGGGACCAGGGAGTGCAGATGCAGGATGACACAGGGCACTGAGAAAGTGGCTCGGGACGTCGGGAAAGAGAGGGGGAAAAGAGAAGGAACTGAACCTGTTCCTTTGTAAAAACAGTAACAACAAAGTCAGGCCAAATCCTGGCCCCAGTAAGCGACCTCTGACAATTCATTTAGCCTCTTTTAATGAAGGACTTGAAGTAGTCCCTAATTAGTGGTTTTCAAACTGAGATCTGAGGAACCCTAGATCTCCGCAGAAGGTCCTCGGAGTCTCCTGTGATGAAAAAAAGGGGAGGTTCACCAAGGAATGTGGGTCCAACTTGAACCAGATAAAAACTGTGTTTTATACAGTGAAGTTCTGCTTAAAGTCCATTGAGTCCATAGGCTGTTTCTGTAAAAATTAAAATTTAAATGGCTGTGACCTGGATGACCATTCCCACACTTTCAGCCTCAGCAACCTGTGATCCTATGTGACAGAGTGATCCTATGATCCTACGGTGACACTGCATCCTATGTTGTACAAATACCCCTTGACAGTGCTGGGCACAGCGGCATCTCCTAGAACCTGTTCTCACTGCTAGAGCAGAATGACAGAAAAACTAAGTACCCAGCACCCAGGCTCACCACAAGGCCAAGGCACTAAAAAAATGCACTCTTAGGTTTCATTCAATTTAAAAGTGATTTTTGGCCAGGTGCAGTGGCTCACACCTATGATCCCAGCACTTTGGGAGGCTGAGGTGAGAGGATTGCCTGAGCCCATGGGTTCGAGACCAGCCTGGGCAACTTGGCAAGACTTCATCTCTACAATTAAAAAAAAAATTAGCCAGTGTGGTGGCACATGCCTGTTGTTCCAGCTACTTGGAAGGCTAAGGCGGAAGGATCAACTGAGCCCAGCAGGCCGAGGTTGCAGTGGCCGTGAGAGTGCCACTGCACTCCAGTCTGGGCGACAGAGTGAGACTCTCAACTCAAAAATAAATAAATAAATAAATAAATGTGCACTTTATTATTGTTCCAAGCACAAAGAAGCATTTTTTCCTTCTCTAACAAAGTTGTGTACCTATGTCCTGTGATTCACTATTTAGATGTCTTGAGTCAGATACAAAGACAGTATAGGTCAGAAATATAGAATATTGGATCCAGAGCCCATCTATTAAAAAAGTAATCCAATTCCAATCAAGAAAGAACAATGCAAGAATGTATCTAGCCAGGCCACCTGATAATCTAATTACCAACCAAATGTAGGTTAACAAGGTATCTGAATGTGCTAAAGTGCACAGCAAAGTTACTGTCATTACTCTAATTTACAGCAACATAGTTATATGCACAAGTTCGATAAGAACCTGATTTCTTTAGTAACATGACTCAGTTGGAAACACTGGCATTTTTACCAAGACTCTGACTAGAATGACATACCTTCAGATATGCTGTTTTGAGGAATCGAGGTTGGTTTTACAGAGCCAATAAAAAGCCCCTTCGAAATACTGGCCCGGTATCTTGTCTATGCCATTTCTTTACAATGTTTCTGGCCTGTGATAAGTAAGGAATGCCACTTTTCGATAGGCCTAGGATCCTCAGGTTATTTTGGGACTTCAAGAAGAAAGGAACTCACCCAATAATAATAATAATAATTCATTGACTAGGCATGGCGGCTCACACCTGCAGTCCAGCTACTTGAGGTGCTGAGGCAGGAGGATCACTTGTGTTCAAGTGTTTAAGACCAACCTAAGCAACATAGTGAGACCCCCCCCCATCATTACAAAAAAAATTTTTTTTGATGTACAAATACTAAATTTCCTGAAAACCTCTTCAGAAAAAAGCTACAGATGTGTCTATGGTTTGTGTTTTTCCTGGATGTGCCTTAAAGCTGGTTTAGTAAACCTCAATTGATTGAGATACTTGCCTCAGTCACTCATTTTAATTATCTTTCTAAACATGGGTGTCAACACTGGCATTCACTACTAGTTTGGCTACTTACTCTTTGGCCTCGTCAGACCATGAGTGCCATGTAGATATTCCACATTTATCCTCTTGATTCTATTCTTAGTACCTGGCATGTAAGAGATGCTCAAGATAAACCTGCTAAATTGAAA
The DNA here is from genome assembly GCA_027257055.1 of Cephalopachus bancanus. NCBI lineage: Eukaryota > Metazoa > Chordata > Mammalia > Primates > Tarsiidae > Cephalopachus > Cephalopachus bancanus. The sequence continues at coordinate 4,048,166 of JAPVLO010000341.1, read as the reverse complement.
CCTCTCTGAAGTTCCATATCTGGTATATGCATATTTTTAAATTCATTATTATACTAATTATTTGTCACCAGTCTTCCCCCTCGAGAATGCATGCCCCGCAAGGGTAGGGACCTTTGCTGAGATCGTCAACTGATGCATCTCACGTGCCCGGCACACAGTTAGGGCTCCATAAATGCTTGTTGAGTGAATGAGTCCTAACTTTCCTAATCTGTAAAATGTGGGAAACAATATCTACTGAAAATGGTTGGGTGGATTAGAGAAAATGCATTTACAACGGCTTGAATTGAGCTTGTCACACGGGTAGCTATAATGGTGATGTTATCTCCTCCTCCTGTACCACTTTGAGACCCATTCCTGACCTGTCCATAAGGGGTTGTGACCTCTGAGGTCAGCGGACCAATCTGTGTTCTTCCAAGAAATGAGACAGGTTTGAGCATTTTGGGTGGGCTGATGTGGAAGGCCCAAAAAAGACTTATTTTTGTGAAGCATTGTGAACCCTTGTGGGAGAGAATTCGTCCTGGGGAAGAGCTCCTCTCCTGGAGAAAGAGCCAGTCTTTATGAGTTTGATCCAACTGCCTTCTGGACCCGTCTCATGGACTCTGCCTCGGGCTCAGGGAGAGGACTTGAAACAAAGGTAGGAAAAAAGAGGGAAGTTGTTTCATTAAAACATCTAAGGCTGTGTGAGTCCTAAGTTCCAGGTCCTGCTGCTTTCTAGCCAGTGAAAGGAGAGGGGCATGTTGCAGCCCAGTGGGACCAGCAGAGCACAGTTAACCACTGACTGGATGTCAGGGCCTGAAGCAGGCTGCAGCAGCCCCCACCTGGACAGAAGTGGAAAGACATTACAGCGCAGGAGCCTTGGCCTTGTTGAACAAACATATGGGAGGCCACTGTTTGATTTGTTTTGTTTTGTTTTGTTTTGGGGTTGGAGTCCCACTCTGTCGCCCAAACTGGACTCGGGCGATCCTTCCACATCAGCCTTCCAAGTAGCTGGAACCACAGGCATGTGCCAGCACACCCGGCTGACTTTTAAATTTATTTCAGAGATAAGGTCTTGCCAAGGTGCTCAGGCTGGTCTCAAACTCCTGAGCTCAGGCAACCCTCCCCTCCTCCTCCCAAAGTGCTAGGATTACAGGCATGAGCCACCGTGCCCAGCTTGGGAGACCAGTGTTTTGAACTGAGCTCCTGCACTAGGCCTCAACAGACCAGACGAAACCAAATGGAATTACTCATTGTGAGGTAATTGTCTAGACATGGCCTCTTTTCCCCCCCCGTCGTATCTGGCTCCTTTCTGCCCCTCCCTCAGGGAGCAGTCTCTGGCCCAGGCTGATCGCTGAAGGATGTGCACGTTCCCAATAACAAGCCACAGCTTGCAGGTGACCAAGCAAAGCTGAAGGTAATGTGGTCTCACGTGCAATCAATGTAATTGTAAACACGGATAGGAATTTGAGTAACTGACCTGCTTGCCCATAAAACTGTTTGCTGAATTGCCCCAAAGTGCAGTTTCTTCCCACGCTAGCCCACCGCCGTTGGTGCCTCATGGGCGGACCCTTTCCCCACGGACCCCTTGCCATCACCATCAGTGCCTCCTGCAAGTGCTAGTAAACCAGCATCTTTCCCTGCTGACCTCCAGGTTATTTCTTTGGAGTACGTAAAGAACCTTATGTGCCAGCCCGCTCAGCTTTTGGGCTGCCACGTTTCACTCATGCTAAGTGCCACATAACCAAACTTGGAGGGAGCAGACAGATCCCCAGACAGACCCGTTTTTTGTTTTTCCTCCTGAAGACGGGGGTTTCCAGCATCGTAAGTCCCCCTCTGCTCTAACCCTTACTTCAGTAAGCTGAGGTAAACTGATGTCGATCAATTTTTTTTCTATTTTCTTTTCTGTTTCTTTGTTCCCTCCCTTACAAAACTACTGTTCTATTTCTCAGTGAAAGTTGAGATCAAATAAGTCCCTTTATGATGATGACAGAGTGACGTCAGTGCCTAAAATTTTGGTCAATCTCTTAAAATTGAAAGGTTTTCCAAAAGGGAAGACTTGTTAAGTTTGGCCTAAAGTTGCATTCTTACATATTTTAAGTGGGGCCTAAAGGTTTCTCCATACATAATGAGCTGTAACCCAACTTGATGTGTAAACTGACTCTTGCAACAAGTACAGTCTCAGCCAATCAGAGCAGCCAAACTTGAGTCCCACAAATAGCCAACTGTTTAAGTAAGGCAAACGCCCACCTGTAACCAGTCCAGCTGTTTCTGTATCTCCCTTCCATTTTCTGTACCTCTGTTCCCATTTTCTGTTCATAAATCCTACCTAAACACATGACAGCCCTGGAGTTTCTCTGAGCCTAGTCTGGTTCTGGGGCCTGCCTGAATCAATTAAGCTCTGTTAAATTTAACTAAAACGTTTCTTCTTAACAGCCTTGTGGGGTTAATTTGGCTGTAGGTTGCAGAGTAGATGAAGTAAACAAGTAAACAGTAGCAGAACAATCTGTTCCAAACACATGTGAACTCAGGAATGGTTGCAAAGAGATGTCAGTCATTGGCCTTTCCACTGAGAAGGTGGGGACCAAGACAGAGAAACATGGTATTGTGACCCTATATTTAAGTGAGGTTGGTAAAGGCCTCAAGAAACAGATTAAACAGATGACAACAAGGATAATGTCTTCTTTGGCCAGGCACAGTCACTGAAGACTGTAATCCCAGCACTTTGGGGAGCTAAGGTGAGGGAATTGCTTGAGCCCATGGGTTCGAGACCAGCCTGGGCAACTTGGCAAGACATCATCTCTACAATAAAGCAAAAAGCTAGCCGAGTGTGGCAGTGCACCCCTGTAGTTCCAGCTACTTGGAAGGCTGAGGTGGAAGGATCACCTGAGCCCAGCAGGTCGATGCTGGAGTGGCCAAGAGCGTGCCACTGCACTCCAGCCTGGGCGATGGAGTGAGACTTGGACTCAAAAAAAAGAAATTATCTTCCAATGATCTCTATAATTACAAACAGCCCACACCGCTTGTTAGTTGGAAGAAAAAAAACCTGTTCCTCTTTCTTAAAAATCACCTGGAATAAATATTTAAAAGTAAAATTTCTACTTTAGCATTTCCCCAAACTGCACTGCAAACTTTGTAGCTCCTCTGTTTTATACCTAATTACTTACATCAACAACCATCAAAACCTTGGTTTCCTTCATCAAATTCTTCCCTTTTATCTCTAAAATGGAGTCCTTAGATTTGAGAAAGAAGAGAATACCTGGAGGCCAGGCATGAGTGTCCTGCCTGTGATTCCAGAGCTTTGGAAGGCTGAGGTGAAGATAGCTTGAGGCCAGGAGTTTGAGACAAGACCAATATATCAAGACCTTTGTCTCTCTAAAAACTTTAAAGGTGGGAAAATCGCTTGAGCCCAGGAGTTGGAGACTGCAGTGAGCTATGATTGTGCCACTACACTCCAGCCTGAGTGACAGAGTGAGACTCTGACTCTAAAATATTACTCCTTCTACTCCTATCAATAATAGCAACAACAATAACAGTAAGAGAATACCTGGGATCATCTGGACATTCTGGTTTGTAGCTGAGAGAACCGTAATAGAGTATACCACAGACTTAGGTTAAGAGCATGCTATAACCCAATAAATATGTAATCAGCTTGTGGGCAATAGCACAGCCATCTTAGTTTCCTGCTTTAAAACCTAACCTGTAGCTGTTTAAAGTTTCAGTTATGGGAAAAACTGCAAAGCTCCAGTTCAAGCTTCAACCCCTTCCCTTGACCCACTTTCCCCTTAGCAACAACCAATCAGGGGCCAGGGAAAATCACCTAACGTTTCCAAATGTCTCTGCAACTTCCCCAGCTGGTGGGCCAAGGTCAGCCCCAGTCAAGCTAGCCAATCCTCCACAATTAAACTGACCACCAGAGGTTACTACCCAATTGAATGGTAACAAGACTGGAAAGTCCCCCAAACTCCTCCTCCTTTGTGTGAAAACATAAAAGGTGTCTGCTGAAGGAAGTCAGGGCCTCTGGGTGTACTCCGCTGCGTCGGTGGTCGACAGAGGTCCAGGCTCGAGCTTGCAAGTAAAGACCCTCTTGAACTTTCATCGGAATTGGCTCTTGGTGGTCTCTCGGATTGAACATTCGGCCACTACATAGCTACGTGTGGCTGCAGGGCCGCTGGTGCCCAGCTTCACGCTAGGAGCCACAATGAAACAGGTTGCAATGTGAATTGTCCTCCATGGAGTTATACAGTATGGTATCCTGTGTGACCGGATGGGGACTAGGACTTTCCTGTGGCCTTAGAATTCTGGCTGAAGCCTCAAAGCCAAGGACCTTGAGTAATAAGGGCTTTAAATTTTAAAGTGGCTAGGTTTCCTAAAAGACATAAGAAAAAAATGGCGACACGCCCGCCCAACCCACCCAGGTTGTAGAAGACAGGTCAGTCGATGAGTGTCATTCTCGAAGGCCCCCGCCTGCCTGTCAGAAGAGGAGTGTGACGTCTCCCTCCCCGGCTGCGGGCTTCCTGACCTGCAGAGACGATGGGGCCCGTCTCCCCAACTACTGGGGCATAGCATGGTAAGACAGTCCTCGGGAGCCGGCTCGGTGGCGCAGCCTGTAATCCCGCGCCTTGGGATGGCCTGAGCCCGCGGGTTCGAGACCCGCCCGGGCAACTTGGCGAGCCCTCATCTCTACAGTAAATCAAAAACCAGCCGGGCGCGGTCGCGCGCGCCTGTGGTTCCGGCTCCTCGGAAGGCTGAGGCGGAAGGATCGCCGGGGCCAGCGGGTCGAGGCTGCGGTGGCCGGGAGCGGCCGCCGCACGCCGGCCTGGGCGACGGCGAGACTCCGACTCAAAAAAAGAGTCCTCGGAGTGTCCTCAGGAGTCCGGGGCGCATCCCAAGGCGAGGCAGGCCGGAGCGTCCCGCGCGGGGCACCGCCAGGGGAGGGGGCGCGGGACGCGGGCGCAGGACCTCCGCGCGGCCCAGGGCCCGGCAGGGGCGCGCCAGGCCGGGCGGCGCGGGGGGGCGTCTGCTCGGACCAGGGCCCGGCGACGGCGCGGTGTGTCGGCAGGGGCAGGAGGCGAGGGGCGTGCTGCAAGGGTGAGCGCAGCGGGGTCGAAGAAACGTTCCGCGAAGGCCAGAGTGTCAGTGCGGTCGTCTTTGTGGACCACGTGGTCTCTGCCGCACCGTCTCGGCACGGCCCCTGGCGACGTGTGCGCGAATGGGTGCCGCTGTGTTCACCTACAGCTTTGTTTATGAACACCAAACTCTGATTTCATATGCCATTTCCCAAGGTACTAGTCTTCGGATGTTTTTCCAGACGCTAAAAAATTTCAAATCCATTCTCACCCATGTCCCAGATTGGTCCCGCAAAGTGTGTCAATCCCCACGCTAGAGGATGCATTACCCCCCAAAAAGAAAAGTACAGAAAGCCACAGGCAGACCCCAGCTCAGAAAAAGGACCTCTGTACCCTGATCTCAACTCCCACACCATTACAGGAGCCAGTCCAAGGAGGAGGAAACCAGTCCCTGAGCCCCAGCTCTGAGGAAGACTGAAGGTTTAAAGGCTTGGCTAGACTTTTTTTTTCTGAGTTAGAGTCTCACTTCGTCACCCAGGCTGGAGTGCAGTGGCACGCTCACAGCCACCCAGCATCAACCTACTGGGCTCAGGCAATCCTTCTGCCGCAGCCTTCCAAATAGCTGGCACTACAGGCACACACTACCACACACAGCTAATTTTTTGATTTATTGTAGAGATGAGGGCTCACCAAGCTGCCCAGGCTGGTCTTGCACCCCTGGGCTCGGGCAGTTCTCTAGCTTCAGCCTCCCAAAGTGCTGAGATGACAGGCTTGAGCCACCATGCCCAGTCAGCCAGACCTTTTAATACTTGGAAGTCAGGTGGAAAACTAAAACCCTGAAAGTGACAGGAACTATGATCACTATGGGATCTGCTAGAAGTTTCACCAAAAAGTGAGGCAGAAAGATTTTAAAGACTTTAAACCTAGGGGAGTGGAGAAGAGGTGTGTCTTCCCCAGCACAACACAAATCTTTCCTCCTTCCTCCCACAGCAGAAGAGGCGTCTTCCTTGCCCAAAGCCAGAGCCTCCGCCTGTGCTGTTGAGCCACCCCACCCGCATATCTTGCTATTCCTCAGGAACTTTGCCCTGTTTATTAATTTTTTTAGTAAACTTTTTTTTTCTTTGAGTGGAGGTCTCACTCTGTCACCTAGGCTGGAGTGCAGTGGCATGCTCATGGCTCACTGTGGCCTCGACCTCCAGGGCTCAGGTGATCATTCTATCTCAGCCTCCCAAGAAGCCAGGACTACAGGTGTGCATCACTATGCCTGGCTCGTTTTTTGATTTTTTAAGAGACAAGGGTCTCACTGTGTTGCCCAGGCTGGTCTTGAACTCTTGGGCTCAAGCATTCCTCCCACCCTGGCCTCCCAAACACTGGGATTACAGGCATGAGCCACTGTACACAAACTAAACTTTTAATTTTAGAATGCTTTCATTTTGTTTCTGTGTATCTCCTACCCAGTTTGCTCTGTTGATGTCTTCTTACATTACTCTGGTACATTTGCCACAACAAAGGAACCAATATAGATTAAACTCTGCAGCTTATTTGGATTTCACTATGTTTGCCCTCATGTTCCTTTTCTGCTCCAGGCTGCTCCAGGATCCCATCTGGGACACATTACCTTTGGTGGTCATGTCTCCTAGCGTCCTCTGGCCTGTGACAGTTTCTCAGACTTTCCTTGTGTTTAATGGCATAGTTTTGAGGAGTGCTGGTCAGGTATGTGGTAGAGAGTCACTCGGCAGGGATCTGTCCGGACTGACTCTCTTGGTTAGAAAGGAGTTAAAGGTTTGGGGAGGAGGACCACAGAGGGGAAGGGTCTCTCTCATGACATCACATCAAGGGTTCGCACTATCAGCGTGACCTCCCACTGTTGATGCTGACCTTGGTCACCTGGCCGAGGCGGCGTCTATCAGTTTTTCCACAGTAAGGTTATTCCCCATCCCCTTTCCATACTCTTTGGGGGTATCATCCACCTTGGTCCACATTCAAGGTGTGTGGAAGCAAGCGCCACTTCCTTAGTGGGGGAAGGAAGGGTGGGAATCTATGTAAATTAAGTGAAATTCTGGTTTGTGTATGTTAAATTTATTGAAATTCTGTGTGAGAGATTTGTTTTTTCTTTCTCGTTTATTTGATCATTTTTGAATCAGTATGGGCTCATGGATATTGACTTTACACCTTGTGCTATAATGTAATAATATGGTGTTTGGGAGTTCTTTCAAGTTGGTTCTTCTGTCCCTGTGATTTTTTTTTCCTAAGCACTTCTTTACTTTGTGGCATGACACTACACTACAAGGTGCTCCTGGTTGATCTTGTGTATTTCCTCCTTTAGCCCTAGAATGTCTCCGTAGCGCTCTGGCTCCTTTTATTAGAGAATAGTATTTAGAAACCAGGAACTGAGTGTGTTCACTGCCAATGTACATTTCATTTTCTCTCATTTTTCTTGAGATGGAGTCTCACTCTGCTGACCAGGCCAGAGTGCAGTGGTGCAATCATAGCTCACTGCAGCCACTCAAGTGACCCTCACACCTTAGCCTACAAGTAGCTGGGACCACAGGAGAGCAGCACCATGCCAAGCTGCTTTCTAATGTTTGTGTAGAGATAGATCTTGCTCTGCTGCCCAGGCTGGTCTCAAACTCCCAGCCTCAAGCAGTCCTCCCACCTTGGTCTTCCGAAGGGCTGGGATTACAGGCATGAGCCACGGCACCCAGGCTTACTTCTCATTCTCTCATTCCTTCACCTCCATCTGCTCCTTCCCTACAGATTGCTTTTCCTTAGCTGCTTGAGCATTTAGATGTGCTTGTATTTCCCCCTTTAACTCTTCATTCATGCCCCTCCACTAGCAAGTTCCCTGACTTTTTCTTTCCATTTGAGTAGATTGCATCTTACGCAAATTTGAAAGTGCCATGTATTAATAAAGTCTGAACTCTATGCGCAAAATAGGAAATAAGTGCAAATATTAAAAATTGCCAGGGAAAGCACAATTTCAAAGCTGGTGGGTGAAAGGATATTTATTGCCACACGGTGGCGCCACCCTAGCTGGTGACTCAAATCCAGCTGACTGTGTTCGCTTCCTATGGCTGCTATAAAAAGTCACCACAAATTTAGCGACTTAGAACAACAATTTTTCTTCTTACAGTCTGGAATTCAGAAGTTTGAAATCATTTTCACGAGGCTAAAGTCAAGGTGGCAACAGAGCTGGTTCCTTCTAGAGGTTCTCGGGACAATTCATGTCCTCCTCTTCTTCAGCTTCAGGTGGCTGCTCTAGTCCCTGACTTCCTCTGCTTTGAAAGTGCCTCAAAGTGCATCGCCCCCGCCTGCAGTTTTGCCGTCCCTCTGCCACCTTCTCTGACTCTTACTTCTCCTGTGCCTCTCTGGAAGGACACTTGTGATTTCACTGGGCCACATGGACATGCCAGAATAATCTAATCTCAGAATCCTTCATGTCTCGAATCTGCTAAGTCCCTCTTACCATGCGAGATAACATTTACAGTCATGGGGATTAGGACATGGGGAGGGGGAGGTATTATTAAACCCACCACAGTGACTCTTTAAATAAATACTCTGACACTTTAGTGTGATTCTCTTTTTTTTTTTTTTTTTTTTTGAGTCAGGGTTTTACTGTTGTTCAGTCTGGAGTGTAGTGGCATGATCACAGCTCACTGCAGCCTCCAACTCCTGAGCTCAAGTGATCCTCCTGCATCAGCCTCCCAGGTAGCTGGAACTACAGCCACATACTACCATGCCCAGCTTTTTTTTTTGTTTTATTTTTATTTTTTTCCTCAGAAGGAATTTTATTTTATTATTTTATTAATTTATTTATTTATTATGAAGATGTGGGTTACAATTCAGGGCTAGGTATACAAACATTGATCATGCAGGTACCCTTGTTGATGAGGAATGCCCCTCCCTCCCCTAGCAGTTTCCCCCAACTGCCAGTCCCACCCCCCCTTCCCCTGACAGTTTTCCGCTACTGCCAGTCGCTTTCTCACAGCATTAAAATTGTTCAAGGTCAGCTTATGAGTGAGAACATATGGTGTGCTGTTCTTTGTTTCTGTGACAGATCACGGAGTATGATCGACTCCAAATCCATCCAAGTTGCTGCAAAGTCTATTTTATTTGTCCTTCTTTATGGCTGCATAATATTCCATTGTGTTTATGTACCATTTTTAAAATCTAGTCCAGCTTCGGAGGGTAACATGGTTGGTTCCATTTTTTTGCTATTTTGAATAAAGCTGCAACAAACATATGTGTGTAGGTATCTTTTTCGTAGAATAATTTGAGTTCCTACAGGTATATTCCCAATAGGGGAATTGCTGGGTCATATGGAAGATCAATTTCTAGTTCCTTCAGAAATCACCACACTGTCTTCCAAAGGTATTTTGTCTTGCTATGTTGCCTAGGCTGGTCTCCAACTCCTGGGCTCAAGCGATTCTCCTGCCTCACCCTCCCAAAGCTGGGATTACAGGTGTGAGCCACCACACCTGGCTGATTCTACTTTTGTATCCTAAAAATATTATCTAAAACTTTGTTAAATTATAATATTAACACAGGAACTGGAGGGGAAAAAACATCCAAGTTGATAATATTGGAATGCAAGTAAGATATAAGAGAAGGCTATTAAGAGAGATTTTTTTTTTAAGTCAGAGTCTCACTTTGTCACCCAGACTGGGGTGCAGTGGCACACTCACGGCCACACCAGCATCAATCTGCTGGGCTCCAGCAATCCTTCCACTTCAGCCTTCCAAGTAGCCGGAAATACAGGTGCACACTACCACACCCAGCTAATTTTTGATATATTGTAGAGACAAGGTCTCACCAAGTTGCCCAGGCTGGTCTCGAACCCCTGGGCTCAGACAGTCCTGTCACCTCAGCCTCCCAAAGTGCTGGGATTACAGACTTGAGTCACTGCGCCGGGTCTGAGAGAGATCTTTTAAGAAAAAAATCAACATGTAATATTTAGAAGGCAGTGCTGGTTGGTGTTCTGGTGGAAGGGTCAGTGCAGCTGTGGTGTTTCCTCCTTCAATTACAATAGCTCTAGATGTTTAAACATAGACAAACCCTCTTTCAATTCTTAAAGAAAATCAGTCTTGAATTAAGCAACTTTTGGATTATTCAAAGTCTTTGGTCTTTGTATAAAATGGAACCAACCTGTTCTTTAAAATGTATCTTTCATCCTTCATATCTGCTGACTCCTCAACCCAGAGCAATCTGCCCTCACCACTTGAATAACATTGCTCTTGCTACAATCATTAATGGCCTCCTAACTGACAAATCCATAAGCCATCTTTCTTTTCTTTTTGAACCAGAGTCTTACTCTGTCACCCAGACTGGAGTGCAGTTGCATAATCAGGGCTCACTGCAGCCTCAACCTCCTGGGCTCAGGCGATCCTTCCCCCTCACCTTCCAAGTAGCTGGGACTACAGGTGCATGCTCCTACACCCAGCTAATTTTTTAAATTTTTGTGAAGGCAAATCTCACTGTGCTACCTAGGCTGATCTTGAACTCCTGGCCTCAAGCAATTCTCCCTCGTAGGCCTCCCAAATACTGGGATTGCAGGCGTGAGTCATCACACCTGGCCCACAGACTATCTTTTTGTGTTATTTGATCTGTGGCGTTTAACACTACTGAAATGTTTATTTTTTCCCTGCCTTGGCTTTGGTGTCGCCCTTGTTTTTCTGCCTGTATCGTAGCTCCTGAGTGTTAGTTTCCTTCCTGGCTTTTTGTCTCCACCCATCCCTGAAATATTGCAGTTCCAAAGGATGTTGTAAGTGCTCTCCTCCACACCCTGCATTCTCCTGCACTGGTCTCATCCACACTCAGACACTCAAATACCACTCTGATGATTTCCCTCTGTCAGTGGTCAAACTTTTCTCCAGATCCATATAGCTATGACTGTCGAGCCTTCACTCTGACAACCCCTGTGCAGGCACAAGATATTTTGAACCACTGTGGCTGTTTCACCCAGTATTTTTGAAAGCAGGTATTTTAACTGGTCATCATCAATATTGATGATTTTTCAAGAAAGTCTACTAAGTAATTTCATTCAGCCAAATTTGTGGGTCAATTATCTATACAATGCACTTCCATTTTATTATAAGTATCTTCATTGGGATCCAGTCTTTTCAAATTTTGTCATGATTTTACTTCTTCGTTTTTCTTTTTTCTTTTTTTTTTTTTATTGTGAAGTTGTGGGAACTTCTTCGTTTTTCAACCACATATGGTTTTAGTTGTTTTCAGGTTTACTTGAACTGAGTATTTCTACTGGTAGCATTCATTACAAACTGAAAGAATTTATATTTAATTTTGTATCAGTCTAAGAGAAAACTGTGATCAATTCCCCACAGGTTACTTACCCAAGTTTTTCTCTGAAGAGCGAAAAGCAAAGCATGTCTTTGGGATCAAAAGGTCCTGCTCCAAAACAAGATAAGACTTGGAAGATCTGATCTGGTACAAATGTGTACTAGTGTTACCATATTTTACTTCATGAATTTCATGATCTAGCTATGGCCTTGGCGTTATCTAGACTTAGAGACCCGCGCGCACACTGAAGGGAATTCAACTCCTCAGGGCCTCTGGACTAAACTGATAGTCTAAGAGCAGGCTGACGGGTCTCCTTTCACGGAAACTGACATGTCAAGCTGAGGCCTCTTGGTGTTTCTAAGTCAGTGTGTGAGAGATCTCTTACCAACCAGCCTCGGGGCAAAAGTGAGGAACAAAGGAGTGAAGGCAGGCAGAGCCCCCCCAGGGGAGATGGTCCTTCTAACTCCTCTGCTCCCTACGAAAGCAGTGCTGTCACACAGATGAACCCCATCCCGCAGCTGAGGGCTCCTTAAGCTGGGCAGGCCTCCTCAGAAAGCTCAGCAGGAGTCTGAAGGGTTTCCCCAGAGCGGCTGTGGAGTCACAAATAAGGAAGACCGTGCTTTTGACTAATGTTTATTTGAAACAGGAAAGCTAAGAACTTCACGTTGTAGAACCAGGTGGGGTATGTGTTTAGATTGCAAATAAATTTCCAGAAAAAGTAGGCAACCTTGGCTTTCCTCATGTATATCATCCCGGTACTCCTTGGATCCTTGGAACTTGTTCGAACACCACCTCTGTAAACTTGGCATTATGACCAGTTCTCCCTGAATCATGCCAAGGTCAAGCTCACTAGAGTTAAGTATCACTCTGTTATTTTCTCAAATTTGGAGAGTAAATAGGCAAACGGGTTCTCTCTCACAGTATGGATTGTTAAAAATTCTTGGCCCATTTACTCCTCAGGCTTTTCTCTATATGTTCAGGCTGTTGTCTCTCCAAGGTTATTAAAAATATATTACGCGGAAGGATCGCTGGAGCCCAGCAGGCGAGGCTGCGGTGGCCGGGAGCGGCCACTGCACTCCAGTCTGGGCGACCAAGTGAGACTCCAAAAAAAAAAAAAAAAAAAAAAAAAAAAAAAAAAAATATATATATATATATATATATATATATATCACGGCTGGGTTCAGTGGCTCAGCCTGTAATCCCAGCACTTTAGGAGGCCAAGGCCAGGGGATTGCCTGAGCCCACGGGTTTGAGACCAGCCCAGACAACTTGGTGAGACCTCGTCTCTACAATAAATCAAAAAAATTAGCTGGGTGCAGTAGTGCATGCCTGTAGTTCTGGCTACTTGGAAGGCTGAGGCAGAACGATCACTGGAGCCCAGCAGGTCGACACTGGGGTGGCCATGAGCGTGCCACTGCACTCCAGCCTAAGTGAGAGTGACTCTGACTCAAAAAAAAGTGTGTGAATAAAACTGGGTTTTATTCTAAGTAAAAGATGCCTTTGGGTCCCTTCCATCCTAGAATGAGTTAAGAAACAACACAAAGCATATTTCATTTAATTGGGCCCATTTTAATAAAGGGTATAGGAGTTTACAACTCAATCCATAAAAACTATCAGATACATAAGATAAATCACACCAGGAGTGCAATAACATAAATCCAATGGTCTGCAAATAAGAGGTATTGCAAAAGTTGTTAAGATTGACTTGATGTGTTTTCCCCTACTTTCTCTCTTGTTCATAGCCCTTGAGATTGTGTGCACATGACTGTTTTCAAAGGACTGCTGACCTCTACACTCCTCATGGCTGGGTAGACCTCCTCATTCAGTCAGCTCCAAATAGTCAGCAAAGAGAGGGCACCTCTTCTTCACGGAATGAGCATGTTCCTTGGCCTTTATTATTTGGTTTTTATTCCCTGACAAATGACGGTCAATGTTCCTTCATTCAAAAGAGCATCTTGGAGGCCTTGTAATGTCCTGGTCACTACTGCCCTCCCAATGCTACACATGATCCCTTAGGACGAGCCCTACTGGGTGTCATCCTTGAGGATGAGATGTTTTCTTGGGAATGAGGTTAAAGCAATGGCCAATTTCCCCCACACTTTATTGAGAACTCTAGTTCCAACTTTGAGAGTTTTTGGCAAAGGGAACCAAATTTACTCATGTCAAATACCTCTGGTCACTTCTCAATTTGGGAGTCTTTATTAGGAGAGCTTGAATTAACACTGTGGAAAAAGGCATGAGGATGCATAAGTGTGCATACACACACACACACACACACACTCCATCATCCACACTCCTCAAACAGGAATCTCCGGTATTCAGACTCAATGAATACAGCAAACTTGTCACATCAGAGTGCAAAGGTTGCATTGGAGCCCCTCACCCCAAAAGTCTAATCTGTCCTACTTTAAGGGTCATAGGTAAAAGCCATTTCTGCAATTCCTTGCCAAAAGGATTCCATCCAATCCCTTTAACATGTACATGTAGTTTTATCACAATGCAATGCAAGTAACATTGACTTGATTCCAAGAACATTACTATAAACTCAAAGCTGGGTTGCACAAATTTAGACTGATATGAGCTAGCTCAGATCACATTTAAGGAATTACAAGTTATTGGAATACTGGACTAAGCAATGAGTGGTTCACATGTAGCCATTTTTAGCATCTGTCCCTGAGCCCCTCCACACATAACTTGCCCCCTGCACTCTAGGGCACTCTGGCCTGTGTAAGGTCAAGGGGAAAAGCTGCCTGTGAGTTATGTCCCCATAGGGTAAGGCTGGCATCCTGCCAAACTTCCTTCGGCCTTTCTTCTAGTCCACAAGAAATGAGGAAGATTCTTTCTTATTTGGTGAGATTGTCACAGGCTGGGCTGACATTCAAGAAGCAGCTGTTTACATCAACAAAGGAGGCAGATAGAAGTTCACACAATCACCTGACTGCACCTCTCATCACCTACTTACTGGTTTGGTAAAAATAGGAGAATATCAAGTGAGGAAATAAAGTGGATACAGAAAGGGGGGTGAGCAAGAATGACTTCCAGGATTGAACACAAACAACTCTCAAGTAGATACTTTATATTCTCAAGCATTTTGAAACTTTTCTTTTCCTCTAGATGTGTTCAGTAACATCTTCAAGCCTCCTGGTGGTTAAACAAAACCACTAGTCTTAGTAGACAAAGACCAAGACAATGGAAAAACTAGGAATTTTAATCAGATGATGCCATTTAAAACCTCCTTTTTAGGCCAATCACAGTGACTCATGCCTGTAATCCCAGCTCTTTGGGAGGCCAAGGCTGGCAGGTTGCTTGAGCCCATGAGTTCAGGATCAGTCTGGGCAACATAGAAGCCTTCTCTCTACAAAAAAAAAAATCAAAAAAGTAGCTGGGCATGGTGGCATGCACTGTAGTCCTGGTTACTTGGGATGCCAAGGTGGAAGGACTGCCTGAGCCCAGGGGGGTCAAGGCTGCCATGAGCCGTGATCATGCCACTGGACACCAGCCTGAGGGACAGAGTGAGACCCTGACTCAAAAATAAAACGAAACAAAATAAAACCTCTTTTAGGCATGATTGGAGGGTTAGAACTCAGGTGAAGATATTAACAAGGTAATCTTGCCTCTGTAGAGACTGCAGTCCTCTGACCTCTCTGCAGCTTTCTATGTAACTTTCATCAAAATAACTGGGGTTCCCACTTTCTCAGATAAAACCATGTGTGTAACCAGCAGCCATTTCAGGTTGACTGCTATGTGTTCTCTGATTCCAATGAGAATGACATCTTTATTAAAGGGACCCAAGTGATTCTATTTCAAGATGTATCCTTCCTGCTAGAGAGTGAATTGGATCTCACCCTCTTCCAATTTTCATAATAAAATTTCCTATGTGATATTTTGTACACATATTATATGACCTATGTTTTGACTACATTTCTTTGTGGATGCAAATACAGAATTTCCGTTATCAGACCATTCTGGTGATTTTAGCTAAATTATATACCAGTGAAATGTCCACCAAGTAGCTGAAAACACTGACATACATATATTCTCAAAATTACTAAGTAATGGCCCAAAAAGATACCAAGATCTTTCTAAAAGTTTAGAAAGTGATCTCGTGCCAGATGAAACTCAGATACAACATGGGCTTGTCAACACAGACACATCTGCCTACACACATGAGATTTTCAACTCAACAGTAAACGGGCCCCAAACAAAACAGGGTTTAGGATCTAGACTCCCTTAGGTCCTGCCCAGCGCCTGCTTCAGCATCAAATGGTGTTCATTCCATTTTCTAATCTAACCAAAGATTTGGAACTAAAGTGTTGTATGTGAGAACAAGAAACTGATATATTAAGTACTCTCCACCACATGAGACAAATTTATTAATTCAATAGTATCTATTAATGAATGTGGATTCTTTAAGAGTTCATCAGTGCATGTTGTGGCTCAATGCTTTATGTCTAAATATATTTTTGGCTGATTGCTTTTCATTAAATGAAAGGTAATAAGTTCCTATCTTCCCTATCAAATGTGTAAAGCAATTAACACACAAAACAAACTAAAAGAAGAAAGTGCAGTATTTTGTTGACCATATGTAGTCATGTGCTGTATTTCAGTCAGCACGGACTGCATGTAACATGGTGGTCCCATAAGATTTTAATACTATATTGTTACTGTACCTTTTCTATGTTTAGATACACAAATACCACTGTGTTCCAACTGCCTACAGCACTCAGTACAGTAACATGCTGTACACGTTTGTATCCATATAGCCTAGGTGTGTAGGCTATACCATGTGGGTTTGTGTAGGTATACTCTATGGTGTTCCCACAATGATGAAATTACCCAAAGACACATTTCTCAGAATGTATCTCCCATTAAGTGACTCATGACTGTATATTTCTCTTTAATGTTAACCTGTTGCAGTATAGTTGTTGAAAACATGAATTTGTTACTAATTCATAGCACCCCAAGGACTCCTGATTCCCCTTAAAGTGAAATTTTCCAGACTTCCAGATTCATGATGTCCCCTGGCAAGAATATTTTATCTTTAAACAATGGATTCATGCTATATAATCTAATCATGACCAGCAGAAAGGGAATAAAACCCTACTGTAATACCAGCCTACATAATCCCACCAGTTATTAACTAATAATTCATGTAACCCACAAGTCAAAATACTTTTATGTATCATTGGGTAAGAAGAAAAAAAGTAATTAGCTTTGGGGGTGAGAACTCTCCCTGAATATCCCTAGCCTCTTAGCTCATGCTTTTGGGGCTTCACTTGATAATGACCATGGGAAGAGTCTGAAAAGTTAAGTTCCATGTGCACTAGCCAAAACAAATCATTTAACTAGAAAGACAATTTTGCATTTGTTGTTACATGGAAAAATCAGAAATGATAATTGGGAAAAAGCAAACTCTTAAAACAAATATTTAGCATCCACCAAAGTGAAAGACAGGTTTCCGGCACAGTTGAGACCTCAGTTGGAAAACCAATTCTGGTAACTCAGACACAGTGCCAACTATTTATCCTTAACCCAGGACATTTGAAGTAGTTGGAGACTAGCCAAAAAAAGAAAACAAGTGTTGAAAAGTAGCTGTTCATATTTTACAGTCAGTACCCCTAACCTTTAAAGAATATCACACCTAATAAACTGCAAATGAATTTAGGCTTGATTCTTGGATGAATTTCCAATAATTCTTAAATCATGAATCTGGTTTGGTAAACAACTCTCCAAAGTTCTCCAGCTAATGGAGAAATCACCAGCACTTACTAGAAGTGACAGAAAGCTTTCAAGCTGAAACTTGATGTAGTAACTCTTTCTGTGAAGTTTAACTTCCTCAGCAGAAGTTTTCCCATTAAGATGTAAGTTTTGGTCAGGCACGGTGGCTCACGCCTGTACTCCTAGAACTTTGGAAGGCAAAGGCAAAGGCAAGAGACTGCCTGAGCCCAGGGGTTTAGGACCAGCCTGGGCAACTTGGCGAGACCTAGTCGCTACAATAAATTAAAAAAATTAGCCAGGTGTGGTGGTGCGCGCCTGTTGTTCCAGCTACTCGGAAGGCTGAGGCAGGAGGATTCCTGAGCCCAGCAGATGGAGGCTATGGTGGCTGTGAGTGTGCCACTGCACTCCATCCTGGGCGACGGAGTGAGACTCCAACTCAAAAAAAACCCAAAACAAAACAAAAAAACAGGACATAAGTTTTATTTTAAGGCACTAATAATAAAGGATATGAAAAAAGCTAGGAATAAGTCAGATCTTTCCAGAAATAAAAGCCATTTTCAAAAACACAAGTCAGTTACCTGTCTGGCCTACTTCAACATCTAAATAGGAAAGAGAATTGAAAGGTTTTCATGCCTAGCTGGCTCAGCTCCATTCACCCAAACCTATTTATATGTCTCACATTTGTATTTCCATTTGGAGAAAAAAAAACAAAAAAAAACTGAAGTTGCCCAGTCTCATGATTAATGAATTCCATAATGACATCCTTGAGTCCACACCCCCAGTGGCTGGAACTGTAACAAGGTATACGTTTCTATTGTTGTGACAGGAAGATGTATAGGAATAATTAATTTGTTAACAGCAAAGAGTAATTTCTGGAGGCAAAAAAAAAAAAAAAATCCAGTCTAAAACCTCAGTTCCAGCAGGGTTTCCCCTGCATCTTGCAATGAACTCAATTTTGCCATGAGAAAAAAAAAACCTAAATAAATAAAAACAGGATTCAAGTCAGTAAGGTGAGCAGACAAATCCCAGTAAATAAGTGATTTGGTTGTGGAGGTAGCCATGGTGAGACAGGATTTACCTAAAGGAGAAGTGCTTCCTGTGCGCGTGCACACACACACATGCACACCTGTGCACTAATACTCACTAGGGTGGATGTGGGAGGCCCTGCCAGTGTGATCAGGCACGAGCACAGTCATCCCGTCTGCATGCTCCCCACACAGGAAAGGAGGTGACGCATGTGACACACCTACAGACACTTGTGCTCTAGGGCCAGCCTGGCTCACACAGACTCAGAAACGGATCCAGAGAATCCTTCTAGAACTGCTGGTTCTATAGGAATGATTAGTAGCTGCAGGACCACACTTGCTCTTGATGTGCAGGAACTTTCATCTTGCTCTTCTTTCCAGAAATTTCCCCCTTTCGAGAGTATTACATCAAGTCCTGGAGGGACTAATTTTGATTCTTCGATGGGCATGACTTAGAACAGGAGCTACGGGGTTTAAAACTAGCAATAATACGACCCCTTGGGGACTGGGGTGAAGTATTCCTGAATTTAAACAGTTTCTGGGCAAAAAAAAGCTGAGTCCTGGGTGGAGATGGAAATGCCTCAAAGTCCAGAAATCAATATAAACAAAAGAGATGAACATAACTTAAAGGGGCTGCAACTAAGCATCACTGTAGCTGAGTTTGTGGACTGAAGAAGTTCTGGTCTGAAGCAGGAGATGGAAAGATGATACCTGGTAACATTTCTTCCTAGGAAGGCTCCGCTGGGAGGGACGCCGCAAGTATTTAGGGTGGGGTGGAGGCAGGGCCTAAGGCTCAGGAATTGCTCCTAAGGCTTCTGCTTGCCTGATTTGGAAGGGAAGGGCGCTAAAGCAAAAGGATCAGCAGCTGGCTGCTCCAGAGTCCTGGAGGAAAGGGATGTGATGGAGACAGAGCCAGCTATTGACTGCTTGTTGGTCTGTGACACGATTTTGTAGGCAGCAATGGGCTGAGCTTCTGGACTTGGCTCATTTTCCGGGCTATAGTGACGGGAATATTTGGATAAGGACTGGGGGCGGAATGGTTTGCCTGCCACAGGGCCTGAGACAGCTTCTTTCTGGGGCTGAGGTCCTTTGCTTCTGTCATTAGGATGGCCCCCAGGTTCCAGGCAGGATCCCCTGGGAGAGATGCTGTCGACAGAGTCTGCCGCTTGGAGAGAATGAGAGGGGAGGGGAGATTGTTGCACAAAACCAGCCATGGAATATTGAGCCTGTGCAGAGGTGTACACACCTCTCTCAAGGCCTGAGAGCACAGTGATGTCCCCTGGCTGACTGAGGAGACTGGCCTGCGCAGGCGACTCCTGGGAGGTGCTCTGGACCACGGTCAGCTCCTCCAGGCTTTTCTTCTTAGTGAAAGGAGCTCGCAGGAACACATCTGCCTCCTCTGGCTGGCAAGGAGCCACGCTGCCCTTGGAGACAAACGGGGCTTTGGAGAAGATGTCCATGTCATTGTTTGGAGCCCTGGAGCTCCTGAAGGGGGCGACGGCAAAAACGTCTGGCTCACTGAAGCCATCGGCGGCTGGTTGTGTGACAGCCTGGAACTGGTTCTTTCTTCCGCCGGGCACTGTCTTTGCCTGCTCAGCGGAGACTTCTGGTGGAGCGAATGGAACGGCTCCTCCCAGCTTCTCCTGGGGAGGCCTGCAGCTCTCATCCTCTTCTTCAGACTCCATGAGGAGAGGTCGAGACCCACTGCAGTCTAGCATGTCTCCCTCAAGGTCAGTCCCTTCCTCTTCGCTGCTGTGGAAGGAGCTGTTGCTGGAAGGGCCGTCTCTGGCCACGTAGTCGGATTCTAGGTTGTTCAGAGTCTTTGCACCAGGTACTCCGGAGGGGTCTGGACACAGGGGGAGGCCTTTAATGCCCGTCAATTCTTTAAAGTGCTCTATAGTTATTACAGGGCAGGGACTGGGCTCTCTCTGGAGACCTAGAAAAGCATAAAATGTAGAATTAATGTGTAGGTCAGTTCAACTCTTTCTGTAACATTCAATGGTCAACCCGCGGCAGAAACATTGTGGGACCAAATAATAGATGTTGAAAATGGAAAAGGGAAAACAGAAAAATAAAAGTCAGGCAGGGAAACTACACACAAACTGGAACACAACCAATCACTGTCTCACATCTTGCAACATGATAGGCACCATGTACAGAAAAGGAGATGAAGATGTTAGCACACAGACATTCAGCGTTAACTACACAATGCTCCTACGTGCGGGACCAGGCACAGACACCTGCTCTACCTGGCACTGGCTCATCATGGAATGAAAACAAACCCAGTCACTCATCTCCACATATACCATGACGGTTTGGGATTATGCAGAAACACTGTCTGGGGATGCCTTAATTCAGTGTCTGGCATGTGGTCATCTGCTCCACATGCAGAGGGACAAACTCTGAAAGGAAGCAGAACACAGCTGCTCAACAAATGCAACTTACATCCCAAGCACTACTTAGAGAGCACATAAGTGCCCAAAATACAAACACTGAAGGTACTTCTAAGGGAAGGATACGGCCTCAGAATCATACGAAATAAATCACCTTCAGCTGGAGTTGCCCCAGAATTTTGTTTTCAGTCTTCGAAGTCAGTAAAGATCTCTGCTTAAATGAATCCATCATATAATTCTTCAAGCAGAAGGAGTAAAACACATGGGTAATTACAGAAGTATTAGCAAACTCCAATCTACTAGTCTATTTCTATCTAGGTAGAGGTGCCTCAGGGTGCTCTGGCTTTTAAAATCAAATACACAATTATCAGAATACAAGAGAGCTTACCTTCCAAGAAATATTAGCAGGTTAGAAGTATGTCATTGGGCACATGTTAGCAAGAGGGCAGGAAAAAGGCATATGTAACTAAGCAAGAAGAATCCAGAGAAAGGGTGGCTGGGGGTAAAGGTATCATTTCACCGTGGGCTCAATGAAAAGACACCACTGGAGCTTCCCAATTCACCAGGATAAGAATACCCGGTGCAGTGATTTGGAGTCACTGATGACTCAAAACCTCTATACAGATGGAACTCAAACATCCCCTTCCCACATTGACCCTCTCCCCTCCTTTGCAAACCATTCGCTAGCAGAAATGTCTGCTGCAAATTATCCCCTGCTTAAGTTTCTGCTTGAAATAAGGACACGGACCACAGCAGAAGCAGCATTAAAATCAGTTTATTTGGAAACCAGTCACTTAGAGACATTACATTGTAAAGAGAACAGAGAGAGAGAGAGAGGTCTGAACATTTTATAAGATACTATACAAAAATACTATGTTCCTCTGAATCCTGTAACTTTTTAGCAGTGCTTCTTTTTAAACAGTTCTGACCTTAAATGTTTTCAGAAACCAAGAAAAATGTTTTTTTCCTCCATTTTTATTTTCCCTTCTAACAGTTTGAATGCATTCAGCAAACCCCAAATTACAATGTTAAGTTAAATTCTGTACTGGTGCCAAATGGCTTTCTGAATAGTTTTTGGAGAATATGATTTTGAAGAGAATAATGTTTTTCCTTGCATTACAATTTTAATATGTGCGTATGTGCAACGACATGTGGTTACAAAAGCATCAGTTAGCCAACAGGAAATAAACAGAACACCTTTTCCCTCACAATAAATGTGGAAAGACATAATCCTAATTTCTTAGACAAGTGTACTGACTTTAGATTTGTCTCAGTGATATCAAGATAATGATTTATTGAGGGGGGATTCAAATGAAAGGGGCAAAGAAGTTTTCTAAAATAAAATTTGCCAAGCCTTACAGAGGTACAAGAGGGTTCTAAAATTCCTTGAACCACCTTCCTCACATAGCATCAGTTTGACAAAGTTTTCAGTTGTAAAAACTAAGGCCTAATTCCTCATTTTCCAAAACTATCCAAAAAGTTGATGTTATTAAGTTGGTTCTGCAGGAGAGCAAAATATCTCAAAAAAATGGAAAACTCAGTCAAGTCAATGGCTAACTCTGGCATCATACAGGTCAATAATCAAAACGAGCATTAGTTTGATTCAAGTCCGTGATTTTGGAAATTTAAATTGAATTCAGTCAAAGCATGTGTGCAGAAACTGCTAAAAACAGCTATTTATTGAATCAGGGGCATGCTGAATGCCTGCAGCACTAGATTACATTTCAAAAACCATGAAGTACCAAGGTGCGTGTATATTTGTGTGTACACAACACATATCCAGAGTTGGACAGGATGCAAGAACATGTCTAACCCATCAAAACTACTTCTGTTAAAAAGTGGGTGTTTGGGCTGGGCTCAGTGGCTCAGCCTGTAATCCCACGCCTTGGGAGGCCGAGGCGAGTGAATTGCCTGAGCCCGCGGGTTCAAGACCCACCTGGGCAACTTGGCAAGACCTCATCTCTACAATAAATAAATAAAAAAAAAATTAGCCGGGCGTGGTAGCGTGCGCCTGTAGTTCCAGCTACTTGAAGGCTGAAGTGGAAGGATTGCCGGAGCCCAGCAGGTCGAGGCTGTGCTGGCTGGGAGCGGCCACTGCACTCCAGTCTGGGTAACAGAGTGAAACTCCAACTCAAAAAAAAAAAAAAAAAAAAAAAGTGGGTGTTTGGTCAAGAAACAATCTGGAAAACCTTCCAACATAGAGCATATTCTATGACCTTCATGGTGAGTAATGGGAAAATCATACTTAAAATTCCAACAAGGCTGGGCTCAGTGGCTCAGCCTATAATCTCAGCACTTTGGGAGGCCAAGGTGAGTGGATTGCCTGAGCCCACAGGTTTGAGACCAGCCTGGGCAACTTGGTGAGACTTCATCTCTACAATAAAAATAAAATTAAAAATTAGCTGGGCATGGTAACGCACGCCTGTAGTTCCGGCTACTTGGAAGGCTGAGGTAGAAGGATTGCCTGAGCCCAGCAGGTCGACGATGGATTGGCTATCAACATGCCACCGCACTCTAGCCTGGGTGATTGAGTGAGACTCCAACTCAAAAATAAAAATAAAAAAATTCCAACAACTTTTAATAACTCACCAACAGTCGCAATAAAACCCTAAAACATCATGTTCAAAGGGAAAACTAATCTCCTGTCTTTCCAAACAAGGACCAGAGAGCTAGTTCTTATCTTTATTTCAGCATCAATTGGTTTTGTAGGGCTGGAAAAGTGTATTTAAAGGAGTCTCTTGAGAAGGCCAAGTTTCTTACCCTTTCTACTCTCTCTTTAGAGGAGGTGCAGCGTGACTGAGGCAGAGAACAACCACGCTTCGCAACTCTCCAGGCCTGGTGCTCTGAAGGCCTTAGGAAATTTGGGTGGCGGTAGCACAAGCAGCAAGGCAGTCAAGAGAAGGAGAGATTCCAAAGGACTACAAACAAAAGGCAGCCATTAAGTCTTATTGGCAGTTAAGGGTCTTTTCTGAAATACGTGAATGTGTTCTTATTGGGAAAACATGAGTTTTCAGGGTCAACAGTCCTGACATATGAAAATAGCCTTATACCAGCAAGAAAATGTGTTTGAAGCAGTCCCCCTGGCAGCAATGAAGGCTTTACACCAATTTAACCACATGCCTTGGCCCAGGTCCTTTGGTAACCGCTGGCATGTCACAGCAGACACCTGTGGCCACAGAGCTCAGTAACGACAGCTTGTTGTGTCTCAGGTTCTTAAGCCAGGGGCCCGGTCTCATCCTCTGCACAAGGGTCGGGTTTTGTTACAATTCCCTCAAACTGGGTCATGCCTCTCTTATTTTAGTTTAGCACATCAAATCCAGCAAGAAGCCAAAATACACTTATTTTTCTTGTTCGGATGTAGGACTGTGTGCCAGGTTAAGCCACTGTTACACTTCCAATACTGGTAACTCCATATAAGTCTAAAAACGGAGGCTTCAAATTATGTAGATTTCAGTTAAGAACCCATGTGCTTCAGAGAATAGGAAAGGAGTCCCAAAAAGTACCAGATGACTTGGCAACTATCCTCACCAGCTCCTATTAACTACCAAAGCAACCAAAAGGACTGAATCGTTTAGGAGGGGTTTCCCCTGAAAATTTTATCTGATTGACATGGAGAGGATCATCAGACCGCTTTCTGTAGAATTAAAATTAATTTATAGAATTAAAGGAACTTCAGTTTCAGACTGGATACTGCTTATTGCAATATATCATGCACAACCAAAATTTTACCTTTCCCCATACCATAAACTGAAATAACAGTTACGGAGAGTATCAAAGACACAGTTCTTGCCAAAAACTGAAAATGAAGAGTGGGAGCACTGAAAAGCCTTCTCATCTAGTGAACAGAAAGCAAAATACCCCTTCACAAGAACTTCGGCAGTGCAGCACCAATTGAAAGTTAAAGTCCTGGAACCAAATCAGGGAAGCAAGAGATGTATAAGCAAACGAATAGTTTCCATGACCTTTGGCTTAGATAATAGAATTAAGCGTTTGGTTTTGCCATGTGCCAGGTGGCTGCATGTAAACCCATGACTGGGAAATAGGGACCTGATGAGAGCCAGCACAGCTAGTGATGCTGTGCTTCTCACGGCAATGGGGCAACTAGATGAGAGATTTTTCATGGGGCATCTAATTGCTCTTGCCAACATAAAATGTTGAATTAAATTGGCCTGGGTATATGAGAGATTAAATCAGATATGAGAGGTTAAATCAGAGAAGGGAAGCTGCAAATCTGTGCTCCAATTTACAACCCTGTGTCTGGCCATCTCCAGAGCAGACTCGCAGGTGTTTTATTCTCCTTGCCCAGAAAGGTTTTAATCTCAGGGTGGCCATGACTCATTAAAAATGTCCTCAGTCTGTCTCTCACACGTCTCCACACTTTTCTTGTGCACTGGTACTTACTGTCACTTAACAATGCTTTTAATTCCTTTCTGCAAAAGTGGGTTTTCAGCTCAGGAAAAGAGCAGCTATTTTAAGTTATCTACATCTCTAAACATCATGCTTCCATTTGAACAGATAAAAGTCTTTATTCCTCTGTATGTTTACATAAGAAATTTCTTTACAGACTTGCTTTTTATACAATACTTTGTGCAGCAATGTTCAAATTTCACATTTTTACTGCATAAGACAGCTTCATGTACATCTGCTTGCTTTGTCTTCTTAGGGAGGGCAAGTTAAAGACCTACAGTCAATATACATCCACGTGACAGAGGGGTGTGCGAGAGGGCAGAGCAGAATACTCACAGGAAAAGAGCAAACTTAATGCTAAGGCAAAGTAGGAACCAAGAGTATGTCTTCCATTCTAGCAACTACCACCATTTGGCCACTTCTTTGCACAGGCCGGATGACCCGGGGGCCCCCCTCTCATCTTTGTGAAAGGAAACCCAGGAGAAACAAAACAGTATCTTGCTACAGATTATTTGAAATGGAGGCCATCTGGGATTCATTCTGACTCAAGAAACCCAAGCACATCCAACTTCAGGAACACCACTACAAAAAGAAAACGGTTAACCTTGTGTTGGTAAAATTATAGTCTCTAGAGAGGAACAGAAGATAGCTTTGCGATATCTGGAGTGTTTCAGGAGAGATTCCATTCTACAAATTCATGTGATAGTTTTTCTGTTCTGCCAGGCAGCCTCTGAGCTGCTTAATTCAGTACATTGGGCAATTCTGTCATTTTTATCCCGAAACTCAAAGGCAGCGGCTACAGGAGCCTGATAATCCTACAGATTGAGAGGGTTAAGGAGTCTGGGAGTTGCAGAAGAATCTCATCACAAGACACTTTATTTTGGCCCAAGGTATCCATGGCATGCACTTATTCAGCGGAGAGCAGATCCCTCCATACCTCGGGGTGGTCAGCCCCAAAGGTCCCTTCATTCCTGACCTGGGGGAAGGTTATGGTGGTTTGAATCAAAATGATTAATTATCTGTCAGAAGAGTAAAAGATAACTATTAAAAACAGAACAAAATTAATATTTCATCTCAAGAGAAGTAGGTTCTTGGGATTGTTTTCCTACAAGTATTAGCAACCCTGGTTTTAGAATTCTAATTCAGGAAGAGCCAAGTCCAATATCAAACGACACTGAACAAAGTGACAATCTCTCTCAGAGGTATTTTAAAACCTGTATCCTTCAATTTTCTAAACCATCCTGAAGACTGGGGAATCACAGAGGGTCCCTTATTTAGAATATTAAAGAAATTAAGATGTTACCAGATTCACTTTCTATTATAAGAGCCTCTCTGGGAATTTTCTGTGGATTTTTCTTTTTAGTATTTTCAATCGTACAGGGACGACTTTGCTTTTTGGAAGTGGCTAAATGTTACTCAGAACCAAGAGTGGCAGAAAAAGTAGATAACAAAAGAGAATATACTTTCAGATGCTGAATGTGATACTAACTAGATAATATAACTGACTTTCCTATACTTTATTACCTTCTTTATTACTTCTATGGAGAGGAGTTTCAAAAATAATTTAAATGATGGCATTATTGTTAGAATAAGTAACTTTCCAAGTATAACTAGATGTCTTTGTAGGAAACAACATTCAATTAGATGTCAAAATTCTGATATACATCTGCTAAAGAAATTATTAATTATACTCTGATTTAAAAGTGTCCATTTAAATCATATCTCTCCTCTGAAGTATGTATTTTTATTTTTATACTTGTTTCTTTGTTTTTTTAGTTGGGGGCCTCACTCTGTCGCCAGGCTGGAGTGCACTGACATGCTCATGGCTCACCACAGCTTTTACCTCTGGGCTCAGGTGATTCTTCTGCCTCAGCCTCCTGAGTAGCTGAGATTACAGGTGCATGCCACCACACCCAGTTAATTTTTTAATTTTTTTTTTTTTGTAGAGATGAGGTCTAACTATGTTACCCAGGCTGGTCTCAAACTCCTAGGCTCAGGCAATCCTCCCACCTCAGCCTCCCAAAGTGCTGGAATTCCAGGTGTGGGCCATTGCTCCTGGCCCAGGTATGTATTTTTTAAAAATACTGCATTGGGACTTAAATTTGGTGATCTTGTTATTCAAATGTTGTAAAGGGGTTAAAAAAATTGTGATGTTTTCTGGTAAAGTTACTACTCTTACAAAGTTAGAATAAAAGTAAATAAAAAACATGTTTATAATATTTGCCCATTTTAAAACGGTAGGTCTCTAATTATACATTTTTTAAAAATTGAAATCTCCTGAAAGCATTTTATTGGAATAGGCAAGGGTGTGTGTAATATTTAAAAAGGAAAAAGACTGTGATGATTTAGGCTTCTATTCAGATTATCAAGAAAGAGCAACCCAGGTTAGTAAAAGCCCAGTATAATTCTTTAGAATGTAAATACTGCCACCATAATAGCAGGAACTACAGAAGATAACTGAAGAACATCAGGATTATATAAATCCTTCACAGTCCTTCGAAACATAATAATATATATTAGGACCCTATATTTCTCTATCTGAAAGATCATCTAATCCAAACCTATTGTATAAATAAGGAACAGCGGCTCTGAGCGGTGAAGGTCTCGTAGTCACTGCCTGGCCAGGACCAGGAAGAGATCCCAGGTGGCCTGTCCTGCCCAGGCCTCTTCCCTGACCCTGTTCAATCCGGCTCAGCTCCCACACCTGAACATGAAGAGGATGGTGGACTAGTGGATGGTACCAGAGGTCCCTCTTGTAGCTCAGCCTATGGTTCTACAGGACTGTCGATTACTAGTACACTGTGCTCATCTGACAGAAACTCTTCCAGCTCAGGGTGATGCTATAAACCAAGGAAGGTTCCATTTACCAAACACTCACGTGTATTCTGTAACAGAAAAACAGTTCTCCACTTTGGGGCCCTACTCTAAAGAATAAGCCCAAGATAATCTCTTGTCATTACCTCTCTCGGGCATCTACTGCTGTCTCTCACTTCTGGTCTGTTCATTTTCATTAACCGGCTGCATTAAGCTTTATTGAGCCAAATGACTAGATAATATATCTCAGTGTAATTATGGGTAATGCATGAAAGGAACAATTTAGACAGACCTAATTTCTAAACTGTACTCTTCATGGTTTCAATTAAATTGAGAAACTATAGATATTTTATATCTTTAACACGTATATATGAAAAATCAAATATGAAAACACAGAATTAAAACATTAATCTTATTTAAAAATAAACATTTCCTTCGTTAGTTTATACATTCTTTCTATGTCCAGGAAAGAGAATACACTTGTGACCTGCAGCAATTTTCCTGTCCATTAAGGGATAAGCCAAGTTCACTGCTACCTGATCATGGAGAGTCTTTCATGGATACCTTTTTTTAATCCTTGGCGAAGCTTGTGCCTCTCTCGATTTTGGAAATGATCTGTTTCCTAACAGTGGCCTTTACTTAGCTCATCTAGTTCCAGTCTGCACAGGAAGTATTTAGAGTCAGATGGACGAGGAAAAGATTCACTTTCCTCTGATGCCTTTCAAAGGCTGTTCTCACATCACTGGGGTCAAAGCTTGCCTTCCAGGGTGCACTGTTTTGCAGGCTGTTCTTACTGTTAAACTTTTTTCCCCCCTTAAAGTGCAAACATGAGGAAGAAGAAATAAAAGTACTAGATAGCAAAACAAGCAAATGGACTCGGAATTTTATTTGTACAAATCCTGATCAACTAAGAGTTTCCCTTTTGATCATGGACAATGGCACAAGAGGCAGAGAACAGTGGGGTTCTCTGTGCCCGCCTCTTTTCAGAAGGGTGATTTCAGAAAAGTGCTTTCCACGTAAGGAAAAAAAAATACACTTTAATGAGTAAGTACATATACAGAGGGTGACCATGAGCCGTATTGTCATGTCAGTGCAGGGACCTTTATTTATCTTATAAACAATATTCTAAGGTTAATGGATAACTATGCTTTGTTGTTGTTGTTGTTGTTGTTGTTTTAAATCTAGAAAGCCAAGGAAAACCAACTGAACATATTCCATTGGCTGCAGCCTTCAATTTAAACATCAGAGAGAAAGAAAGGTAAGCTGGGCACAGTCAAATTGTGCCCAGCTTGTCAGCACATTTATTTCTGATTATCTGGAAATAAACAACATGCTTATTCTAGAGACAGAGGACCTGCTGAAAGCTTATAGCAACACATAAGTCTACTCAAAATGATTCCATATGTTACACTGTAGGATTGCTGTGTAGTTATACAAGGGAAAGAGATCAAAACCCTGTACAGACACCTGATATCGGACTTGAAACGCCAAGTGGAAACAGAACTATTCAGCATCTTCATTTATACACAATTTACAATATTTGATTCAAAATAAAAATCACAAGAAAAATACATCTGTTTCTGCTACAATTCCTTCCCCTTCCCCATTCTCCCCCCCTCCCCCAGTGAAAAGTATTCTAATAAAAGGTATCATATTACCACCATTGTCTTGTTTTGGTCTAATTCTGAGATCCCAGCTTGGGGCAGTTAACATAAAAAGGAATGGTAACACTTGGGATTTATATAACATACACATTTTATCCAAGGATCTCAAGTACTTGCAGTCACGTCTCCAGATCTGAGAAATCACGGTTCAATGGATGCCAGAAAGCTGGACAAATGCTGGGCAGGTTGCATGGGGTGTAAAATCCCTTGGCTAAGTCAATGATCAAACAAGGTCGAAGTCGTTGGCTAGAGATGGGCTCAATTTCTCTTCTCAAACATGTACTATCAGTCAGTTAGTTTTACCCTCTCTTAAACCACACACCCATCTCCAGGCTGCTGCCTAGAGTTAAGACCAGCTGAAGAAGCCATGTCCTCATGATAATGCATCAGGATAAAAAGCAAAAACAGGGAAACACATTCATCAGCTTCTGGCCAAAGGAGACAGGGATTGGGAGGATTGATTTGGGAGGCCATTCCTAGCAAGAATGAGACAAAGGGGTCAATTCACTAGTTTCAGTTACAATTAAGCTTTGGGTGGAGTCGATTCCAGCAGAGGTGAAGCTCATGGCATCTAGTGCTTGATTTAAGATAATGCTATTGAAGAAGGATAATGAGAAAATACAGCAAACTAACAGGGAGGCACTGGCCAAGGAATATATGGAGAGCCAAAGTGATTTTCTTTCCTTATCATTTCTATAGGAGAAGGCAAGGGGTAGGAAAAAAGGGCTGGAGGGCCCCTTGTTTGCAGATTTTTTTAAAAAATCATTTTTCTCATAACCCCGTAATGAAAACTTGTATTACGGTATGAAGGTTACAGAACTGCATCTGCTACTGGGTCACGGCTACAGGTCTATGAGCTGATCCACCAGCAGTAAAGACCTGGCTAGGTTGGGAAGACTGGACTCAGAGCTCCCACTGCTGTTTCTAGAGTGCCCACCTGGAAGTGGAGAGATAGGAATTCAATACAAAACACACAGGGTTAAGGTTTAGATGTGCAGAGCAAGCAAAGAAGAAAGAAACAAACAAACCAAAAAAACCCTAGAGAAGCAACAATTTACATTTGCAATCCCTTACGTGTTGGTTTTTAAACATATAAATTAGCCATCTGCCACCTCCCACAAAAAGTTCGGGCACTTTGTGCACACCAAAGTATAGGCAGGACACCTTGCAAAGAGGACGCTACTTTCAAATCAATACTTATCGTGCCTGAGAATTGCTGGCTGTATGCTAACCTCCTGATAACACCAAGCCATCTCTCTGGTAAAGTTAAAATCAATAATTTCTGCTTTGGGGAGAAACTAGTTATTAAGTCACAACAATAAGAATGTGCTTTAAAAGATAAATAGATGTTCTATGACAATTTCGTGTTTTATGGCATGCTCAAGTGATTTTCATCCATCAAAGAGGGAAAAGGATGCTCTACTCATGTCTAAAAGTTGTGTATGATACCACAACACCACATTTAACCTCTTTAAGAATATTTATTACAACTAATGGTAGTAAACATCTGTCTGGGGATGGGGAAACACCTGTTATCAACAAGGGGGCCTAAATGAAGCATATTTGTATACCTAACCCTTAACTGTACCCCACAACATCCTAATAAAAAATATTGATTAAAAAAAAAGAATATTTATTACAGATTGTTCTAAGACACACAACTTCATGTTGCCACTGACTGAAGATCACTTTATTTGGGGCTTGATTGTAAAAACTAGCTTTTAGCCAACTATTAAGCAGTTCTTGCTAAAGAAACCCACAGTCAAGCTGTAAGGTCCCTGTATCAGTATCTCCATCTCTATCTAGCTATACTGGACCAAACCATAGTGACTGTCATTACCCCTTGCTCCCCGTGTCCATCATTAAATGTTGGTTCTTCTGCTCTGCAGACTAGGAACATTACTTTTCTGAAGAGAGCTGATGCCAAGCTATTCTCTTTGCCCCCGCCTTTTTCTTACCTTGTGGGTTTTTGGTTATCAGTACAGGAATAGGGTCAAACTCATCTTCCGCCACCTTGTCCGAGCCCTCAGGGACATCAAAACCTGAGATGAGATTACTATCTTCTGCAGCTTAATACAGAATGCAAGTACACAAGCAGAAACAACAGGAGTAGAGATTAGCAAAGGAGAGAATGTGAAAGAGACACAAAGTTCCCAACTGTACAATAGCTATTGTCTTTAATGGTGAAAGTACTTATTTTTCTGAGTTGAAATAAAAGAAGCAACTATAGAGACACAGGAAAAAATGCTTTAGAGCTGGCCATATTAAGACTTTCATAAAGGAGTAAAGAGAAATATTCTCAGAAGAATTTTCTCTAATATTTATAAGACTACTAATTACAACTATGGTGTGGTATCTCTTTAATGTCACTAATTCACAAAGGCACAGGAATTAGTCATTTGTCATCTTTACTGAGGGAAGAGAGGCCTGACTAACAATATCTGAAAAACTCAAAATCAGAGGCGAGGGAAGGGGGAAGAAAATTAGTGTCTCTTTAAGAAGTAACCACTATATATAAGGCAAACAATATACTTCTGGAAGGACTCACTGCACTGTGACTGAGGGGGGGAAAAGACATTTTCAAACAACCCAAATGCCTCAGGGAATGTTGGTATCAAGATCGCATGTACTGAGACCTCATGCAGGAGTTTGTCAGAATAGTCTTCTCCATTCTAATTAAAGCTCCCTTACCAGCAAGTGTTAGCTGAGCATCTATTTTGCAAGCAATGCTTTTCTGTAATTATACATTGCTGTTAACATACTCTTGCCACACATAACTGTTTAAACAGGTAACTTCCCTCTACACACTCTATAAAAACATGATCATTTTAATGCTATCAGGGCAAAAACAAAAACTCAGCAATCACCATTGCAAACCACAAGGTAATTATTTTTACTCATCTTGGGGAGGCTTCCTTCTTGAATTTCCTTCAGAGGGGACTTAAGCTGTTCATTCTCTGTGCATTTTCTCCTTCCAGGAAACCATTTGCACTACCCAATCACAAAGTTCAGTAAATGCCTATGCGCAGCCAGGTATTGTGCCTAACACTGTCACAAACCACTCACTGAATAAAACTCAATTCTAGTTACTTTACAGCAGAATTTCAAAAACCAGTATTACCCCAAGATTAAGAATTGAAAATGGCAGATTAGAAGGAGAAACCCAGTCATCAGTCATGACTTAAGGGTGAAATAAATTCAAAACTCTCACAAGTTCAGCCTTGAAGGATTGGCTTTTTTTTTTCTTCTTTCACCCAGGCTGGGGTACAGTGGCATGATCACAGCTCACCGCAGCCTCAACCTCCTGGGCTCAGATGATCCTTCTGCCTCAGCCACCTAAGGAGCTGGGACTACAGGTGTGCATCACAGCACCCAGCTAATTTTTCTATTTTTGTAGAGATAAGATCTCACTATGTTGTCTAGGCTGGTCTTGAACTCCTGGGCTCAAGTAATCCTCCCTTCTTGGTCTCCCAAAGTGCTGGGGTTACAGGCATGAGCCACTGTGCCTGGTTGAGGACTGATAAATAATTCCTTGAAAGGAAGAAAGCATTTACCTTTATGGGCTGGAGCAGAGATTGCTATGGGGGCAAACTCTTCCAGAAGGTCAGTAGTAGGGTTAGAAAGCAGAGAGCAATCAAGCAGGGAATCTTCCCCGGTGAGAGAATCTGAGTCCAGATTCACCGCATCCCAGGTCAGTGATGGCATTAAGTGACACATACAACAATATCACGAGATTAGATTTTAGCCTTCAAGTTACTGCATTTACATGTTATACATATAAACCAAGATGGGAGACAGAAAAACAAAAGAAACAGGCTAAACCTTAGGGATGTCCATCTACAGAAACAGGTATTTCTAGATTCCTCTTTACATTATAATAGAAATAGGGAATATTTCGCTCAAAGGTTGCTAGTTAAACAAGTCTGTGATATGGATGCCAACATAACTTCAGCAACTCAGCAAATGCCATTTGGGAAATAGGGCTTTGAAACTAGAGTTTCATTTAAACTTTTCTTAAAAACTCACAGAAGTGGAGCAAGCTATTCTAGGGGAAAAAATCCTCACAGGAGGAAATTACTACAGTATCCAAACTGATTAGGAGAGGGTTGACAGTGGCTTGTTATTAGCAGAATGTGACAAGATTAATCAGTACTTTCTACTTCTCAGAACTCAAAATGCCTCTTACTAGTAGTATACCATACATTTGAATTGGTCCTTTGAACACATGATTTTGGTTTCAGTTAAAGAAAAGAAAGAAGACAAAATTCAGAGTTCAAGCACTTTGACACAGAAATTGTTTTCAGGTAGAAAATATCCAAGTGATGACGAGGAAAATACATCATATTGTCTTGGGGGTAACTTTTTTTTTTAACCTGAATGAGTTTATCCTCACAGTTCTTAGATTATTATTTTTATTTTTATTTTTTTTTTAATTGGAGTCTCACTCTGTCGCCCAGACTGGAGTGCAGTGGCCGCTCCCGGCCACCACAGCCTCGACCTGCTGGGCTCCGGCGATCCTTCCGCCTCAGCCTTCCGAGTAGCCGGAATTACAGGAACATGCTACCACGCCCGGCTGATTTCTTGATTTATTGTAGAGATGAGGTCTCGCTGCCCAGGCGGGTCTCGAACCCACGGGCTCAGGCAATCCACTCACCTCAGCCTCCCAAAGGCACGGGATTACAGGCTGAGCCACCGAGCCCGGCTAGTTCTTAGATTATTAATTGGTTCTATTCTAAGTTAGAAAACCAAATATTTTTATCAAGGTCAATTATGGATTTTTAAAAAATCAAAGTCATCAAATCTGTATTTATGGGCAGTTAAGAAATTCTACTAACACTAAATTTTTTTAATTAGTGTGATATCACCTATATGTGACTAAAGCACTGTCCTGGGAACAGAATATCAACACACAGAAGATGAGTCCATGGGTATCACTGACAATGTTAGATAGGAGAAATTGCTCAGCAACCTGGAGGAGCTAAAAGCATCCTTACAGCTCAGCAGAGTTCTTTAATTAAGGAGGTAGAGAAAACATGCCACCAGTGAAAAGAATCTTGAATAAAGAAACACTGTAACCAGAGAAAATCCAGAGATTACTCTACAAAGAACATGGCTCCAGAAAGTACTTAGGTCTGTAGCAAGGAAATCTATCCCTCAACATCTAGAAGCTGGGGCTATAACATCCTAGGAGGTACCCAATCTAGGAGGTGCGAAACACACCCAGGATCAACTGCTGAAGTAGAAAGACTGGCTTGGAGGGTTCACTCACGGACCAGCCCCCGCAGCTCCAGACACTGACTGACCTGTGCGGTTCGAGGTCACAGACTCCGTCTGAGATGGCAGGCGCTGGGGAACTGGGGGCTCCAGTCCTGGTATGAGACTCTCAACAGCAACATCAGCTTTTTCTTTCGTAACAGAGCATTAAGAAAGAAGAGGAAGGATAAGGGAGAGTCAGATAGTTCTTTAGGAGATTCTGTGACAGCTTTCTTCTAACAAGTCTCTCACATGCCAGTCTCAGGCAAGATGGGAAACACAGTAAGTTTCTTTATTTTTGCTGATATGAATGTTTGGGCTTCACAGATTGAGCCTGTATATGCAAGGCTAATGTGGCCAATCTCAGTGATTTTCAGTTTTTATAGGCAAATTCAGAGCACAAATCACTCAGCAAAGTTCTTCCCCATCAGAAGAGATAGGCTGAAAGGCACCTTAATTTCTCCTGGTAATTTAGCTTTTCTTAAGAAATAAACCAGGCATGGTGGCTCACGCCTATAATCCCAGCACTTTGGGAGGCCGAGATGAAAGGACTGCCTGAGCCCACGGATTCAAGAACAGCCTGGGCAACTTGGCGAGATCTCACCTCTACAATAAATAAATAAATTAGCCAGGCATGGTGGCACGTGTCTTTAATTCCAACTACTTGGAAGGCTGAGGAAGAAGGATCACCTGAGCCCAGCAGATCGAGGCTGTGGTGGCCATGAGCGTGCCACTGCACTCCAGCCTGGGCGACAGAGAGACTCCAATCCAAAAATAAATAAATTTTTAAAAATAAATAAATAAATAAATAAGATAAATTTGGCTGTGTGCAGTGGCTCAAGTCTGTAGTCCCAGCACTTCGGGAGGCCGAGGTGAGAGGGTTACCTGAGCCCATGGGTTCGAAACCAGCCTGGGCAACTTGCCAAGACCTCATCTCTACAATTAAAAAATATATATATTATCCAGGCGTGGCAGCACATGCCTGTAGTTCTGCTACTTGGAAGGCTGAGGTGGGAGGATCATCTGAGCCCAGCAGGTAGATGCTGGGGTGGCCATGAGCGTGCCACTGCACTCCAGCCTGGGCAACAGAATTAGACTCCAACTCAAAAAAAAGAAAAGAAAAAGAAATAAGCCAGGGGAAAATATCCTCTGTGCCATGCACACCCCATCCCATGAGGTAGCTGGGAGGTGTTCTGCACCACGTAACACCCCTCAACCATAGGACAATCTCTCTGGAAGGTCATGCATTTCCGAGTTCTAAGACTTTTTTGCCCAATAGGGTTATGAAGTCTTTCCATGGGCCTTGGCCATTTTGCAGGTCTTGCCTGCTCTGCTGTTAGAGCACAGAAAATGTGAGAGAGGAAGCAGACTAAGCCCAGGTCCCGTATTCCTTTCATGGGGCTTAACCACCAGGCAGTGTTTTCTCAGTTACTGATACCTGGTATATACACAGGCCTTCTAAAGAATAATCTACTAAATTCCATTAAGTTCAGTAAAGATAAGGTCCAGTTAGAAATAAACTTTTTAAATGAACGTTTTGTAACTAAATGTGAATTTTTTTCATATTCTTCCTCTTTCATAAGAAATTAATTCTAGAAAACTCAGGATATCAAGAAAGGTAAAAATAACAGTGTTGTGCCCCTGAAAAGCAGAGAAAAAGCCTTCATTTTGAGTCTTAACAAGTGAGATTAAATAGCCTTGGCTTCTGGGTTAGCACAAGGCATAGCTCCAAAACCAAGAGGCCTCGTGGCATTCCCACTCCTCATTGGGGCTCTTCACTAGAGATCTTTACCTAGGTACTCATCATTCTTGAATGAGACACATATATCATGCATGACTAAAGAAACAGATGACAACTTTACCAATTACAACGTCGGAAGTGCTACCAAAAGGATCAGTCATAGGCAAGAGGTCAGGGAGCAGAAGAGAAGTGTCAGGCGATTTTAGTCCCTCAATGAGCTTTTCTAGGTTGGGCAGAGAGGTAAAGAGAAAGCAAAAATGCAATGAGATATTAAAGCAGGCAGATCATTCACGATTTTCTATGCAAACACATTTTAGGGGCCAATATTTGGTATAGATTCACATATAAATGAATACTACAGATATCTTGTTTACAATACGCTCTCCAAATTCAAAGCTTAAAAATATTTCCCCAAGTGATGCCCTAGGTTTGTCTTCTTGTTTTTATTTGAGATATACTTTATATATAAATACATTTGATTAATTGTGACAAATGTATACATCCATAGAATCAACACTGAAATAATGACATAGAATATTTCTAATAGCCCAAAAAGTTTCTTTGTGCCCCTTTATAGCCAGTGTCTTTCTCTCACCCCAGACTCTGGCAAAAATAGGTTTGCTTTCTGACTCTATAGTTTGCTCTTTCCAGAATTTCCTATAAATAGAACCATACAGTATGTAGTCTTTTGTGTCTGGAAACCTTCCTTTAGTGTGACGCTTTTCAGATTCATCCATGTTGCGGTGTATATCAATAGTTTGTTCTGTGTTACTGTTGAGTAGTGTTCCATTGAATGGATGTACCACATTTTGTTGATCCATTCACCAGGTTTACCTGTTTCCAGGTTTTAGCTATTAAACATTTATCTGTTTCCAGTTTTTAGCTATTAAAAATAAGCTGCCAGCTGGGCTCGGTGGTTCAGCCTATAATCCCGCACCTTTGGGAGGCTGAGGTGAGTGGATTGCCTGAGCCCGCGGGTTCGAGAACCGCCTGGGTAACTTGGTGAGACCTCATCTCTGCAATAAATCAAAAAAATTAGCCGGGCGTGGTAGCACATGTCAGTAGTTCCAGCTACTTGGAAGGCTGAGGAGGGAGGATTGCCAGAGCCCAGCAGGGCGAGGCAGCAGTGGCCGGGAGTGGCCACTGCACTCCAGTCTGGGTGACACAGTGAGATTCCAACTCGGAAAAAGAAAAAAAAAAATTCTTTGATAAATTTCAGCATACTAGTGAAAATAAAATGTTTTTCCTAAAAAGTCTAACTTTGCATTATTCTGAATAATAGTTTTTGTTGTATGCCCCATCCCTAAAAAACATTCACTTAAAAGACGTAATCATCAACCTGGATGGATTTACTATAATACTGAGTGATCTTTCACAGAAACAAAGTATTGAGTATCACATGTTCTCACTCATAAGTGGACCTTGAACAAGTACCATAATACTATAAGAAAAGGATTGTGGTGGGAAACTGCGGGGGGCTGGGGGGTTAGGAAAGTGGGATTGGCAGTGGTGGGCTTCTGCCTGGGGAAGGGGGGACACACCTCATCAACAAGGGTACTTGCACAATGAATTGTACCCCACAATTTTAAAATAAAAAATTTAAAGGTGGAAAAAAAATGTAATCATTTGCTTTTTTAACTTAGCACTCATGTATTTGGAATCTTATGAAGCAATGGATAAAAAGTAAAGCCCCGATGTTGCTCGCTTGTCTTTCAAACAGAAGTTTATCTTGGCGCACAGTCTCAGACTAGCATTCTTTCAGAGTCTGAATGCTAGCCTCTCCAGTGTAGTGTTGTGACACCAACACAGTTACTTACATTTCTGACATGATTTTCTCATCTGTAAAACAGAGATACCTCCCCAGCCTTTCTGTGCTGGTCACTCAAGCACCCTCCCCCCTAAGACTTTCCCACCTTCCCTGACAAATCAGGAGCCAGAGGAACAGCTGCCCTCACTACTCCTACAGCCCTTCCCACATGACTTAAGGCAGGGAAGGTGTCTCATAAATCTTTGTATCCCCAGTGACTGGTTTCCTCTCCGACTCCCGACTCCCTGCTACATCTAGGCCATTTGGCTTGATTGGAGAGGAGGGGAGAACAGGAGAGCAGCTGGAGAATGCCAGGTACTTAAACAATAATCAATTCTTTTATTAGCCATTAGCAAAAAGCACGGGAGAGGGTAGAGAAGTACAAGTGTGTACCTGTATGTTGTGTTGTGAGATGGAATGGGGTAAACTGCCCAAACAAGGGAGACTTATTTTCTGACCAAACCTCAAAGGAAAGGATTATTCACATAACTTGTACGGTCACTACTGCTCAGGGAATACTCAGATATCAGAAATGAGGAGGGAGGGAAGTGCCATAAACCAAGAGGTACTATAAAAAAAGTCTCTAAATCTAGGAAGCAGAACTTACAGGGCAACTAATGAATTCTTGGTTAGTCTTATAGGACATCAATGCCAAGAGATCTGTACTGGCATGAGCCATCATGCCTGTAATCCCAGCACTTTGGGAGGCTGAGACAAGCACTTTGGGATTGCTTGAGCCAAGGAATTCAAGACTAGCCTAGGCAACATTAGCGAGACCATGTCTCCACAAAAATTCAAAAAAATTAGCTGGATATAGTGGCACGTACCTGTAGTGCCAGCTACTCAGGAGGCTGAGGCAGAAGGATTGCCTGAGCCCAGGAGACTGAGGCTGTGGTGAGCCATAATTGTGCTACTGTACTCCAGCTTGGGTGACAGAGTTAGACCACAGTTTAAAAAAAAAAAAGGTTCAGTACTGAAGAGTTGTTATAAAAATAGTTCCCTCAAATCCTTGAGCATTGCTGGTAGGAATGCAAAATGGTACAGCTTCTATGGCAAACAGTGTGGAGATCCTCAAAAAATTAAAAACAGGATTACCATATGATCCTGCAATTCCATTTCTGGGTATATATCCAAAGAAATAAAGCAGGGCCTCAAAGAGATATTTGTGCACCCCATGTTCATAGCAGCACTATTCACAAAAGCCAAAAAATAGAAGCAGCCCAGGTGTCCATCAACGGATGAGAGGATCAAGATGTGGTATGTATACACACATACACACACACACACACACACACACACACACACACACACACACACACACACACACACACAATGTTATATTATTCAGCCTTAGAAAGAAAGAAAACTCTGACACATGCAACAACATGAATGAATCTTGAGGACATTTTGCTAAGTGAAATAAGCCAGTTACAAAAAGACAAAAACTGTATGATTCCACTTATATAAGGTTCCTAGAATAGTCAAAGTCATAAATACAGAAAGTACAGTAGTGGCTTCCAGGGGCTGGGGAGAAGAGAGCATAGAGAGTTACTAT
Organism: Cephalopachus bancanus; assembly: GCA_027257055.1. Classification (NCBI taxonomy): domain Eukaryota; kingdom Metazoa; phylum Chordata; class Mammalia; order Primates; family Tarsiidae; genus Cephalopachus; species Cephalopachus bancanus. The sequence continues at coordinate 4,008,447 of JAPVLO010000341.1, read as the reverse complement.
CTAATGAGTACAGAGTTTCAATTTTGCAAGATGAAAAAAGTTGTGTGGATGGATGGTGGTGATGGTTACAAAAGTGGATGTAATTACTGCCACTGAGCTGTATACTTAAAAATGGTTAAAACAGTAAATTTATTGTCTATTTTACCACAATACTGGCTAAGGTGAGTGGATTGCCTGAGCCCATGGGTTCGAGACCCGCCTGGGCAACTTGGCAAGACCCCATCTCTACAATAAATTTTTTAAAAATTAGCCGGGCGTGATAGCGCACACCTATAGTTCCAGCTACTTGGAAGGCTGAGGCGGAAGGATTGCTGGAGTCCAGCAGGTCGAGGCTGCAGTGGCTGGGAGCGGCCACTGCACTCCAGTCTGGGTGACAGAGCGAGACGCCAACTTAAAAATATATATATAAACATTTTCTCCAACTTTCAGAGAAAATTCCTCAATATTTTCTAATATATATACTTTTATATATATATATATATATATATATATATATATATATATATATATATATATATATACTTTTTTTTTTTAAGTCAGAGTTTCACTACATCCCTAGGCTGGAGTGCAGTGGCACACTCACAGCCACCCCAGCGTTGACCTGCTGGGTTCCACTGATTCTTTCGCCTCAGTCTTCCAAGTAGCTGGAACTTGGTGTGCACTAAAATGTCCAGCTAATTTTTGATTTATTGTAGAGAGGAGGTCTTGCCAAGTTGCCCGGGCTGGTCTCAAACCTGCAGGCTCAGGCAATCCCCTGGCCTTGGCTTCCCAAAGTGCTGGGATTACAGGCTGAGTCACCAAGCCTGGCCTCTATCATATTTTAAAGCTTTGATACTACCTGTAGCTTACCTGTTTCCTAATACAAAGAGAAGTCAAAATAAATGAACAGATAGCATGTGCACATCAGTGCAACACATTGAGACTCACTAGTCACACATCATTTGGCAGCTCTGTGACCATATAAATGCTCACAGCTATGATTTTTATATTCCAGACTGTCTAAGAAAATGTACTTTGGTTTTTTGAAAAAGAAAAATGTTCCTTAAAACAAACCAACCAACCCACAATCATCCAGTATCTTTGTATCCATAGTTTGACTATCACTGTTTCCAGAAAATCTTTTTTTTTTTTTTTTTTGAGTTGGAGTCTCACTCTGTCACCCAGACCGGAGCGCAGTGGCTGCTCCCGGTCACTGCAGTCTCAACCTGCTGGGCTTCGGCGATCCTTCCACCTCAGCCTTCCAAGTAGCTGGAACAACAGGCGCGTGCCACTATGCCTGGCTAATTTTTGGTTTATTGTAGAGATGCGGTCTCACCAAGTGGCCCAGGCGGGTCTTGAACCCGCGGGCTCAGGCAATCCACTCACCTCGGCCTCCCAAAGTGGTGGGATTACAGGCTGAGCCACCAAACCTGGACCAGAAAATCTATTTTAATGGCTCTCAGCTGTGCAAAGCTAAAGGTCATTAAGAGCAAGTTTAACTTTAACAAGAGAAAAGCATCACTTGATGATAGCTAGGACTGCCCCACTGGGAGTAAGGAGGCAGAACCAGAATTGTAACAGCATCTCTCATCTTTATAGTAATTTCAGATTCACACAGCAATTTCAAATACATGATTTCATCTGAACCTCATGACCGCCCCATAAAGTGGGTTTGCGCATCACCAATTTTAAGGATGAGGATTCAGAGTTGAAGTCATTTGACCATAATCACTAGCTACTAAGTGGCCAAAGTCCAGGTCTTACAAATTCAAATCTATTTTTATATTTCTCTAAACCTTAACTTCAGCTCTCTGGTCAAAGGCTTAATTAATCTGAGAACTGTCCCAAAACACAAGAAATTCCCACGGCTTGGAAGAGGTGAGCAATGAGAAGGATGTGTGGCCTCGCACAGCAGAACAGCATTAAGGTCTTACTTCCTCACCCACAAAATAAGGGTGTTACTTGATATACCTCTAACCTACCACTCCCTAGATCAAAGAAAGTTATGAAATCATTTTAAAAGCATTAAAAAAATGTGAAGTCACTGAAAGGCAAGACTTTCAAGAAACAGATTCCATGATTCTTTTTCCCAGGATGGCTGAATGTAGAAGATGAACATGTTTACGAAACAAAAACTAACCAACCCAAAAGCCTGACTGGTGTTCCTAGTGGCCAGGAGGTGTGACAGACTGTTTGCTTTTATTGCAGTCTGCCCAGGTACCAGAGGGACACTGAACCCTGAGCTCTCTCCTCAGTCAGCATTCTGAGATGCTAAGCAAGGACGCAGAGGCCTTGATGAAGGAGTTACGTGACTGTGCTAGAAGCTGACCATCAAACTAATGAAATAATCAGAGCCACAGTGGCAATAAAACATACTAGCCCAATCTGGCATTTTTGGGTCTGGCAGTTTCCTGGCATTGTGGGCTGTGCCTTCCTTTATTCACCCTTTAAAGGGGGGGGGGACATTGGCTGGGGCTCAGCAGAGGCACTGATGGAAGGCTATGCAGTCAGGAGTCTGGTACCTGAGAGCTGGAACAGAAATGAAGGGCAATGGGAACGCTAGAAGGCTTCCAACCTCAGGTTTTATTTCATTCATCCATCCGATTGCAAATAGTCACTAAGTGCCGACTATGCCAGGCAGTGTTCTTGGCACTGGGAAAACGGTGGTGAATATCACAGACAAGGCCCCTCCCCCAGGATACTGACGTTCTGGTGAGGGAAGATAGGCAATGAACAAGTAAAACCAGACAATGTCCTGATAAGTGCCATGAAGAAAAAGCCAGGGGGTGTGACTGAAAGTGCCTGTAGGACCACATGGGGCCTCTCTGAGAAGACGGCATTTAAGCTGAGACCTAAATGTCAAATGACACAAAGGAATGGAGCTGAAGGAAAAGCTTTCCAGGCAGAGTCCCAGCAAGTACAAAGGCCCTGAAGGGGGGTGAACAAACATAGCCTGTTGGAGGAAAGACAAGACAAAGGAGAAAAGCTGAGATTAGAGGAATAGACAAGGGCCACACCAATAGGACCCTGCAGGTCACAATAAGAAGTCTGAAATTTGCCGGGCTCGGTGGCTCAGCCTATAATCCTGCACCTTTGGGAGGCTGAGGTGAGTGGATTGCATGAGCCCGCAGGTTCGAGACCCGCCTGGGCAGTGAGACCTCATCTCTACAATAAATCAAAAAATCAGCCGGGCGTGGTAGCATGTTCCTGTAATTCCGGCTACTCGGAAGGCTGAGGCAGAAGGATCACCGGAGCCCAGCAGGTCAAGGCTGCGGTGGCCGGGAGCGGCCACTGCACTCCAGTCTGGGCGACAGAGTGAGACTCCAACTCAAAAAAAAAAAGTCTGAAATTTATGCTTGCTCAGTAATATGAGAACAAAGGAGTTACATGTCTAATTTATGTTTTCAACAAATGAGTCTGGTTTGACAGATCAGAAAGCAAATAAGACATTCCTGGAATTCTCTACTGAATACTCCGCAAACATTTAAAAAAAAAAAAAGAAATCATGTCCTTTGCAGCAACATGGATGGAGCTGGAGACCATCACCCTAAGTAAACTGACTCAGAGACAGAAAACCAAACACTGCATGTTCTCAGTCATATGAGAGAGCTAATAGGCCAAAAAGATGGAAGTAATAGTTGCTGGGGACACCAAAAAGGGAGGAGGCGAGGAGGGGGACTAGAGTTCAGAAATTACCTATTGGGTACAATGGTCACCATCTGGGGAATAGGCCACCTGAGACCCAATCCCCACCACTGCACAATATGCCCTCGTAACAAACATGCAGGAGTGCCTCCTGAATCTAAAATAAAAATAGAAAGTCTCATTTTAATAGTTTTTTCCACTGAAGTCCAAAAGAGATTTTGGTTCAATTGGTATTACAGTGTATACCAGTAACACTTCAGCCAGAATCCACCAGAATGAGAGAAGCATGGAGGATTAGCAGGTGGCTAGCTAGCAATGGTGGCCACAGCCTCATCTCCATAACCTGAAGCCAATCTCCTGAGCCACCTGGTGCGAGTGCCTGGCCTGTCAACCCTGATCTAGGGGGCTCCTATGACAGCTGCACAAGATAGCTACTCGCCTGTGGGCCCTCATCCTCTGCCCCAGGCGAACAGGCCTTCTGCTCGGTTTGGGCTATCTAGGCAACTGTACAGCCAGAACCCAAAGAGGCGTCATAGGGAGAATGTCCTCAAGCCCCTTTCCCTTGTCTGATCCCAAGATTGCCACAACAGGGATGAAGAGAGGGCAGTGGGCCCCAGCTTGAGTTTACAGCCAACCCTTTGCACTCTCCTGCTCAAAACTGGCTTGTCCAAGTACTGCCATGCACACTTGAAGGGAGCAAAAGAAAAGAGGTCCTCAACTGGATTCCTTTCTTCCCTTGACTTTAATCACCCTGAGCTGAACCATTCCTTGGTGATTTAAGATATTTTGAGACACATCCAGGTCCAGCGAGTGATAAAGCTACACGGTAATACTTTGGGAGGCTGAGGCAAATGTTTGCTTCCCCTTAGATGGGTCAACAAACTGTCTAAAAAAGTAAAACCATCTTGGTACTCTAGCTATAGTCTGCCTTAGTAAGTAAAAAATACAAACATTATAATCACTTCCAATCTGGAGGCAAGCAACCAAATAATTTTAACATCTTGGGAGAGAAGAAAAACCAAGCCAATTCCATCAGCTCAAGGTAAATAATTGGCAGCAGTAAGAATGGGAAAAAAGGAAACACTATGAGAACAAAACAAAACAAAAAAACCATGATGCTCTAAGAGTTGGAATTATTTCCTTCTGCAAAAAAACTGATCAGAAGAGAAAGGTGGCTCCTGCTCCCCACACTCACTCCCCCTGCCCCAAAACAGCAGGGGAAGCGCACAGGGAGGGAAATCTCTGGCATCATGAACTCCAAATGGGAAGCAGTCAACCACTGTTCTAAAAGCTGTTTCCATGAGAGCACTACTTCTTAAACTGCTTATTTGAAAATTGGGATGTGGCAGACTAAAAGGAATGTTCAAACTTCTGCAGTCCAAGTTACTTCACTGAGGGGAAGAGGCAAGCCCAGAAGGTTTTCAGGTAGTGGCAAAGCCTGGAAAAGGAACCCAGGTCTTCCGACTTATTCATATTCCCTATTAACCTTTATTATGTATTTTTATATAAATAAAAGTACACTGCAGTACATTATATAAAATAAAAGTACATTATATAAAATAAAAGTACATTGTAGAAAAGTAAGAACTGGCAGAAAGTCACCCACAATCCCATTATCATACTAACATTTTATCCCTCTTGTCACACACTTAGAGGTCCCACTACTCACATTTTGTTCCTCTTGTCACATACTTATAGGTCCTCCCCATTGCTATAATCATACTAATGTTCTTTCTAGTAGACAGGCCCCTCCCATTACCATTAACATAACCAAGAATAGAAAACTGAACACTGATCTGCTATGGAATATAATTTGGTATAATCTGAACTGGTTTCATTGTCTTTGCAAAGGGCTGGCAGCCCTCAAGACAAATCTGCCCCTCTTACTGGGAGACATTAAAAATATATGACAGCATTCTAATATTAGGGCTTAGAATTCAGATCTTTCTCATAGAGTGTTTAAAACAGAACTCTTCAGAGGCCCTGCGGCATACAAGCCAAGCTGTGTAGCCTCAGATCATTTCCATTTACCTACCTGGTACATCAGGTACTTGGAGAGGAATGAAAGGGTCAGATACGCTTAGAAGCGGGAGGCCAGAGTCCACAGTCTGCCCACCCTTCCTTTTTTCAGCTGCAGTTGGTTGGAGGAGAAAGGGAAGTCAGGAGAGGGAAAAAAGAGAAAAGCAAAAAACATCAAGTAAATCTAGATGAGTTTACCATCTATTAATGCAAAAGCTAAAACTATAGAGTTAAGTCTAAACTTAGAATAAAGGAGGATGAGTGGATAGAATCCAGTAGAACAGTAGAGTATCTGTGAGATACTGGTCCATGTAACATACTATGAGATACAATTGATGATAAAACCAGGATATCCATGCCTGGAATTCTTCTTCTTCCTTGGATGCTGCAGCCTACAGTGGAATTCCTATAGGAAGTATTGTCCATACCACACATTTTGACACATAAACAAACACAACACTATTTTATAACCTAGCACATGTGTACAGCTGCTTCCTCTGTACCCATCACCCTTTTGAGGCCCCTTAAGGACTAAGTCCTACTGTATCAGCCAGTGTCTAATAGAGCTCTAGGCAGACACACAGAAAGGGCAGATACATACTTTTTGTTTATTGCAAGGTTAGACAAGCCCTGACCTGTGGACTATACTTAACATGCTATTGGCATTCATTCTATATTTGGCAAATTATAGATTTGCAGAAATCTATACACCCTATGGAATATCAGGGCTTGAAGAAATCGTAGAATTTTCTAGCACAATTTTCTTATTTTCCAGAAAAGAAAATGAAGCCCATAAGTTAAGATACTGGCCACAGGGAGGATCAGAACCAAATTTTGGTTTTTTTTTAAAGAGATGGGTCTCACCATGTTGCCTATGCGGGATTCAAACTCCAGAGCTCAAGCAATCCTAGTAGCTGGGATGACAGGTGTGTACCACCACACCCAGCTTTGTCATTCTTTATATTTCATTTTAGTATTTAATGTGTTCATTATTTAAAATATCATTTTGATTTTATGAAGTGGGTTTTCGAAAAAATTTTACTTTGAAATAGTTACAGAAGCACAGGAAGTTGCTAATACAGAGTGCTGTGACCCTTTCAGACAGCTCCTTCCAGTGGTGAAATCTTATACAACTGTAGTACAGGATCACAGGCACTGGTACAGTACTGTTGCCTGAGCTATTCCATTCTCACCAGTTTCTATGAGCACCCCTTTGTGTGTACATGTGCAGAGCTCTCTTTTTCTTTATTCAGTGCCCATGCCACCCACACCACTGGCTCCATCAGCACCACCGTGGTCCTGAGGCAGGAGCACCCCACGACACACTGTCTGCCCTGTTCTCCCTCTGCCCCACCCCGCCTCACTCACATATACTCTGGCTCCATCCTCTCCTGGACCCCTCTGTCTTTCTAAATGCCCCAAAGCCTTCCCTCTCAGCTTGAGTGGTGCTTGGCTGAATTTGGAAGTCCTAAAGCCTGGCATCCCCGACTAACCCTTTTGGACTGAGCCACCAGGTGTGGTTCATTTCTCTTCACCTCTTTAAGCCTCAGTATTGTATGGGCTTACAGAGTAGTCAAAATGCTGGGCATGTATGGGTATTATTGGCAACAACTCTGTGGGCATCTGGCTCTGATCTCTTTCTTTGTCCCTGATTCTTGGGCTCTCTCTCCAGCTCTGCCTCTGGACTAAGGAGGGTCCTCTGGGGTCTGTCAGGTAGCTGTAAAAAAATGGATGAGTTTCCCAGTCCCCCCATCTTTTTTTTTTTTTTTTTGAGTCAGGGTCTCCCTCTGTCACCCATGCTGGAAGGCAGTGGCACAATCATAGCTTACAACAGCTTTGACCTTCTAGGCTTAGGCAATCCTTCTGCCTCAGCCTCCTGAGCAGCTGGGAGTGCAGGCATGCACCACCATTCCCAGTTTACTTTTTTATTTTTTGTAGACACAGGGTCTCACTTCGTTGCCTAGGTTGCCCATCCACCCACCTTTACTCTTTATGTCCCTCCTAGCTGGCAGGCTGATGGGGCCTCTTTCTCTGCAGTTCCTCTCCCTCTGAGAGCTCAGTCCCCAGTTCCCCAATCCCTTGCCCCCCCACCCAGTACCTAGAGTCCCCTGAACAGACTCCGTCACTGTGGCAGCAGCTGCCTGTGCCATCCTCAAAACCACCTTCTCAGGGCAAGCAAGATGCACTAGGAGACACAAGACAACGTGATAGACAAAGGTGGGATGACTGTCTGGGCCCTGGAACCTGGCCACCTTCCCCAAACCTGCTTCAAAGACAGAAGCCACAGCTTCCATCCCAGAGGTCCCTGAACTGTGGGAACCCGGCACCCCAGGTCCAGATGTGGGGGAGGAGGCAGCACAGGTGGTGCGTGCCCTTGTCAGGCATGCAGGAGGCCCCCCACCCCAGATCAGTCAGATGTGCAGGAGACAAAGGCAGCAGGGACAGACTGGGGTGTCAATGCCCACATGTGGCAGACGGGAGGGGGAGGCACAGGGATGTCCCCTCAGCAGGCAGCCTGGCAGTTTTATAATGTGCTTTTATGTTTTGAATGTTTCATTACACCTCATTTAAAAATAAATATGTATAGTACTTTGCAATTCGATTCCATGTATAGGTTAGTATCAGCACCACCACAATCAAGATACAGAACTGTCGATCAAGCAAAGACAACCTTCATTCTACTGTCACACCCACCCCTCACTTCTGTTGCTGTTCTTTGGAAACCACTAACCTGTCCTCAATCTACACTTTTGTCATTAAAGTAGATTTTTAGCTACGTTTCTCTAAAGGCAGAAGGAAGAAGGACAAAATCACTGCTCGCAATTCTCTGAAATACTTTAGGATGAAACACAATGAAACATTTGAAAGAAAAAAAGCAAATTACAAAACTGAATATATGGTATAAGTCACAATACCATATGAAAAAAGCTTATATGCAGAAATAAAATTCTCGATATAAATACTGTAAAATGTCAACAAATGATCTTCTCACAGAATGGGGTTATGGGTTTGGTTTTATTTTTTTTTCTTGTTTATTTGGGCTTTTGCTCATTTCACAAAATTTTTACAAATGAATGTGTATAACTTATCAACAAGGAAACATCTGAAATAAAGAGGTATGTGGTCAAAAGTTTTAGACATTGCCTATTCTCCTTCAATGTACAGACACAGTTCAACAACATTTTTGCAGCTTTTAAATAACCCTTGTGCCATCTTCCCTAATCCATGATGAAATTTCCTGCTTAGCTTCCCCTTTGATCAGTCAGAAGGTTTAGAATCTGTCAACAATCTGAGCTTAATTAGATATTCATAGAAAATGGTACCATCCTACACTTCATACAAGTGAGGACAAATGAGTATCTGTGATCTAGATGTAATTTTCTATCATTTGTACAGAATGAAGATGTCACAGAAAAGACATATTCACACCACAAACAAGAAAGAAGAGAAAATACCAAATGCTCATAGAAAAATACTGGGAATACACTGAGGAAAATCTGAGGACATTCTGCAATGTTTGTAAAAGCTTAGTGTCACTGATTACAAGATTCCTGAGATGTGCTTACAACCACAGCCTCTGAGCTGTGCTGTCCAGGTACAAATCTCGATTCTGTCATTCTCCAGCTGTGCCCTTGGGCAGGTGGGTTGTTGGGGGGTCACCTAAGATAATGTGCAGAAAAAACACTTACCCAGTGGGCTGAGCATGTCCCATGTGCTAGGTACATGTACGCCGTTATTACGGTCATAACTTTACTCTAAAATGTATTTGTGGCCGGGGCTTTAAGTCCTCTTGAAAATAGGCTGGGCTCGGTGGCTCGGCCTGTAATCCCAGCACTTTGGGAGGCCGAGGCAAGTGGCTTGCCTGAGCCCGCGGGTTCAAGACCAGCCTGGGCAACTTGGTGAGCCTTCGTCTCTACAATAAAATAAAAATAGCCAGGCATGGTAGCACGTGTCTGTAGTTCCAGCTACTCGGAAGGCTAAGGCAGAAGGATTGCTGGAGCCCAGAAGGTCGACGCTGGAGTGGCCGTGAGTGTGCGTGCCACTGCACTCCAGCCTGAGTGAAGAAGTGAGACTCCAACTCAAAAAAAAAAAAAAAAAAAAGCCGGGCTTGGTGGGTCAGCCTGTAATCCTGCGCCTTTGGGAGGCTGAGGTGAGTGGATTGCCTGAGCCCGCGGATTCGAGAACTGCCTGGGCAGCGAGACCTCATCTCTACAATAAATCAAAAAATCAGCCGGGCGTGGTAGCGCATGCCTGTAATTCCGGCCACTCGGAAGGCTGAGGCGGAAGGAACGCCGGAGCCCAGCAGGTCGAGGCTGCGGTGGCCGGGAGCGGCCACTGCACTCCAGTCTGGGTGACTGAGAGAGACTCCAACTCAAAAAAAAAATTTTTTAAAAATCACCAGGCTCTGTGGCTCAGCCTGTAATCCCACGCTTTGGGAGGTCAAGGTGAGTGGATTGCCTGAGCCCACGGGTTCGAGACCCTCCTGGGCAACTTGTCGAGACCTCATCTCTACAATAAATTTTTTTAAAAATTAGCCAAGCATGGTAGCGCGTGCTTGTAGTTCCAGTTACTAGGAAGGCTGAGGCAGAAGGATTGCTGGAGCCCAGCAGGCAGAGGCTGCAGTGGCCAGGGGCGTGTCACTGCACTCCAGTCTGGGTGACTGAGTGAGACTCCAACTCAAGGAAAAAGAATATATATATATATAGCTGGGAAACCCCCTCGGGTCCCCTCCCACTGTGGGAGCTTTTCTGTCTTCTCAATAAATCCTGCCTTCTCAAAAACAAACAAAAAACTGTCATTTGCGGATGTCAAAGCAAATATAAATAGGGAAGGAAATGTAAAAATAAAACCAAAATAAACCTCTTTTTAAAAAAGCCAGTTCACATGGACAATGAAACATTAACCATATGTAATAAATGAAAATTAGGCATTAAAACTGAGGGTGGTAGGGCAAGTGGACAAAATACGATTAGGGACCTCTGTTGTTAATACTGGTGAATCCATAATCCTAGGCTCTGGCACAAAGAAACCCTTCTCATTCATTCAACAAACCTGTACTGAGCCCAACTGTGCTAAATGTTGGAATTTAGCAGCAAAGAAAACTCTCCCAGAACTTATTCCATGATTCTTTTGCCAGAGAAACTATATCCTACCCAGGCCCATGACTAGTTATTTTGATGTTCTATCTCAAGGATACAGTTGATATGTCTGGTCAGCCACGTGGCATAGCAAACTTCAAGAAAATTTTTAAACCTGACCAAAATATCAATATATTTAAAATTTACACAGAACAAATAATAAAGCTAAAAATGAAACAAGAAAAAATTTAAATTATCTAACAAAAAGTATAACTCCCATATAACTCTTAAAAAACAATAATAAGGCTGGACATGGTGGCTCATGCCTATAATCCTAGCACTTTGGGAGGCCCAGGTGGGATGATCACTTGAGCTCAGGATTTTGAGACCAGCCTTGTCTTTACAAAAAATAAAATAAGTTAGCCAGGCATGGTTGCACGTGCCTATAGTCCCAGCTACTCAGGAGGCTGAGGTGGAAGGATCATCTGAGCCCAGGAGGTCAAGGACGCTGTGAGTCATGATTGTGCCTGACCAACAGAGTGAGATCCTCAACTCAAAAATAAAATAATAATAACGAGAATATCATATGAAGACTTGTGAGCTATGGTTAAAGCTCCACATAACTCCAGTTTTTTCTTAGTAGGGAAACACATACTTATCGGAAAGCACTCTCAATAAACAGTATAATCCTCAAGGGTTGAAATGGGGGCAACTGGAAGAAGAAAGAGCAAAAAGGTTATTGGAATATCCTCAGGTGAAAAATCCTCCCTGAAGATTATAATTGGCCTCTGTCCTCACTTGTACACTGGTGGAAAATGACTGTTACACTGAGAAAAAACTCAGAGCCTACATACCTTTTTCTGTTTTAACGTTTCTGAGTAGGGGTCTCACTCCGTCACCCAGGCTGGAGCAGTGGCACGATTACGGCTTACTGCAGTCTCAACTCCCTGCACTTGGGAGATTCTCTGGTCTCAGCCTCACGAGTAGCTGGGACTACAGATGGGCAACGGGGTGCGTGATGCCCATCCTTCTTTTTAAAGAATTTTTTTTTAAGAACACATAGGGCCGGGCTCAGTGGCTCAGCCTGTAATCCCAACACTTTGGGAGGCCAAGGCGAGTGGATTGTCTGAGCCCGCAGGCTCGAGACCCACCTGGGCAACTTGATGAGACCCCGTCTCTACAATAAATCAAAAATTAGCCAGCATGGTAGCACATGCCTGTAGTTCTGGCTACTTGGGAGGCTGGGGTGGAAGGATCCCCAGAGCCTAGCAGGTCGAGGATGCAGTGGCCAGGAGCACGCAACCGCACTCCAGCCTGGGTGACAGTGTGAGACTCCAACTCAAAAAAAGAAAAAGAAAAACAGGGAAATATAATAAAGATAAAAGCAAAAGTTACAAAATAAGACAGAAAAACAACAGATTTTATAAATCTGAATTGTCTTTGAAAAGATAATAAAACAGCAAACCTCAGTTGGAGTTACGAAGAAAAAGAGACCGAACTCCTGGGCTCAAGCGTTCCTCCCACCTCGGCTTCCCAAAGTGCTGGGATTACAGGTATAAGCTGCCACGCTTGGCCTGTTCTACTTTAATTTAAAAATGTTAAAACTGTAGGTGATTTTCTAGTAAAAGGTAATTATGAAATTTGCCTCATTAAGAGGGAGAAAACCTGAGAGAAGGCTCTGGAGCAGAGGGTCTATGTCCCATCCCTGTTACTTGCTGGCAAGTCACTGCAGAAAAGGGACTCTCTGTGCCTCAGTTACCTCAACTGTAACCAATGTGGGGATGATCTATCAACTTCAAAGCATTGTTGAGAGGGTTAGATGAGGCCAAATTCATAGAGCACGAATGACAAACTGGGGACAACGTTTACAATACATGACATATGAAGAACGCTTACAAATTAATTTTAAAATGGCAAAGAACAGGGACAATACAAATTCTCTTCCCTCCCCCCAAAAGGCTAGTATATAATGTCCTCTGTCTAAAGCCTTTGGACTGGACTGGGTGGGGAAATGGGAGAAAAGTGACTCTCATTCATTGTTGATTGAAACAAAATCTGTATAGTTTTCTCAAAGGACAATTTGGAAATATGTATCAAAAGTCTTAAAATATACTTTTCTAGAAGTTATCTTAGAAAAATTATATAAGTTTTAAAATATACTTTTTCTAGAAGTTATCTGAGAAAAATTATGAATTATATAAATAAAAATCTAGCTTCAGGAATATTTATATGGCAAAAAATTGGTAACAACTTAAATATACATAAAAGGGGATATTAAATATTACTTTCTTCCAGGAATAATCATATTGTAGACTACTATGTATTGACATGGAAAACTACTAATTCTCAGAGAAGATTTATAAAATGAAAAATAAACTGGGCCACAGATAGCCTCTCAGTAATAACCTACAGCAAAGACTGCTTAAGCCACATCAGTCACAATGCAATGAAAACATAGTAACTCTTGCTTACAGAAGAAATCAAAACTTCAATTTAAAAATACCCAGAAATCAAGGAGAATAAGAGAGCATTATACACCAAATAGTATAAAATGGCAGGCAAAGTTTTAATCAGAAATCAATTTATGAAGGTTAGAATAACTACTAGCATACTTAAAGAAAGTGGGCAGAAAGAATACATTACAAGATTAAAAGTAGAAATTAATCAGCATAATTAAAAGGATCAAGTTTAGAAGCACATTAGAAGATGAAGGAAATACCCTCATGGAAATCGGAACTGGCATCCAATTCCTGAACAAAACCCGAAACCCACAGGTCATAAGAGAGAAGATAGACAAGTGGGACCTTATTAAACTGACAAGCTTCTGCAAGGCCAAAGAAACCATCAAGAGAGCAGGGAGACAGCCTACAGACTGGAAAAAAGTATTTGCCAACTCCAGGTCTGACAAAGGCTTAACATCCTGGATCTACAAGGAACTAAAACGTGCTGAAAAGAGAAAAACAAACAACCCCATTATAAAATGGGCAAAAGATATGAACAGACACTTTACAAAAGAGGACATCTGAGCAGCCAACAAACACATGAAGAAATGCTCAACCTCACTAATCATCAGGGGGATGCAAATCAAAACCACACTGAGATACCACCTAACTCCAGTCAGAATGGCAATTATCAACAACTCAAAAAATAACAGCTGCTGGAGAGGGTGTGGCGAAAAGGGAACACTTCTACACTGTTGGTGGGAGTGTAAACTAGTGCAACCTCTGTGGAAAGCAGTGTGGTGATTCCTAAAAGCTCTAAATATCAACCTCCCATATGACCCTGCAATCCCCCTACTGGGAATATACCCTGAAGAACTCAAATCACTCTGTAAAAAAGATACCTGCACACATATGTTTATCGCAGCGTTGCTCACAATAGCAAGAACCTAGAAACAACCATGCTGCCCATCAAAAGAGGACTGGATTAAAAAAATGTGGTACATATACACGATGGAATACTACGCAGCCATAAAAAAGAACAAAATCATGAATTTCGCAGCAACCTGGATGGAACTAGAGTCTATAATACTGAGTGACCGCTCACAGAACCAAAGATCCGAGTATCACATGTTCTCACTCATATAATGGACCTTGAACATCCAATGTAATACTATAAGAAAATGACTGACGGTACTGGGAAACTATTGGGGGGGGGAAATGGGATTAACAGTAGCAAATATCTGTCTGGGGATGGGGAAACACCTCTTACCAACAGGGTGCCTGAATAAAACATACTTATACACCTAACCCTTAACTGTACCCCACAAAACCATAATAAAAAATACTGAAAAAAAAATTCTACAAAGAATATTTTCAAAGTTCATGTCCACTGCCGAAGCATTTGGAATAGTAAAATATTGACATCAAGTTAATGTTTTAAAAAGAAGCATGTGGCTACATACATTAGGATATGTTCATATAATGAAATTAAATGCAGATATTTTTAAAATTACATTTAGGAGCTTCCTTAATGAGGTAGGGAAAACATGTTAGGTTTTGAGTCAGGGTCTTACTCTTCACCCAAGCTGGAATGCAGTGGCATGATCATATCACAATAGCCTTAACCTCCTAGGCTCAGGCATCCTTCTGCCTCAGCCTTCTGAGTAGCTGGAACTACAGGTATGTGCCATCACACCTGGCTAATTTTTTTATTTTTTGTAGAGTCAAGGTCTCACCATGTTGCCTGGGCTAGTCTTGAACTCCTGGGCTCAAGCAATCTTCCTGCCTCGGCCTCCCAAAGTGCTGGGATCGCAGGCGTGAGCCACCATGCCTAGCCCGTGTCAGGTTTATCAAGTGAAAAAATTAGGTTTTAAAATATGACTATACAGATATATATCAGCATCTTAAGCAAAGGAAAGGGAGCTAAAATTGTACAAAATTTTGGTCACATGTATTTTGGGAGGAACATCCATAACTTTCATTAGATTCACAAAGCTATCTTGATCTTAAAAAGGTGAGATGCTACTAACAGACATCAAGATACAATTCCTGTGCTCTCACTCAGTGGTGAGATCATGGAGGATTTTAACTTTCTTCTCTATAAATTATTAACTTTTATATAATAAATATACATGTGTTTTATTAATAAAAGGGAAAATTAGTGTCTTATTATTACTTCTATAATTTCAAAAAATCTCATTTAACCCCCCCCACCAAAAGCATGCACATACACACACAAACACAGTTTAGTAGAGCTTGGGGAACTTGCTTACGACATGTTCATGTACTAGACAGAATAGTCCTGCTTATTACTGCCAGATCATCCTGTTACTTTAATTCAAAGTGATTCTAGAGCTTTCACTAACCTTTTTGATTGGAAAGCTTTTGAATATATGTCACTGCCAGGATTTGAGCCTCACTGACATGCTAGAGTTATCTGTGGAATGGAAAACAGTGTGAAAGTCATAACAGTGAAACTCGTGTTTCAGGCATTTGCCATACTAACCGGTTCCAGCAGGAAATGAGGTCGTGGCAAAAGCATCACCTTGGGTTGACTGAAAGCCTGGGATCAAACTCTCGGCTGAGCCTCCAAGCTTCTCAGGATGTTTGCCTGGAGGGACAAAACACCACTCAGTTCATTCTAGCAGAATCCTGTGATGCATATACACAGGTCTGAGGTGAAGGGCACCCTCTGAACTGACTTCTGGACGTGAATACTTTTACTGCATTAGGGCAACACCTTGGCTCTTCCAAGGTCCTTGTCTAGTTGTTGCAATGATTGAGAGAACAGCTGAGACAAAGAAGAAAGTTGCTAAGAATCAAAAGAGGAGGCTAGGCTCGGTGGCTCAGTCTGTAATCCCAGCACTTTGAGAGGAGGAGATGAGTGGATTGCCGGAGCCCAAGGTTTCGAGACCAGCCTGGGCAACTTGGTGTAGACCTTGTCTCTGCAATAAATAAAAAAAAATTAGCTGGGTGTGGTAGTGCGCAACCATAGTTCTGGCTACTTAGAAGGCTGGGGTGGCTATGAGTGTGCCTCTGCACCCCAGCCTGGGTGACGGAGTGAGACTCCGACTCAAAAAGAAATGCAGAGAATCCAAAGAGGTAGCACATCATCAGTTCTGCAAGATAAAAAAAAGTTATGGAGATTGGTTGTGCAACAGTATGAATATACTTACCACTATTGAACTGTACACTTAAAATAATTAGATGGTAGTTTTTGTTATGTTCATTTTACTGCAATTAAACATTTAAAAGAAATAAATAAACATAACAGAAAAGAGAGGGCACAGAGGTAGAACCCTAAAGCTCAAGCATATTAATCAGGTTAGAATGCCCTCAGCCCTCACGTGGAATCTATTGACTTTTACATAATTCTAAAAGAGTTTGGTGATCTGTTTTCGATGTTGGAAGCAGTTTAGGGAGGGCAAGTGAGAAAAGGGTGTGGTGGAGATGGCCATAATGAGATGTTATAAGGGACAGGCATAATGACAGTAGCTTAATGTGAATGCTGACAGCTGAGCAGTAAGAAGAGAGACAGGAAATTATTAAAACTCAGGGGCTAGCTATTTGGGTGCAAAAATACTATAGTTTTCAATAGTCCATGAAGGTATTTCTGTTTACATTACAGAACAATAAATAGTACACATAACAATGAAACTGAGTTGTTAAATAAAGTCAAATCCTATGCCCTATCTTCCATTTTAAAAGGCAGGAAAGTAATATCATTTTTAAAAGATTTCTATAAAATAATAAGGCTAAAATGTTTGGTCCATGGTCCATATCACTTAGTTCTGATCATTCCTTTACCCTGCAACTCTTGTCTACACTGAAGTACTCTTTGAACTGCCTATTTCAGAATTTTTTCAGGATGTATCTGTTATTTTCCAGAGTGTGTGCATGTGCTTGTGTGTGTGTGTGTGTGTGTGTGTGTGTGTGTGTGCGTGCGTGCGTGTGTGTGTGTGTGTGTGTGTGTGTGCGTGCGTGTGTGTGTGTGTGTGTGTGTGTGTGCGTGTGTGTATGCTGCCTTCCAAGTTAGACTGTCTTTTAAGCAGAATTGAATATTCTATTTACTTAATCTTCTTTCTGTGGTCTCAACAGTAATGCAGGACTGATCACAGTGAAGGATTCAGTGTCCAAATGAGGACACATTCATGGACAAGCAGTGACAACTTTCTGGGACCAAAAAACCCACCTAGGATGAGGAACCACCACACTGTTCCAAGGAGTACCATGCCTGGTGCTATCTACTTGACCTATGCTACCAAATCTTTCCTTATCAGTCAGGTTCAGTAGTTCACACCTAGTACTTTTGGAGGCTAAGGTGGGAGGGGGTACTGCTTGAGGCCAGGAATTTGAGACCAGCCTGGGCAACATAATAATATCCTGTATCTACAAAAAAATTTTTAAAAATTAGCCAGGCATGGTGGCGTGCACCTACAATTCTAGCTACTCAGAAGGCCGAGGCAGAAGGATCACTTGAGACCAGGAATTCAAAGTTACAGTGAGCTATGATTAAGCCACTGCACCTCAGCCTGGGCAACAAAAAAATAGAACTACAACAAAACAAACTAAACCAATTATTCCCTAAGCAACACATGTTCCTTGCTGCCACTTACAATAGACCAGGGCTTCCTGAAGATGAAGAGACTTTAGTGCTCTAGTAAAAACAAAAAATGATTTATATACATACTTTTAATCAAGCCCTTAAGGAAAGGCCCAAGCCTACATTTTCACATGTATACCCCCTTCTAGAGTTAAGATTCACTTTAATTCCTGGTTATTTCTCAGCACAGAGAATTTGTAATCAAGGAACACAAAAGAGACATAAATTACTCACCTTCCCCTAGCTTGGCGAAGTCTTTATTTAGCAGTTCTTCAGCTGTGAGTTTGGAGAAATTGTCATCATCGAAGGGATTCCACGTAGAACCTTCCGAAGGATTATAAACGTTTTGCTGGGAGGTCCGAGGAGAGCCTGATGGAGTGGTGGTGGCAGACCTAGGTAGGTTCCCACCCCCGCGAAATAAAAAGACATATAAAAGTTGAGTAAAACAAAAAGGGTCAACCTATTTTCTCTTCGTTTCAGGATCACATTCTTTCCTGAATCAAGCCATCATTTTCCAGTGTTTTCCTTAAAAGGCTTCCACAGCAATGGAACAGTTTCCACAGACATCTTTTCCACTTTGTGAAACGAACGTCTCCTTTCCTTTGTGAGCCACTACCTCCCACTACTTCTCTAGTCTGGCTTAGTTGTTTGGTCTCTCAGGATCCAAGAGCAACCTCTCCTTAGGTTGTGTGCCTATGCTGACCATGATAACATCTACAATAAAAGAAGGGGCTGGGAGAGAGGCCTACCTGAACTTCCTCCCGTTTTTCAGAATCTAGCATGCATAGAATTAAGGGTCATCACCACAGTTAAAAAGAATTAAGATGGCTACACTATTCTGGGTATGTAGGTATTATTCCTTAATTTTCTTGTAAAGTCTCTCTTAACCCAAAGATTTAAATTAGGCTGTGTAAGAGCATATGGATCAATGAAAGCTAAGCGTCTGAAACTGCATTTACTCAACACTCATCAAAATCCACTTTATGTCAGGTACAGAGCCAGTCACTGGGTTTACAAAGGTTGACTAAGACAAGGCCCTTGTCTTAGAGAACTCACAAGCTAGGTTAGCCAGACAGACAAATAATTAATAATAATATAATGTAATACATAATCAAAGAAGGTCCAGAGAAAAGGACATATTATACCAGAGAAAGGGTTAAAGCAAAGGTATCTTTTGACAGGGATCTTGGTGAATAAGTGAGCATTTCTCATTTGGATAAGCAGGAGGGAGGCAGTACCAGAAGAGAGGACAGGACGAACCCAGGGCTCGTGAAGGTAGAGAGTGGCAAGTGCCCTGTGTGATACGACAGGCTTTGCTGGGTTAAGCAGTGGGTTCAGACATCATTCGTCAGAAAATGGGGAGCCAATAAAAGATATTCAGCATAGACAGACTTGGTCAGATCAACAGTTTATTGAATTAATGTACTTATTTTGAGACAAGGTCTCATTCTGTTGCCCAGGCTGAAGTACAGTGGTACAATCATGGCTCACTGCAGCCTCAACCTTCTGGGCTCAGGTGATCCTTCTGTTTTAACCTCCCAAGTAGCTGGGACTACAGGTATACACCAGCAGCCTAGCTAATTTTTTTTTTTGAGTTGGAGTCTCACTCTGCCGCCCAGGCTGGAGTGTAGTGGCACGCTTATGACCACTGCAGCCTCAACCTGCTGGGTTCAGACGACCCTTCCACCTCAGTTTCCAAGTAGCGTGTGCCACGACACCCAGCTAATTTATTATTATTATTATAGAGCTGAGGTCTTACCAATTTGCCCAGGCAGGTAGTTTTTCAAATTTTTTTGTAGAGACTAGATCTTGCTATGTGGCCCAGGCTGATCTTGAACCCCTGGGCTCAAGTAATCCTCTCACCTTGGCCTCCCAAAGTGTTAGAATTACAGGCATAAGATAAGCCATTGCGCCCAGTCTCAGGTTAAGAGTTTAGAAAACATTCTGTAGAGCATTGGGCCAAGTAGGTAACTATTTCTGATGATGAGTATGGTCTATGTACTACAGGCAAATTCATTTGCTTAGTAAACACAGACACACTATTACAAATCTATCCACATACATCTATGTACTTACGCAAAGAATCACACAGTTACAGCCTAGGGAGACCTTACCAAAAAGGTAAGAAGAACAAAGGGGAAGCACCACATACTTGGACTTATTGAGACTGGCCTCAGCTGCAGCTGCCTGGAGCAGCTGGGTTGATTTGCTGGCAGGGACCCCAAAGACTGCACTGTGGGTCACATCACTGAGAATCCGCCTATGTCCAGCACGTTGGGTTTTGGGGGATGAAGGAGGAGTGAGAGATCCAAGTTTCTGCCCCTGGCTGGCGGGAGGTGGGGTTGTCTGAACCTTTGGCTGTTGTCTTACTGGGGCTTGAATCTGCGAGGAAGAGAGATGGGAAGTGTTTTATTGGGAAAAAAAGAGGAAAAGGAAAAACAAGTAAGCAGATAAACATGACAGAAAAATACCATGACAGCTAACATGGGACTCAAATGGCGAAGTTTATCAATAATACATAGAAAGAAAAAACAGGCTTTGACAATCTGAGCTGCAACTCTGAGACTGATACCAACACAGTATTTGCCCGGTACTTAAACATAAATTTCAATCATCAATAATAATATACAGGATAACAATATGTAATTCAGTCCAGGGTCTGAGACTATCAAAGCTATTCCTAGCTCTAAAGATGTAGACTTTATCTTAAGGACCACTTTCTGTTTCTAGTGTCACATAGGAACTCATTTAGAATGCTTCCAAAGGGCAGGCAGTAGACCCTGTTGCTACAGTTAGAAGCCAATGAAGACATACCTCCAGCTCAAACACATTTAAGCTGGATGATTTCTGCTAAGAGATCCCCAACTCTCTGCCATAGCTGGGCCTACTGATGAGGAGTGAGTCACAGAATTCCACTGTGATTAATAAAGGGGAATGCTTTCTAATTTTGCTGTTAAGGCTGTTTATTTCATTGATGGGATGGGTCTACAACACCCTATTCCTGTGACAACCCCTGAAAAAGTATATAACATTAGTTTAGTGGGATTAACTTGTTCCAATCTTCAGTTTGGAAATGGCTTTGAAAAACTGGCAGAGAATATAACGAGAAAGAAGAAAAAAAAGTTTCTGATGGTGTTTGAGCTAATAACACAAGCACTTGTGGGCTCTTTTCAGAATACAGGCCAAACTGCCACCACAGAACAACAAACAAGTGGGAATATCCCTGTGACTACATGCACGATCCTTAAGTATACATCACCTTTATGAAGAAAAATGAACAAAAATGTTAAAAAGCTACCCAACCCCTTTCCTTAATGCTATCAATTTATAGATAAAATTATTTCAGATATGAAATGCCCTGGAGATTTAACTATCCCTTCCCTCCAGTCCCTCATCTCAGATTAGAGACATGGCTCCATGCTGCAGTTTGTTCCCAAATACTGTTTAGGAAGGTAGGCTCTTAGAGAGTTTGGGGAAACCAGAGTGTCCAGCTCCTTGGGTCAGGATGCTTATAGCTTGTAATATTGACTGTCCTTATACCATCCTTGGGACTTGAAAATTTCCCGAGGGAGATTATGTATACGTACATGTCAGTATACCATCCATGTTACCAACAAGTTGAATGATACAATATAAGGTTCCAATATCAATCAAAGGTTAGCATAGCTGCCTCACTCAAGGGAAGCAGAGTACTCTGTGAAGAAGATCAGAGCTCCACTTCAAACTTGCTTCAGGGGTCCAGAGTTGCGCCTATAACAAAGCTAGCTAAATGCAACATACACAGGGGCCAGAGGGCTTTGAGGACACACTAGATTGGCTTATTTCATGAGACATTCAGTACTGAAAGGGGTACTGAAATGCAGAGTCCCTTTATTTTGAAGAATCCACACTACTTGGAGAACATTTTCCCTTCCCCTTACCAATTCTCCACACGCTGCATGATGATGATCTGTTGCCTCTGTTGGGACACCTCACCCTACATCAGCAATCTACTAACACAAAGCAGCTCCCATCTGTTCAGCTACTCCTCACAGCAACCTTGGCAAGCAGACAGTTTTATCTCCATTTAGAATCAAAGAATGTGAGTGAAAGGGACCTTAGAGAAAACAGATTCTAACTCCTGCATTTTGGAGATGAGACCACAGTCTACTGAGGCCAAGTGCTTATCCAAGGACTCAAGGTTAAGGAAAGCAGAACCATGTCTCTCCTGACTGCCATTCCAGACTCTTTTTTACATCGTGATGCCTCTTCATCCAAAGACGGAGTTAGAAAGAGGGAGAAGGAGCCATACGAAAGAAAAAAAGGGCAGACTCAGATGTCTATCTTATTAAAGATTTTTAAAAATATAATTATAAAAAGAGTATAATCCCATCAAGAAGTGTAAAAATGGAGAGAAGAGACTTCTACTGCATAGCTCTAATACCACTCTTATCTTTTTGATGCCTTTAAGTCTATTTTTAAATACATACTTTCTCCATACTTTCACAACTCTTTTAACATTACCTCATGAGCATTTTTTTCCATATTGCTGTACAGACTTTACAACCAAGATTTTTAGTTGGGGTCCTAAACAATTTTGGTTATTTTCATTCTTTGGACCATTACTAAAATTGCAATAAACACCTAGGGCATATGGCCATTTTCCCTTTGCAGACTAGCACTCTAAGATGGCTGCAGGGTACTCTTTACATTCATTTACTTGCTTCTCTAGATAAACCTTGCCAAGAGTCAGTGGAAACAGGGATGAGTCAAAGCTGGGAAGTTCTACGGCTTCTGGCTAAAGCACAGTTTGCTTCTATTGCCACTTGGTTACCTAAACCGACTATCCCAGAACAAAGTATTCAAAGTATTTTTTCACCCAACAACATGGAGAAGATTCATAATTCCCTCTCAAGAGAGTGGACACTTTTATCCAGGGAAAGCAAAAGGAAGCCTCATAAGATATGCAGTTAGTAGCAGTTGATCATTTCATCACCCTGAATGGGAATTTGTTGTTAGATCCTTAAATACAGATCAGGATTCTTTGGTTCATGCCCCAGCTGTGCTACAGTCAGTCTGTATGTCTTGGGCAATTATATTCTAGTCTGGGCCTCAGTTTCCAATTCCATAAAATGAGGGGACTGGACTGGATAAGATCACTTCTACCTATTTTGTGTAATAATTTTTTGAAAACCCTTTTTCCACAAACAAGAGGAACTTTATCTCTTATTAAAAATACAAAGTGTGGCTGTCTACCACATGACTGCAAGAAGACTGAGTTGTTTCAGAAATGGAGGTGTAAAGACACTGAACACACATTTAGCTGAGACTTAAAAAGGACAATCTATTTACGGCACTGCCTTCTTTTGAAGGGATATAGGTTTTCTGGTTTAAGATGGGCAAAAAAAATTCTATCAGAAACCAGTCCTCAGAAAGATGGTTTCTTACTTTGCCTATATTCATCTAGTAGTTGAACTTCCCTGGGAATAGAAGGGTAGCTGTGACACTCTGTTGGCCGGTTATGCAAGATGTTTCTTCCTATCATTATTAAATTTTCTATCACTATCACTCAGAAAAATCGGAGTGCAGAATAAAGATCACTTATTAAAGGCCAAAGCACGATGTGCCTGAGTATGCTGAAACTGTAGAGGCCAATCAGGAGAGGGGTTCTGATGCCCAATTTCTTCTTTTTTTTTTTTTTGAGTTGGAGTCTCACTCTGTCACCCAGACTGGAATGCAGTGGCCGCTCCCGGCCACCGCAGCCTCGACCTGCTGGGCTCCGGCGATCCACCTCAGCCTTCCAAGTAGCCGGAATTACAGACATGCGCTACCATGCCTGGCTGATTTTTTTATTTATTGTAGAGATGAGGTCTCACTGCCCAGGCGGGTCTCGAACCCGCAGGCTCAGGCAATCTACTCACCTCAGCCTCCCAAAGGCGTGGGATTACAGGCTGAGCCACCGAGCCCAGCGCCCAATTTCTAAATTGATGAGATTGCTCAAATGATTGGATACTCAGATGCTCTGGTGCCCAGGGGGGGTTAGGCCATGGTAAATGGGTCCAGGCAAGCAGATCCCTGAAGGGGGCTTCAAAGTAGACTTAAATGATGTGGCTACTAATGTCATCCAAGACAAAGAATAAACACAACACTATCAGGACTCAGGGTAAAGATGCAGGCCCACATAAGCCTCCAGAGACAGAAAAGGACACAATGAATCAAACTGTCCCTTGAAGAAGGGAGAGAGATTCATTCTAATCCTACCTAGGTCCTTGTCTAGTCGAAAGTGGCATTGACAGAGACAATAACAGCTACCTTCCACCATCCTAATTTCAGAATGATAAAAATAAATGTTCTTTTATGGGTAACAATAAAGGAGGGAAACACACACACACACACACACACACACACACACACACACACACACACACACACACATTCTTCCTCAGTAGCCTAGAGTCATTTCTTCCCCCCCGTGTCAGGGTCTCGCTCCATCACTCAGGCTGAAGTGCAGTGGCATGATCATGGCTCACTGCAGCCTCAACCTCCTGGGCTTGGGTAATCCTACCTCAGCTTCCCAAGTAGCTAGTCTACAGGCACATGCCACCATGCCCAGCTAGTTTTTTTTTTTTGTAGAGATGAGGTCTCACTATGTTTCCCAGGCTGGTCTTGAACTCCTGGGCTCAAGCAATCCTCCCATCTCAGCCTCCCAAAGTGCTGGGATTACAGACGTGAGCCACTGCACCTGGCCTTAGTATCATTTTTTAGAACCCTCTCTCTACTTTCTACAGAATACCTCATACTATTTCTGTTTTGGGACACATCTACAACAGATCAAATATTTTTTACCCAGCGCTAGTACAGAGGCCCCCTCATCATTGCAGCCACCTCCTTCTCGCCCTTCCCCTGGGCCTCACTGCACACTCCTCTTCTGCTTTTGCGCTACGAGCCCTGACTGAGTCTTACTGCTGGCTCCTGAGCAGGGGCTGGCTGTGGGGCTGCAGCAGACTGTGCCTGGGACTGCTGTACTGCTGTCAGGGCAGGCTTTTGCTGCAAGGCAGCCTGCTGAGTCATCAGCTGTTGTGGATGCAGGGCTGTGGCCAGCTGCTGCTGTTGCTGCTGCTGTTGCTGCTGCTGTTGCTGCTGCTGCTGCTGCTGCTGCTGCTGCTGCTGGTAGAAGTTCTGCATCAGCTGCTGCTGAGAGCCTCCTTGCGACACCACAGGGAACTGAGCAATCGCTGGTGGCTGGGCTGCTGGATGTACTGCCTGAAACTGAGCAGGAGAAAGTGGCAAGAAATGAAGAGATGAAGAAGGGCCTGTCTCAGAACAACAGTCACAAAAGATCAATGTCTTAGTAACAGAGAAAACCAGTGCTGAAGCCAAAAGCAAAGGCAGGCAGAAGTCTAACGATGGGAACTTCAGGGCACTAAAATAAACACAGTAGTACCTTACGCTGCCAGACTCCATCTATTGCACTAAGCTGCCTCCTGCACTGCAGACTGGCCTTCCAAGTGGGTTTCTAGGTCTGAGGGGAGCTATCTGACCAAACATCGTGTGACTCCAGAGCTGGAGTATAACAGAAGCTAATAAATGATCTCCCAATCACAGAAGTAATCCCTCTTATAAAAGGATTTGAAGCAGCCAAGATTTACATGCTTCCCTACCTGAACAGGATAAATGATGACATTGAAAAGAATAACCTAAATGTTAACCCAACTATTAAGACTTATCAAATCTTTCTGAAAATTATCCTGAGAACTCTATTTGCATTAAACTCTGTCATCTTTAAACATTCAAAATATTCTGGATACTCTACAACACTTCCTAAATGTCTCTTTAATCCCCACTGCTAGGAACTATGTGCTAGGCACACAGAGCACAAAATAAAGGCCTGCTGATGAACCAAAGTCAAGATCTTATCTTTGAGCAACCCAAATACTGTTCCTTAGTTACAGTATTAATTGGGAGGATACCATCCCTCTATCAGGGCAAAGATAAAAGGTCAACAAAGAAGCAGCAAATATTGAGTTGTTTCCAATATTTATAACAGCAAAATATTGGAAATAACTCAAGAGTCTATCAACAGGAGATCAACTCATTGTATAAATTATGAGAGATATAACCCAAAGGATATATCAAACAGAATACACTCAAGTTGTACACAGGAAGGAGGGATACATATGGGTTGGAGGAGATGGAATTTTTGCAGATTTAATTTTGAAACTATGCAAATGTTTTATATATTTGTAAAACAAAATGAAATCAAAATTGAAAAAGCAATAACTAAAAATGAAGCAAATAAACCTATGTATCAAATTGGTAGCTAGACTTCCCAGAAAATGAACATTCTAAGGGTAAAAGGGATAAAGAAATCTTAAACTATTTTCAGTAAACATATAGATATTACCATCATACAGGTAATTA
This sequence comes from Cephalopachus bancanus, assembly GCA_027257055.1. NCBI lineage: Eukaryota > Metazoa > Chordata > Mammalia > Primates > Tarsiidae > Cephalopachus > Cephalopachus bancanus. Next base: position 3,982,282 of record JAPVLO010000341.1, on the reverse strand, counting down.
AATCAACTAACTATGTTAACTGTTAGTAATCAAAGTTTTCAGATAAGAAAAATAAAACAAAAGCCAAAAAGTTAAATAAATATCCTATACTCACAAATCTAAATTAGGAATATAAATCCAAATTCATAATACGTATTCTCTAACAAATCAAAACAAATGTTCTTTTTTTGTTTCCCATAATATTTATTTGCTTATTCTGTTTTTACATAATTCACATGCAATAAAATTCACCCTTTTAAAGTTTACAAGTTATTACAGTCACAAAGCTGTTCAACCACCATGACTATCTAGTTATAGGACATTTTCAAGTTTTCTAATTGTCCATTGAGAAGGCCTAGAAACAACAACCAACACATTAGGCAGATGAGTACCTCTAGGACCAAAACTGTGACTTTTAAATATCATTTCCATTCAAAAGAAACAGGGCTTCTGAGAAAAATGGATAATTTCCATTTGAGGGCAGAATGAGCCTAGACAGCAAGGAAACCATTCAAGACCACTGGAGTCACATCTAAAGCCCCAGGAGCCAATTTGAAGAGACTTCTACTAGACAAAGTTGGGAAAATTTGAGCATTAAAATAAATAAATTTTTTTAAATGCACGTATTGAAAGATAACAATATGTTAAAGTCCATGAACTCATTGATACTAAACAAAAACAAAACAAAAACCTCATTGTTCACCTTTGGGCAATATGAGGGAACAAATGTGCTACTCTAAAAACTGGTAACAAGGGGAAATAATCAAGCATTTTTTCTGCCTTTTCCATACAAACAGGACCTCAAGGTAATTGAAGAGTTGATGAAAAAATTTCTTCATAGAAAAATTCCAGCAGCCAGGTGAAGTGGCTCACACCTGTAATCTCAGCATTTTAGGTGGCCAAGGCGAGAGGATTGTTTGAGCCCAGGTGTTCAAGACTATCCTGGGAAACAGTGAGACCTCATCTCTAAAAAAATAAAAATTAAAAGTTATCCGGGCATGGTGGTGTGTGCCTACAGTCCCAGCAACTTGGGAGGCCAAGGTAGAAGAATCTCCTGAGCCGGGCTCGGTGGCTCAGCCTGTAATCCCGCGCCTTTGGGAGGCTGAGGTGAGTGGATTGCCTGAGCCCACAGGTTCGAGACCCGCCTGGGCAGCGAGACCTCATCTCTACAATAAATCAAAAAGTCAGCCGGGCGTGGTAGCGCATGCCTGTAATTCCGACTACTCGGAAGGCTGAGGCGGAAGGATCGCCGGAGCCCAGCAGGTGAGGCCGCGGTGGCCGGGAGCGGCCACTGCACTCCAGTCTGGGTGGCAGAGTGAGACTCCAACTCAAAAAAAGAGAATCTCCTGAGCCCAAGAGGTGAAGGCTGCAGTGAGCTGTGACTGTGCTACTGCACTCCAGCCTGGGTGACAGAGTGAAACCTGGACGGAAGGAGGGAGGGAAGGAAGGAAGATAGATCCCAGCCCTTCAACGAAGAGAGGATGCTAGAATATCATTTTGCCATCCCTAATGAATTGACAAACTTGGGAAATTATCATACTAACAGTGAGAATCACACATATGTACAGACAACACCTAAGTACACTGACTGATCTTAATACAAATAAAAGAGAAAACAACCACACATTAAAGGCCTCCTGATGTGATGCAACAGGAAGAACAAAGAACTGTCAAGCTGAGTCAAATCCTGAGTAAGCCTCAAAACATTACCGCTATCTCCAGAAGATAGTCAAACATATCAAAGGACAGCACAGGGATGCGATCAGCCAAATTCAGAATGTGGAAAATTCCGGTGGACACAAAACCCAGTTTCTTAAAAACAAATACATAACAAAAGGGGGAAAAAAGAAGGAGAAAGAACCTAGGGATAAAAGGGGACTTAAAAGATATATCAATCATTATAAAAGGAGTATGTTCATAGTAAAAAAAAAATAGGAAAAGACAATGGAAAAGAATATATACAAGCCAAATGCAATCTGTGGACCTTGTTTGGATACCGATTCAAACAAGTCAGCTTAAATCACGAGACATGAGAAACAAACACTACTGAGTATTTGGTAACAAGAAGATCCTATTGTTATTTTTTCCACAGTATGATAAGGGTGCTGCCTGTTATGCAGAAAAAAAGGAAGAAAAAAGAGTCCTTAAAAAGGAGTTCCTTTCCTGGGCTTCCTCAACAGGTGAGGAACTCCTCAGGCCTGAGAAGAAGGGTAAAAGGCTTGGATCCACTTCTGCTTTAGCATCTACAACGACGAGAAGCAATGATGTCCTGGTTAGTGGCTCTCTGGGAAGAGACCTTTACCTAGTGGGCCTTGTGGGTAGTGACTCAGACATGCAAAGCAAGGGTGACCCTCTGACCACCTCACCTGCTGAGTCTGGGCCTGCTGGGGCTGCTGCTGGTAGAATGTGCCCGCCGGCTGCTGTGGTGGCGGTGGCTGTGGCTGCTGTGGTGGTGGCTGCGGCTGCTGCGGATGTGGCTGCTGCTGCTGCTGTTGCTTAAGGAAGAGTTGCTGCTGGTGCTGGGGTGTGGCCTGGGCCTGAGCGGGCAGCCCCTGGGCCTGAGTGGGAGGTGCCTGCTGCAGGGTGGGCGGGGCCTGTGGTTGCTTGGCCTGAGGCTGTGGCAGAGGCTGGCTGGGTGAAGGCTGGGCCTTTGGTTGGGGAACACTGGCTAAAAGGCCAGGTGGATTGCCAGGTCCTGCAACGAGAATAAACTCCACATAAGGGCTCAAAACGCTTCCAGACAAAAATGGCTTTCTGTCTTACCAAAGCAATAGAGTGGGTGACAAGTGGGCAGAGATCCTCCCAAGATCCATGTGTCCTCACTGTCTTTCCACATGTGCCATCTTCTTGCTAAATGATGTGCTTCAGATTTTTCAAACAAGGTTCAATAACATGGGTCAATACTTACTTCCTTCAGAAAGTCTTCCCTTACCTAACATCTTTGTCTATTAACCACTCCTTTAGTCAGCACCCAAGTACCTACATATTCAACTTCCTTTAATGCTATAGTACATACAACCTTTGCACCTGTTAGCATGCTGCATGACAAACGCATTCTTTGGTGTTTTGCATGTAGCGTATCCCAGTCTGGATGCCTGCCTATGAGTAGTTTGTCACCAAATTCACCAAAAACAGCTTCCTGGTAGGGGAAGTAATGGCTGTGTTCAGTTTCTTGATATTTCAGACCAGTCCTTTTTAATGAAACAAAGGTCACTCATCTCATGAGAAAAAGAATGCCAAAACTTGGAAGAGTGACAGATACTTTAGGAGACAAATTATTAAAGACACAATGTTCCTCTGTGAGTGCCAAAAAAGGTAAGTCTTGCTTCTTTCAAGGCAAAAAAAAAAAAAAAAGGAAGAAGAAAAAGAAAAGAAATAAAGAGGTAGGTATGGAATAAATGAACCAAATCACAAAATCAGGGCCAAGACTAGAAAACATAGAGACAACAGGCTTGAGTGGTCTTAGAGATCCATTTTAGAATTCAGTAAGGTCTCCCCTTAGCCAGTCATTTGCCATACAATTTCAACAGAAGCTCACTTCCTGTTGCTCAAGGAAAATCATTATTCTTTGTGTCTCTGGATTCCATTCCTAAAGCAAAACCAGTCTTTTCAAGACTTCCCTGTAGTCCAGGATAACAAAGAGGGGCACAGACTTTCAAACCCATCTAGCTACTGACCTGCAGCCTGAGGTAGGGGCTGAACTGTGGCCCTCTTCCGAGGCGTCAGGGCTGGTTGGATGGGAAGGATTCCTGGGTTCGGCTGAGTCTGCCCAGCTTTAGGCCTCTGGCGGGGGGCAATTGAAGTCTCCGTGGTGGGAATGGGATCCGTCAGTCTAGAAAGGGAAAAGAAGAAGGTTCATGTTGAAGTGTGGGGCAGGGGGAGGGCGTGGGCAGAGTACAAGATGCTTCCCCTCAACATGCACCCAAGCCGTGAGTGTCTGCTTACATGACTGTTCTCAAAGGATGGCCCACAGGATGCCATTGTGTTACTAAATGTTCTGAAAACATGTTTGAGGAGCACATAAGTTTTTAACACAATGATAAAAATATACTGAGCAGACTTCCTTCCAGTAGAATTTTTCATGCATGAGTATGCACAGAGAATCTCAAAGAGAATGCTATAGAGAATACAATGTTTCTTGGGCTTATTTGATCTTGGGGCCCTTTTACCCATCACCTCTTGGAGAATTTTCCAAAATATACTTTGGATGATGATGCCAGGTTTGAGGCAGGTGGTTTTCAGATGTAGCGGGAACTTAAACTTGGTTACAACTAGCTGTCAAAATGGTCTCTCTATCATGAAAAGCATGCAAATGAGTAACTCTAACATGGCAACTAGAAGGAATAAATAAATAATTCAAGACAAAGGATTTAAAAACAAAGAGTGTGGGGGAGTTCCGGTAAGATGGCAACGGCATAGGTGGAATCATGAGATGCTCCGAACCTGAGTTCCCAAAAAGACTCTTACTTTTCTTCCCCCATCCCCCTGCCCACCGCCAGCCGCACTGATCTGAGGCCTGGGGATCCTCGGTCCCACGCAGGGCCAGATATTGCAGCCCCCGGCTGCTGCTGCTCCACTATACGTGACTCGCGCCCGCACGGGAGTCTCGGGTCTCAGCTCCCTCCCTGGCTACATCGTCTCACCCAGCATCCAGCACCAAGCACCAAGCTGCCAGTCACCCAGGGAGACTCTGGGCACCGCCCCTCAGAGATACCGGTTCCATTTCTGGCTGAAGTACCCTGTGAGTGGCCCAGGGCCACTCTCACCACTCACGGCCTGCCCTTTGGAGCTTTGGAGCTCTGGAGTGCTGGGCCCACCCTGGCTGAGGCACTCAGCGTGTGACCCCATGCTTGTGTAAGGGAACAGCATATCTTAAGGAGGTGCTGATTGGAGGCTCTCAGCTCCAGAGGAGGGAACTCCAGACCCCCTCCTCCACCCCAGCCCGCTGGTGGCACCCCGGATCCAGCACCCAGCTGTGTAGCTGATCCCTGGTGCCTCTCACGCCACCACTGTCCATCATAGTGGATTGCCCAGGGACCCAGACGAGCGGAAAGAAAGGATCCGCAAAAGAGAAACTGCCAACTCAGCCATTCTCCAGGCAGAGACTTGCATTGCCCCGCCCACCTATGAGCAGCATCCACCTCGGTTCCTAAGGTAACATGGCAAAGCAGGAGACAAAGCCCCTCCCCTATGCTGAATCAGACAAAGGCAACTAAGCGTCACAGACCTCCCAGGCAGCAGGCTAAAAGAACAAACCAAAGCTGCGAGTAAATCTAGCTGTCTGCACAAAGGGGAGAGGCTGGAGATCAGAGTTGAAGAGACTTTAGACACTCAGGAAAGATTCAAGAGCTAGTCTGATTTCTTATTTTGACTTTTGATTTTATCATTTTGACTGTTTTGCTCACTTTTGTTTGCTTTTTGACTTACACTATCTGTCTGTGTTAGGCAAAATGCATCAAAATGTATGATTTTATTGGTCTGTCATTGTGTAGCTACGAATATTCTTTAGGGAATTTTGCTTGCATGTTTTTTTCACTTCTCGCCAGCCTTGTGTCTCTTTATCACCTGCTAGTTGGTATGTAGGTCTGTTTTCCTTCTCACTCTTCTCTCTTTCTAACTTCCTATTGACCCCCCTTCCTCCATTATTTTCCTCTTTTGTACCTCCGTTTGTTCCAGGGACCAAACCTACATCCCACTGCACAAACAGATTGTAAGGCAGTGAGAAATAGGTTTCAGTGTGCCCATACACCTGTTGGTGGATACTGGAATCAGCAGATAGATTCTGAATCACAGCTTCCCCCTCAATTAAATCTCAAAACTGCAAAAAGTACAGTTCGCAGTCCACACTCCAACCTCAAAAGTGAACAAAGCCAGAGGACCCTCATAAGGAAGAACAGGAGATTGCACAAGCAAAGCAAAAGCAACCCCACCTTCCCTGAAAAACAGAATTAAAGAAGGGGAGGGAAAGGAGGAAAGAGAGAAAAATCTACACAAATGAAGAAAAACCAAAAGAAGAATATGGGTGTCTCTCAGACCCCTGGAAGGACAGACACTGAGAAAACTGCCTTCGGAAAGCAAACAATGAAGAGCCCCCAGAATGACTGCTCTCAAACTATAAACCTAGATATCAAGACATTAATGGAGAGATAAAAAGAATTGAGGAGAGACAAGAAGAAAGTACGAAGGAGCTGATAACTGAGATAACAGTAATAAAGAATACTGTGAGTGAAATAAATAACAAACTGATAAGCAAGGAAAGCAGAACTACCCAAGCAGAAGAAAGAATCTCAGAGCTTGAGGACCAAAACATAGAACTAACCCAAAATGTTAAAAACACAGAAAACAAGCTCAAAAAGACAGAACAAAACCTTCAAGAGATGAGTGATTACTTCAAAAGACCGAACCTAAGAGTAATTGACCTTCTTGAGGCAGAAAGAGAGACAGAGACCACACTGGAACAAACTTTCCATGAGATAATTCAAGAAAACTTCCCATATCTAATCAGTGATGCAAAAATTCAAACCCAAGGCATTCAGAGAACCCCTGCAAGACAATAAATGAGAAGACCAACTCCTAGACACATAATAATTTGCCTAAACAAAGTAGGCATAAAAGAAAAAAATCCTAAAGGCAGCAAGAGAAAAAGGCCAGATCACCTACCATGGAAGACCAATTAGAATAGCAGCAGATTTATCTACAGAAACACTGCAGGCTAGGAGAGCTTGGAGCCCTATCTTCAAAGTCCTAAAAGATAAACAATTTCAACCAAGAATAACCTACCCAGCCAAGTTAAGCTTCATCAGGGAGGGAGAATTAAAATCTTTCCCAGATATCCAATCCCTAACAACTTACGCTGCCACCAGACCACCTCTACATGAAACACTTAGGAAAGTACTAAACACAGAAGAAAAGGAAAAAAGAACAACGTTCTTCACAAGAGTACAGGAAAAAGAATAAAATAAACATGAACGAACCCCAAAACCAAAAGAAAGACAAAAAACAAAGTGGAAGAACAACAACTCTATAAGAACTCTAGGATAGGGACGAACTCTCACATTTAAATAATTAGCCTGAATGTGAATGGACTAAATGCACCACTGAAAAGAATGGCAAAATGGATAAAATACCACCAGGCAACAATATACTGCCTTCAAGAGACCCATGTCACTAGAAAGGATAGGCACAGAGTCAAAGTAAGAGGATGGGAAACAAATTTTCAGGCAAATGGAACACAAAAGAAAGGAGGAGTCACGATCCTAATTTCAGACAAAATACCATTTAAGCTATCAAAAATTTAAAAAGGTACAGAGGGCCACTACATAATGATAAAACGTTCACTCCATCAACAAGAAATATCTATCCTAAACATATATGCACCCAACATAGCAGTGCCAACTTTCATAAAGCAGCTTCTGGGAAAACTAAAGAAAGATATTCACTCTAACACCATCATAACTGGGGACTTTAATAACCCACTCACAAACCTAGACAGATCATCAGGACAAAAAATCAGCAAGGAGATCTGGAACCTCAATGTGACTCTTGATCAAATGGACTTAATCAATACCTACAGAACACCCCATCCAGAGACCACAGAATACACATTCTACTCATCACCGCATGGAACGTATTCTAAGATCGACAACATACTTGGCCAAAAATCAAGCATAAGCAAATTTAAAAGGACCGAAATTTTACCATGCACCTTCTCGGACCACAGTGGAATAAAAATAAACATTAACAACAAAAAGGTCCCTCAAAACCCACAAAGACATGGTCACTAAACAGTATGATGCCAAACAACTCCTGGGTCAATGATGAAATCAAAACAGAGATCAAAAGATACCTGGAAACAAATGAAGATGAAGAAACATCTTACCAAAATCTCTGGGATGCCATGAAAGCTGTAGTAACAGGGGAATTTATATCCCTACAAACACACATGAAGAAAACGGAAGGATCACAAATTAACAGCCTAACAAGACACCTAAAGAAGGTGGAAAAGCAAGACCACAAAAACCCTAATTTCAGCAGAAGAATCCAGATTGCCAAAATAAAAGCCCAAATCCAGGACATAGAAGACAGAAAGATAATACAAAAAAATCAATGAAACAAAAAGCTGGTTCTTTGAAAGGATAAACAAGATCGATGGTCCCCTAGCTAGACTGACCAAGAAAAAGAGAGAAAAAACTCAAATAAGCACAATAGAAACACAAAAGATGAAGTCACATCTGACCCTGAAGAAATACAAAAGATCATTAGAGACTACTATGTACACTTGTATAGAAACAAACTTGAAAACCTTAAGGAAATGGAGGACTTTCTGTCATCACACAACCTGCCTAGGTTGAAACAAGAAGAAATCGAGACCCTAAATAGACCAATAACAATCAAGGAAATTGACTACGTTAATAAGAAAACTGCCTCCAAACAAAGCCCTGGACCAGATGGCTTTCCAACTGATACCAATCCTACTGAAGGTATTTCAGGTGATTGAAAAAGATGGATCTCTCCCCAAATCATTTTACAAAGCCAACATCACATTGATACCCAAGCCAGGTAAAGACCCAACAAAGAAAGAGAACTACAAGCCAATATTTTTGATGAACATAGATGCTAAAATTCTCAACAAGATCCTAGCAAACCAGATTCAACAACACATCTCAAAAATCATCCATCATGACCAAGTAGGCTTCATTCCTGGGATGCAAGGCTGGTTCAACATTCGTAAAACCATAAATGTAATTAAATACATCAACAGATGTCAAAACAAAAACCACATGATTATATCGTTAGATGCAGAAAAAGATTTTGATAAAATCCAGCACCACTCCTTGATAAAAACCGAACATCTAGGCATACAGGGAACATACCTCAAAATAGTAAAAGCCATCTATGAGAAATCCACAGCCAGCATACTCCTAAATGGACAAAAATTGGAACAATTTCCCCTGCAAACTGGAAAAAGACTAGGATGCCCACTCTCACCCCTCCTGTTCAACATAGTATTGGAAGTCCTGGATAGAGTAATCAAAGAAGAAAAGGCAATCAGGGGTATCCAAATAGGAAAAGAGGAAGTCCAGTTATCTCTTTTTGCAGATGACATGATTGTGTACCTTGAAAACCCAAGAGAATCTGTCAAAAACCTCCTTACACTGATAAAGGCCTTTGGCACATATATAAAATAAATGTACAAAAGACAATCGCATTTCTTTACACTGATAATAAACAAACAGAAACCCAAATAAAAAGCAAAATTCCATTCACAATAGCCAAAAAAAAATTGAAATACCTTGGCATCTTCCTAACCAGAGACATGAAAGACCTTTATAATGAAAACTACAAAACACTGCTCAAAGAAATCAAAGATGACACAAACAAGTGGAAAAATATCCCATGCTCATGGATTGGAAGAATCAACATTGTGAAGATGTCCGTCCTACCTAAGGTTATCTACAGATTTAATGCAATACCCATCAAATTACTAGCAACACTCTTCTCAGACCTAGAAAAAACAACACAGGAATTCATATGGAAACACAAATGACCAAGAATAGCCAGAACAATCCTCAGCAAAAAAAACAAAGCAGGTGGTATCACATTACCAGACTTCAAACTTTACTATAAAGTTACAATCATCAAAACAGCTTGGTATTGGTATAGGAACAGGCATATAGACCAATGGAATAGAATTGAGATTCCAGAAGCAAAACCTCAATTTCTCAACCAACTCATCTTCAACAAAGCTTCCACCACCTACCACTGGGGAGAGGAGAACCTATTCTGTAAATGGTGCTGGGAAAACTGGCTGGCCACATGCAGAAGATTGAAACAGGACCCCTATCTATCCCCATACACAAAAATTAACTCCAAATTGATCAGAGACCTAAATGTAAAACCTCAAACATAAGAACCTTAGAAAATGAAGGACATAACCTCATGGAAATTGGAACTGGCATCCAATTCCTGAACAAAATCCGAAACCCACAGGCCATAAGAGATAAGATAGACAAGTGGGACCTCATTAAACTAACAAGCTTCTGCAAAGTCAAAGAAACCATCAAGAGAGCAGAGAGACAGCCTACAGACTGGAAAAAAGTATTTGCCAACTCTAGGTCTGACAAAGGCTTAACATCTTGGATCTACAAGGAACTCAAACGTGCTGAAGAGAAAAAAACTAACAACCCCATTATAAAATGGGCAAAATATAGGAACAGACACTTCTCAAAGGAAGACATCCGAGCAGCCAACAGACACATGAAAAAATGCTCAACCTCACTAATCATCAGGGAGACGCAAATCAAAACCACATTGAGATACCAACTACTCCGGTCAGAATGGCAATTATCAATAACTCAAGAAATATCAGTTGCTGGAGAGGGTGTGGCAAAAAAGGAACTCTTCTACACTGTTGGTGGGAGTGTAAACTAGTGCAACCTCTGTGGAAAGCAGTGTGGCGATTCCTAAAAGCTCTAAATATCAACCTCCCATATGACCCCACAATCCCCCTACTGGGAATATACCCTGAAGAACTCAAATCACTCTATAAAAAAAGATACCTGCACACGTATGTTTATCGCAGCATTGTTCACAATAGCAAGAACCTGGACGCAACAATGCTGTCCATCAAAAGAGGACTGGATTTTAAAAATGTGGTACATATACACGATGGAATACTAAGCAGTCATAAAAAAGAACAAAATCATGAATTTCGCAGCAACCTGGATAAAACTAGAGTCTATAATACTGAGTGACCTCTAACAGAAACAAAGATCTAATATCACATGTTCTCACTCATATAGTGGACCTTGATCATCCAACGTATTACCATAAGAAAACGACTGACAGTAGTAGGAAACTATGGGGGGGGAGGGGAAGGGAAATGGGATTAATGGTAGTAAATATCTGTCTGGGGACGAGGAGACACCTCTTATCAACAAGGGTGCCTGAACAAAGCATATTTGCATACCTAACCCTTAACTGTACCCCACAATATCATAATAAAAAATATTGATTATTAAAAAAAGTAGATAAATAAAAACAAAGAGTATCACAGAAAACCTGTTACCTCCAACATACTCACTCCCTTTTTTCCATAGTAAAAGAATTTTTAGCTGAGCACAGGGTCACCCAAAGTAAAAATCACATTGCCCAGCCTCTTTGTAACCAGGTGTGGCCATGTTCCTAAATTCAACTTTACATAGGATGTAAGCAAATTGTTAGGTGGCAGTTTCTAGGAACCTTAGGAAATAACTGGTGCATGTCCTTTGTCTCTTGCTCTTTGACCATTCTGACCTTGCTTTGAATAGGAATGCTGCCATGGTGATTCATGCAATCATGGCTACACTGCAGGGATGGTAGAGTGGTGAGCTTAAAGCAGTCAGGCTCCCTATGGGCTTCATGCAGCAGATTGTCATGCTAGTCTTGGACTATAGTACTTACCTCCAGAGTTTGTTTACTTGAGAGAAAAAAATAAATCCCTATCTTCCACAAGCCACTGTCATTTTGAACTTTCTGTAACTCACAACCAAATCGAATTTAAACACAGGGAAGACTGCTGTGTGTTCTGCCTGTTTCCTGTGATGATGCCAAAGCTGAGGTGCTAACTTCCATTCACTTGTAGAAGTCCAGGTAGCTGGCCACTACCTACCTCACAGAAGAGCTGGCCATCCTTTGAAACTATACTTTAGGAAGTATAGGTGAGGTTAGGCCAAAATTAACAAGTTTCACAAATATTTCCAAAGTATGCTTTGTCCACATATTTCCAAAACAGCCTCCATGAAATGCAAAACAGGAAGCAAAGCACCTGGCCCCATGTTCCTCCCCATGATATAACTCCATGTTATGTCCATCCTGGACCCAGAAACTTTTCACTGGCATCCTGTTAGAGGAGCACTTGTGCTGGGTGGAGAGTTGGTGATATAAAAGCTACCACTTTGCAGAGAAAAGGGAACGCTTCTACATTGTTGGTGTGAGTGCAAACTAATTCAACCTCTAACTAATTCAACAGTGTGGTGATTTCTAAAAAAAACTAGAAATTGACTTTCCATACAACCCAGCAATACCTCTTCTGTGTATATACCCAGAGGAACTCAAACCATTCTGCAAAAAAGATTCCTGTACATGCATGTTTATTGCAGCACTATTCACAATAGCAAAAACATGGAACCAACCATGCTGCCAATCGAAACTGGACTGGATAAAAAAAATAATGTGGTATATATATACATGATGGACTATTATGCAGCCATAAAGAAGGACAAAATTATGGACTTTGCAGCAACTTGGATGGATTTGAAGTCTATAACACTCAGTGATCTATTACAGAAACAAAGAACTAAGTACCCCATGTTCTCACTCATAAGTTGACCCTGAACACCTGTCATAATACTCCCAAAATGGGATTGGCAGTAGTGGGACACTGTTGGGGAGTGATGGGGGGCAAGAGGGACACATAATCTTAATAAGGGTGCCTGATCCTACCAGGTGAACTGAGGTCCAATGGGAGGCCCAAAACTTTACCTGTACCTAAACCACTTACGCATCCAATTCTGACTTGCACCCCACAATTTTAAAATAAAACAACAACAAAAAAATTAAATAGATAAAAGTTACCACATCTGGGAAGTCTATAATTTGGGAAAGAAAGGTGAGAAGGAAAATGGGAGAAGAGGAGAAAGGTGTAAAAAGTAAAAGACAAGGGGGAGGGAGGTAACAGGCTTCTGTAGAAACCTACACTGGTCTTCTTCTGAGGGGAACATTTTAGAAACAACGGAATCTAGAGACAAAACTATACTTGAGCTCTAGTTTCCCAGGGGATAATAGGCATGTCATTTGATAACGGGCGTGTCATTTGACCTCTTTCAGCCCTGGGTCCTTTAAGGGTAAAAGGGAGAAAGAGACATACATATGCCCACATCATAAGGCAGATGTGAACATCAAATGCATCAATAACTGTGAGACTGTCTTATATTATAAAGTGTAGTCTATAGCAAGCAAAACCTCTCACAGGAGGAGAGAGCAGCCTGCATGTGGCACACTCTCCCCCATTGTCCTCCACCTTCTGTATTGAGCTAAGCTTACTGGCGCTTGATCTCAGTACCTGTCACCTCCTATAGTACAGCTTAGAAGTGATGCTATGAAAGGAATGGAAAGGAGATGTCTGTAATTATCAAGCTCCCAGTCAGACCTCAGTCCAAAATGTTAGTCTGTATGGACGTCAATGTGTGTGCTTTGTGGAAATGGGGAAAGGGATACCTGCTTAGCCTCTGTAAATACCACATTTGGGCCTAGTACAAGATGGTTATGAACCCAAAGGATTAAGCTAATTAAACCAACCCCAAACCAACTCCCAAAGAGGTGAGCATGGCAGAATTACTGCAAAAAATGGACAGACTACAAAATAACAAGTCTTGCTTGTTAAGCAAGTTTGCTATGTTTATGAAAAACCAAAGTTTCATTACTCTAGAGCCATATCTGAAATAACTCTATGTACACAGCAGGCATTCTATAATATCCAAGAATTTTTTTTAAAATACCATTCTATTAAAATGTACAAGTCTCATTCCATGATACTTTGTTGACAGTTTACTGCTACCACTTCCTTGCCATGGTAGGGTGGTAGAAAAAAGAAGGGTATAAATACTTCCTGGACTACCTCCAGAATTTGCCATTTGGAAAGTGTGGCAGCCATGAGAATGTGCCTTGCAGACCTTCATCTACAGGGGGCATCAAAGACCAATTTTGTGTTCCCAAAATCCACTGAGTTCATGCCCTGAGGCCATGCTTCCCATGGGTTTCTCCCAGTCCTAATATCTCAGCTGCAGGGATTCCTGGGAGATAGGAGACACCTCTGCTGGCTGACTTTGGCACAGGGACTCTCCAATGCCTTGGGTGAGCCTTCATTAAGTTACGTGACAGTCTAGGTCACTTCATTTCATGCTTTTCCTCTCCTGCTGGGTTAGACTTGCATCGCCTTCTGATGGCTCTCTCAGCCTCTCTTGGCTCCCTCCTGGTTTTCTCTCATATGGGCATTTCCCCAAATATCATCCTTGCATGTTTAATCCTCTCCTAGCATCTGCTTCTCAGAAAACCCTGGGTTGCATAGGCCATGATCAGGCAAGATCTACAGAGCCTTTTGCTCTATATGAACTCAGTTCTTTGACCTGCACTTTTCTAATGTGGTGGGAACCATAGAGAGCAAGAAGGCTGATGATCAGGGTGGTGAACGAGGCTAACCATAAGCCAGGACACAAGTTTAGGATACTTTTATACTAGCAACATCTAAAGTCAGCTGTTGCCTCATCTCTGAATGCCCCTGTGCCTATTCCTATGCAAAGGAAATAGCTGTAGAGTTCTTGATTCTCTTTCAGATGTAGATCACAATATCTCAATATATCCCTTACTGCATTCTAAAAGAGCAGTTTCTGCCTACGGAGACAGAGCTTGGTTTCCTAATCTGTGCAGCCTCTGCTTATGGCAGCGTAAGAATCGAGACACACAAGGCATTCTCCCCTCCCGCTGAGGCAATCCAAGCAGTACATGTGCACTTACCTGGCCTTTGGCTGGGTCTTTTTTGCAGCTGCCTCACTGGCTTTCACTGGCTCGGGAAGTTTTGCAGGAATGGAGGAGTTCTACAGAATTGAAAGACAAAAAAACAAAAGGACATCACAGATTTCTTTGTAAAAGAATAACCAACCTAACTAGGGCTCAGAGCTGATGGAAACACACTTTGGGATCTTCTGGAGCAGCTTCTGGGCCCTGAGCTCTGTCGGGTAGAGGGAAGGAAAGTTAACCAAATGCTTATCAGACTCAGCCACAGTCAGAGAAACCAAGTCTCTGAGAGGAGGAGAGAGCAGCCTGCATGTGGCACACTCTCCCTCATTGCTCTCTACCTTCTGTATCAGGCTAAGCTCACTGGCGCTTGATCACAGTACCTGTCTCCTCCTATAGCACAGCTTAGAAGTGATGCTATGAAAGGAATGAAAAGGAGATGTCTGGAACCTGCATTATCTAACTCCCAGCCAGATCTCAGAAAACGTCATGTGACCAGTGTGTGCAACTGCCACCCAATGTGTATGGCTGCTGAGCCAGTACCCTTTCCCAACCCATGGGACACTGCTCAGTCCACAAGCCAAGCAGAGTTCCTCTAGCTTGGGTTCTGCACCATTCATCAATATCGCCTCTTCAGTGAGGACTGGCTAGTTGTCCCTAGCCATAAACAAGTGCTTACCAATACTGAGCAAGTACCAACCCACATGAGACTTGTGAAGTTTACTTTTTAAAAACTAGCTACCATTCTGAAGGCTCCCAGCTATATTTCACATTATTTAGTCTTATTAATGGGAAAGTGGGACTCATTTTAATCTGGGAAACACAACAAACAGAATACTAGTTATAAAACTGGTCTTTTGGGAGGTTCCTCTCAATTCCTTCACATTTCCAGGTGGGGAGAATTTCTGCTAGAAAATCTCTAGCATCTCCCTTACCCTTCAAGCATTCTTCTCCCAAGGGAGAAAAGTAATTTATTTAATTGACAAGGCTGAGAGAAAAAAGCGAGCTGGTTTGGTTTGTCATTGCTCTCCTTCCTTGAAGGAAAAGCCTGTCCCTCAGGAATCAGGTATTTACATCTCAGTCACATGGATCTAATGTTAGGGAGACTGACTGATCAAGCTATGTCCTCTTATTCGACCTTATCAGTAATAAAGCTCATATTATGAGCTCCATCTAAATGAGACCTATAGCTGATCCCCAATGTGGGAGTAAAAGAGGAGTTATTTATCAACACCTTCAAGCCCCAGTGGTGACATCAAAGTTCATTATTAGAAAAACTAGCAAGAACATTTTAGTTTAGAATCTATTACAGCATCCACTAGGAAAATATCCAAGAAAACTAGATCACCATATGACATGAAAAATATGCAAAGATTGAAAAAGGGTGTTTGCAAGCTTTTTACTTTGAAAACCAAATGTGGTCAATAGCAGAAGCAAAATCAAGAAAGTTCTGCTGCAAGGAAGAACAGGAACAAGGAGCTTAAGTTTCATCAGGCGCACGGAAAAGTCCAAGGCCTTGCTCTGAAAAGCCTGGATGCCCCAAGTCGATAAAGCAAGAGATATCTATATTCATTTGGAGCTGATTAACACCCCAGAAACCTGAAATGGTAATTTTACAATGTTTACTTCCCTTAAAAAGTACCATTCACCTACCTGTACATTTGGAATTGGGCATTCTTTCTTGAGCAGTTTAAATGAGAAGTAGGAGACCTGGTAAATATCTGGCCTTTTGTCAGGATCTGGTTCCAACATATATCCTAAAACAGACATATGTGAATTTAGTAATATCCCAACAGTTATTACATTAGTTAGGAAACATAAGTTCTCTCTCTCCTACCCAAGTTTTGTTGTTTAAAAATTTTTATTTCTCATAAAAGTCAGATAATACAATTTGCCCTTTTCTTCTCCTCTCAGAAACTCTAGCATCCCTAAAATAGTTAATACCCACAAAAAAATAAGATATTTGAGTTCTAACAAATGTACTTGAAGTTCACATTCTGTGCTTTGCACAACAGAGACTCAAGTTCTCTATACTAAAGTCACCTCCTTTATATTCTGATACCTCAAAGGTTGCATGGTCTTATTTCTGGCACCCTTGATTCATACTATTTTGCTACACAAATTATTATTCTTGATAATTATATCCAAGACCCAAACTTCATGAATTTGCTTACTATTATTTTGTTGGAGACATTAGTTAATTTCCAGTTTAAAAGAAATTACAAAGTAACATATGCATATATACTTTTACTGTGACCTACAGATCACCTGTCTATTTCCACGTCCTTTAAGATTCTACCTCTCTGAGGCTGGAAAAATCTTCAGGAAAAAAAAAAATCAAAAAACGATGCAAAGCAGTTTATTGCTTTACTAATAAAATGATTGGGTTGGACACTAAGTTCAGAAAAGATTAGTGAGGTTGCAGCCTTGTGAAGGCCTTGCATGAGACCGGGCTTGAGCTGGCCCTTGAAGGCAGAACAGAGTTTCACTAGTTGGAGGGGAGCAGAGAAAAAGACATTCCCATAGAGAAAACAGTTTGAGCAAACAGAGACTTGGAGAAAGACAAGAGAATGACCTGCTGCAAGGAAACAGAGGAACCTGAAGTACAGGGGAGAGAGAAGGGAGGGTGGGTAGGGTGGAATCAGAATATGAAGGATCTCAATGCCATGCTAAGAATCTGGGTTCTACTGTGGGGCCACTGGCAAGCCACTGAAGTCTCCTGAGCAGGGCCATTCAAGGGTGACATTTTGTAAGATGAATCTTTTGGTGATGGTGTACTAGATAGATCAAAGAGAGAGGAGAAAAGCTGGAGACCAGTCCAGCAGTACAGGCAGCCTGTATATGCTATGGTGATGATGATGAGCACAGAAAGAATGTAATGAACACAGTCGAAACTCAAAAAAGGAATTGATATAGCTGAGACAACAACTATTCTTTCCCCTGTCTTGCTAGCCAGATCCTAAGACATTTTAAATTCCATTTATCCAGGATTGAATGGTGATACCACTGAAAGAAACTGAAAGAGGATAAGGGTAATTAAAAAGAAGGTAGAGGTGGAGAGAATAAGCATAAATTTAATTTTTTTTTTTTTTAGTTGTAGTCCCACTCTGTTGTCCAGACTGGACTGCAGTGGCATGCTCCCGGTCACCGCAGCCTCGACGTGCTGGGGTCTGGGTGATCTTTCCACCTCAGCCTTCCAAGTAGCTGGAACTACAGGAGCTCACTACCACGCCCAGCTAATTTTTTATTTACTGTAGAGATGAGGTCTTGCCAAATCGCTCAGGTGGGTCTTGAACTTGTGGGTTCAGGTAATCCACTTATCTCGGCCTCCCAAAGTGCTGGGATTACAGGCTGAGCCACGGAGCCTGGCCTAATTTTTTTTTTTTTTTAATTTGGAGAAGAGGTCTCACTATGTTGTCCAGACTGGTGGCTTGAACTCCTGGATTCAAATGATCCTTCTACCTTGATCTCCCAAGTGCTGGAATTACAGGCATGAGCCACTACAATTGGCCAAATTTAATTTTAGACCTGTGAGTTTAGGAAGATAGTGGAATTGTCAAATAGCTTGCAAACTGAAATTGCTTAGGGATGATGTCAGTATTATAGACATTCATAAAGAGTTATTTTTCCCAGTATGAATTGACTACACAAATGTTAAAAAATTATTACCAAAAGATTCTACTGGTTTAACACCAAATTTGGCCATTTTCCCTTATTGCCTTCCAATCTCACTTTCATAGCTACAATTCTAGCATGGATATAATGCTTTACGTTTGAAAACAATCCAATACTCATTAAGTGCCATACTCCATTCCTTCAAATGCCCCTCCTTTTAAAATTAATAAGTGGAAAGGATGATTGATAAAACTGGCACAATGGAATGGGTAGTCACTTAAAAGCTGTTTATTTTAGGTAAATTACCTATGCTTTCTCAGCTTCAGTTTCATCATTTACATGATGGGTATACTCCCACTTCATATATAAAGGGTTCTGAGAATGAAATGAGGTACAAGTAGGCCCTCATCAAATGTCAGATGCTCCATCCACATGTGTTGCTTCTGTTTTTTCAGTGAATGCCCATCCAGGACCAAACTTGCTTGCTCAGGATTCATAATCAATCCATAATGATTAAAACTTAGATGCTCAGTGTCTTGACCAAAGCAGAAAGGTGATAAAAATCTCTGCTTCTGTAGCATTTTAGTATGGGGGCTTATGCAAAGACTACTTATTCTACAATCTGGTTAATGGATGCTAGTACATATGCTTGCTACAAGGATACAAAAGAGAAGGGAATCTTAAGATTATTTTCAACAAAGTATTGAGTTTAGATGCTTGTTATCAAAATCCAGCGATTAACCTAAACAAGTGGGAAAACCTGGTTCCATGGACTTATTTCGTCTTAATTACGTATTCACTCCAGTCAATGCACTGCAATCATTTTCATTTGAGCTGTTTCCAGTTTTGCAAAGATGAATTTCTTATCACTTGATATGAGTCAGCTGGACTCCTTTGGTACCAGAGCTTTCATAGAGACTGCAACAAAATACAGAAGCACTATACCGCTCAAAGCACAGTTAGGACTTCTGCTTGGGCGGCTGAGCTCAGGTGTGAAAGAGTTAGATTTGTAGCAAAAGGATCCCCTGCTCTAACTAGACACTGTTATACTATCTTTGAGTTCCCAACCATTATCAACTAACTTCTTTATCTTTGCATCCAACCCATTACTCCTGAAATCTAACCCCTTTATCCTTTAATTCACTCCTAATAGGTAGAGATAAAAATATGAAACTAGAAACTTGAAATACTTACTAATTAAGCAGTGCATGTCTTGAGAGTATCGAGAGTTATCAGGAATTGTGAAATTTCCATCACAAATTGCCACCTGACTCTCCCCAAAAGGCAAAGTGAAGTAGCATAATTTATACAACAAACATCCAAGAGCCTAAAAAATAAAGACAGAATATTGCTACTAGTGGCTTATTTATCATATGTACAAATGGATCTCATGAGAGATACTGGCACCATTCACATTTACTAGGAGATATAACAACTGTAGACTATTAATCTGTTAGAAGCATGAACTTAGAACCCAACACCATTGTTTAACAGCTAAGTTACATTATTTCTACCCTTATTACCAAACCGTGCTCCAGTAAAGAAAAAGTATTTTACCCGTTTTTGTTCTTAAGAACTAGTAACATATATTGAAAAGCACCTAAATAATTTTCACAGAGCTTGAAAGTAATTTTCTTTATCATGCTTCAAGAAGCAGTGGCTGGTCCTCTCACATCAAGATCAACCTTGAGGGATGAGTAGACAATGATATGGTACAGTAGCCACCATGCTATAGGACTATCTGCATTAAACTTGGGAATTCAGTCAAGACTGCTGATGTCTGAGGTGTGGATAGGTTCGTTGACACCTACCCAAATGTCTGCCTTCGTAGTGATGATTTTGCCACTGTACAGGTTAACCATTTCTGGTGCTCGATAGGATAGTGTTGTATATCTACAATCAAGAGATTCATAATTTGTTAAATATGTCAATGCCATAATTAAAAACTAGGAGCAGCTGGAATACTTTTTTTCTTTTTACATTAATAGAATCCCTGGCAGCAATCTGCAGAAGAGAGCATGAAATATTAGAGCTGATAAAATCAAAGGCTGTTCTTGGTTTAATCATATCATCACACTGTGGCCTTCTGGCAGCAGTCCCAGAAGGTCTAAGGATATGTGGAGATACAGACACTAATGCAACAAATAAACTCTAAGAGCAACTTTTCTTGGATCCTCAAATAACAAAATCTTCTCTTAGAAATTCTTTCTGTCTGATACCATGTTTTGCTGATTCACTCTCTAAAGTAGCAAACCCTTTAAATGTGGCTCAACACAGACGCAATACTGGGTGGGACACTCTGGAGAAGAGCAGAAAGCGGGCCCTGGCTTGCGTGAGGGATGCATGAGATCCAGAGCCCTTCATCTTTTCTCCTGGAATCGGGCTCAAACTATAGTTTTCCTCTTATCTCTGGCTCAAGAAAAAAGTAGAGTAAGTGCATCCTCAAAGGTGAGTGGCTTAGTGGTACCAAGCGTGTGATTTATGCTGCTTGAGTCTCTAGAATCCAGATGGGACTGATTCAGGCACCCATCTGGGCCTCAGGTCCACCAGGGCCTTGCCTTGGGCTGGGTTGTTTGGGGTGATGCGAGAAAGGACAGAGAGGACCTGGATGTAAGTGTGCAAACTAGACTATTGATTTATTAGCAGTAATAGCGAGTGCTGTTGCCTGTAAAAAAAAATCCAACACTGTGGACATGAGGGGAAAATGGGTCAGGCTCTTATTGGAGTCACAAATCTTAAGAAGCTTTTCCTCATGAAAGTCAGTAACTCGGTATCTGTAGAGACTTCAATAACTCTACTCACCATTAATTCCACTAAAATTGCCTGATGAGCAGGAAGGAAGCAGCAATTTAGGGTTCAGTAAAAACACATATGTTTGACTGATAAAATGTCATGGTTGTTGTGATCACACTGAAAAATATATTACTTTTGTGTCATGAACCACTCAGCTTTTTATGAACTATGTGATATTGTAAGTCAAAATATCTATGTACAGTGACCATAGGACAATTGTTAAAGTGCTCTAAGAGTTCTTCCTTGTATTTACTGACTAACACTTGTGATCCGTCTCCTCATCTTCCACATCTTAAAGTCAAACAACCCAACTGTGCACATAATGCTCTGAGATGAGGAACAATTGACTAGCACCATTCTCTCCCCATCCTGACCTACTCATCTGCAAGCTGAAAGGCGCATCTGATAATGGACACAACTCTAAGAAAAAAGGAAAGTCTTACTTCTTAATCTCATCTTCTACTGCATTGACTCCCTCAGTTTGTGGATTCTGGAATTTGTTGGTAGCACTGCCAAAGTCACACAGGACATAGTGGCCTCGGTCATGCAAGAGGATATTTTCAACCTGAAAAACATTCCCCAACCACCCATACCAAGATATCATTTAGTAATGCATGTGGACATCCAGTTTCACAGTCACATAAGCAAAATGATTTATTTCTGGCAATCTCACTCATGTGCATAGAAAAGCTGTTTCCCTCCAAGTATCTCAACAGGGATTGTCCCAGGTGGAACAAGAAGAGATGCACAGTAACAGGAAGAAGGCGGAGAGGGCAAAAGAGGAAACTCCTCAGTAGGGGAAGCAAGAGTCCCAGTGCTTGAAATTTCCAGCCACATCTGTCACCTCTGCAAGAAGCAGTCATCGTACCTCCAGGCCTTGGTACCTGTGCTCTCGCTCTTCTTTCAGGCTAGGATACTCTCCATGATCCCCTCCCCCTCCTCCAACTAATAAAATCCCATTTCAAACCCCGGCTCAAATGCCATGTTCTTTTCGAGTCATTTCTCAGGCCACCACTCAGACAAATGTCACTCCTTCCCTACTGTCCTTCAGTATTTCATTCTTCCATTGTGTCACTTACTTCACTTGGACCTTTTAAGTGCATATATCAATATCTTTACCAGGTTAAAATATTCAGAATTAATTTTTTAATATTTTATTTACTTCTTGAAGTGCTAAAATGCCTGGGGATAAATGAGCAGCTTTCCTGTTAACACAGTACCCTAATTTTTTGTAAATAAATTCTTTGGGCACTGAGTTAGGAGTTCTACATAAGCAGGGAGCTTACAAAGACCAAAACCTAGAGAACTCCCTGGTATCAAAGGACTTTACCAATGAAATAGCAACTCCAAAATAGAGGGCGCTATGTGCTCAGGGTGTACTGATTAGTTTTAGACTTAGGTGAACTGAGCTGACTATATGCTGGAGGACAGACCTGGCTGTGCGTGGGTAGTAAAATGGCAGCCAAAAAATCCTGCTAGGCCAGTAAGACTGTAGTCTCCATTGTCTTTTGTCTTCAGTCTTCCAAAGACTGACCAACTTCGGAAAACAAAGGCAAGAGCAGACTACAAGCTCCTTAAGGACAAGTGTCATCTCATAATCATATTCCTGGTCTTCTCTACCCAGTGCTAACACAGCACTTGGTACAGAAAATGTTTGCTGAATGGAATAAACCAAAAACAGAAATATGCATAATAATATTGTGTGTGTGTCAGTGGGTGTGTCTGCATATGTCTGTCATGGGCAAGACAGAAGCCATCAAATAGTTGGGTGGGCCCTACTACTGTACTACTGCTGGTTCTTTTAAAAATATCTGGTCAGTTATAACAGTCTCTAGTTCCTATACATGCTTCTGTACTTTCTTTTCATTCTTCTAAGAATTATATTAACTATATTTTATAGTCTGTATCTGCTAATTCCAATATCTGAAGCCCTTGCTGTCAATTGATTCTACAGTTTACTGTTTCTTATTCCTACCGAGCCTCACTCATGACACTCTTGTTGTGAGGAGTTTTGCTCTTGTTAACACAGGTTCCTTGGAATTTCATCTGTAGGAAGCCTTTGAGATCTGGATTTAAAGTCTATTGTGCTTCCAGAGAGAATATGCTGGTACACCTGGGAGCACTACTATCCTGCAATCACTTTAATTGAAAATTTTGACCTCAGGATTTCTAGTCGTACAGGCAGTGTGAACTATGGCCATCACCCTGCACAGATATGCTCTTATGGTTAAGAATTCTTAATCACAGGACTATGAATTAAGAATGAGCAGGAGAGGGCAACTCCCTTGGGTCCTCTCCCACTGTGGGATTTTTTCTGTCCTCTCAATAAATCTTGCTTTCTTAAAAAAAAAAGAATAAGCAGGAGAGATTTGCTCCATTGAGATAAGGCCAAGACAAGCAAATATTTCTACCATCTACAACTTTCCTATAAAGCTCATCAGTTTAATCTATTTACACAAAGTGACACAGTCAAGCTTTCCTGAGCCTATACTCACTTTAGGAATTTTTAAATAATTCCAAAAAACTCACCTAATTTACTTTTTAAAATTGCAATCAAATTTAGAGTTTATAAATATAACAGCCATCATTTAGTGAGCTGTACTATCACCAGTACTACTGTACTCAGCACTATACATGGATTATCCCACTACAACCTCACAATTACAATGCTATTATTATCCTAATTTTACAGATGGGGAAATCAGGCGCAGAGTGATTAAGTCACTTGCTAAAAGTCACACAGCTAATAGGTGGCAGAGCCAGGAAGTGAACCTAAGCAATCTAACTCTAGAAAAGGATAGGCAATCACATTTCTACCAAGGCAAGAAGCAAGTTAGAAGCAGAGCAATGACTCAAGGCCCCCCACTATCCCTACCCTCCAACTATGGTAAGGGTGATGATACTTGCCCAATGCACTGGATACAAGCTTAGGGACAGGGCTTCCCCAGTTCTTTGTGTTCAGAAATGTCCCCATAATAGAAATCTAGTCAATAAGGAATGAAATGCCTAAACACTAGCCAGGCTGATTTAGTCAATGTCTCCTAAGAATTCCTTATACCGCTTAATTTGTCCTTTTATTCAATTGCTCACTCTCCACTAGTCAAATTCCAGCTATTACTGAAGATGTTGCTCAAGTTTTAACTCAGTAAAACCTTCCATAACCAGGCTACAAAATCTACAGAATGTATTGTCATTAGGAGTGGTCAGCAAAGGCCTCCAGGTCAAATCAAGCCATTCCCATTTGGCTGGGCACTGTGGCACATGCCTGTAATCCCAGCACTTTGAGAGGCCTAGGTGGGCGAACAGCTTGAGCCCAGGAGTTTGAAACAAGGCTGGGCAACATAGTGCTACTTCATCTCTAAAAAAAACTTTTTAAATAGCTGAGTGTGGTGACACATGTCTGTAGTCCCAGGTATTTGGGAGGCTGAGGTAGAAGGATCACCTGAGCCCAGGAAGTCAAGGCTGCAGTAAGCCGTGATCATGTCACCCAACCTAGGCAACAAAGTGAAACTCCAACTCAAAAAAAAAAAAAAAAAGTCATGCCCCTCGGGTTACTTATCCTATAGTTTGTGGTTGTTTTTGAGCTCCAACAGCAGAGTTGAGCATTTGTGACAGAGACTGTATGGCTGACAAACCTAAACTATTCCCTAGCCCTTGGCAGAAAAGTGTTGCCAACCTTTGGTCTGTAATAACCACTGATAATCACTTAGACTTTGGCAAGATTTCTTCAACTGTGGATCAGTATCTGACTTCTTACATATTTATGCTGGCCTTCCACATTAGAGCACAACACCTTTAAGGGCAGGACACTGTAGCTATGCCAATGTATTCCCCACAACACCTGGTCTAGTACTGTACACACACTAGGGACCCATACAAGTTACTGATGAAATCATTTTTTCAGCATCATTGGCCAACATCCTCCCCTTTGGCCCCATGCACACTAAAGGGCTCATGGGAACCCAGGCTTCTACTACTGTGTGTGCGCCTTTCCTTTCCCAGGCAGTTTCTATGTTTTTAATACTGGGATGTGCATCTAGAAGACCAAAAAGCTAATTCACATCAAAAGACAAAGAAGGTAGCTATAGGGCCCAAAATCACTGCTGCGGGAGCGAGAAGGGCTAAGCAGACAAAGGACAGAACAAAGATGAGGCACATTGTTGGCTGCTAAGAACAGTAATCCCGGCTCTGGCCACTTTGCAAGTTTGTTGGAAGGATCAAACAAGATTATGAAGGTGAAATCACTTGGTGGCAGCCACCTTAGCAGTTGCTGCACTCTACCCCACCCGCCTCAGTCTGCCCCTGTGACTTGTAACTCCTGTGAAAACCTCTGAGGCCAAGCAGGCCACTGTTGCTGCTCTATGTCACCACCTCTACCACCAAAACACTCAGCAAAGAGCTTGTTATGTGGCAACAACACTGGATTTGGGGGCAAAAGAACTTGGAACTATTTTAGATGTTTGACCTAGGCCAAATTGTTAAGCTTCTTTTGGTTTTTCATCTGCAAAGTGAAGCTGATATTCCTGTCACTGTTGATAGGAAGCAGATGAGAGAAAGTATGTGAAAGCAAACTATAACTCTCCCTATACAAATATAAGATGTTATTACCATGCATTTATGAAAGAAACATGTTCAAACTCCTCCTATATGCCAAATACTTTTCCAGGTTCTAGGGATAAAGTTGTGAACAAAACAAAATCCACTCTCTCATGGAGCTTACAGACCAACTATGGATAATAAGAAAATAATGATAATTGCCTGGTAGTGATAAATATTATGAAAGGAATCCAGCAGATTAATATATGTAAGATGAAGAGGAAAGCTAGTTTAAATTGCACCATTGGGATTGCCTGAGCCTGCGGGTTCGAGACCCGCCTGGGCAGCGAGACCTCATCTCTGCAATAAATCAAAAAATCAGCCGGGCATAGTAGCGCGCACCTGTCATTCCGGCTACTGGGAAGCCGGAGGCGGAAGGATCGCCGGAGCCCAGCAGGTCGAGGCTGCGGTGGCCGGGAGCAGCCACTGCACTCCAGACTGGGAGACAGAGTGAGACTCCAACTCAAAAATAAATAAATAAATAAATAAATAAAAATAAATTGCACCATTGGGGAACGTCTCCAACGAGGGGAGTAGAGACCTAAATGGAAAAGGGGCAGCCATGGGCCACCTGGGGGAAGAGTATTCCAAACAGAGAACAGGAACAGCAGCACCAAGGCCCTGAGATGGGTTCATGCTGAGGCACAGAGGAGCGCCACTGTGGCCAGACCTGCACTGTGCTTGGCACTGGTATAGCAAAGAAAGCCGAAAACGTGAGACGGGACATACTATAGGCCAGTGCTGTCAGGGACAAGATAATTCAGGGCAAAGGAAGTAAAGGATTTATAAAAGTGAAACTAATAACAGGAACAAAGCAGGGAGGCAGGAGTGATGACAATAATAATAGTGGTACCAGTAGCTAACAGCATTTAATAAGTGTTAGACACGGCCCCATGCACTTTTATCTGGAGTATTTTTTTAAGTTGTTGGGTTCTTACTCTGTTGCCCAGGCTGGAGTGCAGTGGCACGATCAAGGCTCACCACAGCCTTGACCTCCTAGGCTCAGGTGATCTACCTCAGCCTCCTGAGTAGCTGGGACTACAGAAATATGCACGGCTAGTTTTTTCTTTTTCTTTTTCTTTTTTCTTTTTTGGTAGAAACGAGGTCTTGCTATGTTGCCTAGGCTGATCTCAAACTCCTGGACTCAAGTAATCTTCTCGCCTCAGGCTCCCAAAGTACTGGGATTACAGGCGTGAGCCACCGTGCCCAGTCTACCTGAAGTATTTTATACAATCCTTATAAAACCTCATTGTCTCTCTTCATAGATGAGAAAAAAAGAAGACAGAGAACTAATCTAGCTTGCCTGAGATCACAAGGCTGGTAGGGCAGTACTTAGGCTCAGGCCACCCAACTGTTGGGACCACACCCTCACCCGCCACACTCATGTGCATTATGCAATCAAGGGGCATGGACAGTTGAGACTGACGAGAGAGGAGGGAGCAGAAAGGGAGAGATCAGAGAGGCACACAGAGGGCAGACGGAGGCAGGCCACGTGGGTGCCCCTCAGCATTTTTAACAGGTCAGCAGCACGTGAAAACAGGAGGGAGAGTAAGAGAAGAAAGATAACGAGGGCAGGTGCAATGGGCTGGGTGTGAGGTGATGAGGGCCAGGTCTAGGGAATGGTCAATAGGGTGGAAAGGGGTGGGTGAGTGACAAGAGATTAGGAAGACAGAGAAGCAACTGGTTATGCACCATTGTGTGAAAGCTTCAGAGGACCTGCAGAGTGACTGTCTCTGGCAAAGTCCCTTAGGATGTGAGCCTGAGAGTGGTCATCCCTGCCTACAATCCTGAAAGCATTCAGCTCCTGGAGTGCAATGCTGCTGACCTTATTCCTCAGCCTCTCAGCGTAAGAGGGCTATGATAGTTGTTATCCCAAACTCTGCTTATAGCTTTAGCTAAAAGGTCTGCAAAGCTACCTCCAACTGACCTCTTCAACTTGATATTATTCCAAACAGGTATGGCATGTAGGCATTTCAGTCGGAGAATTTATTGCCACTGCAAAACTTGGAGGATTAGATGAATGCAGGTGTTCAAACCTATGTTTCTAAAAATGGGACAAGAATCTTCATCCTATTGTACTTCATGAGATCAAAATCTCTCTTCTGATTCTACGACTTTTTCAACATGAATGCACTTGTTAAGCTTAACCCTTTCTTCTCCTTTCTTAAGTGGACAACTGGCACAACATAATACAATGAAATGAAACATAAAAAAATACAAAACAAGAGTGAAAAACCTTAGTCTTTGTTCTGGTTTGATCACTTCGTTTGCTGTGCAGATCATAGCCTTTTTGTGTGGAAGCATCCTCACTGGTAAAGGAAAGGTCTGGCTTAGGTGACCGTTCCAGATCTATGAACCCATGGCCTGCAATAATGATCTTTATCTTTCCTCAGATAAATGAAAACTTAAAATGGGGACAAGCTAAAGGGTTAAAGCAATGCATGTGAGGAGAGATCGTCAATATAGAATAGCACTTCTATTGTGGTTATTTTTAGGACATGAGCTGCTTAAGGATAGGGCTCACTTTCAGCCTCTTTCCCATATGTAACTAGGAGACAGGGCAAGGCGGCCTTGCTCAGTCCCACATGTGAACAAGCAGACCCACACAGGGGGGTTCTGGCTCAACTCAGTCACCTGGCCTCTGCTCTTGCCCTCATCCCCCTAACTTTATACACAGTGGTGCCTCCTCACCCAATGGAAATTCTGCTCACAGAGGAGCAACTAGCACTTTCTCTAGCCAAAAGGAGAACGGAAAACTCTTTGGCTCTGATTACGGCTAGGACTGCAACAGCTAGTTCCACCAATGACATGGAGCTCAGAGTGGCCGAGGCTACATCACGCAACCACAGAGCTAAATACACAGAAGTACCTGGTGGCTTTTCACTCAGACTCTGGCAAGCTGGAGGTGCATCAGGCAATGATTACTGCCCACCATGCACATACTAGAAGACATCAACAAAATCACACATGCCAATGAAAGCATCTAGGTGGCACTGAGTGTAAGATTTGGGAATTCTTAGAAAGCTTTGACCAAAACAACGCAGAGTCAATGACTAAAGGCAGCAACAAGAACTTCTCTGCATCCATCACAATTGAGGCCTCTTCCCACAGGTTCCTATTTACGTTCCCTATTTCCCAGTAGAGGGGAGAGTCTCCTGAACCACAGCCTGATGACCTTCAAGACTAATTAAATCGCAACCACAGAGTCTGATGCAGTCAGCTCTCTTTATCTGCAGGTTTAATATCTATGTCCAGGCAACTCGTGCATTGAAACCCACAGATACAGAGGGTCAACCGTCCACATTCTCCATCTGCAGTTGGTTGAGCCCGTGGATGTGGAGCCTGCAAATGTGGAACCCACCAATACAGAGGGTTGACAGCGGTGTTCCCAGCACCGCCTGCCTCCCTCGCAGGAGCACTGAGGGCAGCTGGGGAACTAAGTGTGGCAACCTCTGGCTTATGCTGCTGCCCCGCCCTTTATTTCCTTTGCTCCCATCCCCCTGCTGAAACCTCTGGCAGGCTGCTAAGGACAATGAAGGAGGATTCCAGGATCCTGCTGCCTTCACCCTGCCAGGGACCTACATGGTGGCCCCAGGCAAGACACTGAGCCCAGTCCCTCCGGGCCCCCTCACCAGGTGAGCTGACCCAGCACTTCACGACAGCACTGGGACCACCACAGGGCAGTGCTATCCTGGAAGTATATAAGCTGAGAAGGCATTGTTTACTGGTATGAAATGATTCCCATTTGGGTTCCATTTAATCTAATAAGTGTTTAGAAAAAAGTTAAAATAAAGGAAGACTTTAAGAACATGGGACCAGTACCTGCCAACAGTTCCCCGCGGCCCTCTGCCTCCTCGAGCTTTCCCCTCTGAGTCCTCTCGGGCATTGACTGCACCAGAGATGTGCCTAGAGAGTGACACACGCCCTCTCCTT
Organism: Cephalopachus bancanus; assembly: GCA_027257055.1. Taxonomy (NCBI): domain Eukaryota; kingdom Metazoa; phylum Chordata; class Mammalia; order Primates; family Tarsiidae; genus Cephalopachus; species Cephalopachus bancanus. The sequence goes on along the minus strand of JAPVLO010000341.1, from coordinate 3,952,813 downwards.
CAAGCTCACCATGACCCTAACAAAGCAGGCACTGCTATCTCCACTTTACAAATAAGGAAACTGGGGCTGGGAAAGGCGAGCAACTTGAGAAGCGCGCAAAGAAGACTGGGAAGGAAGAGCTGGGGGAATATGCCATCACAAGGTCATGGGAGAGACAATCACAAGGGGCCAGAGGCCACAGGGAAATAAGACAGGGACTGCATGGCCTCTGCATGAGGCAATCCTAAGGAAACAGCCAACGCTCATCTTTCCCAGTCCCTGCATCTTTTGGTTTCTGTCCACAGCACTGCAAAAGGCAGAGGTCAAGTGTGAAATCTGACCTCATCTGACATGGAACTAGGGAGAATGGGGCTACAGAGAAGGCAAGGTCACGTGGATCAGCACTTACAGAGAAGGCAAGGTCACGTGGAGCAGCACTTACCGGTCACATAGCTCCCCTACCTCTGTGCGCCTCACAAAGTCTTCTCCAAGGCAGGAAGCAAGGATGAAAGTCAGATTCTTACATTTTGGTACCACTACCCATTTCAAAATAGCTAACAGGATTTAACCAAGAGCTGCACTCGTTAAAGGCAATAAAGTGTTGGTACGTATTCAGAGCAATGGCCTGCAGTCACTCTAGCTTGGTCAGTCCCTGGCCACACACAGGACCTTACCTGCCTCCTCATCCCTATACACCCTGCCGTTCCCTTTTGGAAGCAGCTCTCCAGCTGTGACCTCTGCCTGGGATGTTCTTCACCCTTTCTATGATCACCCACATCCCACCAGTCCTTCAAAATCCTGCTTTTCCAGAAAATTCTGGAAAATACCTTTTCTCAAAAAATACCTGTTTCCAATCTAAATATTTCATTAATACCTTCTTACCAACAATACTTTTACACATCTTGTGGTAGAACAGTGTTATATCTGTCTCATCCTCACAGAATTGTGTACTTGTACTATTCTAGGCTCAAAATAAATATTCACCAAGATGCATTCTCCTTTTTTCTACTCAGGAAAAAAAAAAGGCTGATTGTAGGCAGAGGTACACTAGTAAAGACTATCTAAGGCTTCTGAAGGCATATGCTTATTTTCCTGTAGGCAAACTCCCTTAGTACAGAAATTCCAGAATGTACCACTTTATACCCATTAGGATAGTTAAAATAAAAAAGGTCAGTAATAACAAGTGTTGATAAAGATGTAGAAAAAATGGGAATCCTCATATATTATCAATGAATGTAAAATAGCATAGCCACCTTGGAAAACAGTTGACGGGTCCTCAAAAAGTTAAACACAATGTTACCATATGATGACCCAGCAATTCCATTTCTAGGAATGCACTTAAGAGAACTCCAAACATACATCCACACAAAAACTGGTACATGAATGATCACAGCAGCATTGTTTATAACAGCCAAAAAGTGAAAACAAGTGAAATATTCATCAGTGAATGAATAAACAAAATGTGATATATCTATACAATGGAATATTATGCAGCTATGTAAGTGAGATACTGAGACATGCTATAACATGGATGAATGTTGATAACACTATGTTAAGTGAAAAGAAGTCAAACACAAGAGAGCACATATTATATGGTTCCATTCATAAAAAATGCTTATAATATGAAAATACAGAGCCAAAAATGGAACTGGTGGTTTCTAGGGACTAGAGTGAGCAGGGAGGGAATGGGGAGTGATTGTTAATCAATACAGTGTTTCTTTTGGGGATGTTAAAATGCTCTGAAGTTAGAGGGTGATGATGGCTGCTGAGCTTTGTAAATAGTATACTAAAAACTGCTGAATTATATACTTTAAAGGGGTGAATTTTATGGTATATAAATTAGATTTCAGTTTTTTAAGTTTAAAAAAGGCTGGGCGCAGTGGCTCAGCCTGTAATCCCAGCACTTTGGGAGGCCGAGGTGAGAGGATTACCTGAATCCAGGGGTTCAAAACCAGCCTGGGCAACTTGGTGAGACCTCATCTCTACAGTAAATCAAAAAATTAGCTGGGCATGGTAGCTTCCAAGTAGTTCCAGCTACTTGGAAGGCCGAGACGGAAGGATCACCTGAACCCAGCAGGTCAAGGCTGCAGTGGCAGGGACTGTGCCACTGCACTCCAGCCTGGGTGACAGAGTGAGACCCCAACTCAAAAAAGAAAAAAAAAAGAAATGCTAACATGCTGCTTTGATCCTCAAACCTTAGAGTATACACAAGCCATCTGAGGAGTTTAAGATATGAGGCCTAGCCTCCCTGCTGTCACCACCAAAATTCTAGTATTCAGTGTGGAACCTAGCAGCCTGCATTCAACAAGTATACCAGAGGATGCTGATGCAAGTTATTAGCTATAAAACCTGTTTCTCTCTTTTTTTTTTTTTTTAGAGTCAGGGTCTCATTCTGCCACCCAGACTGGCGTGCAATAAGCACAATCACAGCTTACTATAGCTTCAACCTCCCGGGCCGAGGTGATCCTCCTGTCTTAGCCTCCCAAACAGCTGGGACTACAGGCATACACCACCATGACTGGCTAATTTTTAAATATATTTTTTGTGGAGACAAGGTCTCACTGTGTTGCCTAGGCTGGTCTCAAGCTCCTGGACTCAGGTAATCCTCCCACCTTAGCCTCCCAAACTGTTGAGATTACAGGCATGAGCCACCATGCCCAGTTGAAGCCTATTTTTTTGAAACACAGGTATAATGAAAATAAATTATAATTTAGAGTCTGAAGGTCAGGATTCAAATTCTGGTACTGCTCCTTTCTAGTTATAAGACCTTAGGAAAGCCACATAACCTCTTGTTTCCTCAATTATAAAATGTAATGAAGAATGTTTCCCTCTGAAGAGACATTGTACACAAGGTGTAGTAGTGAACACTGCACACTGTTGGTGCTCAATAAATGCTTAGCTGAACCCTAACTAGATGCCAATTCCATTCAACAAACATTGTCAAGTGACTACGATGTGAAAGGCACAGTGCAAGATGATAGCAATTAGTAGGAGAAATTTTTAAAATAATCAATCTTGGATTTTGCAAAAATATGAAAAAGACTTTAAAAACCAAGCATCATTCTGTACAACTATTTAAATTAGCATATTATTTTTTACAACCCTGGAAAAGTGAATTTGGGGTATATCAGGAAAAACAAAAACAACATGGGTCCAGGCATTTGATAATTATAAAAAATGTCTGGAGGCTACGTAAGTAATAAAACTGTACTTTTTCCTTGTATTTACTCTCCCCAAGCAGAATGCAAACTTAGAATTAGGGACCATGCCTTCAACTTCGCTCATATACCCAGTCTCTACTCCATCCCTGGAGTAGACATAAAATAGTCCGCAAGAATGCACCTAATAACACAGGGTAGTCTGTTACCTTCAGGTCGCGGTGAATAATAGGAGTTTTGCACTGATGCAGGCGGGCAACAGCTTCGCAGGTATCACAAAATATCTGGAGCACTTCATTCTCTGTAAAACCTGTTTGCAGGCGCTGGTTCATCAGGTTTACCACCTGGCCGCCTGAGAGGAGTGCGGAAAAAAAAAAGAGGTTATAAACATTCAGGCTTGTTTCTTGGCCTAAGAGAATGAGTGGCTGTCCAAAGAGGAATAAGGAGGTCACAGAGCTGACCACTGGCCAAGCCAGGACTAAAACCTAGTTGTCTTGACTCCCAGCTTGGGATTTTTTTCCTACAATCCAGTGCCTCCACTAATTCTTCAAAAATAGTTCCTTACTTTACAAAACACCCCAGACGTAAGCTGCCCTCATTATATCTTCAAGATTAGTAGTAGAACTGACAACATGGCCCCACTGTAGTACCTGGTTATACTGTTCCTGTTGTGTGTGACATGAGGCCATAGCCTCAACTTGCCATATCTTTTAGTAAGAATGAGATGGCATAGTAGATCCAGGAAGCAGGAAGACAACAGTTTTATAGTCTGTATTTAAAAAACAGCTTGGTCTCTCTGGCTGCACAACTTAGTGTTGGGCCTGCAGAGATGTTACACCAACATTTAATCTCCAGGACCAAAAGATTGATGACTTCACTTACAAGATTATCCAGATCCCAGATGCTCCTACTGCCAGGTTTCTGAACATTCTAGTGTCCAAAAGGAATAGGCAGGAGGAAACTAACTGGAAGTTCAAATTTGGTAGTATTTTAGAAAATCAGGTTAATAGCTAAAACAGTGAGGTCTGAAATTACTGGTTAACATCACATTTTTGGGATTAGCAAAATATCTAATTTACGGACAGTATCTTTAAGGGCTGGAAAATTGTTAGTGAAATGAAGGGTGATTATAAAACAGTAAGACAATGACCCAAACCAAACCTCCAAACAATGGTCATGTGAAATGCAATCAACTCTGAATACATTTCAAAGATAAATGTTTTTTGAAACTTCAGGCATTCAACTACTTAAGTCCACTGTTGACACGAAGGCATTATTCGACTGTAGCTTTGCCTGACTAGGAATTACAGTTCTAGAGTTAAGGACAGGAGGGTCATTTCCATTAGAAGAAAAAGGTTCTTTTATCCCATAACACAAGAATGGTGGTGTGAGTGGGAAAGAGAACACACATGGGAGGGGAGGGGAGGGAAAGGGAGGAGAGAGGAAGGGAGAGGAGGGGAGACTACATTGTTTCTTCAGTCTATCTGGAGAGTTGGGTCTTTATTATGTGCCTTCACCGTTTGTGTTAAAACATCATCAAGAATACATTCACTCTTGTTCTTAAATGTCCTCATTTATATACAAGCACCAAACCTTCCTCAATCTAACAAAAATGTAGTTCTGTATTATCCATCACTTTCAATTGTTTGTACCACTGCACCTCACCATTATGAGAATAACCGAGAGTTGACAGCAGATTTTGTACCTTTTAACCTCTGAGTTCTCCCATCAGTAAAAACAGAACAACATACTTTAGGGTGCAATGCACATGAAGTGAAATGACCCCCATGCCCTTGACAATCAAGATGCTAGAGAGAGGAGAGCTTAAGGGTAGGTTCACATACATACCTCTACAAAAATCCATCAGAATGAGAACTTCCCATACATCGCCGCTACTCACATTGTTGATGCTAGAATCGATGTAACCCACAATGTTCTTGTGCCCTGACAGGTCCCTCTGTGAACAAGAGTTGAGAAATACATCATCAGTTATAGACACCAATAGGAGCAGACTTAGCCAGTCAGTTTCATTAGCACAGATAAATACACAGAAAAGACACAAATGGTGTTGAGGGGTAAGACTAAAGAACAGGGTCAAGAACAGGTTTCCAGAGGTCTCTGCCATCTTCAATAGCAATTCCATAATCCTACTAAACCAGAGTACTCTCTGGAACATGAATTCTAGAGTTAAATGCACATAGCATGCCTGCTTGCTCACTGCATCAATGCTCCCTGTAAACCAGAAGCAAAGAGTCCCAGCTCCAGAAACATTGCAGAGGGGTTAAGAGTGGAGAGACTGTATGAACTAGTTAAATATGTGAGTTTTTATAATTAAGAAAAACAAAATAGATGTTTCTCCTGGTAGTAAGGGCAAAAGTGAATTAAATTTTACTTTTTTTTATTTTTAAGTCAGGGTCTCACTGTCACCCTGGCTGGAACGCAGTGGCATGATCATGGCTCACCACAGCCTCTAACTCCTGGGTTCAAGCAATCCTCCTGCCTCAGTCTCCTGAGTAGCTGGGATTACAGGCACCTGCAGCCATGTCTGGCTAATTTTTTTTTTTTTTTTTTGTAGAGACAAGACTTCGTTCTTGGGTTGGTCTCGCACTCCTGGGTTCAAGCAATTCTCTTGCCTCAGTCTCCCAAGGTGCAAGGACTCCAGTGTGAGCCACTGTACCCGGCTTCAACTTGACTTTTAAATGGTTCATACTGCTTTCTCCCTTTAACAAATATACAAAAAGAATAACTATTTACAAAGTTTTGAAGGGCCTATAATAGCATCCAGATCTAAGCATTTTGCTCAAAAGTAAGCCTTTCAAGCCAGCCAGCTGGGATATAAGATGAGGCATATTTCCAAGTCTTCAGTTGGAACTGCGTGTGACCTGTTAGGGCTGTTTGTGGAATTCATTCATCCAACAAATATTTATTGAGCAGTCCCCAAGTGTCAGGACCCATCTAGGCACTGAAAGTTGACTCACACCTTGTTACAGTCATTTCACCATCCACAGGGGTAGATCTTTGTACCGGGTAATGTAATTTTTGTACAAATACAAGGTAAGAAATTTTATTTTTAAAAAATTTGTTTTAATAAATTGTTTTGCTTTTGTTTTAAAAAGCTCAAGGGAAGGAAGTGGAAAAGATATGGTTCTGTGAGGGACCACACAAACTTGACAAATTAGACCATGAGAACAGAAACTACCAACACCCTCACTAGAGATTCAACTGTCTAAAATGGCAAATAGATTACATACCAACACAAGAGGACACCTCACAGTAAGAAGTGATCACATGTGAACCCTGAGCATCAAAGTTAAAACTCATTAGAACCTTCCTGAGTGATGGATTAGAAATGAATAGTGTCTCAGAAATGGTAGACACACACACACACACACACACACACACACACACACACACACACACACACACGACTGCAAAAGATAGAAAGGTGACCTAAGGCAAATGAAAGTCATTGGAGACTTATGTGAAAGTAGTTTCAGAGAAGGGATGGGATGGAGATGAGAATGCAACCGGACTTGTAAAAAAATGGGAGTTGAGCAAGTACAGCCAGTGAAGACAGATGACTCTTTCAGGACATTTGGGCTCAAGAAAGGAGCAGCATTGAGGGAAGGACTTTTTAGATAGGAGAAAACTGAGCACTGGAGTGTAGAAGGGGATAAAAGAAGAAAGTTTTAAGATACAGAAGAGGATGAGAGCAATTGATGAAACAAAGTCCTGTAGGAAAAGGGTGGGGATTAAGAGGGATTGACCTTAGAGTAAATTCAAACGAGTTCAGATCTGCTGTTTTGTTTTTGGTAGAAAATAAGATCACCTTTGAAGTATACACAGAAATGACAAAGAAGTCTGATGAGACAAAAGACTTAGAGCATCTGTTTTGGTGAAGCCCAAAAGCAGTCTCTAGAGTTCAAGATTTTCCCTAAACAGAAAGTGATTTCAGGGCTCATGTTTTAGTGACCTATCCTTCCTTCTCATTTTCCATCTCATCATTGAACTTTCTAGAACTTGTTTCCATTTACACATTTCTAGAAATAGGAAGAACTGGAAAGAAGCTCTTTGAAGCCAAAATAAAGCAGAATATGTTCTCCAAAAGACCACGAAGTGGAATGAAAGGCTAAGGTCTCTACATTTAACTACTTGTAAAAGCATCAACACTGTTGCCTTTGAGTTTGTCTCATCCCAAGAGGAATAATAAACCACCTCAAAGAAAGAAAAAAAACTGACAGAACCATGCCATGGTTTAAAGGTTTGTGCCCCTGCCAAAATTCATGTTGAAACTTAAATCTCCAATGCAACAGTATGCGGGGGTGAGGCATTTAGGAAGTGACAAAGTTATGAAGGCAGGGTTCCCATGAATGGTATTAGCAACTTTATAACTTTATAAAACTTTATAAATGGGTTAGAGGGAACTAGCTAGGCCCTTTTGTCCTTCCACCTTTCATGTGAAGATAAAGTATCCTCTCAAAAGAAAGTAGCATTCAAAACCCCATCTTGGAAGCAGAGACCAGGCCCTCACCAGGCACCAACCCTGACACTGCTTTCATCTGTAACTTCTCAGCCTCCAGACCAGTAAGAAAATAAATTTCTGCTCCCTATAAATTACTCAGTCTCAGGCATTTTGTTATAGTAACATGGACGGATTAAGACAAGAGGAGGTCAAGAGCCAGTAAGGAACCAAAACTGGATAGTTAACATTCACAGATGGCATCTTACAGCTTGCCAGAATCTTTGCTAAACAGTTTAAGTCGAAATTGCTGTTCACTTTGTCTTCCACAGAGATCCTACGATATGTTCATGTAGAAAAGACCTCCTCTTTGGAAGGAGACAGTGACGTTGCCCTTTAATGGCTTGATGATGCAGCGACATCTCAGATTTTAGAATAGAACCCCAGTGGTTTATAACTCCAATGGAGAAGATATGTTTGAATGACTGTGAAAGACAAAAAGGGTCAAGAGAAAAATCTTACCACAAACGAAGACTGACTCACATTTAGGGGACGCAGGCAGGAGCTCCTGCCCAGTGCTCAGTAGCAACAGACCAGAGGATGCCAAGCTCTCCTGTGACTTCGGTTAAAACCAACCCAGGCTTGCAAAACAGAAGTGGACGGAAAGACACGGCATGGAGCCCACAAGGGAGTATCTCTTGCCACCTGCTTACTTAGAAAAGAGCAGGATGTGGGAAAGACACTTTGCTGCTCTTCCCTACAACTATTATTTGAAGTCTGGGGTTATAAGTCAAAATGCAAGTTTCGGGGAACTGGGGAATGTCCGGGCAAACTACACATCAGGTAAGTTCCGACTGCATCATTTAAGTAGCGATACGTTTAAAGAGATTGTGTTGCCTCTTGAAACCTCAGTTTTGAGTCAGGGCCTCACTCCCCGTTGCCCGGCTGGAATGCAGTGGCACAACCATAGCTCGCTGCAGCCTTGACCTCCTGGGCTCAGGCAATCCTTCTACCTCAGCCTCCCGAGCAGCTAGGACTCTAGGTGTGCACCACACACCGGGCTAATTTGTTTTTCATTTTTTATGGAATTTGAGGTCTTGCTATGTTGTCCAGGCTGGCCTTGAACTCCTGGGCTCAAACAGTCCTCCCACCTTGGCCTCCCAAAGTGCTGGGACTACAGACGTGAGATACCGTGTCCTATTTTTCAACTAATATTAAACCACATTAATAAAGTGCTAACAAACTTGTTATTAGAAGATCTGCTTTATTAAGCAAGCATTTAAAATGGCTTGTAGTTAACTTATTAACTTCCATATTTTACTGCTTGAAAAACTGAAAAGACTTTTTTCATAAACACATGCAAAAGCAACTAGTTTTGAAAAGTCTTCAACTCATATTCTATAGATTATCATAAATTCCAAGTTTACCTGGGGTCCTAATTAATGGTGCTTGAAACATGGAACAGTACACTATCCCTAGCCTCAAAATTCTGTGACAGAAGAATTCCTAGTTAGGAAGCTTGAGGCCTTATGAAAAAAATCAGGATTTAGTTCCTAAGTATATCTATGAAAACCTTTATATTTACAAGAAAACAAAGATAAATAGCATTCTAAATAGCATATCAATAACATGTCACTCACCTCAAGACAGTAAAAATAAATATTGTACACAACTAATTTCCCTATATATCATTTGCTCTGGCCCACTCCCTTCCTTGGAGTTTCAGCGTGATACTTGCAAATTCCTGATGCTGACAGTGCTTACATTTGCAAATAGTAAGTTTCCAAAGAACATTAAGTTTATCTACTTTGACCTTCCATTCAAAAATTCAACATTTTCTCATTTTATGACTCAGTACTTTATGTTTCCTACTTCTGGAATCACATCACGGTACCATAGACTCTCTTAAGCAAATTTCAGTTTCTTAACTTAAAGATGAAGGAAAGCAGTTGTAAGGTCTGGAATTCATTTATTTCTCCCAAGGTTGCTTTGTAAGTATCTTATCATGCTTTACTATCTTTACCTCCTCCCCTTTTCTTTCTATAACCCTAAATTTCCTTTATAATTCTCTTCTAAAGGAGTTATTCATAGGCAAACAAAAACTACCAGGTCCAGTGCAGTAGTAAAGCAAAAAGCACTAGGCTGGTCTTGGAGTCTATCAGAGATCCCTTTTGGCTTCTGTTATATAAGAAGTCCAGGTATTTTTCTCTTCCCTACACTCATATTTATTCTCCCTTTCCCAAGTCTTACTCATTAATTAATTCTGTATTTACTGAATAGATCCTTAAAGTTATCTAGATTCTAGAGTAGTGTTGCTCAAACTTTAATATCCATATTAAAAAGCGGATTCGGATCCAGTAGCCCTGAGATAAGGCCTGAGGTACTAAATTTCTAATAGATGTGTACCCTATGAAGTGGCACTTCAAGTAAAAAGGATCTAGAGCAGTGCAATTCAAAGTGTGGTCTACAAACATCTGCTGGTTAGTAAACTGTTACCAGTCCACAAAGAGATAAGGAGCTCACTCCAGGACATAAATAAATCAAATCACTAAGCTAATTTCTTTTTCTTTCTCTATTTCTTTTTTTTTTGCTAGCAAAATCTTACCTGTGAGGGAGGCAGTTCATTGATTTATATCCTTGGAGTGGCGTCCACACATTTATATTCAAGTGAATTTTGGCAAGGGTGCCAAGACAACTCAATAAATAAATGATGGTCTTTTCCAAAAGTGGTGCTGAGACACAAGTGGGAATGAATTTGGATCTCTACTTCACACAATATACAAAATTGACTTTAAAACAAAAAAGAACTAAAAGTTCTTCAAAGATAATACATGTGCAAATCTTCGTGACTTTGGATAAGGCAATGGGTTCTTAGAGATGATACCTAAAGCGCAAGGAATCAAGGAACAAGTAGATATACGGCATTTCATCAAAATTTGAAAATTTGTTTTTCAAATGACACTAAGAAAGTCGAAAGACAACACATAGAATGGAAAAAAATATTTGCAAATCATAGATCCAATAAGGATTTAGTATCCAGAATATGTAAAAATCCTTACAACTCAACACAAAAACAACAAACAACTCAGTGTAAACGGGGCAAAGGATCGGAAGACATTTTTCCAAAGAACAAATGCAAATTGCTGATAAACACATGAAAAGATGCTCAACATCATCAATCAATAGAGAAATGCAAATCAAAACCACAATGAGATGCCACTTCACACCCACTAGGATAGCTATAATCAAAAACATAAACACTAAAAAATATTGGCAGGGAGGTGAAAATTGGAACCATCATATATTACTGGTAGAAATATAAAATAACGCAGTTGCCAAAACAGTCTGGCAGTTCCTCAGAAAGTAGAGTTACCGTGTGACCCAGCAACTTCACTCTTATTTCACCCAAGAGATGTGAAAATATTATGAGCACACAAAAATTTGTACAAATGTTCACAGCAGCATTATTTATAACAGCCAAAGTGTGAGAACAATCCAAATCTCCACCAACTACTAAATGTCATACATAAAATGTATCTTCATACAACAGTATATCATATAACCATAAAAAGGAATGACATACTGATACATGCTGCAACATGAATGAACCTTGAAAGTACTATGCTAAGTGTAAGAAGTAAGGCACAAGAGGTCACATATTATATTCAACACATCTACATGAATTGTCCAGAATATGCAATAAAAAGATTAGAAGTTACCAGGGGTTGGGGAGAGGGGGAATAGGGAGGGAGTTCCCTTTTGGGTAATGAAAAAAGTGTTCTGGAATTAGACAGTAGTGACGGTTGCACAACCTTATAAATACACTGAAAGTCAATTTTATGATGTGAATTTTATCTCAATTTATATACACACAAAAGTAATAAGACAGGCTGGGAGGAAAATTTTTTAAACATTTTAAAAGTAAACACACAGGAGACGAGAAGAAAAAGAAAAAGGATCCTTTAAGTAACACTGATCTGGAGCAACAAGGCAGCCCATGTCAGAATCCCCACTTTAGCCTTTGATAAGCTGTTTTCTTAGAATAATGCCACTTCCTTACATCCTCAGCCTATCCACAGATAGCCTTCCAGTTCTTTCTTATATCCATCTGGAAACTTTCACCTCCTGATTATCTAAACTGTCCTCTCTAGAGCAAAACTGGCAAATCTAGTCTATTTTCCACTTTCAAAATAGGTGAAATAGGATTATTTAGATTGAGTCTTCCTGTCTCTATGTTAAGTATCCCCACTTTCTCTAACTTGGGTTTTGTTTGTTTTTCTGAATTGGGGTCTCACTGTCACCCAGGCTGGAGAGCAGTGACACAATCGAGTCCCACCACTGCCTCGACCTCCTGGGCTCAGGCAATCCTCTGGGACTACAGGCGTGTGCCACTACACCATACTAATTTTTTGACTTGTAGAGACAAGGTCTCACTATGTTGCCTAGGCTGGTCTCAAACTCCTGGGCTCAAGCCATTTTCCCTCCTCAACCATTCCAGGTACTGGGATCACAGGTGTGAGCTACTATGCCCAGCCACTGACATGGTTTTTAAGACCATTTTGGCTGCTCCCACATTTACGTGCTTTGCTCTATTCTTTTTATAAGAACAGTCCCTGGAAATGAATGAAGTACTCCAGGCCTGGTCTGACTCATGCAGAGTAGAACAGCACTATCACCTTCTATAATTATATTAATGCAGCTAAAGATTACATACTTTTTTTTTTTTGGCAGCCACATCACACTACACATGCATACTGAATTAGTTGACTACTTAAATACCTAAGTCTTTTCCCCTTCATGCTGCTTTTAATCTTTGTGTCCCCAGAACTATGCTTGTAAAGCTGATTAAAATAAAACAAAATTCCAAGTATATGATCTTACCATGTCATTTCATCCATTAGAATCAGTCCATTGCTCCAATTTGTAAGAATCATTTTGGATCCTGATTCCATCATTCAATGAAGCTGTCATAACTTCCAACTTTATATCAGGTATACAATTGGTAAGTGCATCTTCTATTTCTTTAACCAAGTTATTCGTTAAATGTAAAATAACATAAAGCTAATGGTAAATCACAGTGCTTAGAATTAATATCAAACCATTGATCAGAAACCTTTATAACCAGTGGCTATTACACCTAACTGTATTAGTATTCAGCCTAGACTCCGTTTTGCTCACAGATATGGTCAGGGTCCTTAACTTCCCAAAGGAAGATAAGATATTGATATGACATGGCTTGTTACTGAACTTGAAGCTTTTTGGATCCCTGTTTACTCATCCAACCCAAGGGACTATAAATCAGCTTAAAATGTAATTTTTTTTTTTTTTGAGTTGGGATCTCACTGTCACCCAGGTTGGAGTGCAGTGGTATGATCATAATGATCATGGCTCAAGGCAGCCTCAACCTCCTGGGCTCAGGCAATCCTTTCACCTCAGCATCCCAAGTATCTGGGACTACAGGCTTGCACCACCATGCCCAACTAATTTTTTTTTATTTTTTGTAGAGATAGGGTTGCGCTATGTTGCCCAGGCTGTGCAAACTCCTGGGCTCAAGCAATCCACCAGCCTCAGCCTCCCAAAGTGTTGGGATTACAGGTATAAGCCACTGTGCCTGGTGTAATTTATTTTTAATGGGTAACATATTGACTTTCAAATAGTACAAAATATCAGACAATTACTTCCTACTCCCATCCCACATAGGAAGCAACTTTTATTCTCTCACTTCCTCTCACTCTCTTTCACCCTTCCAGTGTTTGTTCAGGCAAATTCAAACAATATATATTATGTACACACACACACACACACACACACACACACACACTTGCTTTGATAGCATCAGGGCCAGGCATGGTGGCTCATACCTGTAATCCCAAGACTTTGGGAGGCCGAGGACTGTGGCAGACGAGGAGGAAACCTTGAAAACGATAAAGCAGACAATACCAAATTGCTTGAGGCCAGGAGCTCAAGACCAGCCTAGACAACACAGCAAGAACTCATCTCTACAAAAAAATGAAAAAGAAATGGCTTATATAATAGCACATGCCTGTAGTCCCAGCTACTTGGGAAGTTGAGGCAGGAGGCTCACTTGAGCACAGGAGTTGGAGGCTGCAGTGAGCTATGATCATGCCATTGCACTCCAGCCTGGCTCATAGAGCAAGATCTTATCTCAAAAAGGATATCATTTTTGAGATAACTAATAAATCTTTTAAAATAATCTGTTCCAGATTTTTTTCTTTTCTTGTTTTTTCTTTTTCTTGGTTTTTTGTGTTTTATTTGAGTAGGAGTCTCACTCTGTTGCCCAGTCTCACTCTGTTGTCCAGGCTGGAGTGCAGTAGAATGCTCATGGCTACCGCAGTCTTGACCTGCTGAGCGCAGGTGATCCTTCTACCTCAGCCTTCCAAGTAACTGGAACCACAGGTGTGCACCACCACGTCCAGCTAATTTTTTGGTTTATTGTAGAGACAAGGTCTCACCAAGTTGACCAGACTGGTCTGGAACTCCTGGGCTCAGGCAATCCTCTTGCCTCTGCCTCCCAAGGTGCTGGGATCACAGGCATGTATGTGCCCAGCAGTTCCAGATCCTTGTCCCTGATCAATCCAGAACTCCCTGCTGTTCAGAATCTACCTTCCTTCCTTTTTGGATTATGAAAACATTTGCCTGCCTTGAACCATCTGATCTCTTGTGTTCTAAGTGAATCCTCAAACACCACCGGAGGCAGCTTAGTGTCCTCATTGCCAAGCTCAATAAGGATACATCCATCTGGGCCAGGAAGTATGAATACAGAACAGTATTTGACACATCTTGAACTTTATTTATTTCCTATCACTGTCCTTACCCCTTTAAGTCTGAAAATAATTAATCTTTTTCTGCTTTTAGACAGAGGGATCAGAAGTCCAAAACTTACCCTCCAACTAGCCATCAGAAATCAGAATATCTTTGATGCTATAGAGCAAATATCCCAGATGTACCAAAGGACTCACAATGGACACTAGTAAATGGTAGACAGCATTTACCAAAATAAAATGTGAAACCACTAACGATTCTCCTTGCATTTGGGTACAGCACGCGCATCCTTCCCCCACTGTAAGTAGAGAGAGGAATCTGCTTCTTTGACTATTAACAGACAATCTCAGGACGTTAGAAAGCATACTATATTTTCCAATTCCCTTCACAATTCTTAAAATATTTGAAGGAGGTAGGGCTGGAGTTATGCTTTCTATCGAAAGAAATCTGATGCTAGGGAGGTCAAAAACATCACCTAAGACTTCAGAATTAAAATGGCAGAGATTTTTAAGTGGAAGGAATCCGTCTGATTTCAAGACTTATTGCACAGCTTCCGCAATCAAGGCAGTGTGGTCTTGGTGGAGGGACAGACACACAGATTAAATGAAACAGAGCAGAGAACAGAGAGCTCAAAATGGATAATGGGCTCACATGTAAAATGTAAAACCACAAAACTTTTTTTAAAAATAGAAGAAGCGAGCCGGGCTCGGCGGCTCCGCCTGCCGTCCCGCGCCTTTGGGAGGCCGAGGTGAGTGGACGGCCTGAGCCCGCGGGTTCGAGGCCCGCCTGGGCGGCGAGACCTCATCTCTACAACAAATCAAAAAGTCAGCCGGGCGTGGCAGCGCGCGCCTGTAGTTCCGGCTACTGGGAAGGCTGAGGCGGAAGGATCGCCGGAGCCCAGCGGGTCGAGGCTGCGGTGGCCGGGAGCGGCCGCTGCACTCCAGTCGGGGCGACAGAGTGAGACTCCAACTCAAAAAATAATAATAATAAAAAAATAAAAAATAGAAGAAGCATAACGAACATTTGTACACTTAACTCTGAATTATACCCCATGTCTTTACAATAAAAAATAGAAGAAAATCTTTAGAAGTGAGGACTATGCAAAGATTTCTTAGACTTGACACCAAAAGCGCAATCCATAAAAAGAAAAACTTATAAACTGGACTTCATCAAAATTTAAAACAAAACAAAAACAATAAAAGACCTTAGAAATTTAAAAGCCTGGCAGATAAAAATTCAATAGGATGATTAGAATATAGAGATGAAGAAATCTGCTAGAATATAGAACAAAATGACAAAGGAATGACAAAGAAATTTAAAAATAGAAGAGAGAAAACTAGAAAATTAGAAAATCAATCCAGGACAGCCAACATCCAAATAACAGGAATTTCAGAAAATGGGGCGAAAAAAGAAAACTATCAAATAAGACAAACCAAAAAACCTCCCAGAATGTAAGGCTATACGTTTCTAGATTAAAAGGGACTACCAAATACCTAACATAATAAATGACAAATACATACACTAAGTGTATGAAGAAAAACAAAGAGAAAATTTATAAATTTCTAGGGCAAAAATGTGAGTCACTCCCAAAAGACCAGGCATTAGAATGGCTTAGGATATCCCAAGTGCAACACTGAAAGCTAAAATATAGTAGAGTGACGTTTTCAAAAATCTGAATGAAATAATTTCCAGTCCAGAATTTTGTACTCAAGTTATGACATGAATAAGCATAGAATAAAGATACTTCTAAGACCTGAAAGTTCTCAAAAATTTGCTTATCATGTACCAGGAAGCTACTGGAGGACCAGCTCCAACAAAATGAGAATGAAAGAGAAGCCAGGTGTTCTAACAAAAAAGAGAGGCAAAGGCAATGCCTAGAAAATTCCAAGATAAGATGACGGCAAATTAAGACCTGAAGAGCAACCAGTCCAGATTCCATTAAGACAGAAGACTGAGAAAGAAATCTTGACAATGATAAAGCAGACAATAACACTAAACTCAAAAAATTCAAAAAAATGTTTCATACAACCTAGGGAGAGTTTGGAGTTAACTTGTTGAAAAGTATACAGAAAACTGAGGTCAAAAAGGGGGGGGGAAGACAATTATAGTGAAAACACAGTCGTATGGGAATGACATAGTAATCATAGTCTACCAGGAGATTCTATAGGAATAGATTTCTTACATCATAATGTAAAAGCTAATATTCATATAACCAATACACTGTTAAAACTTACTGAAATTTTAGAAGAATGGGGACTGAGAATAATGCAAGTACTTGGGGAATGGGGTGGGCAGGGCATACGAGAGAGCTAAATCCTTACTCACCATAGGAGACACTGCTTAAAATTGAGGAAAACCAAGAACTAGCAATACTAGCATGCTATTGAGAAATATATCAAAAGAATCATTTGAGGTGGTTGCCTATGGACCTTGAAATGACACAGGAGGACCCACTGGGTAACCGCTGGATATTTTTCTAACAAGCTTGATTCACCTATTTGAATATTTAAGCTTTGAAAAAGTATAAGCTAAAAGCAAACCAAAACAAAACCCTCAGAGCTAATACACCACTGGGCCAGAACCTGAATCCATGTCACTGAAATCCTAATAAGGGTTGGACAAGGTGGCTTATGCCTGTAATCTCAGCCCTTAGGGAGGCAGAGACAAGAGGACTGCCTGAGCCCAGGAGTTCAAGACCAGCCTGGGCAACTTGGTGAGACCTCGGCTCCACAATAAAACAAGAAATTAGCTGGGTGTGGTGATACACACCTTTAGTTCCAGCTACTTGGAGGAATGAGGTAGAAGGATCACCTGAACCATGCAGGTCGAGGCTGTGGTGGCCGTGAATATGCCACTGCACTCAAGCCTAGGTGACAGAGATTAGGACTCGAAAACAAAACAAAACCCCTCCTAATCAGGCCCGATAATTTGTGAGTGCCTAATGTGCCTGTGCTGCTTAGTTCCTCCATTACAGTGCCTGCCTAGAACAAAGTAAACTCTCAACTTGTTTCTGAATGAGTGGGAGAAAGTGAAAGAATGGGATTGCTTTGTAGCACAAGAAAATGAATGAGAAGGGCATTCCAGGTAGAGGAAACAGCAGAAGCAAAGACAGGAAACAAAGTGTATGAGAGCTGAGCAAGCATGGGGCAAGGTTCAGAAAGGAGGAAAAGCTATGATTAGTACCGCCAAAACCCACGGTGTGTATAGAAAAAGATACAGCAAGGGAGTCTGCAGCTGCGTGCTGGGGAGCGGGAAGACACTGGCAACCTGCAGACAGATCTTCGTGGTCTTGACTGTATGTATATGAGCCTCAGGAGATGGTTTGTTTGTTCTGAATGCTGACAGTTCCTTCCCAGATAGTTTCAGCTTTCAGGAATCCAGAGCCGTACCAGGCTCTCTAAAACCCTGAGTCAACTAGTTACTCTAAGCAACCACTGAAAGGGCAACTCCATAAGGGGTGGAAAGGGCCAAAAAAAGCCTGGTGGAATCCCTGCAATGCCACTCCTCATTTTTTGGATTTCTTTCTGCTCTTTACAAAAGCATTAAAAACCATGGAAACAAAGGAACCATCCTCTGTAGGTGAACGTAAGCATGTGCCATTACCATTACTCATTCACTCATGTCATCCAAAGTCCATCAAGCATTTACTTTATGGCAGGAAGTGTGTTGGAGCATAAAGTTCTTTCCAATAGCTTACTTTCTGACGGTAGAACTACTTATAACATAACAGGTTAAGCAATACAATCGTTACAAATAAAAGTGCTATGGAAACAAAGGAATAAAAAACTATACATTTAAAGTTTTTTTATTATGTATAATGTCAAACAGAGATAAAAGAAAGATACTACTCTAACATACTCCCATATAGTCCTAACTCTGCTTTAATCATCAACAACTCTTGACCAGTCTAATTTCTCTTCTAAACCCACTCATTGTTCTCAAGACACCGTATTATTTTCTCCATGATATTTCAGCAAGTATATCTAGATTTAGAGATTCTTTAAACGTGATAGAAATCTAAATCTCGAAAAATGAGTAAGTTTTCAAAATTAAGGTACAATTAATATGTAACCAAAGGCACAAATCTGAAGGTGTTCACTTGTGTTCTGACAGCAGTATCCTCCTGTATAACCACTACTATCTAAAACAACACAGAGAACACTTCCACGGCCTAGAATGTTCCCATACGCCCCATTCTAGTCAATTTCCCACTCCTAGATAGCCACTTTCTGACTTCCATCTCCATAGGTCAATTCTGCCTGTTCTTGGACTTCTATAAATGGAATCAGAGTATTCATGAGGTTTCTGGGTTTGGCCTAGGTTTCTAGGATAAAAAGGGGGAAAAGTGTTCCAGGAGAAAAGAACTATGTGTAAAATATAAAGTTGTATAAGAATATGTTCACAGAATGTTGAAAAGTTTAGAAAAATTGAAAACTGAAACTGAGGATTGGTAACTAACAGGACAAGACTAGAAGAGGCTCATTGGAAAGTTAGGTTTTCCAGATTACAAGCCACAGTTAATTTCTGGGAATCAAGTTTTAGGAAACTTTTCCCAACATCCAAAACTATTTCTCTGACCTTAAAACTGGTCAGTTCTCTCAATATGCTCCTTCCTCGATCACCCTTCAGCTGAGGGTGACAATGGCAGGAGGGGTCCTATATTCCATGGCTGCGCAGTCCCATCTTGTCCAGAGGCCTCTCTGCCATCTCACAGAAGGGAACAAGTCCCCCCGGCTTTCTTATTAGAGAGTATTATCTGCCCCATTTTAAACAGTCCCAGATCCAAGGGGCAGCCTTACCATTATCTGGATTTCTCTCTTGCACACCTGGAGATCATGCTCATTGTTGACAAACATGCGTTTCAAGGCACATTTCATCCCATTGCTTGTTCTCACCAGAAACACGATAGCAAATCCACCTGTGAGAGAAACACACACACAAACTCTTTTGAGTCACGCTGAAAAAGTCAATCAGATGACAACAGTGGCTGCAGGTTGCTGCTTTCACTATTAATGGTACTAATAATGCCACTGTCAGCCAACCCTAATGTTAGCCTGGCTTAGAAGGCATTCTTAGATTTTTAGAACTCAGAGACATTACGTGGGATTGGGTCAAGAGTCAGAGAAATTGTTCCCAAACACATATCTAAGGATAACGAATATAATTATCCTCCAATAAACCTACAAATAAGCAGATAAATGAGAAGAAGAAGAAGAAAAAACCCAACTACATTCCAACCATTGTCCTTGGTACTTCAACGCTCTTGTTCAATTTTTACCACAATTCTGTAAGGTTGGGTGTTATTTTTCCCTTTAAAACAACAATTACCACTTGAAGAAAATAGAAGCTCAAAGAGATTTCATTCAAACCAATAACTTTTTTTAAAAAAACATAAGCACAGCACTCTTTTCCTCATACCAGAGAGGCTAGGAAATTATTTCAGTAATTACTACTATAAATAACTGTCAATGAACTTCAAGAATCTCCTTCTCTTTCCCTCCTTCCTTACTCTATTCCTCAACTCAAATCTAACAACAGATGCTGAAGATTCCTCCTGCCCTCCCTACCTCACGGGCTTCTGAGAAGATACAAGACATAGGTACCATGCTATACTACACAGCAGACATTAAGTAAGTATGACTCAATTATTGGGCTTTTTTTTCAATGTTAAAATGGCTTCTGCAATTCACTTAAGATTATATCATTAAATTATTCCATTTTGGCATTTTACCCTTTCACATCCATTGTGAAATGATTACCACAATCAAGTTAATTAACACATCTGTCACCATACATCACTGTCATTTTTTTTTTCTGGTGAGAGTACTTAAGACCTCCTCTCAGCAAATTTCAAATACACATACAGTTGGGGCAGATGTTTTAACATCCACGCTGAACTTTCTCTTAAAGACAGTTTACAGTTCATTAACAGAAATTATACAGCTCTTACAGGAATTATAAATGCTTAAAATTCATTACACCTTAGTGTTCCACAAATACTTAGAACTCCTACTCAACCTCACCCCCAAAGTACTGTATGTGGGTTCGATGCCATTGGGTTTTTTTGGTTTTTTTGTTTTTTTGTTTTTTTGAGTTGGAGTCTCACTCTGCAGCCCAGACTGGAGTGCAGTGGCCACTCCCGGCCACCACAGCCTCGACCTGCTGGGCTCCGGCAATCCTTCCGCCTCAGCCTTCCAAGTAGCTGGAACTACAGGCACACGTTACCATGCCCAGCTCATTTTTGATTTATTGTAGAGATGAGGTCTTGCCAAGTTGCCCAGGTGGGTCTCGAACCCGCAGGCTCAGGCAATCCACTCACCTCAGCCTCCCAAAGGCGTGGGATTACAGGCTGAGCCACCGAGCCCAGCTTTAATGCCATTGTTAAGAGGGATTAGATAGATACCGTGAGGTAAAGCTGTCAAAGTCAAAGGCTTTGGAATAAGCAGCATTTACACTGGACACTCAGTCCATCTGCCTGCCTTGTACACCATCATCATGTAGCTTGAATATTCTTTCCATTGACCCTGTGCAGGAAAAAAAATGGATAGGCTACTCTTTGCAGAGAGGTGGTCACTAACAGGATAGAGGTGAACACAGAAGGAAGTCATCAGAATGGGAACTTGAGTTGAGGTTATGAAGTAGCATTGGGGCTAGCAGCCACATGTAAAATTGATATAGATCAATAAACAGCTATTACAGAGCCCTCAGGCCACTGAGCAATAAGACTTGGGTCCTCAGGTCCTGAGAGTGCCATTCTAATTCCCCTAAGGCTCAACAGCACTTCAGTACCTATCTGTTGATGTCCATGGCACTTCCTGTCATAACTTTACAGTAATTATTCTTTTTTTTTTTTTGAGTTAGAGTCTCACTTTGTTGCACAGACTGGAGTGCAGTGGCAAGCCCACGGTCACTGCAGTCTCAATCTGCTGGGTTCCGGCGATCCTTCCATCTCAACCTTCCAAGTTGCTGGGGCACGCTACCATGCCCAGCTAATTTTTCAGTTTATTGTAGAGACAAAGTCTAGTCAAGTTCCCAGGCTGGTCTCGAATCCCTGGGTTCGGGCAATCCTCTTGCCTCAACCACCCAAATTGCTGGAATTACAGTCGTGAGCCACTGTGCCCAGCTACAGTAATTATTTTTTTTCAAGTAACCGTATGTTTCTGTTCCTTGCAACCAAAAAGAGCCTTAATCATATAGCACTGTAACACGTTTTCATAAAATACACACATAATTCTTTTTTAAAAATAGTTTTAATGGGCTCAAAAGTTCCAAATGTGCATTGTAATGATGTACTAGATACATGTTTGTATATTTCCTGTTATTATGTTTATTATTCAGATAAACACTAAAACTTACCTTATAATCTTTAATTTTAACTGTCATCTCTCTAATCTTTGTACCTCAATAACATTTTCCATTTTCTTATAATACTATAAAGTCCATTTATACTGCCCAATCATCAATTTTAATTCTAGAGTATTTACTTTAAAAAAAAAAAAACCCAGCACTGCAAATTAGAGATTCTCTCATTCTCTCTCTCTCTCTCTCTCTCTCTCTCTCTCTCTCTCTCTCCTCCCTCCCTCCCTCTCTCTCTCGTGTGTATGCACACAAAGTCCTCAGTTCTAAGATGCATAATTTTTACATTTTACTGCTTAGGGTATCAGAATTTGTCTTGCACTAAATATGTACATTTAATACAGTGGTATTTATCTTTTCTTTTTTCCCCAAAGTTATTAAATCTATAAGGATATCTTATAATTAATTAGAATTGAGGAAAATGGTAGTATAAGTTATAAAATTCCTATGTATATTCATAATTATTTTGTAAAAAGTCCAATGGGCATCCATTTTATAAATGTTTTGAATTTATAAAACAAAGAAAAAATCACAGAACTACAGACTTCACACCAGTAGCACTCTAGAGAGCATTAAGTCCAAGCTTTGTGCTTTATGGTGGAGAAAGCAAGTGAGACTTAGGAGTTCCGTGGCTAGTTACAGGCAAAACCTGACATAGTGTCACACTCCTGACTATTAAAAAAATATCCTTTTGACTTCACTTATCATTCAAAAAAGCATGGAGTACCCCTTTAGATAATAAGACATATGACAATGCTGCAAAATAAAAGTTGGAAATAGGCATTTCCTACAGTTCTGTGATGCCTAGCACCCCTGAACGACAAGGCAGTTCTCTTAGAAGCAGAATACTGTAATTTGAGATAACTACCACCAGATGGGAGCAGTGTAGTTTTCTTTGCCAGGTAGCAAGATCACCTTTCCAGCCAGGACTGAAGAAATGGGTCGGTCAATCACCTAACACACAATCAAGCAAGCACGACTGGTTGAGCCCAGATTCTCAAAGCCTATGACCATGATACATCTAAAAGCAAAGCAATGAGTCACTTTGCCTGACATAGACAAAATCATGTCACTAAGCATCTATGCCAATAAAAGGGCTTATTTGCAGATGAGAAGCATTTAAATCATGAAATCAAAATCCAAGCCTAACAAGATTTGTCAGTCTAAAGTTGTCGGCCACTGTCACTGTTGGCCAAATGGAAACATAAACTACTAAGAAGGCAGAGGGGAGACAGCACCACTCAAGATACTTGAGCACAGGTCCATGTCTGCCACACTGATCAGGGTGATGAGATTCTCAGCCAGGGCTTAAGAGGGTTCAGGCTATTAAAGAAGAAGGCTGTCAACAGAGAAGACTGTCAATAGAGTTGTTTATTTCAGGCTGAGTTATATCCCAAGGTCTTGATTAAATGGAAAAATCCAAAGCTGAGCTGGGGATGGTTTGGACAGAGGGGGAAAAAAAAAATCTAACATTCAGTTGCCTGTGCCAGTCTCTCTGCCCACTGGCAGTTTTGGAAAAACTATTATAATCTCATTCACAAATTTAGTGAATCACAAAGAGAAAAAGGATCTGATCTATTATGTGAAGCAAGCAAGTAGACAAGATAATTTTGACAGAGACACACTTTGCCTATTAAACATGTAGGGATTTTTTTTTTACTTCTACAAGAAAATATGCTTTCTCCGATTTTCTCTAAAATACATAGCACTGTTGGTCTTACTTTCTTCTCTTAACTGTTGGAGATATGGATGGCTATTTACAACTCACCATGAGTTTAGAGGTTTTGTCTTTTGGTTTACCTCTGGGTCACTGTGCCGTAGAACAGTGTCTGGCACACAGTGAGTACTCAATAATGAGCTAACTCTTCTCAATGTTTCCACAGAGGACAGAAAAGGACACAGAGAGTGGCAGAGACTATGGGAAAGTAATGTATATGGCCCACTTGAAGCTACTGTGTAACTCCAGACCACTGTGGCAACATGAACCTGGTTTTGTTAGACCTGTTAATATCTAAAGTTAAGCTGGAAACCCACAATCCCATGTGAAATCTCCAGATTATAATAAAAACTAGCAACAAGTCACATTTCAAATTAACACAGGACAGGCCACGCTGCAGAAGCTAAAGAAAACACATCTGAAAGCTTTCAAGAATCTCCGAGCCTCCAGTTTTCCATGTCTGATCTAGTCCAACTCCTTCATTTTACTAAAGGCCAAGGAGAAGTGATATAGCCCACACTCCAAAAAGTTAAAAAATGACTTGCAAATAAATTCACACACACACACACACACACACACACACACACACACACTCATATGTTGGTTATCACAGCTCTTGCCTTTTTTCCCTAAAAAGGAGTTTATGGAATATTCCCCACCTGGTATTTGCATATGACTTACTTTAAAGGCATTTCAGAACAAAATATTTCATTTATGTTTTCACAGTAGCCAAATGAGATAGGTGAGCAACCTACCATTCCCATTTTCCCAACAGGAAAGAGATGCAGAGAGTTTAAGTTCCTTTCAAAACACATGGAGCTAGTAAGTAGTGATGAAGTTCCCACACCTTTTTAAATTTAATACAAACTACCCATTTTAAATACACAGTTTGATGAGTTTCACAACTGTATATACTTTTGTAACCATCGCTTCAACCAATTCATCATCAACCATCGCTTCAACCAATTCATCCCGACAAAAAGTTCTTCGTGTCCCTTTGGAAACAACCTCTTCTTCCCTCCCACATCCCCATGTAACTTCAGATCTGCCTTCCATCTCCATAATTTTGCTTGCTCTAGGATAAATGGAATCATACAGCATACACTCATTTGGTCTGGCTTCTTTCATTCAACATATTTCTGAGATTCATCCTCATTGTTACATCTATCAACAGTTTTTTGCTTGTTTTGCCAACTAGTATCCCATTGTAAACATATTCCCGGATTAGTTTATCCACTCTGCTGTTGAAGGACATTTGAATTGTTTCTAGCTCTTGGCTATTAAGAATTAAACATTCATATAGTATTCTTTCTTTAGAGACACAGGTAATTATTTCTCTTAGGTATTCTCTTAGGATATGTCTAGGAAAGGAAGTGTTAGTCACATAGCAAGTGAATATTTTGTTTTAAAAGGAAGGCCAAGCAGCTCTCCACGGTAGTTGTACTATTTCACACACCCAGGAACCATATATGAGAGTTCTAGTTGTTCCACATCCTCATCAGCACTTGGTTTTGCAGGTCATTTTCATTTTAGCCATCCACAGTGGGTGTGCAGTGGTTTTAATTTGCATTTCTCTATAGATCCTTCATCATTTAAACTCCTAGGATTAGCTGCTTCCCATCACACTCTTAATGAAGGGCTTTAACAAGCACAGGCCCGTGATATCACCAATTAAATCACTGAGACAACTTGGATTTCTACCTCTCAAATAAGCAAAGATGACAGAAGTGCCTGGTTCTCTGCTGGAAGAAGATGGTGGGTGAGAACGTGTAATACACAGAAGAGGATAGTATATAATTTCTAAAACCTCTTTTAGTTCTAACATCCATGAGAGATCATGACCTTCAACCAGAACTTTAAAGACAAAGATAAACAAAGCCTCCTCAGGAGCCTCATCGTGATGTTCGACACCAGCTCTGCAAGGAATAAGTGGCACATCTCCCGGCTCTGGATCAAATGCCGATCACGCTCCATGGGACCAGGTCCCAGGGGCTGTTCTGAAGGAATCAGGACACCAGTGACTTCCATTGAGCAAGGAAAAGTGAGGGAGGGGGAGATAAGGTGAGCGGAAAGAAAAGAACAACACCGAATTGATGATCTGGGTAGTGATGGGAAGCAGCTGGGCAGACAATGAGACTGATTAG
Source organism: Cephalopachus bancanus (assembly GCA_027257055.1). Classification (NCBI taxonomy): domain Eukaryota; kingdom Metazoa; phylum Chordata; class Mammalia; order Primates; family Tarsiidae; genus Cephalopachus; species Cephalopachus bancanus. The sequence goes on along the minus strand of JAPVLO010000341.1, from coordinate 3,927,217 downwards.
ACCAGGAATATGAGACAAAGAAGCCCATCATGGTGCTGAGACAGGGTTTCTGGATTTGCTGCCAAAGAAGTTTTGCTGGATATTTTAAAATCAGGCCTAGATGTTAGGCAATGCAATCCACCACCTCCCTATGTCTTGTGGGTAAAAGAAAGCTGCGCTTCACAACGTGAGCCCTGGGTGCACCTTTGGGAATGGCTTCCACTTGCTGAGATAGAAAGACACAGCCAGAGGACACCAAAGTGAGAAAGATCTCACCCAGGCCCATTTTCTGTTCTTGGTCTTCCAATTTCGTGCCGTACTAGCTCATTGGTTCTCTTTTTAAATAAGGTTAAATGCAATGAGTGCTGCTTACTTCACACAGTTTCTCTCTGAGTTACCTGAAGAAGAAAGAACAAGCATAATACAGTCTTCTGAAGCTTTGCTAAAGAATCAGACAAGGAATTCAATTAAAGTGGAATTTACCTAGGAGACGTCAATAGAAGAGCAACACTGGACAAGTTACTGGATCTCTTTGGCCTTCATTTCCTCATGTGCAGAAATGATGACTAAATCAGTGGTTTTTAAACTGGGTTCCCCTGAGCCCTAGGATTACAGAAGGTACTTCAGTGCCCACATGAAGAAAAGCTGACTCCCACTTAGGGACAGGGCTCTGTACACAGCCTCCCTCGCAGCTTCAAACAAAGCAGCTTCACTTTTTTTTTTTAAAGTATTTATTTATTTATTATAGAGTTGTGGGGTACAAGTGAGTTTTACTACATAAGTAGGCTGCATGCAGGTGATGTGTGGGCCTGGTAGTGGACAAGGTTCCCATTGTCTTATCACATGCCCCCCACCCTCTTCATCCCCTCCCTCCCCTAGCAGTACCTAGTGACTGCTGATCCCACCCTTGAGCTAATGTGATCAGGGCCCACTTATGAGTGAGAACATGCGGAATTCATTTCTGTGTTTCTGCAAATAGTTTATTACATAATATGATGGTCTCCAACTGTATCCAAGTTGCTGCAGTCTATGATTTTGTTCTTCTTTATGGCTGCACAAAGTAGCTCCACTTTTATCTGTGTAATAGTAGTTTTTAGAAAAGATGTTAGGAAAAAAGGAGGCAACTCTGCTCTAAAGGAGGGAAAAAAGGTACCCAAGAATATTCTGCAGCTAGTGTATTATCAAGACAATAGGACCACACCACTGCAAGTCATTCAGATAGCCCTCAAATGCCTACTGCCGGTGTAAACGAATGCAGGCAGCTACATACACTGCACCTTGAGACAATGCAGATTCTTTTAGAGGCCAACAAGTTAGGTTCAAACCCTGGCTCAGGCAAGCCTCAATCTTCCTGAGGCTGTCCTCTCACCTGTCAAGGGCAGCTGGCAAAGCTTTGGAGAGGATTAAATGATATGGGCAAAGCACCTAGCACATCAGGAGGTATGTCACTCCCCCTCCTCCCGCCTCCAAAAAAAAACCCTTTGCATTTGGTAGGACACCTTACTTATAAAGTTCTGAGTCTAGAATAGCTGGATCTGGACAGATCACATAAAGAAGTGAAACAGTCCAGGCATAACAAAGTGTATGAAAGGAGTCTGATGACACAGACTCACTGTCAGGGAGATCACAGGGAGGAGTGGGGACAGTGGCCACCAGAAAGTGAATGCCTTGGCTCATGGGGCAGCAGTCACTCCTCAACAGCCAGCTGTTGTCATGGAGAAAAGTGGGCTGAGGTTTGCCAAGTCTTTTGATTTCTAAGAGAAGCTAGATTTGTAGGTGAAATCTCCTGATTTTAAAATCAGTCAACAAACTTTTTAGAGACACGGTCATGCTCTGTCACCCAGGCTAGAATGCAGTACTGCAATCATAGCTCACTGCAGACTTGAACTTCTGAGCTCAACTAATCCTCCCATTTCAGCCTCCCAAGTAGCTGAGACTATAGGCACACACCGCCACACCTGGCGAATTTTTAAATAATTTTTGTAGAGACAGTTTCTCACTATGTTGCCCAGGCTGGTCTTGAACTCCTGGCCTCAAGCAATCTTCCCACCTTGGCCTCCCAAAGTGCTGGGATTCCAGGCGTGAGCCACTGCACCTGGCCCAGCAACAAACTTTTTAAAATCTCTTAAAACAGGTTCAGGAAAACATATCTTTAGGCTAGGGCTAAACTAAACAGTCCTGCTTCCATTTTCCAAACATCCTGGAAGGTTGAGGCAGGAGGATCACTTGAGCCCAGGAGTTCAAGACTAGCCTGGGCAACATAATGAGACTCCATCTCTACAAAAAAAATGAAAAAATAGCTGAGCATGGTGGTACCGGCCTGTAGTCTCAGCTACTCTGGAGACTGAAGTGGAAGGATTGCCTGAGCCCAGGAAGCTGAGGCTGTGGTGAGCCATGATCATGCCACTGCACTCCAACCTGGGTGACAGAGTGAGACCCCGACTCAAACCCCCTCCCCAAAAAACCAAAAACCAGCTTCCACTTGACCACTGGGACAGTGAGGCACAGAGAAAAAAAGCCTATGGCCTCCCTAGTACTGCCACCTAGTGGCAGAGCCAGGGCTACACTCCAGGCATGCCAATTCTTGGTCTACCCATTCTCTGAAGCTGCCCTTCCCTCCCTAAAGCAGCAGGCCATCAGGAACACCTCCACTCCTAGGGAAGGGAGAAGAGAAATGGCATAGGGAAAGGCAAGAGAGCTATCCACTAGGGCTATCAGCGCTGCCTCCCTAGCTGATCAGGTGGGAGAGCGCCTCTTCACGATGAGAACTTGCGTGCGCTGCCCACAGTGTTTGAGAGCTCCCATAGGGAGTGACCACCAAGAGGCTAACCTTACACAAGTTAGTCACACTGAAGACAACTTTGCCAAAAGTTTCAGAAGAAAAAAAGTTTTTCAGAACTCTAGAACAGATGGCAAGGAGCACAGTAAAGCTTATTCCAGAAGAAAGGGTCAATCCAAAGCACGTGTCAATACTGATTTCAGTGGGGGCTTGGGGTTTGGTTCTTTAATGTCAGCCATCCTCTCTTGCCTCAAATCAAAAATCACCATGTGCCAGCTCCTTCTGGGGAACGTGTCATAACAGTCTTTCCCCCACGGCAGAAAGAATACCCAGATGGAGATGACTTGAGGTATGAGACTCCCTCTCTCCCCAGTCGGACTGTGGGCACAAAATCAGAGACTGGCAAACATTAGTGATGGTACAGAAACATCAAGAAAACCCAATCAAGGTCACAGTCCAGACTAAACATGGGGCACTGGCACTTGGTCAGTCCCCTTTGGGACTGTGATGATTGGGAAGCATCTCCTCTGAGCTTCTCCTTATGGGGTTTGGCAAGAGTCTATCCCAATCCCCCAAAAAATTTCCAAAAAAGACACCTGCCTGCCTGAATCAAAAGGGAAGAGTTTAAGTCACATTGGCTCACACACACTAGAGGCTTGTGAATTACTGCACCTGGAATCAAAGCACTGGGCCTAGGCTGCCAACGGCCCAAAAGAGGGCCTTTCCCCCAGCTGCCCGGCCCTTTCTTTGCTGTACTGTTGCCATGGGGTTAGCCATCTGGCCAGTGTAGAGAGATATGGTGAGACAATAGTAGGGCCATATTCTTTGTTCATTTAAATCCATGGAGCAACTTCCCCAAGTCAGACAGCCATTCTCTGTTCTCCACATTATAGCCAGTGATCACTTAAGAACAAAAATTGAGTATCATTCACCTATTTGAAACTTCTCAGTGGTTTCTCACCCCTCTTGGAATAAAACTCTAAAGGCTGACCAAGGCCATCTAGGCCTCCCCATGACCATGACCTCTCTCCAGCCCGGTTCATACACCACAGCCTGCACTGCTCATTCTCTTCTAGCCACAAGGTGTTTCTTTCTTCCTCATGGTTGCTCACACTCTGGCCCACCTAAGGATCATTGTGCGTGCTTCTCCCTTTGCCCCTTTCACCCTATGCTTGGCCTGAGGCACTCCGATTAACCATCCTTCAGGTTTCAGGCTAACTGTTATTTCCGTAGCTGGGACCTACCTGATTGCCCCTGGCCCCACTTCCCTTGGATTAGATGCAGTCCCTTGTTATACATGGCACCCTCCAGGACACATCATGAGTACAATTAAATACTTATGGGGTAATTCTTGGTCAATGCCTTCTTCCCTATTACGCTATAAATTGTGCAAGGCAGGGATGATGACTGATTCACTGTGGCATCTCTGTCACCCAGCAGGGTGGCTGCTACATAACAGGTTCTCAAGTGTTTGCTACACAATGTGTTTGCCTAGTACCCATAAGGACACCCCAAAAAAGAGATAACAGTAACAAGACAAAGCTACAATGACAACAACAAAAAGTCCCAGGTTTTCAGAAGGGTACGGTCTATAGGAGTTAGAAGGGACATATATTGAAAGATCGCCCTCTCGGTGACAAGGCAGAAATGGCCCAAATGAGAGCACTGTGAGACAGAGGCCGCCTGAACCCTTCATGCTAGAGTAACACACTCAAGGTGGAGCTTACGGGAACTTCACAGGAACCTCTGTGCTGTCACAATAGCAAATACTTGTCCTACACAAGGCCCCTTCTTTCAAAAATAACACTTGCGCTGCAAATGAAAACTCTCTTCAGTTGAGAAGGAAAAGAAATCAAATAGCCCAATCTCAATCCTACAGCATCCCTCCCCAGGAGGAGTGGAGAGCCTCTTGGGCATGAATTGCGCTCACCCCTCTAAGCCACCAGGCTGCAATCTCCTAATAGGCGGTGAGCAGCTGAAATTAGCCTGAGGGACAGACATCAATGCAGATGCATCAGCCCCCAAAGTCCCACCTTCAAGCTCTGGCTTTAATCATTTCTACCAGGATTCCATGTGTACTACTATTCTACTTTCTCCACAAGAAAAGAGAGGATTCAGGAAAGCTGACATTTTGGCTGACATTCTCTCCCCTTGCAAATGTGAATTCCAGGGCATTCCAGTTTAACTTCATGCATTAAACTTAGTTTTCTGCACTTACTGCTTTTGTCTGCAAGATCAGGCTAAGTAGCTCTGAATCCTGATCCAGAGAGCTCTTTCTAGTGTGGTGTCCTGAGGTCAAGAGCCAGGTTATGGGACATGCAGTGGTATCAAAGGTACATAAAAGTTTTCAACTCTTCTGGTTTTATTAGAACTGGTCTCCAGACCATTTTATCCAGGTCACTGAATTCTGATCCAACCCTCCAACTTCTGAAAGGAGATGGACTCGCATCCTGAAAAGCAGGCTGACATCTTCTCAGCTCTCAACAATTAATTCCAGAGCATTTCAACTTAACTTCATGTTAAAGCCTTTCCTCTGAGATTTTGGCAATATGACCATATTACTGTCACCCAGCAGCCCCTAGGGTCACGGTCCTTCATTTAAGACTACGCATCAGCTCACAATCTCCTCACCCCAACTCCCACATAAGCCAAGCTGATTTCCCTGAGCCTGAACAATTATATCCCTAAGCCTGAATCCATCCCTTCTACTCCATCCCTAATGCTTTTTTAGTTCACACCCTCCTCTTTTCTTACCAAAAGAACTAAAATAAAGTCCTAAGTTTTCTGCACCCCAGATTTCTAAAACTACTCTTAAAAACATTCATTAGTCCTTCAAATCAGAAAAAAAATCCAAATGCCTTCATGCAGCAGTATACTGGAACTTCTATGTTTCCCCAATTTATTATGAAAAATTTCAAACAAAAAAAGGTTGAAAGGATCATACTGCAAACATATACCCCCCACCTAGTATCTACAATTCTTAACATTTTGCTATACTTCCTTTATCAACTATTTATCATCCACCTATCCAAACATCAACTCATCGTAATTTTGATGCATTTCCAAGTCAGTTGTAGACTTCAGCGCAGTTCACCCTAAATACTCTGACATACATATCCTTAATGTTCAGAACTCATGGTTCTTTTGGAGATTAGGGGGGTAGATAAAATGTATTTACGGTGAGATGTACAAATGTTAACTGGATGAGTTCTGATAAACGTATACACTCAAACAACTCAAACCCTCATCAAAATAGAAAATCTTTCCATCTCACAGAAAGTCCCTCAAGCCCCTTTCCAAACAATCCCACTCACATTCCCCAAGGGGAAATCACTGCTCTCTAAATTTTTTCACCTGTTACAGTTTTGTCTACTTCAGAACTTCACAGAAACAGAATCATAGAGCATGGTGCTTTTTTGCGTAAGGATATTTTGCTCAACGTAACAGTTTATATTGTTGAGTGTAGTAGTAGTTTGCTATTTTTTATTGCTGACCAGTATTCCATTCTTTGAATAATCCTGTTTGTCCTTTCTCTTAGAGATGGACACGTGGGTTATTTCAGATTGATTTGGAGCTAATATAGAGAAAGCTCTATGAGCATTCTTGTACAAAGTCTTAGTGTCATGTTTTTATTTCTCTGGGATAAATACCTAAGAGTAGAAGGCTGGGTCACTGGGTAGGTACATATTTAACTCTATAAGAAACTGCCAGACCTTCTCCCAAAATGACTGTACCGTTTTATACCATATGCCAACAAGGTATGTCAGACTCAATTATTTTGTTTCCCTACTTACAATTCTCATCTAGCTCTCGACCACCTGCAAGATTAAATATTTTTAAAATGGAGTACAGGCCAGGCATGGTGGCTCAAGTCTGTAATCAAGCACTGCCAGCCTAGGCAACATGGTGAGACCTCGTCTCTAAAATAAATTTTAAAAATTAGCCGGACGTGGTAGTACGTGCCTGTAGTTCCAGCTACTTGGAAGGCTGAGGCAGAAGGATTGCCGAAGCCCAGCAGGTCGATGCTAGGGTGACCGTGAGACTCCAACTCAAAAAAAAAATTGGCATATAAGGCCCACCAAAATCTGGAGCCCACAATAAACTCCTGAGAGTGCCTGGAGAGTGTCCTCCAATACCTCAGTGCTGTTTCATGTATTCTCCACTGGAATGCCCGTCCTCTCTTCAACTATAACCTTGTAGGTCTGAGTGTAGCTCAAACCATGCCTTGAACTTTCACTGAACAGAAATTCTGCCCACCCTGATTTTCTTACCCTGACTGAATTCCACTTGTCTGCATATCAGTCTTTCTCACTAGGACTATATTCTCTCAGAGGGCAAGGATTTTATTTTATTTTTATTAATTGTAGCAAATACACTGATCTAGTTTACCATACTTTTCACTCCATGCTGAAATGATTAGGTACATTCTATCAAATGCACCTTTTTCCCTGGAGAGACCAATTGAACCAGGAGCAGACAGCCAGAGCACATTCTCCCCTGAGAATCTGAAGTGATGACCCAGGAACTGCAATCAGATGGTGCTGTACAACCATGTAGACCAGGCTGATGGCTACTGTCCACCATGTGTGAGGCTCCAAAGGGAGAGAGAGAGACAGACAGAAGAGCCACTGGTAACTTTCTGATACCTGCAAAACCTAGCTTCACTTCCTGCTCTTGGGTTCTATATCTGTCCAAGAAATTCCCTTTTGCTTAATACAATTTAAATTACATTTCTGTTCCCTGCACTCAGTGACCCTAAGATTGCGCCAATATGTCTGTAGAACATATAAACTCTGATGTAATCTAGGATTTCAAAAATTTTAACAATTACAAGCTCTTTTAATAGAAACTATCCAGAACAGAGCATTAAAAATTACACTTGATGAGTTAGGATTTTTAAGTTAAGGACCAGATTTACACTAAAAGAATTTGCATTAAAATACAAAGATCAAGGAAGAAAAATGGTCAAAACTCTATTTGGAAAAGAACAGGGAAAAAAACAAAAAATAAAATAAAATAACAAAAGAAAGAAAAGAACAGCTGCAGGGGTACATGGTCTGAGTTGCTACTGTTCTCTTTTTTCTTTTTCTTTCTTTTTTTTTTTTTTTTATGAGAAAGGGTCTTGATATGTTGGCCAGGCTGATCTTGGACTCCTGGTCTCAAGCAATCCTCCCATCTCAGCCTCTTAATGTGCTGGAATTACAGGCATGCGCCACTACACCTGGCCTGTTGCTACTTTTCTTGAGCTCACAGATCAATGTTAGGGAGCAGGGGAGACAAGACTCCCACCACTCAGAGCACTCATTATCTGAGGATGCTGGGAAGATGGTTTTTACCTGGGATTATCAAAAAAGCAATCACAGAGGATTTAGCTCTCGATGGAAGGAAGCACACAGGCTGGAGTCTTTCATATCAGATGGAAAAAAAAAGCCCGGCTGCAGACCAGCCTAGGGAGACCAATGAAGAAGGTGAGTCTCCAAAAAGGGCCAAGAGCACACAAGCACCAACTAATATACTGAACTAAACCAGGGGGAATCTTCCTCTGACTCTGGAGTAAAAGCAAGGTCAGGGCTAGGGTAAGGGGAATGAGGTACTTGCCTTGGGCACAAAAAGACAGAGTCAGTACTACTGATTTTTCCTTTTGTCTCAGGCTGTGGGCTGGCTAGGCAGAGCAACGTTTCCCATCCTATTTTAAATTCTACTATTTTGTTTACCATGGTTGTCTGCATTTTTTAATTGCACACAAATAATACTTATCTTGATTACTAAGTCTGGGGTGCCCCCTTAAATTCTGCCCTTGAGGCAAGTGGCTCACCCTGGTCCCAGCCCCGTGTGAAACTGTTGCTGCACATTAGAAAAGTCTGCCCAGACACTGGCCTCCGGGCAATTCTTCCCTTCTGCCCCATAGATCTGAGAGGTCGAGACATTCCTCAGAGGGGAAATAGAAACTTAGTGAGTGACTCCAAAGGAAGTGAGGGCTGGGGAACAAGAAGAGAAACAGTGCTGTGAAGTTTGTTTCTGGATTTCAGTGGAAACTCCAGCCATGCAGTCAGCTCCAGGGATGGCCTCCTCCCAAGCCCTCTTGGACACAGCTGAGATCAAACTTGACTCATGCTCCAAAGAAAACATAAAGAAACCAAACTTCACTGAAGCAGAGACCCAGCAGTAACAGCCTAGAAAACAAATGAGTATAAACTCAGCAACTAGATTGATAACAAATGGGTACCAATCAGAGAGAATATGGTTTGGTGAGGAAGGTGAAGCTTCCAATAACTAGAGCCTTAGAGGCCTAACAAAGGGTTAAAGAGACCACAAGGTCAGTGCAGAACAATCAGAAGCCTAAGAAAAAAAGGTCTGAAGCTTAATTAGGAAAGTGCTCAATCACTGGAGCCAGGACAAGGCACCAGGAGAAACAAAGATGTCACAGGGTTTGGATGAGGCTTAAGCCAAAACAAGGAAGAAGCAGATCTGAAGACCAGAGGATCCCACCTGACCTGGAAGAGGAGGAGGACGATTCTGCCCAAGCTTCTAACACTGTTGGTAAGGCTACACATCAAACTGAGAAAAGGTTGAAGAATGTGAGCTAAGTAATCCAGGAGCTATACAAGCAACAGGCTGAGTTAGGCAGAAAGTCCTCTGGTAGAATATCAGCTGGCATGTACCTGGAAAGCAATGTGCATTATGGATAAAAAGTCCAATAAATATTTTTTTAAGAGACAGAATCTCACCTGGGCTGGAGTAGCCACCATGCCCAGCCTACTGCCATATTAAAAAAAAAAAAAAAATTTAAAACAAAATCCAAGATAAAGTGGCACACTCATGGTTCACTGTATTCACCGAAGCCTTGAACTCCAGGTGTCAAGGGATCCTCCTGCTTTGGTCTTCTAAGTTGCTGGGACTACAGGCATGTGTTACCATGCCCGACTAATTAAAACATTTTTTTTTTAGATGAGGTTGTGTTATGTTGCTCAGACTGGTCTTGAACTCCTGGCCTCAAGTGATCCTCCCGTCTTGGCCTCCCAAAATTCTGGTATTATAGGAGTGAGCTTCCTTGCCCAGCCCTCCCAATAGACTTCTTTCTCTTTTTTTGAGTTGAGGTCTCACTCTTATACCCAGGCTGGAGTGCAGCAGCATGATCACAGCTCACTGCAGCCTTGACCTCCTGGGCTCAGGCAATCCTTCCACCTCAGTCTCCTGAGTAGCTGGGACTACAAGCACACACCACTAAACCTGGCTGAATTTTTTTATTTTTTGTAGAGACAAGATCTCACTATGTTGTGTAGGCTGGTATCAGACTCCTAGGCTCAAGCAATCCTCCCACCTCAGCCTCCCAAAGTTGTGAGCCACCATGCCTGGCCCCAATCAATGTTTTGACCTCCAAACTCTACTTCTAGGATTCTATCTTAAGGAAATAATCTGAAGTATCCACAAAATACGTATAAAAATACTCAAGACAAAAAAAAAAAAAAAAAAACCACAACTGGCTGGGCTTGGTGGCTCAGTCTGTAATCTCAGCACTTTGGGAGGCCAAGGTGAGTGGATTGCCTGAGTCCGCAGGTTCGAGACCCATCCGGGCAACTTGGTGAGACCTTGTCTCTACAATAAATCAAAAACTAGCCAGGCCTGGTAGTGTGTGCCTGTAGTTCTGGCTCCTTGGAAGGCGGAAGAATTGCCAGAGCCCAGCAGGTCGAGGCTGCGGTGGCCGGGAGCATGCCACTGCACTCCAGTCTGGGAGACAGAGTGAGATTCCAACTCAAAGTAAAAGAAAAAATAACTATAAGCATTAAAAAATGGAAGTTACTTAAATGCTCAATAAGAAGAAGGGCTAAACAGGGTGACTTGCGCCTGTAGTCCCAATATTCGGGTATGAGGGAACAATGCTGAGGCTTGAGCCCAGGAGTTCCAGGTGGCATTGAGCTATGATTGCCCACTGCACTCCAGCCTCAGCAGCAGAGTAAGACTTTGTCTTTTTAAAAAGACAGAAGAAGAAGAAGAAGAAGGTGTGTCCAAGAAGGACCAGGAGCACACCAGCACCGACCAATGAACTAAATCATGTGAGAAAAGAATTTTCTTTGTCTCTAGTGTAAAACCAAGGTGAGAACTCAACCTCCTGGACTCAGGCAATCCTTCCACCTTATCCTGCTGAGTAACTGGAACTACAGGTACATGCCACTGCACGTGGCTAATTTTTTAATCTTTTTGTAGAGACAAGGCCTCGTTATGTTGCCCAGACTGGCCTCAAACTCCTGGGCTCAAGTAATCCTACCACCTTAGCCTCTCAAAGTGCTTGGATTATAGGTATGAGCCACCAGGCCCAGCCTACTGCCATATTTAAAATACAAAATAACAAAATTTAAGCCAAAAACCTAAGACAAACAAATTTCAAACTTTAAAGATAGAATCCATATTGATCTTTCCTTTTATCTCTAGCCCCAATATGGCGAGACAGAGCACTATGACTGATTCTTTCTTTAAGTTCTGATACTTTGGTCATCGTGGAGTTTTCTCAGTAATTTGTTTCTATGCTTACTGTAATCCTGACTGACTGATTTCCTGGAAAATGTTTCCACCCCTCCATAATGGTCAGGGCAGTGAGGCGGACCAATGCCTGTCTGGTCTGATGGCAGCACTAAGCAGAAACCAAAGAACAAGAACAGCCTAGAGAAGGGAGTAATCTAGTCTAGGGAGCCCCACACACTCTCCCAGGTCCTGCCAGACCACAGCTCCGACAAAGCCCCCCCCCACTAGCCCAACCTCTCCCCACAGTGATTAAAAGAACACCCTGCCCCAACCCTAGGGGGAGTGTTCGTCTTCAATAGAATACTACTTTAAAATATGTATGTGTTAACAATTATGCTTGCATTTTAGTGGAGGTATACACATACAATATACATGTAAACATTCTAAAAGTAAGAGAATCAAGGTAAATTATAACAGTTAGCTCAATTAACCATGCTTATGAGAAGTTTGTCTTTTTTTTTTTTTTTTTGAGTTGGAGTCTCACTCTGTCACCCAGACTGGAGTGCAATGGCCACTCCCGGCCACCGCAGCCTCCACCTGCTGCACTCCGGCGATCCTTCCACCTCAGCCTTCTGAGTAGCCGGAATTATAAGTGCGTGCTACCACGCCCAGCTAATTTTTTATTTATTGTAGAGATGAGGTCTCACCAAGTTGCCCAGGCGGGTCTCGAACCCGCAGGCTCAGGCAATCCACTCACCTCAGCCTCCCAAGGTGCAGGATTACAAGCTGAGCCACTGAGCCCGGCTGAGAAGTTTAGTAAGGCCTAGGCCTACCTGGTGACATTTCTGTACATGCCTGGAAAAAAATGGCCTCTAGGGCCTTGTTTCTACAAGATCAAATAAATGATCACTGCCCTAGATAGCAGTCTGAAAAACTGCTCTGGTAATAACACAAATATAATCCAAATATAATGCTCCATGGTGTTAAGACCACAGGGCCTAGTCCCTATCAGCCCTTCGTAACTTCCAGCCACTTTACAGCAATCTGTTTAGGACACATCCAAAAATAGCACTACTGAGACTCAGTGCTGCGCCAAGCACTTTCACATGCATTATCTAATTGCATCCTCATGACAACCCTGTGAGGCGAGTATTATTATACCCATCTTGCCGGTGGAGAACCAACTGCAGGTTCCCTCTGAGCAGCAGAGCCCCAGTGTTCTACCCAAAGCCTGGGCATGTGCCCTGTGACTTTGCCTGTGTCTGGCAGGCTCATTTCCTAAAGCCCACCTACAAAATGTGCTTTCAAAGGATCCTCCAACACATTCTACTGTGATTTTCTCATCACGTTACCCGTTACTCATCAGAGACTCAAGGCCCATCTTACCAATAAGGAAAATGAGACACACACAGGAAGGCAAGGAATTCACTGAAATTTCCACTGTCTGACCTCTGGTCCCATGTCCTTAAGAGTGGGCACTGTGCAGTCCTGAAGACTGAGTTATCTGTAGAATGTACTCCCCACTGTAAGGGAGAAATGGTACCCTAATGATCCTCTTATCGTGTGTTCTCTCCTAGGTTCGCTCCCCCACGACACAGTGACAATATGGAAGAGTGCCAAGTAACTCCTGGTGCACTGGCTCTCAGCATACCACCATCTTCTGCCTTCCAGCACAGTGGAGGAGATCATTTCCCAGACCAGACTGCAGGAGGATTTTTGGCGACAAAGCTGGAGTTACATTTCTTCCTTCCTCGTCCTCTCCCCTCCTTTTGCCCTTTCTGTTCACCCTAACAGCGGGAGGCAGGGTGCAATCTACACTGTGCCAGCCAAGACCAGGTACTGACAAGCTCTCCCCTAATCCCTACCACACTTGATTCCACAGAAGGCAGGAGGGACTCAGACAGAGAAGTAGCACATTTCCATGGGGGCTAGCACTGCTGGTCGGGGAGGGAGTAGGAATGGTGGAAAGCGTGTTCTTCCTCTACTTCTCACCATTCCTGGGTGTCTCTTTCACCTTCATCTTCACTAAGGCACCCTAAGAAATTCAGGCTCCAATGGCAATGTGGTCTGTGGTGAAGAGGAAGGCCAGAGTTGGGAAGGAGGAAGTGGAGTCCACTGCATTCCCCACCTCCCTCCCGCCCTCAGCAAGGCTGCAAAAGGGGGACAGGGCCACCTCGCCTCTCAGCTTTCAAGCAGTTAATTGCTACAAGTCAAGGGTTTTGGACAAGGTGAAGAGTGATTAGCATTAGACAAAATCAGATCATGCATTCGTCCCAACAGGGTTATATTAGAAGAGTATGTGATGGGGTGTTCAAAGTGTTTTCAGTGAAATACGCAAAGGAAGATGCCTTTAGGTTTTTCTCTGAATGCTGACTAGAAGAGATGCTGACTGCGGTCGAAGTCTGCTTCATTGCAATTAGTGATTCAATCCTAAGGAAACCTGAGAGTCCAACGCTGAGCGCATCGACAACCTGGCTCACACTAGAGTTCAAATGCAATGAGATCCTGTCTGCAGGTAAACCACCTTCTCCCCAACTGTCACTGATCATACAGCACAGCCACACCCTTTCGTATCTAAAATTATTCTCAGGGTCAAAAACATCATTTAAAAATCTCAACACTGAAAGTAGTCTCAGCAAATCGATTCCACCACCCTAATCTTTGACAGCTCTCAAGTCCTAAAAAGTCCTGAATCCACCCTGTGTTCCGTGACTTTTGCACCCCTCCCTCTTCCAAGTTCCCTGTATCAGCCGTGCCTTGCTCCCATCCTTCCTCCTGTCTCTAGAGTCCATCACTCCCTCTTTAGGGACTTCACCCCAGAACTTGTCACTTCTCCTGTGTTTTCAACTGCTCCTCTCTACTGCCTCTCCCCCGCCAGTATTTAAACATGATGGTCCAAGTCTCTCTGCTCTTAAAAAGAAAAGAAAAAATTGTCACCCCTTTCTAGATCCAACTAGATACCACCCCTTTTCTCTCTTTCACACTCAGACATTTCATACTGCCTAGTCTCTCTCTCCACATTCTACCTTGCAGTCATTCAGAGCCTCTTGTAATGTGGCGTCTGCCCTCTCCACGGCCCAGGACCTCTCAGTGACTCAATCCAGTAGATGCTTTTCAGATGCTACCTCACATGACAGCTATCTGGCACTTTTCACTGGTGACATTCTTGAAGCAAACACCCTTTCCTTTGGGCTTCCAAGAAAAAGGACGTTATACACTCAGTTTTCCTCTACATCTCAGTCTACTTCTTCTTGATCTCAGTTCCTCATCTCCTTCCTCTTCTTTAAATGCTAGTGTTTCCTCGGGGTTTGGGCCTGAGTTATCTCTGTTCATTCTATAAATGCTCCCTGGATGATTTCACCCATTAAGCATTTAAGTATCCTTTAATTACATTCATAATATTGACAACTCTCTCCAGAGGTCCAGAGCCATCCATTCGACTTTCTCAATTAACCTGATAGACATTTCCACTTGTAATTTTCACAGGCAACCAAAACTCAATGGAAATCAAGCTCCAGACATCCCCTCCATACATACCTCCCGCGTCTCATTTCTGTGTCCCCTATTACTATGAATGGGACCACCATCTACCCCAGTTCCTACATTCAGTAACTCCCTCTCCCAATATCCAACTGATTACTAAGTCTGAATGATTTTTCTCCATCTCTTTCAAGATTGCTTATTCTGCTCATAATCACAGCCACTGGTTTATTTCAGGTTCTTCTCATCTTTCTCCTAGAATACTGCAATTTCTCAGTGTACTCTTAGAACAGAAATCTTGGGGGAGGGAGTCTGCCCAACTCAGCGATTCACCTTTCTCTGGAAACCCCCAGTCCCCATTCAGCCATGTCTATACTAAATAATCCCCTCACCAGAGTTGATAGAACCATCATGGATATATGATCCAAGCCGGGCAACTCAGATTCTCTCTCCTGGAAAAGTGGAATTTGATGTAAATCTGTGCAGGCAACTTGAGCTATAGCAAGTGAAAAGTGGGAGCTGTACAGCAACCATACTGAGCTGTGTGACTGGTGAACAAAGAGTCCATCTGCAGAGAAAGAGAAGACCAAAGAAGGAACAGGAAGAAAAGCAGAGAGAGAGAGAGAGAGCTGCTCCTGAGAGCTTCCTTCTTCCTAAATTCAGACCCTTTGCAAGGGTCAGCTGCACTCTCGCTCCTAGGTTCCACAAGACACCCCCCACTTGCCATTTTCATATTTCCATTTTTATTTCAGCTAGCTTAAGTAGATAAATGTTATGTGTCCACAGAGAGTCTTGGTTAATACATTGGAATCAACTCAATTCTCCTCACTGGATCTTAGTGTTCCCATCCATAAAAATCAGAAAATTGAATTAGATGAACTCTGTGAAGGCTTTAAGCAGTTATGCACTACATTTTTCAAGTAGAATATGTGCATTTTTTCTATAGTCAGTCTATGTGCAAAATAATGGACACCACCGGCCAAGGACAGGCAAATGCATTTTTAGGGTTGCTTCTTTTTTTAATAATTAAGTTTTTTTAGTGATGCTGAATTTACAACCAAAGTAATAAGAAATATTTATTTTTAAGTCAAAGAAATTATTTTATTTGTGTCCATTTTCAACCTGTTTATCATAAATGTACATTTAAAAATTACTTCCTTTCTTAAAGCCCTGAATTTAAAACATTTCTCTGCAATTTAGTGATCTCATTTGGCACTCTGCAGGTGGGCCAGTTCATTTTCAAACATATTTAGAGAATACTTTTCACTATTCATTCTTATATTATTGCAGAAAAAACATGCATTCACTCTACAATGCCACAATGAATGTTGTACACTGTTTAGAAAAAAAAATCTTCTGTCCTCTCAACAGGCGCTAGATAAATTCAAAAACCACTTACTAAGTATCCAGTATACACAGTACATATTATATCACTGATAAAGTACTTAGTAAATAGCTATATGCTGATAAAGAGTATGATTCAGCAGGCCTGAATGGGGCCCCAGATCTGTTTTTTTAAAAAGGTATCCCAGACAACATAGATCACCTGCCAACTTGGGGAACCATTGCCCCAGGATCAGGAGATATTCTATATCTCTTTGAAGTAAGAAGTAAAAACTGCAGGACACTGAGAATACGTAGAATAGAATCAGAGTCTATTTGTATTAAAAACTTACGTGTGTACGTGTGTGTGTGCTCCTGTGAGACTAATTAAATGAACCCTATCAATGGGTGGGGGGGTAGGAGAGGTGATGAGGAAGTTTGCTCAAGCTGGCTCTTTGCAAATTCCTGTTCTCCTAAAAAGACCTGCCACTGGGAGGAAAATGTCATAATCCACATTTTAAATAGCTATTCGAGATCCTACAGAGAAACTTTTGCCAGACGTCTGCCCAAGCTGAAGTTTGAATGTGAGGAAAGCCAGGTGAAAGACAAAGGTTAATCCAAGGTTGTTTTACAAATGGAGTCCAACAAGCAGTGGTGGTCAAAGGGAAGAGAAGAGGCAGACTCAGTTGTGGAAATAAAATCTCTGTTCCAAAGTCATTGCAAACTTACAGACAAGAATGCTGATATCTAGCATCTCAAAACTCTTCCCTGTGGCTCTGAGGATCTGATGCTGGAAGTTTAAGATACCAGCAAGAGTCCCACAGGGTTACATCCATGAACTGTGCAGTGAAATACCCACTATCATCATATGTGACTGCCACAACCACAAAATTTCCAGCATCGTTTCAAATAAATCTCCACATGGGCAATACCAAGAGGCTACAGAAAGAACAATGGGCCAGGAGCCAGGAGGTCTAGTTCCGGTCCTAGTTCCACAAATAACAAGGTATGACCTTGAACAAGTAACTATGCCTCTCAGAACCTCAGTTTCCTTACTGTAGAATAAAAGTATGGCACTAGATTCAGACAGAGAAAAACCTCTCACCTTTGGAATTAGGTACTTGCCACATTGTGGTGATTCTTCAGGGATATGAAATACACCAAACAACTTCCTAAATTCTATACAGGAACTTGAATCACCAGTTCTTTAAAGGACAACGCTGTTTCCATAATAGGGAATGGAGAGTGCAGTAGAAGAAAGTAAATTAAAAGCAGCGCTCTGAGAGGTGGGGAGTAGGTGCCGGAATCAGCAAGCATTACTTCCTCTGGGCTATTCACTCTACTGCTCCCATCACATCTGATTTTCCTGAAATCGGCACATTTTCAAAACCTGGAGGCAAAGAGTTTTTCTGTTAAAGACTCTCTAAAAGAGTGCCACTGCACTCCAGTCTGGGCGACAGAGTGAGACTCCAACTCAAAAAAAAAACAAAAAAAAACAAAAAAAAAAAAACAGAAAGTTTAATTATTTCCTTGCAAGTTGTTCCTTGTATGTCTACTGCACAAGCACTGCATCCACATCCTCCTAGGTCTCAGCCTCATGGTTCAGTCCAGAGACCCTGTTCAGCCTGAGCACAATGCCCAGCAGTGGGTCTAAAGACACACTCCCTCCACCTGCCCCTTTCTTGATATCCGTATGATTTTTTCATCTGATTCTTGGTCCTTAGTCCCTTGAGAAGCCACTCATGAGGTGCTCGAGCAGTGATTTGTGTGGCAATTCTAAATGGACTTCATACCATTTTTTTCAAGTTTCTGGATAGTTTTTCAAGAAACGGATCTTCATCCACAGTACAAAACACCCACTTTAAAAAATTAAGTAGATTTTTCACTCTTTCTCCTGAATAGAAAAAAAAATCTCAATTGGCTCTCCAGGGAGACCTGGAGTCTCTGCCATATTCTTACAGCCATCTTCACCTGACCCAATACTGGAGCCTCTTCTACAGAATAATTAACCTTCTACACTGCTGTCCAAGCTAATGGGTAACATCTGCTCAGAGCCTCAAAGGCTGCTTCATCTCCCTTCCCCCACCTACCAATCTCATTCCAGAAAGGCACTCAAGTTTCTGGTGTAGTTTATCTACCACATACACAAGCACACATTCTCATTCTCTTTCTCCCTCTCCTCCCCTCTCCCTCTCCCCCTTCCCCCCCTCCCCCACCCCGCCCCCCCTTAACTATCTAGCATCCTCCTTGAAAAACACAGCCAGGGAATCCTAACCAGGCAGGCATGACTCCTAAGCAGATGGCAGGCTTCATAATTAGGTCATTACATAATACCTCTTCTCTAACCAGCTTCTCTACATTTCACTCTGAGAGTCTGGGTTGATGAGCTTTACACGGTGGTTACTTTAATTATAATTTGCTCTTGGGAACACAGTAATACCATGTTTTGAGGAAAAGAAATAGGGTGAGAGAGTGTAGGGAAAGTAAGAGTTACAAGGTTGCCTTTAGCTTCAATTGGGAGTAGTCCAGACTTAAACTGGTAACTTGTTCTCTTGGTGCCTTGGTCTTTCAATTTGTCACATAGACTCAAGTCAATCCCCAGCTGCACTGGTTCCAATACAGAACTTATGTGTAAATGTTGTATCACGTGATTTGATTTCTAAGGTATACTACATCACATTTAAATGTCATGACAGGCTCTCAGCAAATCGCCATTGAGCTAAAGATTGCAAAAGGTAGTGTGTGTGTGTACATGTACACACACACACACACACACACACACACACAGCTGATGCTCTCAGTAAAATCCCTAGTCAACATCAAATCAGGTTTAGTCTTTGATCTCCCTCTACCTCCAACCCCAACTCAGAGATCTCATTTATACCCTCCAAAAAATCTAAGCCTTCCACCCATACTTACTGGCCTTCCTTCTCATGGCGCTATCCACACTCTAAAAATCACTGTTCTCCTCACTCAACATTTAAACTGTCATTCTTACCAATCTGCTAATTTTTAGAGAATTCTAGGCCTCATACCTGATATCTGTATAGATAGCCTACAGTGTATAAAAGACATCACATCAGCCGGGCTCAGTAGCTCAGCCTGTAATCCCACGCCTTTGGGAGGCTGAGGTGAGTGGACTGCCTGAGCCCGCGGGTTCAAGACTCGCCTGGGCAGGCGAGACCTCATCTCTACAATAAATCAAAAAATTAGCCGGGCGTGGTAGCGCGCGCCTGTAATTACGGCTACTCGGAAGGCTGAGGCGGAAGGATCGCCAGAGCCCAGCAGGTCGAGGCTGCGGTGGCCGGGAGCAGCCACTGCACTCCAGTCTAGACGACAGAGTGAGACTCCAACTCAAAAAAAAAAAAAAAAGACATCACATCACACGTTCTCATTATGATAAATCTGAATTATCATTTTATAGATTTAAAAACTGAGGCCCAGGCAAGAGTTACCCAAAAAGTACATAAAATTCAAGCTAAAGTTTAGGATTAAAAGAAGAAACTATTCTATTAAAAGAAGAGATTAGGCCAGGTACAGTGACTCAAGCCTCTAATCCCAGCACTTTGGGAGGCCGAGGTGAGAGCTTGAGCCCATGGATTCGAGACCAGCCTGGGCAACTTGGCAAGACCTCATCTCTACAGTAAATCAAAAAAAGCAGCCAGGCATGATAGTGCGTGCCTGTAGTTCCAACTACTTGGAAGGCTGAGGCGGAAGGACCATCAGAGTCCAGCAGGTTAACGCTGGGGTGGCTGTGAGTGTGCCACTGCCTGGGTGACAGAGTGAAACTATGACTCACCAAAAAAAAAAAAAAAAGAGATTAGTGATCTCCAATTGGCATAATATATAATGGGAGACATTCTTGAGCTGGAAGTCCATGTCTCCAAGTCGCTCCCAATTCCCCAAGGACCTCTGCTTAACATTTATGCTTTAGTTACCCTGAATTTTCCAGGTTCTGACTGGCCTGGGACAGTGACTGTGTTGGCCCCTGGTTCCAATGGGTTGGCCTAGGGGCTTGGTGCCTGACCTCACTGCAATTTTCAGACTGCAACGCCTGACACTGCCCTCTCTAAAGCCTATCCCAAGTCCTACATCTCTCTCGTATTGTTAAAGCCAAGCCTTGAATTCTAAAACCTACTGAAAATACCAGAAACCAAATTTAAGAGTTACTTACCCAAAAAGTCTGAACTAGTTCAAAAGCTTTACATATGATGTGGCATGTGGTACAAAGAAAAGAGGATGCCCTTGGGGTCAGAGGGTTCCAGGGTTAGATTTCTAGCAATAAAACTTACTTGTTTATATAACCTCAACAAAGTTACTAAACTTCTGTAGAAGGCCTTAGTTATTATCCATATCTTGCAGATGTGGAAACTTTTTCCCTCAACGCTACTGAAAAGCACTAAAGAAAAAAATACATGAAAAAGGACCCAGCACAGTGATGGGCAAACAATACATCCCTTCTCCTACCCTCCAGCACCATCCTCTGCCTGAGGGATGGGAAATGCTCCCTGCCCTCTGCACATCACTGTTCTAAGGTGTCTGGACAAATACCGAAAAATACAGTCTACAAAAACACTGAGAGATGAACCAGAAGATTATAAAGTCATTAAAAAGTACAGCAAAGAGATCAGGGTGACCACCAGTGGGGTAGGTTTTGACCAAGCATTGCATTTCTAAAATAATCATTGTGCAGCTTTTCAGGTGTTTTCCAGGGGAGATGCTTAAAAATGAACCAAGAACAAAGCAGTCAACTGAAAAGCTGTGGGCCTGTGAACCTTAGGCAAAATGGGTGGCTGAATACCAGGCTGGTAATGAGGCAGAAAGGCAGGCAGGAGACTTCTGGCATGAGGGAGCCATGGGCTTTGGAGGCGGCTTACCACAGTGCTAATATGAACCATTTACACAGCTGGGAGATCTCAGAGAGGACCTGGAAATGATAATATTCAAAAGGCTTAACACAAAAGAAGTCGGGAAACCTGGGTTACAACTGGGGCTCTGCATTAATCAATGATGTGATCCTAGGCTAAAAATTCTTCAAAAGCAGGGAAAGAAGTTTTTCTTTGTATTTTCTGAATCACCTAGAGTAACAAATAGTCGATGCTAGGTAAGTACTGAATGAAGGAGTATCCGGCTTCTGAGCTCCCTGGGCCACAGTTTCCTCTTGCATATCACAAGAGAGTCTTGGGCCATTCCAGGGTTCACATTTATTCCACTGTTCCTTACATGTAGACAGTTTCTTGATCCTAACAGCAAACGAGAATCATCTTAGAAGCTTACTTGCTTGCTTTATTGATTGCTTGATTGACTGATTGAGTCAGGGTCTCACTCTGTTGCCCAGCTGTGCAGTGGCACAATCATGGCTCACCACAGCCTTGAGCTTCTGGGTTCAGGCGACCTTCCTGCCTCAATCTCCCAAGTAGCTGGGACTACAGGTGCACACCACAATGCACGGCTTTCGTTTTGTTTTGTTTTGAGTTGGAATCTCACTCTGCTGCCTGGGGTGGAGTGCAGTGGCATGCTCACAGTCACCGCAGCTTCAACCTGCTAGGCTCAGGGGATCCTTCCACCTCAACCTTCCAAGTAGCCGGAACCACAGGCATGCACCACCACACCTGGCTAATTTTTTGTATTTATTTGTACAGATGAGGTCTCACCAAATTGCCCAAGTTGGCCTCAAACCCCTGGGCTCAGGCATTCCTCTCACCTCCACTTCCCAAAGTGCTGGAATGATAGGCATGAGCCACCACGACTGGCGTCAGCTCATTTTTTCATGTCTGCAGAGACAAGGTCCTAATATATAGCCTAAGCTGGTCTCAAACTCCTGGGCTCAAGTAATTCTTCCACCTTGACTTCCCAAAGTGTCAGGATTCTAGGTGTGAGGCGCCACACCCAGTCTATTTTATCTATTTTTTAGAAGCAGGGTCTCTTTCTACTGCCCAGCCTGGAGTGCAATGACATGATCATTACTTCAGCCTCAAGCTCCTGAGCTCAGGTTATCCCCCAGTCTCAGTCTCCTGAGTAGGTAGGGCTACAGGCACATGCCACCACACCCTGCTAGACCTTAAAAGCCCCCCATCTGGAATCCGCTGAGATTCAGAATCCTTAGGGTGGTGGATTTATTGGTTTTTTAAAAATCTCCACAGGAGGTCCTAACTGGCAGCCAGAGGTGAAAACCAATGCTTTTAAATGCATCATGCTTTTATTTTTTATTTTTTTAACATATTTTTTATTTTTAAATTGTGGGGTACAGTTAAGGGTTAGGTATACAAATATGCATTGTGCAGGTACCCTTGTTGATAAGGTGTGTCCCCCCATCCCCAGACAGATATCGACTACCATTAATCCCACCTCCCTTCCCCTCCCTGCCCCCCCCCAGAGTTTCCAACCACTGTCAATCTTTTTCTTATAGTATTACGATAGTTGTTCAAGGTCCACTTATGAGTGAGAACATGCGACACTCAGATCTTTGTTTCTGTGAGAGATCACTCAGTATTATAAACTCCAATTCCAATGCAGCAATCTTTGAGAAACAAGAGAGTTGAGGCTCAGTCCTTTCATATCTTCTCCCTTTCTACCAAAATCAGCAGTCTCCATTTTCAAAAGCAAACCTGCTTCATTTCTAAGAAGCAAGGCTTTGGAGTTAGCTCTGGGTTCAAATCCCAGCACCAACACTCCATAGTAATGCGACTTCAGCTCACTTATAAAATGAGCAATCATCACCTACTCCACAGAGGTGTTGTGAAGATTATGTGAGATAGCATCATAAAGCACATGGCACATGTCCTAACACAGAAGCACTTATGTTCATCTCTATCTCCCCCCACCCCTGCCTTCCCAAGTAAGCCCCATCAGGTGGGTATCTGCCATCATCTACACTCTTCAAATAAACGCTGGTTACAGGAACTTTTGCTGATTTATGAAATGCTCCACTCTCAGTATTTGTCAAGGACATCAGCTTCCCCATCCCTGATAGTAAGAAGGAAGAGTAACCCCATCCCTTTCTTAACTAAGAACTCCCTATATGTTATGATTTGTTGTCAGCAATAGATGGTGATGGAAGTATCCTGAAATTCTATCTTCTCAATGGTCAAAGCAGGCCTAGTCCTGGGTACCTATAACATCTGAGTGTAAATGATACTATCCCTGGGTGCTGACTAACTGTATAATTTTGATAGCCCTCAGTTCTGACATTTGTTTTATACTTCCTACCACAGTTACATGCACTTTTTTTCCATGCAGGTTTTTATGAAGTTTCCATTAAACAGGCTGGTCTTATTGAGTTCTTCTGCATTATTTATTTTTACCAAATGGCACATCTGATCTGTGGATCAAGGTTCGCTACTGTTAGGACTACCCCAGTACATTGTGCTGCAGAATATCTTATAAAGAGCTCAGTCTGGATCTCCAACAGACTGAATGAAAGAACTGCTACCAAAAAGGCGGTCTCTGATTTTTAAAGAACTCCCATTGCTTTTTAGATGCCTTTTAGAAAAAGTAGAGACCATCTTGGGAGACATATAAACAATATACTCACAGTTCACATGAAGTTAGTCTTCTTTCGGAGCCTGATCACTAAGCCATTAATAGTGTCAGCTGAGCTTACAGTTCGAAGGAGAAACCAGGGTTTCCACTGAACTCCTTAATCAGAAATGTGTTAGACTGGACAAGTGTTGAATAGTCCTTAAACCAGGCAACAGATTGGCACTTGGTAGAGATGGGTCAAAGTCAAGAAATAAACCAAAGACAGTCCAGCATAATGTATAACGATTGAACAAAGTTGAAAATACAACTATTGGACTCTGAAACTGAACACCGGCCAAGCAATAAGGCAGAGAGTCAAGACCTAAAAAGATCGGCAGGAAAAGGAGACCCAGAGGCTGTGAACAGAATAGACTTAACACTACAACCAAAAGAAAGTAAAGGAGTGTTGGGTTTGAGAAGCTGAAAGTGTCCTGAAAGCAGGGTATAACCCCTAGGCAGTGCTTGTAACCAAGCACTGACAGGCAGATAACAAAGCTCCTGGAATAGGTAGTAGTTTAGGCACAGCGAAGTAGGCAGCTCCTAGTTTGTTTCAAAGTCGTTTCCAATTTATTTTCACAGATGAAAGCCAAGCAAGATGACAGAAAGAAAACATGGTTCTATTGGTTCTAACAAAATAATCTACGAAAGCTAGGTCGGTCAGGCCAGGTCAAAAAAAAAACCACTGAATGGCTCTGCTCAGTGTGTGCTACAACCAACAACGGAAGTCAGACATGAGGATAAGCTGGAATCTTCATCGCCACATAAGAGCTGAGTTAAAAACACAGCTCCATCCTCTTCCACCAGCAGAGTATGCTATGTCATTCTCTGCAGTCTCTATGCTAGACAAGGCACATTAATGGTGGCTCAGCCTGTAATCCCAGCGCTTTGGGAGGCCGAGGTGAGTGAATTGCCTGAGCCTGCAGGTTCGAGACCCACCCAGGCAACTTGGGAGGGTCATCTCTCCCAAGACCTCATCTCTCTCTTGGGAGACCTCATCTCTACAATAAATCAAAAACTAGCCGAGCGTGGTAGCACGCGCCTGTAGTTCCGGCTACTCGGAAGGCTGAGGCAGAAGGATCGCCGGAGCCCAGCAGGTCGAGGATGCGGAGGCTGCGGAGCGGCCACGGCACTCCAGTCTAGGCGACAGAGTGAGACTCCAACTCAAAAAAAAACTTCCTAGACTGGAGCCTGCTCACAAAACACCCAATTTTAGCTGGTATTACCACAAAGCTCTATCCATAACAGCAGAAATGCTAAGGATTAAATAAAGCAGAGGACACTGGGGACTTTGGTGAGTAAAGCAGCCTGAGAACAAGAGAGACCACATGTTTCAAGAAGGCTAGACAGAAAAACTGTTGTATGATCAATCTGTATACTCGTCCCAGGTTGCCATTCCGCAGTGCCTGTCCTTCCAGGAGGACAGAGCTAGGGCAGGAGTGATTCAGCATGAGACATTCCCACTAACCTTGTACACAGTCTACTTAATATAGCAGGCTTAGATGTCTCAATACTTTAACTGGCAACACTAAGAATCTGCACTTTGCAGATATAGGGACAAATCAAAATCCATTTTTAGGTTTGCACAATTTCTCTCTTTAGGAATCCCAGTATCTAATGGATACTATCCTTGGCTTAACCACCTATTAACTGGAAAAAGTTTCAACTTTTCTAAAGCTCCATTTTCACAGTTGTAAAATGGGAATGATTTTATTCTAACAATCTTAAAGTTAGTAGGAAAATCAAATGAATAAAACATAAAAGGGTTTCAATATAGCATCAACATGTAATGTCTCTACCTCCCAAAACATTTACAATTTTGATGGAGTGATAAGACATGAAACAATGAACAAATATATAAGCCTACATCAAATACCTAGTATGGAAAGATGAATGCTACCTGAAATTGATAGGGAATGTTTTTTGGGAACAGATTTCAGATGGATTCTGAAGGACTGGTATGATTTGATAAGCAAATCCATTTTGTATGTCCATATTGTATGACGCATTTATTTAAACTGCAGTTAGAATGTCTATAGTTAAGGAGACAACATTATAAATATCACTGCAATCACTCTCTGTGACTTTGAGAAATACAAAAATTTAAGGCCTAAAATGGATAAAGAACTCAATTCTAAAGGCCACAGAAGCAAAGCAAAAAATGAAGTCCAAGCCGGGCTCGGTGGCTGGCTCAGCCTGTAATCCCGCGCCTTTGGGAGCCCGCGGGTTTAAGACCCGCCTGGGCAACTTGGCAAGACCTCATCTCTACAAGAAATAAAAAAAACCCAAAAATTAGCCGGGCGTGGTAGCGCATGCCTGTAGTTCCAGCTACTCGGAAGGCTGAGGCGGAAGGATCGTTGAAGCCCAGCAGGTCGAGGCTGCAGTGGCCAGGAGCGGCCACTGCACTCCAGTCTGGCAACAGAGCGAAACTCCAACTCAAAAAAATAAAAAAATTTAAAAAATTTAAAAATGAAGCCCAGTCCAGTACCCTATGTTACCAGGCTCAACTGAAGCATGAAATAATTACAAATCAAACAAAATCCATAAGGTCTACTGATCATCAGCAACACCACTGTGATCCCACCTACGAGATTTGCCATGTGCCAGCAAGGTATGGAAGTATCACTCCTACAACCCACAAAGAACTAGGGGAGGAGAAATAAGACCAAGTTTCAGGAAGAAGTCTTCACAAATGACTTATAAATCACTTTATTCTGGAGCCAAAGAGGTTACAGTTGGTTCTGTATTTCAAACCACAAAGACCACAGCCAGTTTAATGGAACTTAAATTGGAAAGTCGGAGCAAGATATCACCAAGGGATCTGCTGACGATTTTCCTAACATTTGTATTAATCACTCCTTGTTACTCTCTCCTGGTTCTCTTATTCCATTAAGTGGTCAACAAGAGCAGATGAGCAAGCGGAAGTGAGGCAGAGGGAACCAAGTGGTCTGTGGAATCCACAAACTGCAACAAAAAGAAGTCTACCTCTCCAAATTCCCAGTTTCTCCAATCTCTAGACTAGAATACGATTCTCAAGAAATGGTCTACCAGGGTATTTATTTCACTAGCCAACAAACCGATCTCCTGCCCTGCCAGTGTTTCTTATTGGGTACTGCTTATAGCTCCTTCAAGATCTAGCATACCACTGTTTCTCAAGAGATGGCGGCTTTGGGCAAATGGCAACATATGGAGACATTTTTGGCTATCACAGCTGGGAAGACAAGAAGTGCTACTGGCATCAAGTGGGTCAGGGACGCTAACATCCTACAATGCACAGGACAGCCTCCCACAACAAAAAATTATCTATGACGCTGAGGTCGAAAAACCATACTCTAGGCAATGATCTATCACACACATATTTCAAGATCATATAAAATCATACCTGTTAACTCATACATGTTGACAGGCAGGTGGTAGTTATTTATAACAACTAAATATATACCCTTAAAAAGAAAATCCAGCTGGGCATGGTGGCTCACTCCTGTAATCCCCTAACTTTGGGATGTGGAGACAAGAGGACTGCCTGAGCCCAGGGGTCCGAGAGCAGCCTGGGCAACTTGGTGAGACCTCGTCTCTACAATAAATAAAAAACTTAGCTGAGCATGTTGGCGCACACCCGTAGTTCCAGTTACTTGGAAGGCTGAGGTGGAAGGATCGCCTGAGCCCAGCAGGTCGAGGCTGCGGTGATCGTGAGTGTGCCACTGCACTCCAGCCTGGGCGACACAGTGAGACTCCAACTCAAAAAAAGAAAAAGAAAAATTCATCACAACATGTAACATATATAAGTACATTAAAGTGTTTTTAAGGATTGAAGGCATTTCTGAACGTATCATACAGACAGACTTGGCAGAATTTGCTTATTCTTCAGAAGTTTATATTTAATCATGGACAGCCTATGTATTGTACTCTCAAGGGTTGGAATACTGAATTTGAAGCAGAATGTATGAAAACAAGATTGTGAACTGTATTTGCAATGTAAAACCTGCATAAACTGTGATGCTATTTGATTAATAATGAACATACAGAGACTGAACTAACCACTTGCCAACAGCAAAAACTCATTCACAGCACATCACCAAAGAATGATTTGTTTTGAATTTTTCAGCTGATCCTTTCAAAAAATTCCAACATATTTTTATTTTACTTATTTTGAAGAAAATTTATTTTCAAATGTATAAACCTACCCTGGAAGTTTAAGCCAATGAAATTCAGCCAGAAGACAAAACAGGGAAATACTAAAAAATATTCAGACTGAATTTTCATTACAGATGATAACTGTCTACTTAAAAACCCAAGACAATTAGCAAAAAAAACTAATATGAGCTTTAAAAGCTATTCATAAAATCAATACACAAAAATCTATAGCTTTCCAAATTCTAAAAGGCAAAGACAATCCAAGAGTTTGGCAAAAATGTAGTGCAGCAAAAGCTTTCATACACTGCTAGTAGCACTTTAAAATTGTCAAACTTTATAAGTAGATATTTTTCTTTTTTTTTTTTTTTTTTTGAGTTGGAGTCTCACTTTGTCGCCCAGACTGAAATGCAGTGGCCACTCCCGGCCACCACAACCTGGACCTGCTGGGCTCTGGCGATCCTTCCGCCTCAGCCTTCCAAGTAGCTGGAACTACAGGTGTACGCTACCACGCCCAGCTAATTTTTGATTTATTGTAGAAATGAGGTCTCACCAAGTTACCCAGGCGGGTCTCGAACCTGCAGGATCAGGCAATCCACTCACCTCAGCCACCCAAATTGCTGGGATTACAGGCTGAGCCACCGAGTCCAATATTTTTCGAAAGTTAAACATATACTTACGATATGAACCAGCAATTCCACTCCTAGAAAAATGGAGCAAATGTCCACACAAAGGTTTGGGAAAGAATGTTAATAGCCAAAACTGGAAAAAGTCAACAGTCCTTCAAAAGATGAATAAATAAACAAATTGTGGTATATCTATACAGTGGTTTACTAGCCAGTAATAAGGTAGTATGAACTACCTTCACACCGATAAAACCAACATGGATGAATCTCAGAAACACAATGCTATATAAAAGCAGCTAGAGAGAAACAATAAGTAATCATCCTAATTAAAATGCAGAGATTTTCAGACCACATAAAAAAATAAAGATCCAACTACACATCTCCTATAACAAACCTGCTTTAAATATAAAGATACAAATAGGTTAAAGGACAGAGAAAGATATGCTATGCTAACATTAATAAAAAGAAAGTCAGAAGCTGGGCTCGGTGACTCAGTCTGTAATCCCACGCTTTGGGAGGCTGAGGTGAGTTGATTGCCTGAGCCCGTGGGTTCAAGACCCACCTGGATAACTTGGCGAACCTCATCTCTATGATAAATCAAAAAAATTAGCCGGGCGTGGTAGTGCACGCCTGTAGTTCCAGCTACTTGGAAGGCTGAGGCGGAGGGATCGCCGGAGCCCAGCAGGCGAGGCTGCGGTGGCTGGGAGTGGCCACGGCACTCCAGTCTGGGTGACAGAGTGAGACTCTAACTCAAAAAAAAAAAAAAAAAAAAAGAAAGTCAGAATGACTATATTAACATCAATGCAGATTTCAGAGCAAAAACAGGTACAAGGTCATTTAATAATGATAACAGGGTCCATTCCTCAAGAGAACATAACAATCCTAAATGTCTACGTATCTGATAACAAGAGATTCAAAATACATGAGGAAAAACTTCACAGAACAGCAGTGAAAAAATATACAAATCTATAAAAGAGTTGAAGACTTCAGTATCCCTCTCTCAATAATTGATAGAACAAGTTAACAGAAAATCAGTTAAGGATATAGAAGAGTTGAACAACACTATCAACCATCTTGATCTAATTCATATTTAGAAAACATTCTACTCAGCAGCAAAATACACATTCTTTTCAAATGTGCACAGAACAACAAAATATACCATATTCAAAGCCATACAAACTATCCTCAATAAATTTTAAAGGATTTAAATCCCACAAAGCACGTTCTCTAACTAAAATAATCTTAAATAAAATTAAGTTAGAAATAAATAACAGGAAGATCTCTGGGGAAATGCCAAATATTTGAAAACTAAATAAAATACTGCTAAATAACTATTGGTCAAAAACAAAATAAAAAAGGTAAATTAAAAAGTATTTTGAATTGAATGAAAGTGAAAGCCTAACATACCACTAAAATTCCAATGGGTTTCTTTTGTTTTTGGATAAAATTTTTCTAAATTTCATTTAGGAAAAAAAAAAAAAAGATACACTGGAATATGATTCAAAAGATGGAGAGTAGGAGCCGGGCTCAGTGGCTCAGCCTGTAATCCCGCGCCTTTGGGAGGCTGAGGTGAGTGGATTGCCTGAGCCCGCGGGTTCGAGACCCGCCTGGGCAGCGAGACCTCATCTCTACAATAAATAAAAAAATCAGCCGGGCGTGGTAGTGCATGCCTGTAATTCCGGCTATTCGGAAGGCTGAGGCGGAAGGATCACCAGAGCCCAGCAGGCGAGGCTGCGGTGGCCGGGAGCGGCCGCTGCACTCCACTCTGGGTGACCAAGTGAGACTCCAACTCAAAAAAAAAAAAAAAAAAAAAAAAAAAAGATGGAGAGTAGGGTGGGAGAATGAGGAGATATGGGGGAAGCTGTTACTACCAGGCATTAAAATAAAAAAACATGTAATTTAGATACAAAATATTACTTTTATAAGAACAGAAAGGAAAATGCAAAGACCTCAAAAACATGTATGAATTATCCTGTAATCCCAGCACTTTGGGAGGCCAAGGAGAGAGGACTGCCTGAGCCCATGGGTTCGAGACCAGCCTGGGCAACTTGGTGAGACCTCATCTCTACAATAAACCAAAAAATTAGCCGGGCGTGGTAGTGCATACCTGTAGTTTCAGTTACTTGGAAGGCTGAGGCGGAAGGATCGCCTAAACCCAAGAGGTCAACACTGGGGTGGCCATGAGCATGCCACTGCACTCCAGCATGGGTAACAGAATGAGACTCCAACTTAAAAAAAAAAAAAAAAAAGAATTATCCAATAAAAGTTGGGACTGTTAACTAGAAAATTCAAGTCAATTCCCTGTATCATCCAAATACCAAAACAAATCCTAGATTCACTAACACTTTAAGTTGGGGTTACAAACTCAAATGCCCATCAGGCATATGGAGGTAAAATAAAACGTTCAAATCTGAATATGTGAGGTAAGACAACTGGGAATCATGGAGATTGAGGCATGTAAGAGGCATGCCTTTCCTAAAAAGAAACTTTTTTTTTTTTGAGTTGAGGGTCTCACTCTGTTGCCCAGACTGGAGTGTAGTGGCACGATCATGGCTCACCACAGCCTAAAACTCCTGGGCTCCAGTGATCCTCTCGCCTCAGCCTCCCAAGTAGGTGGGATTACAGGCACGTACCACCATGACCAGCTAATATTTTGATTTTTTTTTTTTTCTGACTAGGTCTTATTATGTTACCAAGGCTAGTCTTGAACTCCTGGGCTCAGTCAATCCTCCTGCCTCAGCCTCCCAAATTATTAGGATGACAGGCATGAGCCACCATGCCTGACCAAATTCCAACTTTTAAAAACACTACTATCCTAGAGAAAAAGCAACCAAAAAAAAAAAAAAAAAAACTCTTCTACCAGGTGAAATGCAGTCTATTCAATAAAAATCTTTGCAACTTCTTATTTAAATGTAAATATATATATATATAAAACTACTAAAAGAAAATTAAGATAGCATTATTTCTTTGAGGTAGTGAAGGCTTTCTGTACACATAATATGAAAAGAGTAATCAAAAACTGGATTCATTTTTACCTCACTGAAATTGGAATAAACATTAATTTAAATAAAGTATAACATCAAATACTGGTATAAATACAATGAAATGGGCACTTATTTATGATGACAGAAATATGCTTTAATAATATATACATTGGAAGCATTCAGAAAGTACATATCCATCAATCCAACAATTATGGAACTTTATCCTGATGAAATATTGAATACTAATAACCAAAATTAGAAGCTTAAATATTTAACAACAGGAAATCTGCTAACTAGGTTATGACATATCTAAGCAGCCTTAAAAATGAATATCTAAGCCGGGCTCAGTGGCTCAGCCTGTAATCCCACGCCTTTGGGAAGCTGAGGTGAGTGGATTGCCTGAGCCCGCGGGTTCGAGACCCGCCTGGGCAGGGAGACCTCACCTCTACAATAAATTAAAAAAAAAAAATCAGCCAGGCGTGGTAGCACATGCCTGTAATTCCGGCTACTTGGAAGGCTGAGGCGGAAGGATCGCCGGAGCCCAGCAGGTCGAGGCTGCGGTGGCCGGGAGTGGCCACTGCACTCCAGTCTGGGCGACGGAGTGAGACTCCAACTCAAAAAAAAAAAAAAAAAAAAATGAACATCTATACTCAATGATATGGGAAAATGTTTACAATATATTGCTGAGTTTAAAAAGCAGGTTTCACAGTGGGCAAGAGGGTAAATTTTTTATTATGTGCTTTTACCACAATTAAAATTTTTAAGAAAATTTTCTAAAAGAAAAAAGCAGGCTTCATATTCTCACACATAAATTTGATATAGATATTATATAATGTATTACATGCATTTCATACAATATGGAGATATATCGTGTCATGTATAATTTACATATTATAAATATAGTATATTTTTATATATTACATGTGAATATCTTGTTATATGTTATATATTAGACATCTACAAAGGGCTGAAGAGGTAAATACTGTACTAATAAGCTAAAAGTAGTTAAATCTATGGGTTGATGTGATACAGGCTGTTTTATATATTTTTTCTTTTATGTTTCTGAATACTTACAATTAATGTGAGTTGGTTGCAGGAAAAGTTTCCAAGATAAGTTATCTGATGTTCCAAATCGCATGCTGGATAAACTCCCACCTTTTCTAGTCAGCTGGAAAAATCAGTACAAACACCAAGTGGCTGTTTTGCACTCAACACGGGGATGCCTCAGAAGCTACCAGGGTGTGCAATACTACTTCCCTCACTTATTAGGTAGCTCCAAGCTGCAATGCTTTTAAAAACTCCTCTACCAGTTTTAGCATTTTTGTGGCTACCTCAGTGGCTTTTCTCATTTTTCACTACTGTCAGGATGGTGTCTTTCTCTATTCTAATTTATAGCTTTTAATTTAGCAGTAAACCAAAAGTATAAGAACTTTCGTTAATAAAAAGAGAAAGAGGTCAAGTGTGGTGGCTTACACCTGTAATCCCAATACTTTGGGAGGCTGAGGCGAGAGGACTGCTTGAGCCCAGGAGTTAGAGACCAGCCTGAGCAATATAGTGAGACCCCCTCTCTACCCAAAATCAAAAAAATCAGTCAGATATGGTAACATATGCCAGTAGTCTTAGCTACTCAAGAAGCTGAGGCAGGAGGATCACTTGAACCCAGAAGTTCAAGTCTGTAGTGAGCCGTGATCGTGCCATTGCACTCCAGTCCAAGAGACAGAATGAGACCACGATTCAAAAAAAAAAAAAGAGAGAGAGAGAGAGAGAAAGATAGAAAGAATAAAAAGATTGAAAAAGAATACAGAATCTCTCCTAAAGTACAAGTTGGAATGAGTTGTTGTGAGAGATTTCTGCCACTCCAAAATTTTTCTTTGGGAAAGGGAGGAGAGGTAGTGGTATATTTCTAGATTCAAAACTATGTTTTATTACAGCTATTCCACTGTTCCCTACCATAACACGTACACTCAAAGACATTCACAAACAATACACACTCCCATCGACATTCAGGAGGTTTCAGTTTAAGTATGAGGATCGTGCAGACCATGTGTAACTCAGAGCAAGAGCTGCACCTCCATATCATTCTCAGACACTCAAGAAAATTTTTACTTTTTTATTTTTGAAACAAAGTTTCACTCTGTCACCCAGGCTGGAGGGCAGTGGCATGATCACGGCTATCTGCAGCCTCAACCTCTTGGCTCAGGCGATCCTTCTGACTCAGCCTCCTGAGTAGCAGGAATACAAGTGCATACCACCAAGCCAGGCTAATTCTTTTGTTTTTTGTGGAGATGAGGTCTCGCTATGTTGCCCAGGCTGGCCTCAAACTCCTGGCACAAGCAATCCTCCCACCTTAGCCTTCCAAAGTGCTGGGATTACAGGTGTCAGCCACCATGCTAGGCCAAGAAAATTTAACAAAATCAGAAGGAGAGTCATATTACTATGGGGATAATCTTGAACTTATTCATGTGTGCATTTACATTAACATATATAAGCAGTTTGGCGATTCCTAAAAGATCTAAAAATCAACCTTCCATACTACCTTGCAACCCCTCTACTGGGAATATACGCAGAGGAACTCAAATCACTCTATGAAAAATAATATGCACACGCATGTTTATTGCATCATTGTTCACAATAGCAAAAACATGGAACCAACCGTGCTGCCCACCAAAAGAGGAATGGATTTTTAAAATGTGGTACGTGGCCGGGCTCGGTGGCTCAGCCTATAATCCCAGCACTTTGGGAGGTCAAGGCAAGTGGATTGCCTGAGCCTGAGGGTTCGAGATCCACCAGGGCAACTTGGCGAGACCTCCTCTCTACAATAAATCAAAAATTAGTCGGGCGTGGTAGTGCGCACCCATAGTTCCAGCTCCTTGGAAGGCTGACGCGGAAGGATCGCAGGAGCCCAGCAGGGTGAGGCTACGGTGGCCGGAAGTGTGTCACTGCACTCCAGTCTGGGCGACAGAGTGAAACTCAAAACAATAAAAAATGTGGTACATACACATAATGGAATATTACACAGCCATAAAAAAGGACAAACATATGGACTTCACGGGAACTCGGATGGATTTGAGTCTGTCATACTCAGTGATCTCTCACAGAAACAAAGAACAGAGTACCATATCTTCTAACTCATAAGTGAACTTTGAACAATTATCATAATACTATAAGAAAGGGAATGGCAATAGTGGGAAACTGCTGGGGGGGTGAGGGGGTGGGATTGGCAGTTGAGGGAAACTGCCAGGGGAGGGAGGGGCACACCTCCTCACCAAGGGTACCTGCATAATGAACATTTGTATACCTAACCCTGAATTGTACCCCACATCTTTAAAATTAAAAAAAAACATACACACACACATATATATATATATATTTATTTATTTATTTATTTCAAAATAAAAGATTTAAAATTCCATGCTTTACACTTAACCATGTAACAGGTGTATGGTATCACCACAATGGAGAGCCATATCTTCATGGTGACTGCTGAAGAAATGGAACACTGTCACATCTAATTATAAAAGGCCGAAAATGAAGCCCCTTGCACCAAACAGTTAGCCAAGTTGTGAATGCAAAGGAAAAATTCTTAAAGGAAATTAAAAGTGCTACATCAGTGAACAGGCAAATGATAAGAAAATGAAACAGTCTTAGTGCTGATATGAAGAAAGCTTTAGTGGTCTGGATAGACGATCAAAACAGACACAACATTCCCTTAAGCAAAAGCCTAATCTAGAGCAAAGTCCTAACCCTATTCAATTCTGTGAAGGCTGAGAGAAGTGAGGAAGCTGCAAAAGAAAAACCAGAAGCCAACAGAAGTTGGTTCATGAGGTTTAAGGAAAGAAGTTGTCTTCATAACACAAAAATGCAAAGTGAGGCAGCAAGTGTTGATGCAGAAGCCACAGCAAGTTATCTAGACGATCTAGCTAAGATCACTGATGAAGATGGCTACACTAAACAATAGATTTTCAATGTAGACGAAGCAGCCTTCTTTTGGAAGAAGATGCCATCTAGGGCTTTCACAGCTAGAGAGGAGAAATCGATGCTGGGCTTTAAAGCTACAAAGGTCAGGCTGACCCTCCTGTTAGGGGCTAAGGCAGTTGGTGACTTTCAGTTGAAGTCTATACTCATTTACCATTCTGAAAATCCTAGGGCCCTTAAGAATTATGCTAAATCTGCTGTCTTTGCCCAACGAAACAACAAAGCCTAAAGGACAGAATAACTGTTTACAGCATGGTTTACTGAATAATTTAAGCCCACTGTTGAGATGATGCTCAGAAAAAAAGATTCCTTTCAAATACCACCACTCTCTGACAATGCATCTGGTCACCCAAGAGCTCTGATGGAGATGTATAAGGAGATTAATGTTGTTTTCATGACTGCTAACACAACATTCATTCTACAGCACATGGATCAAAAAGCAATTTTGACTTCCAAGTCTTATTATCTAAGAAATACATTTCATAAGGCTGCAGCTGCCACAGATTGTGATTCCTCTGATGAATCCGAGCAAAGTAAACTGAAAATCTTCTGGAAAGGATAGACTGTGTGCAGTGGTTCACGCCCATAATTCCAGTCACGAGTTTGAAACCAGCCTGGGCAACATAGTGAGATGGGGGGTCTCTAAAAAAAAAAAAAAGGAAAGAAAAGAAAAAGAAAAAAAATTCACCATTCCAGATGCTATTAAGAACATTCATGATTCATGGGAGAAGGTCAAAATATCAATATTAACAGGAATTTGAAAGAAGCTGATTCTTATGGGTAACCTTGAGGGATTTGAGACTTCAGTGGAGGAAGTAACTGGAGATGTAGTAAAAACAAGAAGAGAACTAGAATTAGAAGTGGAGTGGAATCTGAAGATGTGACGGAATTGCTGCAATTTAATGACACACTTAAACAGCTGAGGAGTTGTTTCTTATGGATGAGCAAAGAAAGTGGTTTCTTCAGAAGGAACCTACTCTGGGTGAAGATGCTGTAAACATTGTTGAGATGATAACAGAGGATTTAGAATATTACATAAACTTGGTTGATAAAGCAGCATCAGGGTTTGAGAGGGCTGACTTCAATTTTGAAAGGAGTTCTCCTATGGATAAAATGCTCTCAAACAGAATCACATACTTGAAGGAAATCTTTTGTGCGAGGAAGAGTCGATCAATGTGGCAAACTTCATTATTCTTTTATTTTAAGAAATTGCCACAGCCATCCCAATCTTCAGCAACCACCACCCTGATCAGTCAGCAGCCATGGACATTCAAAAAAGATTATGACTAGCAAAAAGATTATGACTTGCTGAAGGCTCAGATGATCGCTGGCATTTTTCCAATAAAGTATTTTTAAATTAAGGCATGTACATTGCTTTTTAGACATAACACCATTGCACACTTAATAAACTACAGCACAGTATAGACAGAACTTCTACATGCAAGGGAACCAAAAAATTTGTGACTTGCTTTATTGCAGTGGTCTGGAACTAAACCTGCAATAGCTAATGTACACCTGTATATAACACTTGGAATTTTTAGAATGTCTTTATGTTATTCAGAGTTCTGGACTCTTCAACATATTAAAAACAAGCTTCTGTGACTCATATAACTCCAGCCTTAGCACAGCACAAGATAAGTAAATGGGCTCAGCAGATAGCTGTCTGATTAGATGGGCCTGGTAGCCAGAAGCAATGCTTGTTCACAAGTGATTCAACACAGAAGCAGCTTACTAGGACTCCAAAGGACAGCATCTTAGAAGCAAAGACAAGGGATCAAAGGGTCAGAGATAGCACAGAGCCACAGGCTAAAGGCCCAACTGCCACTTATGACCAGAATAAACTGGTCAGATCCATCTTAGGCCTTGAGTGACCAAACAAGGAGCCCAAAGGTTACGGGATAAAGGGAATCATATTCTCAAGAGTGTGGCTCTAGTTCAACTAACCTATGAAAAGACAAAAAGACAGTATGCCATGAGTGGAAAGAAAAGGGGCTGATCTGCCTGGATGGACTGAACGGCTCACTTTCCCCTGGCTCTTCTTTAGCTCCAGGGGACAGAGTCTGCATTCACTTGGCTTGTCCTGTCTTGCCTCAAAAGATTCGATGCATGCTAACACTAGTGAATGTAAGTTGGAAAAGGAACAAGATCTATGTACAGTCTCAAAGTATTACCTCAGAAAATACTACTTACAAAGTAAAAAAATAGTAACTTCACAGTGGAGAAGTTCTGGCAGATGCCACTTAACTAGGTGACAAAAATTAATCACCAGTGGCTTCGTGTACTTATTCTGATGCATTGAGACAGACACATCACTGGTATTCCAGGCAAAGACACATACCCTAAACTTAAGCATGGGAAAGAAACATCAAACTCATTCAAATTGAAGGACATCCTATAAAAAAGAACTGGCCTGTATTCCAACACTGTCAAAGTCATGAAAGACAACATAAGAATAAGGAGTTGTTCCAGATTAAAAGAGATTTAAGAGACATGAAAACGAAATACGACGTTTGATCCTAGATTAAATCCTAGACTGGAGAAAAATGCTTTTTCTTTTGCTATAAAGTGCATTACTGGAACAATTGGCAAAATCTGAATAATGAGATTAGATAACAGTCTTATATCAAAGTTAATACCCTGATTTTGACATTTACACTTTGTTTTTTACTTGTTTGGTGTTTTTGTTTGTTTTAGGGAACACACACTGAAGTATTTAGGAGTAAAGGGATATTATATATTATGTGCCTGACTTTCAAATGGCTTAGAAAAAAATACATGAATGAATACAGATTGAATGATAAAGTAAATATAGCAAAATATTAACAACTGATGAATCTGGGTGAAGAGTATATGGGAATTCTTTCTTTTTTGAGTCAGAGTCTCACTCCGTAGCCCAGGCTGGAGTGCAGTAGCACACTCAACGGCCACTGTAGCCTCAGCCATCTGGGCTCAAACGACCCTTCCACCTTAGTCTTTCAAGTAGATGAAACTACAAGCATGCACCACCATCTCCAGCTAATTCTTTTATTTATTGTAGAGATGTGGTCTTGCCAAGTTCCCCAGGCTGGTCTTGAACCCCTGGGTTCAGGCAATCCTCTCGCCTCCACCTCCCAAAGTGCTGAGATTACAGCCATGAGCCACTGTGCCTAGCTTGTGTTATTTTTTAACTATTTAAATAGCTGAAATTATTTTGAAATTAAAAGTTTAATTTTTAAAAAAAAGACCAGCCCCCAGAGGCCCTTCTGACCATAAAGACTCAGGGTTCCAAGATGGCACTCCTCCTTTGATGTGGGTTGCAAGGATGAACAGAATGAGCAAAAACCTCAGAGCTGTGCAGATCTGGGTTCTAATCGTGTCTCACATAAACTAAGCTCACTGAGAAGATTATATCTATTATTTCAAATTTTTAAGAAGCAGCAGAAAAATATTGAGGGCTTCCTCATTTATTTTATAGAGCAAGTAAGTGCAGTCCTAATACCAAAACTCTGGCATTCAATACAGAAGAAAAGAAAACTGTGTATTCAAAAGCAAACGCAACAAAAACAAAAATAAATAGGTGGGACTTAACTAAAAAGCACAGCAAAAGAAATAATCATCAAAACAAACAGGCAACCTACAGAATAGAAGATATTCACAAACATCTGTCAAAGGACTAATATCCAGAATCTACAAAAAACTCAAACAAATCAGCAAGAAAAAAAAGCAAATAACCCCATTAAGAAGTGAGCAAATGACATGAACAGTTATCTCTCAAAAAAAGATATACAAGTGACCAAGAAAAATGAAAAAATGCTCAATGTCACTAATTGTCAGGGAAAAGCAAATTAAAACCACAATGAGATACTACCTTACATCAGTCAGAATGGCCAATGTCAAAAAAAATAATAAATTTTTAAAAAACAGATGCTGGCGCGGATGCAGAGAAAAGGGAAGTGGAGAAAAGAGAACGCTTATACACTGTTGGTGGGAGTGTAAATTAATACAACCTCTATGGAAATCGGTATGGAGAGTTCTCAAAAACTAAAAGTAGATCTACCATTTGATCCAGCAATCCCACTACTAGGTATTCACCCAAAGGAACAGAAGTCATTATATTAAAAAGACACCTGCACCTGCATGTTTATCACAGCACAATTCACAACTGCACAGATACGGAATCAACCCAAATGCCCATCAACTGATCAGTGGATAATGAAAATGTGGTATATATACACCATGGAATATTATCTAGCTATCAGAAATAATGAAATAATGCCTTTTGCATTATTGAAGAACATCACCCTAAGTGAACTAACTCAGGAACAGAAAACCAAACACCGCTTGTTCTCACTTGTAGGTGGGAGCTGAACTAAGGATCTGCCAAGGCATAGAGGATGATGCAAGGAAGACTGGAGACTCAGAAGGGGGAGGAGAGGAAGGGGTGGAGGGATGAAAAAGCACCTATTGGGTACAATGTGCACAGGCACTATACAAGGCAAATATTTGTGACTCAAAACTATTTGTACCCACTATTGAAATTTTAAAAAAAAAGTGTTATCCCATTTACAAATAAAAATGCAAAAAATACACAATAAAATACTAGTAAAATGAATTTTGCAGTATATTAAAATAATAATGGACTGTGGTAAAATCAGGTGAGTTCAGAAAGGTTAGGATGAATGATGGATGGATGTAATCCTGGCTGGGCGCAATGGCTCACACCTATAATCCCAGCATTTTGGGAGGCTGAGGTGACAGGACCGCCCGAGCTCATGGGTTCAAGACCAGCCTGGGCAACTTGGCAGGACCTCATCTCTACAATAAATCAAAAAATTAGCCAGGCATGGTGGCACGTGCCTGTAACTCCAGCTACTTGAACGGCTGGGGCAGAAGGATAGCCTGAGCCCAGCAGATCAAGGCTGCGGTGACCATGAGCGTGCCACTGCACTCCAGCCTGGGCAACAGAGTGAGACTCCAACTTAAAAAAAAAACAAACAAAAAAAAGAAATCCATTAAAATAATTAACAAATTATGGAAGTCAGAAAAAGACTAAAAATTCAATAAAGAGGCATCTTCAATGTTTGGATATCTTTTCCTGATTTTGAAATGTTTATTTTTCAGTGGGAATGTGTGTAACTTTTCAATTATAATAGTAATCATGATTGATTATAAATTTTTTCAAATAAGGCAAAAGTGGGTAGACAGAGTAGAAAGTTTCCTAATAGTCCAAAACAAGGTGGAGTCTTTCCAGCTTATGAAAGCATATCTGTAGGTAGAGAGGTAAGGAGTCAGCAAGAGAAGGAGAGAAAAGAAAGAACCCCATTCTAAGAACAACAGGCTGGCTCTGCCCCCGCAAATACTCTACTAGAACCGGGGGCTCTCACAAAGCACACCCCCAATAAAAATGGAGCACACACTGCCATCTCCCCTTCCATGATCTACCCGCTTCCCAACCAGCCATCCGTACAGAAGGCAGCCCATCAACATGTGCTTCAGAAGGGCTCTGTGTACCAAGATAGGAGACTAAAAACAACAGATTCTAAAAGAGAAGATTTAGGCATAAAATGAAAAAGATGAAGAAATTAAGGAATTTAGGAGATTTTGCACAGAAGAACCAGATTAAACCTATCACCATCATCTGCTCTGGGGACTCTACACAGTGTAAGAGGCACTTTTTTTTTTTTGAGTTGTAGTTTCACTCTGTTGCCCAGACTGGAGTGCAATGGTACACTCAGGCCACCCCAGCATCGATCTGCTGGGCTCCGGCGATCCTTCCACCTCAGCCGGAATTCCAAGCAGCTGGAACTACAGTCGCGCACAACCACACCCAGCTAAGTTTTTATTTGTTGTAGAGACAAGGTCTCACCAAGTTGCTCGGGCTGGTCTCGAACCCACGGACACAGGCAATCCATTCGCCTTGGCCTCCCAAAGTACTGGGATTACAGGCTGAGCCACAGAGCCCAGCCAAGAGGCACATTATTTAGAGTACATTTGTCTTTAAATTCTTTGGCATTTCAGGAGTTGACAATAGGTTTTCAGAACTCAGACAATAAACAACATCATTCAAGGTATGGACAGAATTGAGACCCTCATGCACTGAGGCTGTTTTCTATGTGTGGTTGAAAAATAAGGCAATTTCTAATAATAAAGGGCACAAAATCCAACAGGAAGCATATCTACTCCCCATTCCAAATAACTTGCCCCACAAAAAGCAAAGCTCCTTCTGAAACCAGGTAAGTTAAAGAGTCTGATCTTGCTGGGCTTGGTGGCTCAGCCTGTAATCCTGCGCCTTGGGAGGCTGAGGTGAGTGGAATGCCTGAGCCCGTGGGTTCGTGACCCGCCTGGGCAAGTTGGTGAGACCTCATCTCTACAATAAATCAAAAAATGAGCCGGGCGTGGTAGCGTGCACCTGTAATTCCGGCTACTCGGAAGGCTGAGGCGGAAGGATCGCAGGAGCCCAGCAGGTCGAGGCTGCGGTGGCCGGGAGCGGCCACTGCACTCCAGTCTGGGCGACAGGGTGAGACTCCAACTCAAAAAAAAAAAAAAAAAAAAAAGTCTGATCTCATCCCTTCAGAACAACCAGAGCTCAAGGTTACAGTAACCTGACTCCCCAGTATTATTTTGACCCACTTCATAAAAACAAAAGCTACCTTTGATGCACCTCAATGCCCAGCCACCTCACCAGAGAATCAAATATTAAAAATTAATCAAGCTGGCCAGACACCACCCAATGCCAGGCAGCTCTACATATGAGATGGAGCCCTGGTGAATGCAGCGTGGATGCTTATCTTTTGTGTTGTCATGACTTCTGTGATCTGGATCATGGCCTTTCTTCTCCTGGCCATGTCTAATTCTGGTTGGGTGGCTTTGCGGTGGCTAAGCAATCATGCTCCCAAGTGGCTACACAGTGCTTCTACTCTCCCGCTGCTCCGCTTCTCCTCCAGTGTTCGACACCTCAGGTGCACGTCGGTCACTGACCCTCTTGCCTTCTTGCCCCACCACAGCCTCTGTGGACAAAACCCATCCACTGGCAAGGTTCAAGCCATCACTTCTGTTCTGAAGTAGGCAGTGAGGGGACATGGGAGCCAACACAGAGGTGGGATTTCATAGATGGAGAAGGAAGAGAGGGACACTCCAGGCTGAGGCAAGGGGCAAGCGGTCCAGTGTGGCTGCGACCGAGGACCCACACGTGTCTAGCCCTGGCATTGCTTCTCCCGGGCTCCACACTCCAACCGCACACAGCTGTCCACTCAGGATCCCTCAGATCCCTCACGCTAACCACATTCTGGCCAAAGCACTTCTTCTCCTGGACTCTAAATTTTGGCTGACGGAGCCATCATGCATTCAGTCAGCCATGGCCCAAACCAGGTATCTCAGACTCTTCCCTCTCTGTCCAAACATAGTACTTCAACAATTTGCATCAATGCTATTCCCAAATGATCTCAAATCCATCCCCTACTCTCTATTCCTCCTACCAATCACTTCAGCCTTATCTTTCACCTGGCCTTTTATGGAGCCCCAGGGCAGCTACACAAATGCCCACTCCTCCCTAGGAGTCAGCTCAACCCTAGTGTCACTATGAAGCCCTCTCCACACCCAGCAGTGTGTCCCCTTTTCCTTGCTCTTGTGCCACTTTGTATGTCTCTTTACTAGTTAAGAAATAGCACACAAAACGATCACTATTCAGAATATGTCTGTTTCTGCCACTCAACAACAAATTCCTTAAGAGTAGGCATCGTGTTTCGTAACTTCCCAAAAAGACGCTTACCAAGCATCTTACGTGGTCGCCGAACATAGCATTTCACAATAAAATACTGGCAAATAAATGAAAACCCTAGCCATTCTCCCTGCTCCAGTTTCTTCTTCATTTTCCTTCTTATTCCTTTTTTCCCCTAAACTTTTATTTATTTATTTTTTTTTATTTTTTGAGTCAGGGTCTCATTCTGTCACTCAGGCTGTAATACAGTGGCATGATACGGCTCACCACAGCCTCAAACT
This sequence comes from Cephalopachus bancanus, assembly GCA_027257055.1. Lineage (NCBI taxonomy): Eukaryota > Metazoa > Chordata > Mammalia > Primates > Tarsiidae > Cephalopachus > Cephalopachus bancanus. Next base: position 3,883,985 of record JAPVLO010000341.1, on the reverse strand, counting down.
CAGCCTACCAAGTAGCTGGGACTACAGGTGCATGCCACCACATCCGGCTAATATTTTTTATTTTTTATAGAGACAGTGTCTTGCTATATTGCCTAGGCTAGTCTCAAACTCCTGGGCTCAAGCAATCCTCTCTTCTTAGCCTCCCAAAGTGCCAAGATTATAGGCAAGTGTCACTGCACTTGGCATAAATTTTTATTTTGAATCAACTACAGATTCATAGGAAGTTGGAAAAATAGTGCAGGGGATTCATGAGCTCTTCACTCAGTTTCCCCCAGAGGTAACATCTTACATGACTACAGTACAATGGCAAAACCAGGAAACTGACATTGGCACAATCCAAAGAACTTATTCTGATTTCACTAGTTTTACACACACTTGAATGCATGTGTTTGTGTAGGAATAGTTCTATGTTTATTTATCATATGTATCGATTCACATAAGCACCATCACAATCAAGATACAGATCTGTTACATCACCAAAAAGATCCCTTATGCTCCTCCTCCTCCTATAATCACCCTCCTTCCCTACCTTTTCCTCTAATCCCTGCAGCCACTAACACACTTTCTATCTCTATACCAGTACTTTCAACAACGTCCATGTCCTATATAAAGTTCACAGATCTCATCTGCAGCATTCAAGGCCTTCAGGATGTGGTCTAGGTCAGCTCTTCTAGCCTGTTCTTCATGTCCACCTCCATAAATTCACTAGTGCAGCTCCACAGCACAACCTACTACCCTAGGAACACACTTTGCACTTTCCTGCCTTTGTGCATTTGCTCATGTTGTTCCTATGCCTATTCCATTCTCTCCCCGCTTGTTTACTCAGAAAAACCAGCTTAAGGCTCAGCGCAAATGTCTTCATTTATAAAAAGCCGCTTCCTGACCTCTACCATCTCCAAGCAATTGGTTTTTCCTATCTCTGTAAATCTTTCTCTCACAGCACTCAAATCACAAAATTATTGTGTGTCCATGTCTTACCCACTGGACCTTGATCCAAATGAACACAGGGATGTGTATTATTCACTTTTGTCTTCACAAGACCCAGAGGTTTGGTTCCACAGACTTTCACAGATCCTTCTTTTGTGCTACATGTCACTAGTTGGAAAGATAAACATGCCCTGAAGGACTCAGAGGCTGGCACCTCAGTGCCCAGCTCACTGAGGATATACAGCAGAAACATCTTGAATAAACAAATGAATGAATCGTAAAAATCTGCAGGTCACTTGAAAACACTTGAAGGTTCAGTGACCTTCAGTAGACATACATCATCCATGTTCCTAATGCTGCTGAGTGACACTAGAAGGCACTTGTCATTGATCATCCAGTAAGTGCTAAGTGACCACTGCACGTCAGACACTTTTCCAGGTACTGAGGATACAGCAGTGAACTGGCACAAACCCCTGCTCTCATGGAGCTTGCATTCAAGCAGAAAAGCAGGCCATAAAATAGATACATAAAGTTAGAATTGGGTTAAACTGTGGTACGTACTACAAAGACAAATAGAGGAAGAAGGGTGCTAGGGAATATGTATGTGGGAGAAGAGGGTGGACAATTTTAAATCAATGGCCAGGAAGGACTCCCTGGGAAGGTGACATCTGAACAAAATCTTGAAGGCGGTAAGGGAGCATACCATTTGGAGGAATTCCATCCCAGGTAGAGGGAAGGGCAGACACACCTGACTTTTAAGACTAACAAGAAGGCTGGAGCAGGTGAATATTAGGAAAAGAGTTCACAAAGATGGAGGGGGAGGGAAAGATCATTGTATGGTCTTTTAGGAAATAGGAGGGATTTCATCCTGATTACTGATGAAGATTTAAGTCTTTATCTTCTTCTACCTGTCTTTCCAATGAGTATTTGGTTACTCTCTCCGACTGCTTCAAGCCCCAAAAATGGCACTCAGGAATAAAATAATGTATCAAATACAGATAATGACTACTGCTAGCTGCAACGATGCAAAAGGTGGAAATGAGTTTAAGACTAGCCTGGACAACAGAAAGAGATCTCATCGCTACAAAAATTAACAAGTTAGCCAGGCATGGTGGTGCACATCTATAGTACCAGCTACTCAGGAGGCTGAGGCAGAAGGATCGCCTGAGCCCAGGAGGTCGAGGCTGCAGCGAACCATGATCATGCCACTTCATCCAGCAGCTTAGGTGATAAGAGTGAGACCCTGACTCCATAACCATCAAAGCCTTCTGGATTACACTTAAATTAAATCAGTCTATTTCTTACTCAGCAGTTCTTTTTTTTTTAAATTGATTTCTCCCCCAAATCATAAGAGTATACAGGAAAAACTGCCTCTTCTCCAACCCAATCAATCAGGCTAGAGGTTGGATTATCCAGACCAAGGGCAGAAATGAGCCACGACCACTCAGCTTGCTCTGAGCAGTCTTGTGTTTTACAGCAGGAATGGGAAAGAGCCTGATAATTTCATCAGTTGAAGTCAGATAAGGGAAGTATTTTACAGGGCATCTGGGCACAATGGAAACAGGAAGACAGATGTCTCCTGCCCCCAGGTCCTTTTAAAGTAAGCTAAAGGAACACAAAAATAAAGAAAAACCTGCATTTGAGCTAGAAACCAGGAAGGCTGCCATCCCACCTGCCTAGGACTTTGAAGAATTTCTGCTAGATGTAGTCAAGATTGAGCAGGACCAAAAAAGGTCAGCAAGCTTTCCAAGGAGAAGCAGTGTGTTCTGGCCATAAATGCAGGCAACACCTGAAGAACAGAAAAGAGGGCTAGGGCAACAGGCACTGAATTGCTACAGCAGGTGAGGCCCACACCAAGGCTTCCCTCAGAGTTCTAAACAGACATTATCTCAGCCAGCTCCCTGCCTAGGCCACCAGCCTGGCAGAGGACATGGCACTGAAGGCCTGGGTACTGGCATGGACAGCCCAATGTAAATTTAGTCAGCCTAAAATTTCCCTTTGTACCTTCACTTGGATGTGAAGTCAGACAGAGACATAAAATTACCTCCTAAGAATTCATCTCCCACGAGATTATGGTAATGGTTACAAAGTTCTGAAAAACTATGTTCAGCATAAGATTTAAAGAGTCAATGTAACTATGATACTTAAGTAAATGGTTACTTAAAGAGGGATCTCTGGGCCAGGTTTGGTGGCTCAGCCTGTAATCCCAGCACTTTGGGAGGCTGAGGTGAGTGGATTGCCTGAGTCTATGGGTTCGAGACCAGCCTGGGCAACTTGGCGAGACCTTGTCTCTACAATAAATAAAAAATGAGCCAGGCGTGGTAGCGTGGGCCTGCAGTTCCAGCTACTTGGAAAGTTGAAGCAGAAGGATCACCGGAGCCCAGCAGGTCAACCTGCTGGGGAGGCCATGAGCGTGCCACTGCACTCCAACCTGGGCAATGGAGTGAGACTCCAACTCAATAAATAAATAAATGGATCTCTGAACTAAAAAAGACTAAATAAAAATTAAAACTCTGCTGATTTAAATAATAATGGAGAAAAGAAATAGCAAATTGAGGACTAAACTCAAATGAGAAAAAGCAAAACTTAAATTCCTCAAGAATTCAGAGGAGAAGCACCAGAAGACAAAAATAAGATAGGGATTAATTTTCACAGTACAGGACAAAAAAGGGCACAGCAAATTAAAACCTTAGACTTAACAACAAAAAAATCTATTATAAATAATAAATTCAGCAAAGTTGCAAAGTCAACACACAAAAATCAATCGCATTTCTATATACTAACAATGAACAATCTGAAATAGTAAAAAAAAAAAACTATTCCATTTACCACAGCATCAGAAGCAATAAAATGATCAAGAATAAACTGAGGAAATGAAAGGTTTGTACAATGAAAATGGCAAAGCAATGCTGAAAGAAGTTAGAGAAGTCACATGTAAAAGGAAAGATATCCTGTGTATGTAGATTGGAGGTCTTATTGTTAAGATTTCAATACTACCTGAAGCAATCTACAAATGCAATACAATCTTTATCTAAATCCCAATAAATTTTTTAAATACCCATATGAAATCTCAAAGGACTCTAAATAACCAAACAATCTTGAAGAAGCTCAAAACTTACTATAAAGCTGTGGCAATCAAAACAGTGTGAGACTGGCATAAAGACAGACATATAGACAAATGGACTAAAATAGAGAGCCCACAGACAAACTCTCACATACACAGTCAGATGATTTTTCAATAAGAGTGCCAAATCATTCAAGGGGAAAAGGACAATCTCTCCAGTGACTATGCTGGGAAAACCAGATATCCACATGTAAAAAAAATTACAACTTTACAAAAATTAACTCAAAATGGATCAAAGACATAAGAGCTAAAACTATAAAAACTACTGAAAAAAAAACCATACAGGAAAAGCTTCATAACACTGAATTTGGCAATTATTTATTAGATTTATACCAAAGGCACAGAAAACAAATACAAATATATGCAAATGTAACTATGGCAAAATTTAAAAGTTTTGAGCATCAAAGGACACTAACAATAGAGTAAAAATACAACAGAGGAATGAGAGAAAACATGGTATTTATAAACCATACATCTGATATGAAGTTAATAATCCAGAATATATTAAAAATTCCTAAAATTCAGTAGCAACCCTATTTGAAAAATAGACAATGGACTTGAATAGGCATTGTTCCAAAGAAGATATACAAATGGCTAATAATCTTCTTTTTTTTTGAGTTGGGGTTTCACTGTTGTTGCCCAGGCTGGAGTGCAGTGGCATACTCACGGCCACCACAGCCTTGACTTGCTGGGCTCAGGCGATCCTTCCGCCTCAGCCTTCCAAGTAGCTGGAACTAGAGATGCGTGCCAGCATGCCAGGCTAGTTTTTTTGTGATCTATCGTAGAGACGAGGTCTCACCAAGTTGCCCAGGCTGGTCTCGAATGGCTAATAATATTAAGCACAGGGGAAAAAAATACTCAATATCACTAGTCATTAGGGAAATGTAAATCAAAACAACAATGAGATATCACTTCACACCCATTAGGATGGCTATTATTAAAAAAAAAAAAGAAAATCATAGAGTTGGTGAGAACGTGAGGTAATTGGCACCATGATGGGAATATAAAAATGGTGCAGCTGCTGCAGAAAATGTTTTGCCAATTCCTAAAAAAACTGAATATCGAATTACCATATGATTCAACAATTCCATTTCTGGACATATACTCAAAAAATTGAATGCAGGATCTTAAAGATGTATGTGTACACCTATGTTCAGAGCAGCATTACTCACAATCACCAAAAGGTAGAAGCAATCATCCATCCATGGATAGATAAATGGGTAAACACAAAGTGGTATACACATATAATAGAATATTATTCTGCCTTAAAAAGGAAAAAAATTCTAACACACACTACAACATGGATGAACTTGAAGTCATTATGCTAAGTGGAATAAGCCACTCACAAAAGGGGAAATATTCTATGATTCCACTTATATGAATAGAATAGGCAAATTCATTGACAGAAAGTAGAACGGTGGCTGCCAGAGGCTAGAGGAGTGGGGAATGAGGAGTTATTATTTAATGAATACAGAGTTTCAGTTGGAGATAATGAAAAAGTTCTGGAAATGGATGGTACTGATAGTTGTGCAATAATGTGACTATACTCAATGCCACAGAATTGTACACTTAAGATGGAAAATTTTACATTATGTAATTTTTTTGTCCAATTCATTCTTATGTTTTTGTTCTTTTGCTTTTGTTTCTGTTTGAGTCAGGGTTGTACTGTCACTCACACTAGAGCGACATGATCACAGTTCACCCCAGCCTTTACCTTCCGGGCTCAGGCGATCCACCCTCCTCAGCCTCGTGAGTAGCTGGGACTGCAAGCATGTGCCACTATTCTCGGCTAATTTTTTAAAAATTTTTATAAAGATGAGGTCTTGCTGTGTTGCCCAGGCTAGTCTCTAACTCCTGGGCTTAAGCATTCCTCCTGCCTCGGCCTACCAAAGTGCTGGGATTATGGGTGTGAGCCACTGTACCCAGCCCATTCTTACATATTTTTTACCACAATTGTTTTAAAAAGTCTTGAGTTTAGGGTCAGCAGTTCTTCTACCTACTAGTAGACAACTTTGTGGCAAGTTGCTTAACCTCCTTCAGAAGTAAAATGATGTAATTTTAGCCTTACTTCATAGAGCTGTTCAGATAAATGAGATAATTCTAGTAAGGGACTTACCACAAAAGCACTAAGTCAGCTCTTATTATTATGAAGTTGACTGTGAATATGGCACAACTGATTCTAAGAGTTTTAACAGAAAAGAACTATAAATATATCTTGGAATCATTATCTAGGGAAGAATGCATTCATTTTGTTTGATATTTTACTGATAAAGGTCCTTTCTATTATTTCCCCTGCGATCCTCATCCCTGTTATCATTCAACTCTGAACTACGAGCTGTATAATTTTTATCAAGAAAGTCTCCGTGTTGCCTAAGGAGGTAGGCCACTCCTTGAAAAATTTAAAACTGGTACCTTCATACCAAAGTGGAAGAGGTCATCTATAAAAAGCAACTCAGGTCAGGATCGGTGGCTCAGCCTATATTTCCAGCACTTTGGGAGGCTGAGGCGAGTGGATTGCCTGAGCCAACGGGTTCAAGACCAACCAAGGGAACTTGGCAAGACCTCGTCTCTACAATAAATCAAATATTAGCCGGGCATGGTAGCGTGCACCTGTAGTTCCAGCAACTTGGAAGGCTGAGACGAACGGATCACTGAAGCCCAGCAGGTCGATGCTGGGGTGGCCATGAGTATGCCACTGCACTCCAGCCTGGGCGACAGAGTGAGACTCCAACTCAAAAAGAAAAAAAAAGCAACTCAATGATCTCCAAGCCAGTCAAGGATTTCAAGGCTCTGTGTCTCCTCTATTCTCTACCACGATGTCAACTTTACAGACTGGCCAATGTTTTGGCCAAGGGTAAAGTGTTATTTGGAGAAGTGCAGACTACGCTTCTAGACCTTTATAAGTATTATTGTCCTTAGGGGAAGTCAGCATTTCAACAAAGTAAGTTAGCCACATATAATGGCCCGAACTGGCGGGGAGACCAGAAAAATTCGGTGAAATAGGCAATAGGCAGTCTCAGGAGCCCCATCATCTCCCTCAGTCCAATGGCCCACTGGACGATAGGTACTCTTGTCAAGGAAGATGAGATGCAAGCGTCTGGAGGCACAGGCTTTGTGGAGTCCCAACAGCTCCTACAATCACACCCCAAATCACGTGGCCAATGATCAAGATCCTAGGAAGGGGAAAGATCATTTCAAAGCTACAACACTGTGACACAGTAAGAAATACATACTTGATCTCTAGTCTGATTCCTGACACAGAACACCAAAAACCTTTGTAGTAATTTCCTGAGTGATAGATGTGATAGGAGCATCTTTTGTTAATGATAAACACTTGGTTTTAGTCCCTGTTTCCTGACATAAAAGCTTCTCTGGCCCTTGAAATCTTCAAAATGATAAAGAGTGTCTACATAGATGCCAATGAAATGGCTGGTGGCTGGGTCCCTAGAGAGCTTCAGGGCGCTGGTTAGCAGAGGAACTAACCATGTAATTAGAGGGTTAGAACCTTCAGCCCCACCCACCACCAGCCTCTAGAGAGGAGAGAGAGGTTGGAGATTGAGTTAATCACTCATGGCCAATGATTTGATCAATCATACCTATTGCAATAAGAATTCCATAAAAACTTAAAGGAAGGGGTTTGGAGAGCTTCCAGGTTGGTGAACACATGGAGGCAATGGGAGGGTAGCATGCCAAGAGAGGGCATAAAAGCAAAGCTCCATGCCCTTTCCACATACCCTGCCATATGTACCTCTTCATCGGGTTGTTTATATCCTTTATAACCAACTGGCAAACAAATGAAGTACTTCCCTGAATGCCGAGAACCATTGTAGCAAATTACTGGACATGAGGAGCGTTACAGGAAACCCCGATTTGTAGCCAAGTTGGTCAAAAGGACCAGAGGCTACAGACTTGCAACTGACATTTAAAGAGGGGACAGGGGGTGGGACTGAGCCCTTAATCTGTGGGGTCTGAAGCTAACTCCAAATTGATAGTGTCAAAATTGACATGAATTGCAGGACACCCAGCCAGTGTCCAGAAAGCTGAAGAACTGGTTGTTCGTGTGGAAAATTCCCACACATTTGGTGTCAGAAATGTGAGTACAGGAAATGGTTTTCCTTTTAAACATCATTATTGGCTGAGTCAGCTCAGATGACAAGCAACAAAGAGTCATTTAATAAAGGTTAAATTACTAAAATACATACTTCTGTTTCATTTACTGTCCAGAAAAATACCAAAGGAAAGCAAAATACTGGGGTGAAAACATATGGCAAGGAAAGAGAGAGGGAAGAGGAAGGGCTCTTAGAAGGAAGACAGAAGTGGAGTCACAAGGTTACGGGTTCAACAGGTGGGAGGAGGGGTATAGCCAACGATCTCTCACGGCCAGACCTAGTCAGGCCATTCCAGTCCTGCCCTGTGGAGCTGGCAATTCAAGCTAAGGGCTTCCTGGAGGGCGGCAGCAGCAGTACAGGGGCCCAAGTGAGGGATTCAGTAAGGGATGTCACTCTCCACAGCACTTTGTTTCCTTCTCTCCCAACCAGGAAAATTAACCTTTCCTGTACTCCCAACACCTTGTCTCCTTCACTGCTCTAGCAGGTTAAATAGTGGTTCTAAAAAGATATGTCCATGTCCTAACTCTAGAAACCTGCAAAGGTGACCTTATTTGGAAAGAGTGTTTGTCAATATAATTAATTCAACACTCTTGGAGATAAGGTTATCTAGGATTATCTTGGCAGGCCCTAAATCTAATGACAAGTCTCTTTAGAAGAAACACTCAGAGGAAAGATACAAAGAAGAAAAGGTCAGAGACAAATGATGCAACCACAAGCCAATGAATGCCTGGAGCAGCCAGAAGCTAGGAGAGGCCAAGAAACAATTCTCCCCTAGAGCCTTTGGAGGGAGCACAGCCCTGCTGACACTCTGCTTACAGACTTCTTACCTCCAGACCTTTGGGAAGATCAATTCCTGTTATGGTAAGCCACCCAGTTTGGGGTCATCTGCTACTATGGCCCAAAGAAAATGATACGGCCCCACCCATGAGGGGAAAAAAAACCACATTCCTTCCTCATAGGCACTATCCAAAAATCTTTCTCTGGGTAATCTTCACTTACCTAGTCTACCAAGGAAACTTCATGCCCGTTGATGTTGTGCTTTCCACTGGGATTTCAGCTTATCCCACCTCTCAGGACTTCACAGAGAAACCCCACAGCCCAGAATAGTTCAGTCCTGTGGGGCATCCAGCCTACCACATGTCACTTGGGCTCTGATCCCCAAGAAGACACAGAGGGTGGGAGCAGGGTATGTGATTTTGCTTTTTAACCAAATACCATTTAACCAAATGAAAATAACACTGTCCCATCTATATGGCTCACAAGAAAAAGACAGATCACAATGGAAGATGTTTTAAGAACCAGTCTGGGAGTCTGTAGAGGAAACTCAAGCACAGGATTTCTCCCAGGAGACCACATCAGTCCTCCACCTCCTCACTCCTGGGTTTTGTTTTCTCACAGTTTATTTCTTTCCCTGTTTCTTTCAAACTATGAATTTGCTCTTATATGAAATAAACTATTCTCACACACCAGGTGAAAACCAAGAAACTGTGACAATCAACTCCACTGCACTGGCTTTAACTTCTATGCTTTCAGCTAAATTCACTTCCAGGACTTGAACACTTATCTGTGGGATTTCAGGGTCTGCTTTTTCTGAGACTGTAAGCTCTAGCAGAGCAGAGTCTAATACTTGTTTTTCTCATCAACATTTATGCAGTGCTTTCAACAGTGTCCTCATGAGCAGCGGCTCAGAATATGTTTATTGAATGACCGCTCTACATCAAAGGTGAAACACTAAAATGGTAAACTTTATGTTTTTTATATATATATATTTTTTTTTAATCACAATAAAAAAATGTTTTAAAAACATAATTGGATACTACCTCATACCTATTAGGATGGCTATAATTTAAAAAATTTTAAAAACACAGAAAAGAACAAGTGCTGGCAAGAATGTGGAGACAGCTGGGCTCAGTGGCTCAGCCCGCGCTTTGGGAGGCCGAGGTGAGTGAATTGCCTAAGCCTGCGGGTTCGAGGCCCGCCTGGACAACTTGGCGAGACCTCATCTCTACAATAAATCAAAAATTAGCCGGGCGTGGTAGAGCATGCCTGTAGTTCCAGCTACTTGGAAGGCTGAGGCGGAAGGATCGCTGGAGCCCAGCAGGTCAAGGCTGTGGTGGCCAAGAGCGGCCAGTGCACCCCAGTCTAGGCGACAGAGTGAGACTCCAACTCAAGGAAAAAAAAAAAAAAGAATGTGGAGATAGTGGAACCCTCATACCTTGTTGATGAGAATGTAAAATGGTTCAACTGCTGTGGAAAACAGTCTGGGGGTTCCTCAAAACACAAAACAGAGTTACCATTTGACCTAGCAATTCTACTCCTTAGTGTATAGCTCAAAAAACTGAAAACAGGTGTTCAAACAACAGGAAAAAAAATAAATGAAGAGAAAGCAAGACCAGGAGTAAGGAGGAAAAAGGACTGGTGTGGTCCTCTGGGGAAATCCTGTGTTTCAGGTTCCTCTAGAAACATAAACTTGTACGCAAATGTTCATAGCTGCATTGTTCACAACTGCCAAAGGTGGAAACAACCCAAATATCCATCAACAGATGAATGGATAAATAAAATGTGGTATAGCTATACAATGGAATAGTACTCAGACATAAAAAAGAGATAAAAAAAAAAGAGATACATGCTACAACATGGATGAACCTCAAAAACATGCTAAGTGAAACTAGACACAAAAGACGATCATATATTGTGTAATTCCATTTATATGACATATCCAGAATAGGTAAATCCACAGAGATAGAAAGGAGATTGGTGATTGCCAGGAGCTGCTTAGTGGGTACTTGTTTCCTCTTAGGGCAATGAAAACATTTTGGAACTAGATAGTCGTGGTGATTGCACAACATTTTTTGTTTTGTTTTTCAGAGAAGGGGTCTTGCTATGTTACCTAGGCTGGTCTTGAGCTCCTGGACTCAAGTGATCCTTCCACCTCAAGCCTTCCAAGTAGCTGGGATAGCAGGCACGAGGCACTGTGCCCAGCTACACAACATTGTTAATATATTAAACGCCACTGAACTGTTCACTTTAAAATAGTTAATTATGGTATGTGAATTTTTCCTCAATTTTGAAAAAATAATTTTTAAAAAGGTGAAATAAACTTAATTTTTGCCATTTAACAGTAAAGTTCAAAGTACATATACATGTAAAACAAATTTTTAATGACTTAGGAGTACTGCTGTTGGCGGGGTCTGGGATCTAAACCAGGGTTCCTCAATGTGGGCACTAATGACTTAGGGCCAGGTAATTCCCTGCTGTGTGGGCCGTCCTGTGCACCACAGGATGATCAGCCGCATCCCTGGCCTCTATTCATGTTATGCCAGTAACACCCCTCCCCAGCTGTGACAACCAAAAGTGTCTCAAGACATTGCCAAATGTTCCCTGGGGGGGGCAAAACAGCCTCCTATGGAGACCCACTGGTCTAAATGGAAAAAGAGTTTTCCTAGCAATTACTAAGAATGTGTTCTTTTTTCAACTCCCAGTCATCTTGCCAGTGTGACGCACTGTTTCCTGCCAACCCTACCAGCCACAAATGACCTATCTGGGAAACTCTGGCACCTGGTTATGTTCTTTCTTCCAAGTTCCCCCCAAAACACTCACACGTGCCCTGATATGCTGCTTTCTGTTTACTCTACCGTCCAGGCCAGTACCCTGGATTATTCAGTACTCCCAAACTATCCCCAGTGCATGGTACCATGTCTCATTACCATCCTAAGAAATGAGAGACATACTCAAGGTACAGGTCAAGGAAAAAGCAAACCTCTCAGTTTTATAAGTAGAACAGAGCTTCCCTGTGCCTAGTTCCTCATTCCCCACTCTCCACAAAGAACAACAAAATTCCAAACCATCACCCCACCTGCCAACAGGGTAACAGGTGAAAGAAAGGTTGAAAGTCCTATCCCTACTAGACATAATTGAATTTCCAAAGAATTCAATTATCTCTAACTTTGAGGAACACAATCAATTCAGGTCTAGTTGTTTTGACATTAATCTTTCAGAAAACCCCAAAAACCTGATAGGAGAAAAGAATTATAAATCCATTTGAACCTAGCTTTATAGCCTTGGACAGGTCATTTAATCCTCTAGGCATAGTTTTCTCCTTTGCAAGACATGTGAGTTAGGCTGTTTGAATTCTAAGTATAATGTATTAATTTAATACTACTTACTAAATGCCTACTTAGTAAGAGCATATAAAAAGATGAGTGGGGCTGGGCATAGTGGCTCACACCTGTAATCCCAACACTTTAGGAGGCTGAGATGAGAGAACTGCTTGAGCCCAGGAGTTTGAGACCAGCCCAGGCAACATAGTGAGATCTTGTCCCTACAAAAAAAAAATACAAACATGAGCTGGGCATGATGGCACACACCTGTAGTCCCAGATACTTGGGAGGCTGAGGCAGAAGGATCGCCTGAGCCTAGGAGGTCAAGGCTCATGGCGGTGAGCCATGATTGTGCCACTGAACTATTCACTTTAAAATGAGAAAGTTCACTTTAAATTGACAGTATACATACAAACATCAGAAACAACAAATCACACATAAAAGAAGTCAACAGATATTCTCAGCAGCACCCTATACCTATACCTGTGCAGGGATAAAGTGAAGAGTTTAAGTATTAGGGGTGTGAAGGAGGCAGCATTTAATAGAGACTCTCTTGCTAACCATTTTGGGTTGTGAACAACTAATAAAAATATACCAGGAATATACCATTTCTAATTCAAAGATTGGGTTTTTTGTCTGACACAGTCGACCCTCCTCCTTTATCTAGAGGTCGCAGAGCCAAGATTCAAATAAGTGGTCCTGTGCCACTCAGCAACCCGAGGTGAAGGGCTTCCCTAAGAGTTAACCGTTAGTCCAATGTGACAAAAGAGAATGAAGAGGCAACCAGTCCCCAGGAGAGCCTAAAAGTGAAAGGTGAACAGAAGCTCCCAGTAATAAAATACAAATAGCAAATTCAAAATCAGGTGCTGAGAATGCCCTTACAGTGACCATTCAAAGACTTTTCATCACAAAGCCAAGACCAAAAGGAGAAAAAAGTATAGATATACAAAATTAAATGTTAGCAAATAAAGAAATAAATGTAATATACATAACACTTGATATATAGACATTTAAGTAAATATAAGTTTAAAAATCCTTTTAATAAGAGGAAACACAAAGTTGCCAAATTAATGCATAAATTATAAATACATAACAATAAAAACAACTTCACTCCACAATCTGGCCAAGAGATAAGTCATCCAAATTGCTCTGGCTGCTCCTGCACAGCCAACATCACTTGCATCACCAGCCCTCTGATGCCATATTTTCCTACCCCTCAGTTCCTCAGGGCAGGAGGTCAGAATTTTCCTTGCTCTCCTAAGTTGACTCCAGACCATTACTCACTCCTCCTCCCTCATATAAAAATTCCTATTCCTTTGAGCTCATGCCATACTCTGGCTTTCACTTTGCCTTGCCTTTGTACCTCCCCCTCAAGCTCATTCTCTAGCATTTACTGCCATCCTGACTTCCTCTACATTACAACTCCTGCCACCTTCCTGTGTGATCTCAAAATCCACAAAGATTTCTAAACTGCAGCCTTTAGAGTTCTTCACTACAATAACCTTTGGTCCTCTCAAACACCTACATCCATGGCCACGCCCTAGACCTTGTCAACGCAAATCTTAAACATCAATCTGACACTTTCTGACACACCCTCCAAGCCTTCCAGTTTCTCAGGCCTTCATTCTGGCCTGATCATCCAGGCCTCCATCCTCTCTCAGAGTTTTCTATTTCTCTCAATCAATCAACTCACTTCTTAGGCCTGTCTCCTGTAGCCCCATGGTTTGACCATCTGGACTGCTCCTTTGATTTCTCTGCACCCTTGGGCTCCCATCACAACTACCCAACCCTGAATCAATGCTAAGTCCATCTGCTCTGCTCCTAACTCCAGGCTCCTGAGTTCTACCACAGAAAAATCACAGAGCCTTGCAAAACCATATCATGGTCTTCATCCAGGCCTGGGTCCTTTACTTGTCCTTGGATAGCTCCCTCTCTCATTCCCCTCAATGGCTAACCCAACCACCTTCAGGAATTTTCTGGGCCCCAGACTCACCACTACCCTCAGCAGACAATCTTGCCTCCTTATTCCAGAAAATCGAAGGCATCTCCTTATTCCAGAAAATCGAAGGCATCTGCTATGTCTGCCTTCAAATTCCTATCTGCCCAGCCCTTCCCACCAAGACTTCCCACTACAAACTTATCTAGATCCATACTGATTCACTTACCTCCTCTAGCCTCCGATGGTAAAATTTCCTTCTTCTTTTCCAAGATTCTTTTGATTCCATTCATCCATCCACCCATTTAATCAACAAGTATTTACTGTGTGCCTACTTTGGGACAGTCATGGTTATAGGCCTGAGAACTAAACAGACAAGCTCATGAAGCTTACGTTCTAAAGAGGGGAGACAATACACAAACAAGTAAAGTACGTAGCTTAATCAAAGCAGGGAAGCAGGGAGGAGGAATAAGGAGTGCTGGGAGAAGGGAGGGTTGGCGATTTTTTTTTTTTTTTTTTTTGAGTTGGAGTCTTACTGTCGCACCTCAGCCTTCCAAGTAGCTGGAACTACAGTCATGCACCACCACACCCAGCTAATTTTTTGACTTATTGTAGAGATGAGGTCTCGCCAAGTTGCCCAGACTGGTCTTGAACTGGTGAGCTCAGGCAATCCTCTCACCTTAGCCTCCCAAAGTGCTGGGATTATAGGTGTGAGCCAGTGTGCCCAGAGGTGGTGATTGTTAATAGAATGGTCAGGGAAGGATTCTCCAAGAATCCTTAATAGAATGGTCAGAAGGATTCTCCTCACTTAAACAAAACAAGTGAGGGAAGGCAAGCTTTGGGGCTACCCAGAGAAAGCACATTCCACAGACAGGGAGAACAGCAAGTAAAAATGCCCTGAGGGGGGAGGCGTGACTCTGCCCTGCCTTAGGGAACCTTAAGGAAGCTAGGATGGGTGATAGAGTGTGATAACCAGAGAGAAGAGGAAAGTCAGAAAGCTGAGAGAGAACTACAGGACAGAGCACAGTACTTTCTAGACCACACCAGGACGTGCAGACCACACCAGGAGTGAGATGGGGAGTCACTGGATGGTTCTGAGCAGAGTAATATGGAGTGATTTGCATTTTAAAGGATTGCTGGCTACTGTGCTTAGAGTAGACTGAGGTGGCTCAGGCAGAAGCAGAGAGATCAATGAAGAAACAGCTGTCATAATCCAGGCCAGTGATAGGCTGGCCCAGGTAGACAGCAGTGAAGGCAGTAAGAAGTATTGTGAACGTAGAGCAAACAGGAGATTCTGACAAGCTGGGTGGGAGGTAAGAGGTTTTTGGTCTGATTATCTGAAAGAACAGAATGGTAATTTCACCCTCATTCTCGTTTTAATCCCTCTCAGTCTCTTCCCAGCCCCTCCCCAACCTGGTGCCTTCCCATCGGCCTATTAGTATGCTCAAGCATTTCCCAACCTATAGCTACCATACGATCTCTCTTTTACCCAAACTTCTTGAAGAAGTAGCCTAGACATGGTGCTCCCACTCATCAACTCACTATAATCTATGATTCCATTTCCATCACTCTTCTGAAACTGTTCTTGCGGAGGCCAATGCCACTCCATTCACAATCCAGAAGACATTTCCCAGTCTTTGACCTACTTGTCCTCTCTGAGACATTCTTTAGTGACCTTCTTTATTCAACTTTTTAATTTTGTCAGGTTCCATGTCTGTGAGGCACTCCCATCTACTGATTCTCCTCCCACCTCTCTGCATATTCCTTCTATGCCTCCTTCAAGGGTTTTCTCTACTAGCTATCCCTTAAATGTCGCTAAACCGCAACTCCATCCTCAGCCCAGGTCTAACTGCAAGTACCCTGCATGGATGGCTTCAAACAAACCAATTTTGTGATACTCAACTTCCCTAGGGTCCTCTTCCCCAAAAATAATTTGCCCAAGTTTCCCAAAGCCCATAGCCTGCTTTAGTAAAATTTTCCAGAGGCATACATATCCTTCACCCAACTCTCACTTCAGTGTACCCTCAGAGCGTAAAAAACACCAGAGCTCTGTGTGTAAACTCATAGTACTTCCTGTATTTATCTGACATATGTATTTCTGATAAGGATGAAACATGGTGTTAGAAAAGTAATATTCTGGTCCATGTGGGGATATTCTAAATTCAGGTATAAGTAGAGTGGAGTGGTAGGAGTGAGGATAATTTTGACAGCCTCCAATAAGAGGAGCAGAAGCCCTGGCAGAATTCCAGCAGAGCCCTCAGTCAACCCACAAAATCAGGAGCGATAATAAGCTGTTGTTAGTTTAGGTCACGAGGTTTTGGGATGGTCTATTACACACTTCATGAAGGAAAAGACTGATAAATATCCACAAAAAGCACACCATTAACAAAAAGGTAAATGACAATTTTTTAAAATCTGTAATATATACAACAAAGGACTAATGTCTTAAATATGTAAAGAACTTCTAAAAATCATTAAGGGGTCAGGTGCGGTGGCTCAAGCCCGTAATACCAGCACTTTGGGAGGCCAAGGTGAGAGGATGGCCTGAGCCCATGGGTTTGAGACCAGCCTGGGCAACTTGGTGAGACCTCATTGCTACAATAAATTTAAAAAAATTAGCCGGGCTCGGGAGCGCACGCTTGTAGTTCCGGCTACTTGGAAGGCTGAGGCAGAAGGACCACCCAAGTCCAGCAGGCTGACGCTGGGGTGGCCATGAGTATGCTACTGCACTCCAACCTGGGCAACGGAGTCAGACTCCAACTCAAAAAAATAAAATCATTAAGGGATGAATGTCCTAGTAGGGACACGAGCAATGGGACATAAACAAAAACTTTACCACGGAATAAATATAAAAGACAGAAAGGGAAGAAGACAAGGAAAGAGGAGAAAGAAAGAAAAAGGGAAGGGGGAGAACATGTACAATCTCACAAACAAGACTGAAATGTATACAGGTTTAATCTTTCTGGAGGCTAGTTTGTAATTTGCATCAAAAAGGTAAAATAATCTCCCTTTCCCTAGACTAGCTACTTGGCTTGGCCTGGTCAAGTCAAGGAGGTTAAAGCTATGGAATTCCATTCATCAGCCTTAGAAGAGTGGTCTTAGAGGCAGACATGTTCAGAGACCCACATGCCGCTGGGCCTGAACCAAGAGAAGGCCTGGGCCTGGGCACTCAATAACTTTACTGGGCTTAGCCACCACTCTTGCCAACATCATCAGTTCTGCGGAAAAGTGGATTCCTGTGCTTTCAGGCTGCTGAGCTGGTCATCCACCAGGTACAGAGCTGATCTTGGAGTTGAGAGGGGTCAAAAACGCTGTCAAGAGCCACGTGCCCAGGAGTGAATGGCTGAAACCACGAAGGCACTCCAGTCACCTCAACAAGAGGCAGATGCTACCACCAGAGAGTTTGGATGGGCTTGGAACCAGCCAGGAGATGCCACCACCTGGGCATGTGGACAGACAGATGCCCAGGGCACCTCTCTGAGCCCAGGCTGCCCCCAGAAGCTGCTGAAAAGCAAGGCTTGCAATATACAGGAAACTGCAAAGAAGAGGAATGCCAGTTTTGCTCCTGGCTCACAGCACAAGCATCTCTAACCAATGTCCTGGAAGGAGCCTGAGACATTCCAGTGGGGACGCTCATACTGTCCCTGTGGCCTTTTGTACTGGAACTGTGACCTGCATGCATAAGAGCCTCTGTGCTATGAAGATCATTCCTGGTTTTGTTCTACTGAATTATCCTAAATGTTTTTCCATTAGAAAAACTCTCTACGTGTAATGAATAATATGTTAAGGAACACTTGATTGAGCTATACTCAATTGTCATGGTTCTTCTGTTGAAACTGAACACAATGATTAAAGTGTTTCCCTTAAAAAAAAAAAAAAGGTAATATATGCATCTCTTTTGATCCAGCCATTTCACATCCAGAAATTTATTCTAAACAAGCAATAGAACAAGTACCCAAAGGCTTTAAAAATATTCATTGCAGCTGTTTTGTAATATCTATAAAACAACCTATATGTCTAATAATAGGAAATTGGTTAAGTAAATCACAATACCTCTAAACAATGACCTAAAACTGTTGATGCAGACCTTTAACCCAGAAAGACAATTACACTATATTCCTAAGTGAGAAAGCAGATTATAGAAGACAATGTAGAGTACATTCTTAATTTTATAAAAATATACAAGTCTTGAGGGGCACACACCACAAAATTAAAAACAGTAATGCACAGGATTGAGTAACATTTTCTCTTTATGTCTGGCTTACCTTAAATTAATTATTGTGAACATAATGTCTGGCTTTATCTTCTTCACAATAAATTAATTTATATACATAAAATACTTTTAAGATGTCTTGATTGTTTTCTTCTCCATCAACCAAAGATTATACAGTATAGGGAGCCAGCATTCACTTCATTGCTTCAAGTCTTCTAGCCCCTAGCACTGAATACCAGGGCCCGTACTGAGACATAAGCACATTCAGCACTGTGCAGTGGATTATAATTCTGGACACCTTTCTGCTGCTTCAATAAAGACATGGAATAACTGAAACAATGTTATAAGAGTGCCTAGAACACTGTCTTACATCAAATGTGTGAGGCAGAGACTGAGGAGAGTGGGCAGGAAGAGAGTAAGGGAAAGGATGGCAAGCAAAAAGGAAACTGGAAGTGGGTTAAAAGTCCCCACACTGCTCCTCGATTCTTCAGACAAATGGTTACAAACACATTTAACAAACGGTAAGTGTCAAATGGTATCTCTCCAGAACTCAACCTTTCTAGAACATGGGACATTAAAAAAATGATTTCTGTGTCAAGACATACAAAGCCCATGTTCTTTAATAGCAGACAAGACCCCAAACTCTCACTAAGAGCCTCTTGATTGGTACACACAGTTCTAATGAGCTTAGTTACCCAGTGTCCAAGACCACGGCAGATTAAAAGCAGCAAATCAGAAAAGTGGGGCTAATTAAGGAAGGCACACAGGCAGCAGCAAGAAGTGACAGCTGTCAGTCTCACAGGAACCAGAAAACACTATAAAGCGCAAACATGAAATTCAAAAAGGACAGCAACCCAGGGTCATTTCATTTGGGAACAAACTATCTATCCATATCAAGCAAACATCCTAACAGATCTAAAACAAAACAGTTAAACTCTCATAGCAATGCATCTGAAAAACAAAAGAAGCATAAGATGGTAGAGTTGGAAAGTCACTTCACCATCCTCTAGCCCTCATTTTATGCACAAGGAACCTGGTGGACAGAGTTGGGAAGCAATTTGTCCAGAGTACAGCACATGGTGAAGCCGCTAGACAGCGTCAGATCAGGAGCACTTTCCAGCTGGTGATGCTGCCTCTGCGGCATATACTGCAGAAGACAGGAAGTACGCACATAATGTAGTTCTGAAAAAACCCTATCCAAAATAGTAAAACTTTAAAAACTAATACACCTTCAGGGGCAAGGAAAACCTGTTTTCCAAGAATGAGTAATCTCAAATGGGTTCCTCATAGGACCAGGCCCGTCTTTTACTTATCCTTTTCACTTCTCTCCATAAACCTCAGGAACTCCTGCATGCCCTTTCCCTGCTCTTCTTACATCCCCAGGACAACTCCCACCCACAGCATTCGACAGAATCAGAAGTCATGAGGCAAGAACTCCCGTAATTTCCCAAACCTCACTAACTGCGCTTCCTCTGAGCCCATTCTTTCTGTTCTTCCATCCAGGTCGGTGAATGAGGTGCCCTTTCTAGCTGAGTTCCTGACCTCATCCATGACCTCCCAATCCCTTCCTCAGCCCTATTCCATCAATAATCCTCCTGGCACTGTATTTTCAATCTCTTCTCTAGTGACTGGTTCTTCTCTGCTTAATATACTCAGACTCTCCCTTCATTAAAAATATAACTTACTATTAATAAACAAAAATTACTGTTAACAAAAAATAAACAAATTCTGTGCTGACTCAGCATCCTCTTCACTTTCCATTCACTCACCATCTCACTGCCTGAACTCTGTTCCACTGCTCCACAGAAGCTGTTGTAACAAAGCTCCCAAATGATGTCCATGTTTCCAAAATCAATGAACACGCTTTCATCCTTATCTCGACCTCCATAGGGAGTAAACACCCTGAAGTATGCACTCCCTTCTGCTTTTAATTTTACTTGCCATTCATTTTCATCACCTCACTCTCTCCTGATTCTATCTTCAATCATTCCTTCTGCCTCTTTCATGTGTTCACCCATTTTTTTTCTTATTCAGGGGTACATATGCAGGTTTGCACAACGGTAAGGTTTGGGCTTCTAGTGAACCCTTCACCGAAATAGTGATCATGGTACTCCACGTAGTTTTTCAACCCTTGCCCCTTCCCCCCTTTAGAAGTCCCCAGTATCTGTTGTTCTTATCTTTAGTCCATGTGTACCCAGAGTTTAGCTCCCACTTACAAGTGAAAACACCTGGTATTTGGTTCTGTTTCTGAGTTAATTCATTCAACTGGTTTTCACTGAGCTCCACAGATATACGAGGCACTATTCTAGACAGGTGATACAGCAATGAACAAGTCAGACAAGATTCCCATGAAATTCCAGTGAAAGGGGAGAAAAACAATAAGCAAGAAAATCAGTTGATGCATACTCTGTGCTGAAATCAAACAGGACTGCTTCCCTACATTGGGTGGTCAAGGAAGACCTCTCTGAGGTAAAATTTAACTGAGCTCTGAATGACAAGAAGCCAGCCATGGGAAGATAAGAAGGAAGAACACTCCAGGCAAAGAGACAAGCTAAGCCTCAGAACTAAAGAGGAAACAATATTATATGCTCAAAAAAGATAAAGACGGCCGGGCTCGGTGGCTCAGCCTGTAATCCCAGCACTTTGGGAGGCCGAGGTGAGTGGATTGCCTGAGTCCGCGGGTTTGAGACCCGCCTGGGCAACTTGGAGAGACCTCATCTCTACAATAAATCAAAAATTAGCCAGGCGTGGTAGCGCGCGCCTGTAGTTCCAGCTACTTAGAAGACTGAGGTGGAAGGATCGCTGGAGCCCAGCAGGTCGAGGCTACGGTGGCCGGCAGTGGCCACTGCA
Organism: Cephalopachus bancanus; assembly: GCA_027257055.1. Classification (NCBI taxonomy): domain Eukaryota; kingdom Metazoa; phylum Chordata; class Mammalia; order Primates; family Tarsiidae; genus Cephalopachus; species Cephalopachus bancanus. The sequence continues at coordinate 3,862,726 of JAPVLO010000341.1, read as the reverse complement.
CTCCAGTCTGGGCAACAGAGTGAGACTCCAACTCAAAAAAAAAAAAAAAGATAAAGACGAACCACTGTGACAAAAAGCACAGTGGTTGAAGTGAAGAGAGACACAAGCTCTTGTAGGGGTTTGCAGGTCAGAGTGAAAGTCTGGATTTTTTTTTTCAGTTGGAGTCTCACTCTGTTGCCCAGGCTGGAGTTCAGTGGCACGTTCATGGTCACCATAGCCTCGAGCTGCTGGCTCAGGAGATTCCTCCACCTCAGCCTTCCAAGTAGCTGGAACCACAGGAGTGTGCCTCCATATCCGGCTAATCTTATGATTTTTGTAGAGACAAGGTCTTGCCATGTTGCTCAGGCTGGTCTTGAACCCGTGAGCTCAGGCTATCCTCTCACCTCCGCCTCCCAAAGTGCTAGGATTGCAGGCATGAGTCACTGTGCCCAGCTAAAGTCTGGATTTTATTCTAGGTGTGCTCCTCTTCCTCCACATAGTCTCCCTGTGAAATCTCAATCCATTTCAGCTTTCATTCATATCATGTGATTTTATGACAATTCCCACCCAAACTTTTCTCTAAAATGCAAGCCAGTTCTATCCAACAGCATCCTGAACTACACCCACACTTGGATTTTCACTGGCACCTCATGCTAAAAAGTCCCAAACTAAAGCTATTCTCTTTCCCCTAAGCACTGTTCTTTTGTATTTTTATTGACACCATTATCTACCCATCACTTAAGTCACCTAAGCCTGAAGTTTAAGATCCATCCTAGCTTTCTTTCATCTCCAACATCTAATTAACACTGATTTGTCTAAGTTTAAGGGAAAGATATGGAAAGAATAGAGAGAAAGGAGTGGAATCTTTCACCTCCACTAATAATGACACCCCCCCCCAGTATGGTTCATACATAGGCCAAGGTCAACAACTCATGTTAGGAATATTGTCTACACAGGTCTTACACTTCATTCTCACTTCCAGGCTGTCTCCCAAAATGGTCTCAACAGAAACTACATGTCTGAGTTAGAAGAAACCTTTGAGATCATCCAGTGATCTTATTCATACAAGGAAATTGACAAGCTCAAGGAGAGGAAGTGATATGTCCAAGATTATCAAGTAGGAAACCAGGTGATTTACTTCCCCTGCATCATATGGGTGTTCATTCATGTTCTGTGAGCTAACCCTAGAAGCAGGACTTCTTTGTAGACTTGGATAACACTCCTTCATGTCACCTTAATTCCTGGGTGAGTAGACAGTCACTTAAATAGCCCATTTTATTTTATATTTGTTCCAAAGCAATGATTTTAAGAAAAAGAAACATTTCACCTTCCAAGAAAGTCTCTATTGCTTAAACTTAACTTTTTTCAAGGGAATCATTGGTCAGAGAGCCACCTAGAGTTGATCTGTCAAAAAGGATATGGAGCTCACTGGGAAACCATCAGGTAGGATTTGCTGTGGACCCCTCTTTTCATTCCTCCTCTGAAACTAGCAAGAACAGGGAGAACTAGTCAGGCTCTGTGGCTCAGACTATAATTCCGCTCCTTGGGAGGCTGAGGTGAGTGGACTGCCTGAGCCCGCGGGTTCGAGACCCACCTGGGCAACTTGGTGAGGCCTCATCTCTAAGATAAATTTTAAAAAAATTAGCTGGGTGTGGTAGCGTGCACCTGTAGTTCCAGCTACTTGGAAGGCTGAGGCAGAAGGATCGCCAGAGCCCAGGAGGTCGAGGCTGTGGTGGCCAGGAGCAGCCACTGCACTCCAGTCTGGGCAACAGAGTGAGACTCCAACTCAGAAACAAAACAAAACAAAACAAAAAAAGAACAGGGAGAGCTAAGTGCCTACCTATGTTCCAGGGCCACATATAGTGATCAATTTCAGGTACCACCTCTCCAGACTCATTTTATAACTTAGTTGCTGGTGCTATATTCAATCAGCCTCTTAAAAACCATATCTGGCCGAGCTCGGTGGCTCAGCCTGTAATCCCGCGCCTTTGGGAGGCTGAGGTGAGTGGATTGCCTGAGCCCGCGGGTTCAAGACCCGCCTGGGCAACTTGGCGAGACCTTATCTCTACAGTACATTAAAAAAAAAAAAAAAAAACCATATCCTCTTGGATAAGTATGAAAGTGTCATGTCCTCTCCACACCCCAAACCCTGAAGTCTACATTGTGCCTCTTAAGGGGGTATACCACCAATCCCCATCCTCTTTAAGGGTCACTTCTTTCCTGGGCTGAACTGGAGTCAATCTACACATTTTCAAATTAAATATTCCCTTCCTATTCATGACACGTCCCCATGTTCACTATCCCAAATGCAAGTTGAGACTCACCCTCCTAATTTACTGCAGGCCAATGCACATCACAAACTGGAAAATGAATGGATCCCTTGCTTAAAGATATATTTCAGTAATGTCTGAGTTTTTTATACTTAGTCTAATCGTTGCCATCTTTACAGTACAGCATTTAAACAGTTTAGAGTTTCTTTATATAATTATGATACCTATTCCTTATATCTCTACTTTTGAGATAGTACCTGATACCCATAATTTAATGCAGTCAATAGAGTCACATGACTTTCTAGATGTTTTACTTTGCTTTGGATTTTGTTGTTCTTCAACTTTACTAAAACACTAGGAGATTCCGTCATTTTTATTATAATAAGCTATGTGAAGTTCTCAAACATAGATCTATTATATTATCAGAATATGGATAAATAAGGAAAGTTTGGATATCTCAAGTCTGTCTGGTCTCTCTTGCCTACCCTGTGAGTTTTAATTAGTACTGATTTGTTGTAATGTTTATTCAGCGATTTATTCTCAAGTACCCACTGTTACATTGTTCAAATTTAAGACTCCTGACTGAATTGTAAACAAAAAAACCTAGGACCTATAACTTACCCTAGTTAGAACTAATTACCTAATACTAAAAGTAGACGCAAATGAAATAGATAAATAGTAAAATAAAACTTTTGAGATTATGAGCCCAATGAAGTCAACGTAGTCAGCAAAAAAGACAGACATCCAGAGAAGTTGCGATGAGTAGTTAGGTGAGGGAGAATCAAGGTAGGTGGGTAAGGAAGGAAAGAGCCCAGGTGCTGGGAACACCCAGAGTAAAGCATTGGACAGAACTAATCCATGGTAAAGGACGATGAGGCAGGAAGAGGCCTGGATGAAGCAGACCTGCCACATCAGCATGCAAGAATTTGAACCGGATAGGTACAGAGGCCAGGTGCTGGGAGAGAAGCCCATCACATTAATAGTAATTTGATAGGTTGGGAATAATTTCCTAGCATACAGATAGCTTTCAAGAGGAGCGGGGAAATCAAACCACAATATTTATCTCTGTTTCTCTCTATTCCTCATCTGGGAATTTGTGGACATACTGTAATTTTGGAAATATTTGAGTTTTTGACACTTGATCTAATTTGATCCATCTTTAAAGTATAGCATTTAAATAGTTTTAGAGTTCCTTCATATAGTTATGATATTTATACTTTATATCTCTACTTTTCAAATTGGTAATGTCATATACATACACATACATCTCCACCAGGTTATACAGAGCAAAAAAAATTGATTGATTTTTTTTTAAATCCAAGCAGCCAAATATTAAGAGTTATCATTTACAAACTGCTAACTAACTATGCCAGGCACTATGCAAAGTGCTTTGCACGTATCATTTCATCTAACACTTACAAAAACTCATGTTTTTGCATTTTATAAATCTGCATTTTATAAATGAGAAAACTGTTAATTTTTGTAACATCACAGGGACAGGTCCAGCATTCCAGCCAGAGGCTATTTACCGTCAATCCCTGTGCTTTTAAACTACCTCACCCGGTACTAACTGTGGAAGTCTTCTCCTAAGGAGAACTTCATAGCAATCCCTTTATTCCAGGGGGGAAGAGGAGAAATGACAGTACTGGATATCAGATTTTCCACAATCATTACAGAGTTACACCCTATGGTCACACCAAGATTTTTCTCTGTAGCCAAAAGCCTTAATGAATTACTTCTTCCAATGCTGCTCCCTAACCCACCAACACCAAGATTCCCAGGCTTCTAAAAATAGTAGAGGATAAAGGCCTGAGGAACAAGTTTGGGCTATCCCAAGGGAAATTAAACAAGTCTAACAAATCTGTATAATAGCTAGCACTTCCTGAATCAACCAGATTCACTGACCAGAGAAAATGACGAGTCAAGGTACTAGCAGAAGACCTTTCACCTCTATAAATGTTGCTCAGGCTCTAATCCTCCAGGAAAGGCCCAATCTATGATGCCTTAGTCCCATTGCTTCTTCCTGCCCCCACAGGTAATAAAATCACCATTTTGTTCTCAAATTCATGCTCAGTACCAAAAGGACAATAATCTTTCTCTTACCCTAACGGTCCCGGCACAATAGCTGTAAGCATCCAAACAAATTACATGGCAATCCTGCTTTCTCCAGGATTCAAGTCCTACATAAAAAGCATCATTATTTAAGATCATTATAATTACAAATGATAATCTAGCATCAATGCTATGCTTAGCCTTCTATTTTAATAATATAGGGATGCCACTCTTAAGCTCTTTGGTTCAATAATCTCTCAGCTTTTCAGAAATCATAAATAACAAAGCTTCAATTGGCACTGCTATCCCTTGTCTGCCAAGGTTAACTCAGAACCCAAAGAGAAAAGTAACCAGCTAAAGCTGATTCACCCACAGCAGAGCTCAAACGAAACTCCAAGTTTCAGGAACTTGTCCTCTGCCAAGGTGAAGTCTCACTCAAAAGAACTCCCTTTTCTTAACAATTACCTGTGACTCAATAGAAGAACTAGGATTGTTTAAATTATATATAATAGGCTAAATAATGATAAAGATAATAGGCCAATAACAAAAATATAATAAAGGAGGGAAGAAAGAGGTATAAAATGCTATAGCCATATAACTTTATATGCTAAAAGTCATTATTCCTGAGTGATTAAATTCACATAGAATGAAAAGGTTTTTTTGGTTTGGTTATAGACACAGACTATCTGAATTATTTATGAAGGCAATTTTGTTCTTAAAAGACCAAAAACACTTAAATGCCTCAACTTTACTAAAATAAGACCAGAACATATGCAAACATGCTGAACTAGATGCGTTCTCTAAAACAGGCGATTTTGCCCCCCAGGTGACAAGTAGCAGTGTCTGGAGACATTTTTCATTGCTGCAATGGGGTATGTATGTGTAATTCTGTCATCTAATGGATAGAGGCCAAGGATACTACTAAATATCCTACAATGCACAGGACAGCCCCTTGCAACAAAGAGTTCTCCAGGGCCAAAATGTCAGTGACATCAAGGTGGCACAACATAATGTGCTGACCAACATAGGGAGAGGGAAGGGATAGAGGTCACTCAGAAGGGCCTAATTTGCTGTGTGACTTTAGGCAAATAACTTAGTTTTCCAGTTCATTTTCTTAGAATCAGTGAATTAGCAATCTTTCTTAGCCTATTATGGTTAAAAACCACTGCATATTTTCTACATAAAACAGCTACTTACAGAAATCACTAAACCAAAAAGGTAGAATGGCAAGTCTTTGTAGGCCCTGCTGAGAGGAGCTGTAACAGTACTCTATCATTTACTGAATATGGATATGAAGCTTTAAAAAACTCTCCCCATATTCCCATATCTGAGTGCTTATGGTTTGAGCAAGCTGTGATCCCCTCAAAATTCATATGTTGAATTCTAATCACCAGGTGATAGTATTAGAAGGTGGGGCCTTTCAGAGGTAATTGGGTCTTGAGGGGGGAGCCCTTATGAATGGGATTACTACCCTTATAAAAGAGGCACCAGAAAGCTACCTGTCCCTTTCACCATGTGAGGACCATCAAGAAACTAGCAGTCTGCAACCCAAAAGAGGACGCTTCCCAGAATCTGACCTTCCTGGCACCCTGATCCTGGACTTAGCCTCCAAAACTGTGGGAAATAAATATCTGCTGTTTATAAGCTATCTAGTTTATGATATTGTGTTATACCTGTCCAAATGGACTAAGCAACCCCAAATGTTGTGGAAGCATTATCTGACTTGAAAAGCTCACAGACAGCTTCAGTTGGGAAGGGTCATTGGAGGTCAAGAGTGTTATGAAAAAAGACACTGGTGATACTTTGTACAAAAAAGAATTTTCAGAAGTATCCTGCTTGCAGCTAGAGACTTCAAGTTCAAGTTCTTTCACTGCTACTTCTTGTCAATATGGCTTTGGAGAAGTCATTTAACCCAGTTGTCTCCAACCTTTTTGGCATCAGGGATCAATTTCATGGAAGACAATTTTTCCCAAACCAAGGGGTAGGGGGATGGTTTGGGGATGATTCAAGTACATTATACTTATTGTGCACTGTATTTATCATTAATACATTGTAATATGTAATTCAATTATTATAAAATTATGAAATTATTATTGTGAAATGTCTGCATGCAATTGATTTATTATGGTCTCCATGCAGTCAAATCTCATTGCTAATGTTAATCTGTATTTGCAGCCACTTCTCAGTGGTAGCATCACCAACTCAGTTCCACCTCAGATCATCAGGTATTAGATACTCATAAGGAGTGCACAACCTTGTGCAGTTCACAATAGGGTTCGTGCTCCTATGAGAATCTAATGCTGCCGGTGATCTGATAGGAGGCAGAGCTCAGGCAGTAATGTGAGCAATGGGGAGCGGCTATAAACACAGATAAAGCTTCACTAGCTCACCTACTGTTGTGTGGCATGGTTCCTAACAGGCCACTGACTGGTATGGATCCTTACTTGTGTAGCTGGAGTAATAGCTAAACTCTGTAGGAATGTGATCACAAAACGAGAGGATGTAGGTACAATGTTATTTTATGTTAAGAGACAGCTTGCCCTGCCAGGGAAGAGTCAGCAAGGTTTACTGAGCATCTCATATGTTCTCAGCTCTGAGATGCTATGGCAAACAGAGAAGTAATGGAAGACTGCTTCTGCCTTCCTGGTTGACAGGAGACAAGTAAACCTCACAGGACAAGGATATATCTCTTACAATGCTGGGTGTGGTGCAGTCTCTCTAGATTCTGGAGGGGTTGAGGAGAAGGATCAAAGAGGACTGACGTGGTTATCAAAGATTTTGTGAAGATGGACTGTTTTTAACTGAGAGTCTTTCCCCTGCAACCCATCCTTCAAGGAACCTTATTTCAAGGAACATATCTAGTTCAACATGTTTGCATATGTTCTAGTCTTCTCTTAGTAAAGTGAACGTAAGTATTGCAATTTTTTTTGTCTTTTTAAGAAACAAGAAATGGTTGAGAACCACTGCTGTAGACCCATGATCTCCAATCAGGAATATACGAGACAATCCACTGGGGTAAAGAAAGAAAATATAAGACTCCCCATTTATATATATTTTCTTTTTTTTTTTTTTTGAGTTGGAGTCTCACTCCACCACCCAGACTGGAGTGCAGTGGCCGCTCCCGGCCACCGCAGCCTCTACCTGCTGGACTCCGGTGATCCTTCCGCCTCAGCCTTCCAAGTAGCTGGAATTACAGGCGCACGCTACCACGCCCGGCTAATTTTTGATTTTTTGTAGAGATGAGGTCTCTTGTGTGACCAAGTTGCCCAGGCGGGTCACGAAATATTTTCATCTTTTAAAATAACATTTTCAGAGTAAAAAGGCAACCCACAGAACAGGAGAAGTATTTGCAGACCGTATTTCTGGTAAGGGATTAATATCTAGAATACAGAGAACTCCTAAAACTTAACAATAAAAAAACAAGCAGGCAACCCCTCGAGTCTCCTCCCACTGTGGGAGTTTTCCTCTCCTCTCAATAAATCCTCCTTTCAAAAAAAAAACCAGGCCAGGCGCAGTGGCTCAAGCCTATAATCTCAGCATTTTGGGAGGCTGAGGTGAGGGGATTGCCTGAGCCCATTGGTTCGAGAACAGCCTGGGCAACTTGGTGAGACCTCATCTCTACAATAAATCAAAAAATTACCCAGGCATGGTAGCACACGCCTGTAGTTCCGGCTACTTGGAAGGCTGAGATGGAAGGATCATCTGAGCCCAGCAGGTTGACACTGGGGTAGCCACAAGCATGCCACCACACTCCAGCCTGGGCAATGGAGTGAAACTCCAGCTCAAAAAAAAAAAAAAACCAGTAACCTGAATCAAAAATGGGTAAAGGACTTAGACATTTCTCCAAGGAGATTCACACATAAAAAGATGCTCACGTCACAAGTCACTAGGGAAATACACATCAAAACCACAAGATACTACCTCACACCCATTAGGATAATACTATCACAAAAAAGAAAACAAGTGTCAGCATGAGGATGGGGAGTAACTAGAACACTTGTACACCGTTAGTGGGAATGTAAAATTGGCACAGCCACTATGGAACACAATAGGGCAGTTCCTAAAAAAATGAAAACTAGAATTACTATGATCTAGCAATTCCACTTCTGAGTATATATCCAAAAGAATTGAAGGCAGGGTCTTAAGATATTTGCTCTTTTTTTAGTTGGAGTCTCACTCTGTTGCCCAGACTGGAGTGCAGTGGCATGCTCACGGCCACCAGAGTCTCACCAGCTCAGGTGATCCTTCCACCTCAGCCTTCCAAGTAGCTGGAATTACAGGCATACGCCACCACGCCCGGCTAATTTTTTTATTAATTGTAGAGATGAGGTCTTGCCAAGTTGCCCAGGCTGGTCTCGAACCTGTGGGCTCAGTCAATCCTCTCACCTCAGCCTCCCAAAGTGCTGAGATTATAGGCATAAGTCACTGCGCCTGGCCTATAAATATATTTAACACCACTTAATTGTGTACTTAAAAATGATTAATATAGTGAATTTGACACTATATGTATTTTACCACAATAAAAAACTAGGAAAAAAATGACATTTTTATCATGATAAATATGTATGTCCCAGCACTCTCATTCAGTCCATATGTCAGTCACATGTCTCATTACGAAGGGTTGAAGGTGATAACCTTTCAACACACTGAGACATCATGTATGCGTGGTGAAGTAGATTTACTAATTACATTATTTTAAATTAATTAACCCTCATCAAACAAACAAGAAGCTTAAAAAGAATCCTGCTAAAAAAACTTAGATTAAAGATAATGCAACCCTAAATGAACAACAGAATGGCAGCGTTGTCATTTCTACTCCTGGTATATTCTTCATCAGTCACATCACAATGTAGAAAAAAATCACAATTTCAATAAGAAATGACAAAAAGAAATAAGTTTTCATGATACACTTCACCCAATATATATATACTGTCTTCAGATATTAGCTGATGATAGCAGCACATGAATGTAACTTACACACAAATAAGCAGACATTACAAAGACATTACATGCTTTTTAACTGATTGCGTTATTTCATCCAAAAAGTTTAGAGTACTCCTCTAAACCAACACTTCCCAAAAGAACACAAAATGATAAAATATTCTTATTTGTGCTGTCCAAAACTATAAGCACTAGGCACATGTAGCTACTAAGCAACTAAAATGTGGCTACTGCATCTGACAAACTGTTATTTCATTTTAAATAACTTTCATTTAAATAACCATATGTGGCAAGTGGCTACTTTATTGGACGGCACAGCCCTGGGTCACTAGTAGACTATTTCTATCTCAAAACATACAGCTCCCCACCAAACAGTGTACTTTCCTGCTTTTGTGTCTTTGGTCATGTCATTCTCTCTGCCTAGAATGTTCTCCCCACCTCTGTCCATCTAGCAGTACCTTCTTATTTGTTGAAGAGGCATCTCAAATATCATCCTTCTTTGTCTTTCCCTGACCACTCCCCACCCCCACAAAAGCAACTGACGCCTCAGGTCTGTCCCCGTAGCCCGTTTACATCACCCATTGCAGCACTTACAGCTATATTTGCTCACATGTCTGGAGTGCTACGATTGTGAGTTTCTCAAGGCACAACCATGTCTTATTCATCTCTGCATGATGCCTGGTACATAGTGAATGCTCGAAACATTTTCTGAATAGCAGTGAGTGACCTGACAAATCTTGACTTCCCAGTTCATAAGGCGGCATTCTTTCTATCACGCCAAAACATGGCTTCAAAAAAGTAGACTGGAGGTGAGTTCTTGCTACCTCACAGTGCTAGATGCTACTTCAACAGACAAGACCATTTCTACTGTTATAAGTTTTTGTCTCTTTCAGATGCAGATGTCAGTTATCCCTTAAGTAGGCTCAAAAGGCATTTGTCCTGACAGTGGAAGATGAAGGTGGTGCTAGTCTCCTTTCTGAAGTGCCAACTTTCAAATACTGCAAGTTAAAATCATGACTCTGATGCAGTAATATTTCTTCATATGTGTGTTGCTAATATTTATCAAGCCTTTCTTGTGTATTCCACTTGGCATTTTAGCTATCAAGGTACAAGTATATGCCTCCCCTCATGCCCTCCCACTCAAAAACTATGTGAAACTATTGCACTGTCTTCATCATCTCTCATTAAATGTATCTGACTTTGTTACAAAGACCAAAGGAAAGACTCTGACCATGGCAATTGCTTATTCTGGACTTCATTTCTGAATCCTAGATTTGGCTATATTTAGCAAAGCTATAACCGTCATCATGCCCGAAGCCAGGAAGAAGACACCATTCACAAACCACCCCCTGAAAATCTGCAGTTGCCTCTAAAAAGCCATACTTCCCAGCAGGCAAAGACATCTGAAGTGGGAGGGATCAAATTGGTGTCTGCGTCAAGAGAAGGTCTCAGGTGCTTAAAACTAATCTCTCTGCCTGGTACACAAGGCTCTCCCATAAACTTATTTCTTCCTTTTCTCTCCAACATACCTTCTGCTCTGGTCAAACATGCTCATTATCTCCCCTGTTCAAGTCTTTCTGTAACACTGGTCATCAAGCTCCCCCACCTGCTTCTGTAAGCTTCTTGCCACTGATGCAACCTTCTGGGACCACTCTTTTTCCTCGGCTCCCTTTCCCTGTAATTAGCACAGGGCTGAAGCACGGTAGGGGGGCAGTGCATTCTTAAAAGGTATTAAAAGGTATTCCACAGTTATTCAAAACCCAAGGCCACTAAAGAAAGTGAGCAGCAAACACATCCAGGGAGCAAACATAAAAAAATTTCATCCTACTATTCCTTGTCCTTTTCCTGGTTCTGAGGAGGAAACCCATACTGAGCAAAATGGTAATACGAGACTAGCCAGCATTCTCAAAATCCATCATACTGTTTCACCACTCCGTGCCTTTGCATATGATATTCTCTCTGCTTTGAAGGCCTTGGGTAACTGTCATCTGGAACATCTGCCAGGCAGTTTCCATTCCTGTTCAAACTGCATGTTATCTATGAATCCTCACCAAAGGCCCTTTCTCTGTCATCTCTCTTTTTTTTTTTTTTGAGTTGGAGTCTCACTCTGCCACCCAGACTGGAGTGCAGTGGCCGCTCCCAGTCACAGCAGCCTCGACCTGCTGGGCTCCGGCAATCCTTCCGCCTCAGCCTTTCGAGTAGCCGGAATTACAGGCACGCACTACCATGTCCGGCTGATTTTTTATTTATTGTAGAGATGAGGTCTCACCAAGTTGCCCAGGTGGGTCTCAAACCCACGGGCTCAGGCAGTCCACTCACCTCAGCCTCCCAAAGGCACGGGATTACAGGCTGAGCCACCAAGCCCGGCCTCTGTCATCTCTTAACATCTTTTACCATCTACTATACACCAAGGGTCAAGCAAAGTGCTAGACACTCATCTCAGATCTCAAGGTAATTGGTTATTTGTTGAGCTCCTTAAGCAGCAGGCGTATGTCACATCCATCTTAGGATTTCTGAACCTAATACAGTGCCTGCAAACAAAGAAGTAATAACAAACATTCACTAGATAAATACATACATGCATCATATTGATACTATCAACACATTAGAAGTATGCCTTATGTGAATTTTTTTGGTGGTTTCACGCACATTTTTTTTTTGAGTTGGAGTCTCACTCTGTCAACCAGGCTGGAGTACAGTAGCACGCTCACGGCCACCCCAGCATCAACCTTATGGGCTCCAGCGATCCTTCCAAATAGCCGGAATTACAAGCATGCGCTACCAAGCCCGGCTAATTTTTAATTTATTTACTGTAGAGATGAGGGCTCACCAAGTTGCCCAGGCTGGTCTCGAACCCATGGGTTCAGGCAATCCTCTCGCCTCAGTCCCCCAAAGTGCTGGGTCATGCACATTTTTAAACCTTATTGCCTTGCTCTGTAAGTAGGAGAAAGTGTGGAAGTTTACTGCTGTGGAGACTTAGTAGCCCTAAACCCGGATTGTTGAGTATAGATAAGAAAATGGTTCCACCTACTATAAAATTGATACAGCTCTGGAATGTTATCTTGGACACCGAACTAAATAAACAAACAGTTATTTATCGTCTAAAGCTTAGCTAGAAGGCCACGTATAGCTAAGGGAAGTATGATAAAAGCACAGCTTCTCAGTCCTTCTGTGAATATTGCTTCAATTTTCCCATTGAGCTCATTCTGCAAGCTTATACCAAATCTCCCCTTGACATCACATGCCCATTAACTTAGACATGATTTAGCATCTCATCATGGCATCTTCGCTGAGAAAGCTAGAGAGAAAATATCCTCCCTGGCACCCAGCCTAGAAAAAGGCATATTCCTCTAAACTCATGACTTAGAGCTTTCTTTCACCTCCCCAAACAAGTCCCTGCTGGACTAGTCAGTGAAACCAGGCCAGAAAGGCTGATGCTACCAATGGATAGATGGCAACCCAGGATTCTCCTTTCTTGCCCAGCTCCTGCTCCTCGGGGTTCTTGCAATTGCTCACTAAAAAGCATAGGCCAAGCCGGGCTCGGTGGCTCAGCCTGTAATCCCGCGCCTTTGGGAGGCTGAGGTGAGTGGATTGCCTGAGCCCGCGGGTTCGAGACCCGCCTTAGCAGGCGAGACCTCATCTCTACAATAAAATCAAAAAATTAGCCGGTCGTGGTAGCGCGCGCCTGTAATTCCAGCTACTCGGAAGGCTGAGGCAGGGGGATCGCCGGAGCCCAGCAGGTCGAGGCTGCGGTGGCCGGGAGCGGCCACTGCACTCCAGTCTGGGTGACAGAGTGAGACTCCGACTCAAAAAAAAAAAAAAAAAAAAGCATAGGCCAATATTCATGTTAGGGACAAAGACCACCAGTGGGATATGGTGGTAATCCAGTCTGTGTTTGAAGCCTCCCACACCACCCCTCCCTAAACTGCCTGCCCACTACTGGTAGATAATGGCTACCATGTATTAAACACCTGAAAAATGTTAAACAGTTTATATATATACATTGCCTCATTTAATCTTCAAGACCACCCATTAGGCAGCGGTTCTCAAACTTTATCTTGCATTAGAATCTCTCAAAGAACTAATCAAGTCCCACCCCCACAGCCTATGCAGTGAAGTCTGAGAATCTGCATTTCTAGCAAGCTCCCAGGTGTTGAGGATGCTCCAGATCCAGGCTCCATTTGAGAACCTCTATCACAGGGAAACATTCAAGAGATGTCTGGAGTGTCTTGCCCAAGATTCCACAACTAGTAAGAACAGATCCAGAATTTGAACCGAGATCTTTCTGCCTCAACACACGGTGCTGGTGGCCACGCTACAGTAGTTGTGACTGTATGCCTTCTCTTCCCAAATCCACTGGCAGCTCCTTAGAAGCAGACGTCCTTCTTCAACTCTCCCTCATCCCTCTCAAAACTTCATAGTGCCTTTGGACTTGGTTGGTGCCACATAAATACTTGGTATCCTGGCTCCTACATACTTCTAAGGAGCACAAATTCAAATTCAACTGAAGCCAAAGAACACAAAGAGGGCAGCATTGCCAGACCTAGTTTTACATAATAATATTCTCTCTTGCTACTCTGAGACTTTGCCCATGCTGCCATCACACTGACTAATTCCTACTCATTCTTGAGTCACTTCCTCTAGAAAACAAATCCTGGCTCCCTAAAATTGGGGGTCACTGCACACTAAGCTTATCTCCACAACTGCACTTATCACTCCATTATAACTGGCTTTTTTCTATCTCTCAAAGTAGTTTGTAAGCTCCAGCATCTAATTTACTAGCATCTCTCCAGAGCCCAGCACAGCGCCTGGCACATCACAGGCACTCCATAACTGTTTGTTGAACGAATAAACGCAGAATTGCAAGCCCTAAATTCCACTTTAAAATATCATAACGCATGATGCTCAGTTCTCAGGGATGAATTCTGGGGAAGAAGAAGGCAGCCCAGATAACAAAGACCAATTTTGTCTTTCTCTTTCCCATCACTCTTCTCACGTTTGAAGACCAGGCACCGCTTAGGCCAGCACCATCTGAACAAAATGCTCCTGGGCTACAGGGTCAGTGAGACCATTCAGAGGGGAGAAAAGAGCTCTGTGCTCTCTCATTCCTTTTGATTTTTCCCTCGCACTCTTCCTCTCCACCTCACTGCAGTTAAGAGCTTTGGCACAGGGATGAAAGAGACAGATCAGACTCAAGGGTGCGGATCTGGCAGCGGGCACAGAAGCATCTCCCATCTTGCACCAAAGCCCATAAGGAAGGATCCAGAGGGACAGTGACTCAGACCCCGGACTAAGTCCAGCTAGAGCAGTACTGAGAATGGAAAAGAGCAATTATTTCACAAGGACATTGGCTGTCAGATGTCTTTTTTAAAATAGTGTTTTTAAAGTACTGGCTTCAACCCTATCCCCAGAAAACTGGGCCCTACTGAATCCAGAGCTTATACAAGCTGAGAGCCAAACACAGCTTCTTCGTCTTCCCAACCCACCCACCAGCCTGCAACACTCACCATGACAAGCATTTCCCAGGTCCAAGTCAGGACCCTTGTTTCAACCTTAGCTTGCAAAAAACCCTTTTTAAAAGAGGCTGCTTAGTTTTCTTTCTCTCTTCTCCAGCTAATAAACTGTCGCCTACCACCACCATGTTGCACTATGTTGTAACAGAGACCTCCCCCTTCCTCCAGCCCCTCTCTGTCTATAACACAACCTACAGCCGGTTAGCCCCATCCAATTAGTTTGAATTGCTTCATGCCAAGGAAATTGCTGCTTTTATTAAAAATAAAAGCACACGAGGCAGGCAACGGGCTGTGAAAAGTATGAGTCTGGCATAATCATGAAGGTCGAGGTTAAGGTTACCAAAAGAAACATGCAAAGATTTCCTGAAAGCCTAGGGGATAAAGATATACGTATGAGTGCAGACATACAGATGAAACACACACAGAAGGAATTTACAAAGCAGATCTAAATAACATCCTCTCCAACAGAAGAACAAAATCAGAGCCATCCTTAAGTAAAATAAAATAAAAACTAAAACGGGAGGAAGAGGGGCCTACTAGATTGAATTAAAATAACCGCATTCTTGTTTCATATAATTTCTGTTTTCTTAGCTATATCCTGGGGACCTGATTACAGCTGGATCAGGAAACAAACCCAGTCAAATCTACCAAGAGCCTTGGCTCTTGTAACAACACAAAGCCATTCTACGAAAATCCTCTATTCCTTCCAACGCTTGCTCATGGAAGTGGGAAAGTTGGATAGGAGGAGAAACCCCCCTCTTCTTAAAGGTCCCCCCATCCCCACCCTTCAAGCTTCACATCAATATTTCAAGTTTTAGGAGGATGACAAGCTCATCACCCTGCCTTTGGTGTAAACCTTTACACTTTCACACATATGTTTTCTCATCTGATCCTCAAAATTTGGCGAGGATGGCTTCCAAAGATAAAAAAAATAAAAAAATAAAAGGCCACTGAGGTAAACAATTTTGGCAACCCCCAGAAGCCCTGTCACTTTCAAATCTCAGTTTTAAATCTCTCAAGGACAATGACTCACAGGGCAAGTGAAGGGGGAAGGGAGGGTCAACTGGTCAAAGCCCATTCATACATTCAACAGCTAGAAAGCAGAGTCTTGCCGCATCAGCACAAGATTTTAATGTACGGCACACTGAGTCCCACCGCTGAGTCCCACCGTACCTTCCGCCAACACCTCGTCCACAGTGACCTGCTGTCGCCCGATGCCAAAGACTCTTCCGATGTAGCCACTGCCCAGGCCGGAGGTGCTGCCCCCTCCTCCGCTGGAGCCGGAGCCCAGGCCAGAGCCGCCCTGCTCTCGCCGGGAGTCGAAAAACTTCTTCATCTTACAAACAGGAACCAGCAAAGCAAAATACCGACGGTTTCTAGATTTTTTTTTTTTTTTTAAGAAAAGCGATCCAAGGATTTCTTCTCGGATTTCAGCTCGGAGAGGAGCCACCCGAATCCGGCCCGTGGGGGTGGAGGCTGAGGGAGGATGCCTACAGGGATATGCGTGTCAGTCGCGCGGCGGGTCCCCTCCTCCTCCAGAGAGCGATTCGTGTAAGTTTAAACCTGTGATGACAGAGGAAGAGAGAGGATGAATCAGTAACACTCTTAAAAATTAAACTGCTGAGTCCTAGGGGGAGCAAAAGCCATCATCCTGGGGAGACGCTTCATGCGATTTCCTGGCGAGAGAGCCCCTGGGGCTGAAACGCGAACCCGGCCCCAGAAATCGGGACCCCAGAGCCCGCGGCTCGGAGAAAGGGGGGATTCGAGCTGCTCCCACTGCGCCGACCCTGCCGGGCATCGCCTCCCCCTCCTCCCGGGCTCCCCGCCGCCCCGGAGGCAGCATCCTGGCTGCACCCACTTGAGACGGCTCGGCGGCCGGCGCCCAGCTACCAGCCCAGCGACATCGCCACGGCCGCCGGGCCGGCCTGCGACGCAGAGAGGCGGCACCGCAGCGAGAGCCGGGGCCGCGTTCGGCGCCCGCCCGCCCGCCAGCTGATCCCCGGAGCGCCCGGCGGAGACTGGCCCGCCGCCCCTCCCCCGCGCGCGCTCCCGCCCGGCTCCATCCACCCAACCAGGAAGTGAACCGCCGCCGGAAGTGCCTCTCGGGGCGGCGCGGCGCGGGGCCGGGGCCTCTCCAGCGCCCACCGCTCCGTGCGACAGGCGAGAAGCAGTCGACGGCGGAGAGGGGACCGGGGAGAGGGGTCTCAGCGCGAAGAGAGTTTTGGAAAAGAATGCAGAGGCCGCCGGCCCGCAGGGCAGCCTGGGAAAGGTAGTTCGGAGTGGGCGGGCGGCTGGACTACAACTCCCAGGATGCCCCTGGGTGAGCAGGCGAGGCAGCCGCCGTGGCCTCCGCAGCCTCGGAGCTGGTTCGAGGGGTGGTGCATCTGTGAGGACTCGGTAATTTAGACACATCCGGGAAAGAAACTGCCGACGACCAGGGTTCCCCCCGCAGTATGTTCTGGAGCCATCTTATTTGCGGCCTGGCCTCCTGGCACAAGGGATTCTGGGGGCTGTGGTTTCCGAACTCACCGAGCTGACACCTGAAGGACGCGGCTTAACCGCTTAGCCCCGAGCGTGTCCTGCGGGGCCTCCCGACGTCACCTGGGCAGAAGTGGCGGAGAGAGCGAGCGGTCGGGGACATCTCGCTGGCAGTTGCATCAGGCCACACCGGAATGCCAGCCCTAAAATAAATAAAGCGGGTGCCCTTCCGCCCCAGCCTCAAAAGCTGCCTCTGCTTCCAGACGTTATTGCGGTCCGGCTCTGTGGTCAGCTCCGAGCTGGGCGCCGGGAGGACTCTGGGGCAATGACTCGTCTGGGAATGTACAGGCCGGAGTCAAACCAAGAGACTGTTAAAGGTGGTGTACAGGGCAGATCCCAGGATGCCAGAGACCCAGCGCGTTGGCTTGACCTCAAACGTCGGGGCTTCTCAGCCCGCGCTGGCCCTTCATTCTTCCACCTCTGCTGACCCTGTGGATGGACCACATCTTCCCTCACCCCCTTCCACACACGAGCCCTAGGCTGACCTGTTATTTCGTCTGAGTGCCTAGGGTGGGGGTGAGCTATGTGATTTTCATCTGCCAAACGCATATTAGGAAGGCCAGTTGGTACCCTTTTCCGTCCCTAGATTTCCTGGTAAATGACGCTGAGGGTAGTGCCAAATCCCTAGGGGAAAAAAAATCCGTGATTTTTATAGGTTATTTTTCACCTCCACCCGCTCTCCCCTCTCTATAACGCTGCACAGCCCTCTTGGCTTGTAATTCGTCCCAGAATTTTTTTCAGCAAGCATTTGGGGAGAGTAGAGAAGGGTGAGGAGGAGGTGGAATGGTTCTTGGTGTCTGTAATCGGAATATTGAGCCGCGCTGTGACTGGGCTAACAGTGGCCTTTGCTGTGGCTGCTTGCTACTGTACTGCTTCTTGTTTCTTTGTAATTAAGCTCCCTGTAGAGATAGCATCTTCTCTTCCGGAGAGAGTCATTATTGTCACCTCAGTTCACAAATTCATGCAGCCACCTCCAGGGTGAAATGCAGCAACTATTAAAACTTTCAGAGCAAGCCCACGAAGGCATGTTCTCTGCACTTTCCTTAAAAGGCCAGATTTTTGTCTAAGGAAGTTTGGATAGAATAGACCTTAAAATAGATGAGGAAGCTCATTTGGAGTTAGACTCATTGACTCCCGTTTTTCTCAGCACCTATTGGTCTTAACTGACTTTTCTAAAGAAGCTCTGTTAGGACCTAAAATCTGTTGCTATATCAGTTTTTACTCTTCTAGACTTTCCTGGTACCAGAGTAGGCCAGGCTTACACAAATCTTACTTTAGAGGTACAGAAACTTCCAGTAGACTTAAGGTAGCCAACCTGTGTATAGTGAACACTCATCTGGACATTCTGATCAGAATCTGAGGGGAAAGGTTTAAAAACAAACAAAAGGTCAATCGTGGTGGCTTATGCCTGTAATCTCAGCATTTTGGGAGGCCAAGGTGGGAGAATTGCTTGAGCCCAGGAGTCTGAGACCAGCCTGGGCAACATAGCAAGACTTCATCTCTGCGAAAAATAAAAAAATTAGCCGGACATGGTGGCGCATGCTTGTAGTCCCCGCTACTCTGGAGGCTAAGGTGAAAGGATCACCTGAGCCTGGGAGGTCAAGGCTGTGGTGAGCCATGCTTGTGTCAACTGCATTCCAGCCTGGGTGACAGTAAAACCCTGTCTCAAAAACAAACAAAAAACAGATGACTAGATTCCTTTTCATTCTCTCAAAGACTCATAGCAATTATAATAGTAAATCCACAGTTTTTCTTGCTTCACGTTTGTTATTTAATCCTCACAATAACCCTATGAAATAAAATACTATTATTTATACAGGTAGAGAATTGAAGCACAGAGATAAATGACTTGCCCAGTCACACAGTAAATGGCAAAGCTAGGATACAAATCTGAATGTTTTGGCTCCAGAGCCTAGTTATTACCTGGCTATACTAAACTGTCTACTTAAGCAAACAGTAACAGATTAAACGACTTGTGAATAGTTAGAAACATATCAACAAGCAAGCATAGAACCAGGAGACAGGAAACCTCTGCCACTTCATAGCTGTCACCCTCAACCACTAGATCTCTAGGCTTGTTTCCTCAGCCATAAAACCAGAACTCTCTTACAAGTCTTAGAATTTTCTAGTTCCTGAGTGCAAAACAATCAACAGATCAGCCATTATAATCTCAAAACTCCTGCCACACTTACTCTGTATAATTTTCCCCACCCTGCCTTGTATTCCTATTCAGCTTTTCACGTGTATTGCTACCTCAACCAAGTACCTCACAGTTAGGGAACAGTCTTCTGTTCATCTCCTTTAACATCCAAGACAATCATTTATGTAGGGTGTGTTCTTACCAGTACTTAAATAAACTAAATAATTGACTTGAACGGTAACAAAAGAAAGCAATTTGATTAAGGTGGAAAGATTGATTTGAAGTATTCTAGATTAGGTGAGTTTTTGAACTAGATATAGGAGAGACTATGGATAAATACCCAATTAAAGGGAGTGGGAAAGAAGCTGACACTATTATTAAAAGAGATCATAAGAATGATGGAATGAGCCGGGCTCGGTGGCTCAGCCTGTAATCCTGCACTTTGGGAGGCTGAGGTGAGTGGATTGCCTTAGCCCGCGGGTTCGAGACCCACCTTGGCAACTTGGCGAGACCTCATCTCTACAATATATCAAAAAATCAGCCGGGCGTGGTAGCGCATGCCTGTAATTCCGGCTACTCGGAAGGCTGAGGCGGAAGGATCACCGGAGCCCAGCAGGTTGAGGCTGTGGTGGCCGGAAGCGGCCACTGCACTCCAGTCTGGGTGACAGAGTGAGACTCCAACTCAAAAAAAAAAAGAAAGATGGAATGGACTCTGGCAATAAGATACCCAATTATAAACAAGACCTAAGGACATGCCAGGCAAGGGTTAAGTTATGCACCCCTTACACTGAAAGAGTAAACTATGTTCTATACTGCCATAAGACTTTTGTCCCTTTCTTGAGCAGCTAAATAAACACTGGCCTGGAGACAAGCAATACTGAAGCAATTGCAGCTCATATCACCAGACACTGATTAACTGGACCCCCACTTCCCTACTCTGTTTCACAAGCCATAACTAGAGCTTGGATTGGACAAGAGATTGATTTCAGTAACTTTTTCCTGGTAAGAAACCACCTATCACGGACTGGTTCTGGCTGGTTCATAGAGGCTGTGAACTGAGTGCCTTTATGTCCTCTGCTTCACCTAACTGTAATGTATTTAATGTTGTCTTCACTCCAAAGTGAACATAGGTACGTAGCATGCATGTTTGCTTACTATGCATGCATGTGTCTCCTTCAGGAATATTCATAGCTCCTATAACTTGTTAAATATGTATACTTTGTCAACCTAGTTGCATAAATTTCTATTCTACCCTACCCTCCCTCCAAGTGCCTGCTTTCTGCCTCTGCCTGAGGTTACATATTCCAGCCTGTCAAGATGGCCAGCCTGCTGCAACCCTTTCAAGAAATAAAGCTCTCCTCTCCAAATTTACGAACTTGGAATTCTTCCACTAACACTATGTATCCTCCATATGCCAGTTACTGTATTAGGCACTTAACATATTACCTTGTTTAATCATCGTGGCTGCATTCCCTACAAAGTGGACACTATTATCTATTTTACCAAAGAAGACACTCCCAATTTTATATTCGAACACTGAAGATTTTGTTAGTAGCAGATGAACATGTATAGTTTGTTAGGTTTGGAAGAAGTGATTTGACCTGTGGTGCAGCTAAATCATGGTACTTAAACCCAGTTATGGGAAAGGTGTACTGCATCTTTAGATGGACTCAAAGGAAATAGGACCAACATGAATTAAAGATCCTCAGTCTGAGCAATGTAGCAAGCCCTTGTCTCTACAAAAAAATTGAAAAATTGGCCAGGTGTGGTGGCCTGTATCTGTAGTCCTAGGTACCTGGCAAGGCTGAGGCAGGAGGATTGCTTGGGCCCAGGAACTAGAAGCTGTAGTGAGCAATGATCACATCATTGTACTCCATCCTGGATGACTGAACAAGACGTTGTCACAAAAAAATAAATAAAAAAAAGAAAGACTTAAAGACCATGACTAAGCCAAGCACTGTGTTGAGTATTTAATCCTATCATTTAACCTTCACAATACACCTTGAGGTGTGCATTACTTTTTTATCAATGCGGAAACAGAGGCTGAGCAGGGTTAGAGTATGTCAACTATTGTTACAGCCTGCAAAGGGCAGAACCAGAATCAGACCATACTGACCTCAAAACCCACATCGTTTTCACTGTGCCATGCAGGCGTTCTATGTTGCTTTTAGCCCAGTGGAACTTGTTAGAAATGCAAATTCTTGGGCCCTAATCAAACCTACTGAAGGGAGGGACAAAGGTAGCTGTTTCTGTTCGCATATCTTCCCAGTGATTCTAATACACTGTCAAGTCCGAGAACCACTGTTTAGCAGAAGGGAACTTGTAACAACAATTTCCCTTTTTCAAAAATGAGATTATTTTGGCCTGGTATGGTGGCTCACCTGCTTTGGGAGGCTGAGATGGGAGGATTGCTTGAAGCCAGGAGCCTGGGGAACATTGAATCTCCTGTCTCTTAAAAATAAAAAATTGGTTGGACATGTTGATGTGTAACTGTACTCGTAGCTACTCAAGCTGAGGTGGGAAGATCTCCTGAGTCCAGAAGGTAGAGATTATAGTGACCTGTAATTGTGTCATGCACTCCAGCCTGGGTGACAGAGTGAGATTCTGTCTCTAAAAAAAAGTTTTTTAATGACATTTATTTATGTATTTATTTATTTTAGTTTTAGTTTTTGAGTTGGAGTGTCACTATGTTGCCCAGACTGGAGGGCAGTGGCATACTCACAGCCACCAGAGCCTCGACATGCTGGACTCAACGATCCTTTCACCTCAGCCTTCCAAGTAGTTGGAACTATAGGCACACGTCACCACGCCCAGCTAATTTTTTTGATTTATTATAGAGACGAGGTCTCACCAGATTGCCCAGGCTGGTCATGAAATCCTGGGCTCAAGCAATCCTCTCGCCTCAGCCTCCCAAAGTGCTGGAATTACAGGCTTGAACCACCTTACCCAGCTTTCTAAGACTATTTTAAAATAAATGGAATAACTGGTCCATTTATTTTTTATATTTTTTTTTACTGAATCTTCTCATTGATTTGTTTTTGTATTCTGATTAGAAAAGCAGTTATGTGCTCATTAAAGAAAGTATACAAAAGAAAATAAAAATCAGCTGTAGTTCTACCATTAAGTGATAACTGCTATTGACACTGATCAATTTCCTTTTAGCATTTTTCACATGTAAACACATCATTTTTTACTGTATTAGATTACATTGTATATACTTCATACATTCCATTTTTTCATTTCATAGTTTTACATTTCATTTTATGTTCTCTAAAAACATTATTATTATTATT